>OX352247.1:10130437-10880437 GCA_947086465.1 Eupithecia exiguata | reverse complement strand
TAAAACCCTGTTGAACTTGTGTTGTTGTACCAGTGTGAACAAATTGACATTGACATAGAGCTAGACTCTACCTAGAGCATCGGGGAAAAACCACACATCCATTGCTTATTGACACTTACCTTTTGTACATGCGTACTTACCGTTGACCGACGACCGCAGACAAGGCACCTGGGACACGCAGAACCTGCAACAAAAAATTAAACAAGTTAATAAAAGGTTATAAATTTCTTAGGCAATAAAACCTTATTCTTACTTTTAATATTTAGGTTACAACATAAGACGAAATTACATAAGTAAAATATATATAACTTACTCTATATAACTTATACAAACTTCAATCTTTTAATCTAATATATATATATCTAGCGACAAGCCCTCTGACGCTCCTCCATATGTTCGGCTTTCGAACACCTTTGAAAGGGGGAAAAACTATGGACGAGGAAATAAAAGAGACAAAGAAGGGACCCGAAATAGGAGAGAGCAGTAAAATCTCTACCGTCAGGAAGAGCATTGGAGAGTGGGAGTCCGGGCAGCGGGACACAACCTCCAAGGCCCCTCTTAGTCGGAGCTCCCCTAAGAAAGCAGGAAATGGGGAAGCACAAAAGCTAAAGACAAAAGCTCTTCCACCACAGGAGAGCAAGAACCCACCACGTAGAGCATCGGTGGATTCGTCAAATAGCCCCCAGAAACAAGAAAACACCAAGTACGCGGACAGACTCTCAGAAGCAAGAGCCTGCGTAACTAAAGCCAAGCTGCACTTGGGAAACTCCAGGAACTTAAAGACGGAAATCAAAGAAGGGGTCCTTCAGTCTGTGGACAGGCTCTTTCAATTAGTGAAAGAGTCGGAATTAGTGAAAGGGAAGAAGCAATCAAAGGAGCCAGAGAAGGAGCAAGGAAAGACGATAGAAAGAGAACCGGAGAATGAACGAGAGAAGGAAAACCTGATAAAGAAAATGGAGGAGCATGCCCTACTGATTCAGCAAAATAGTGAGAACATGGAACGATTGAAAGACGCGCTCGTAAAACATCAGGAGGCACAGGAAGCAACGACCTACGCGAGTGTAGCAGCCACGTTTACCAGGAAACAAGCCCCAGGGCAGACGGCGCTACACTCCGTAGTGGTAACAGCTAAAGACGAGACAGAGACAGGAGAAGATGTACTTAACCGGATCAGAAGTGTAGTTAATGCAAGAGAAGGAGGAGTCATGATAGAAAAGATAAGGAAAGCAAAAGACAGGAAGGTAATAGTAGGGTGTAGGACAGAACAGGAAAGGGAAGTAATAAAAGAACGACTGAAGAAAGCGGAAAATCACCTAAACGTACAAGAAATGAAGAACAAGGACCCCCTTGTCATATTAAGAGACGTTTTCTCGTACAACACTGATGATGATGTCCTCAAAGCCCTAAGAAATCAGAATAAAAATATTATTAAAGACCTAGACAAGAAGGACATAAAAATGGAAATTGCTTACAAGAGGAAAGCCCGGAACCCACACGCGGCCCACATCGTAATGAGGGTCTCCCCAAAGGTGTGGAAGCGACTGACCGAAGCAGAAACGGTTGCAATAGACCTCCAGAGAGTGCGAGTACTGGACCAATCACCATTGGTCCAGTGCTCGCTCTGTCTGGGCTACGGGCATGGCAAACGTTTCTGCAAGGAGAAGGTAGAGAAGTGCAGTCACTGTGGCGGACCCCATATGAAGGCCGAGTGTGCAGATTGGATGGCAGACACACCTCCGTCATGTTGCAATTGTGTCTATGCAAAGATGGACAGGACAGAACACAGTGCGTTCAGCCAGGAATGCCCTATTCGTAAGAAGTGGGAAGCCCTGGCGCGGGCCACTGTTTCCTACTGCTAAGGTGGTCAAAGGAGCAAACTCAACGGTCAAAAGCACCAAACCATATCTTGTCCTTCAAGCCAACCTCCAACGAAAATCTCTTGCCACCCAGGAAATAATGCTGGAAGCAAATAAAAGAAAAGCGGCCTTTGCACTGCTCCAGGAGCCCTACGTTGGGGGCATAGGTAGAGTGAAGGATTATCCAGGAGCCAGAATTTACCAGTGCACCAGCCAAACGGACCAACCAACGAAGGCAGCAATAGCTGTCTTCGATGACAATCTAGATGTCCTACAGTGCCCGGAACTAACCACAAAGAATATCGTTGTGGTGAGAGTGAGAACTGGCGCCTGGGAAATTGCTGTTACCTCATTCTACTTCGAACCCGACCCAACACCAATAGAGCCATACCTGGAGCAGCTGCAAAAAATAAAACAAAAGTATGGTCGTCACCTCTTGATAGGAGGAGATGCAAATGCAAAAAGCACATGGTGGGGCAGTACAAAAATAGACAGTAGAGGGGAAGAAATGGCAGGAACCCTCCATGAACTAGAGCTACAGGTACTCAACGACGGCGACACTCCAACATTTGAAACTGTCCGAGGCAACAGGCCATACAGCAGTCACATAGATCTTACAGCCTGTGCGACGGAGCTGCTAGACCTGGTGGAAGACTGGAAGGTGGACGCTGGCATAACATCCTCGGACCATAACGCTATAACATTCAAGATGAGATTAACAAGATCTAAAGGGGTGAACATAAAAAGAACAACAAGAATATACAATACTAAAAAAGCTAACTGGGACCAATTTCATGAGAAATTGGCCCAGTTGCTAGATGAAAATAACATAAAAACTACAGAAATCATCAAAATTAAAGATAAACTAGATTTAGAACATAAAACAGAAGCATACATACACACAATAATACAAACATGCAATAAAACTATACCTAAAAAGAAACAGAACGACAAACTTACCATTCCGTGGTGGTCCGAGGAGCTCGCCGCCCTCAAGAAAGAAGTCACCACCAGGAAGCGGCGAATCCGATGCGCAGCACTGGTCCGAAGGCCGAAAGTCGTCGAAGAGTACCTGAAAGCAAAGGAAAAATATGAAACATTAGCACAAATAGCTCAAACTGAAAGCTGGAAGGGTTTTTGTACAAAACAGGACAAGGAAGGTCTCTGGGAAGGGATCTACAGGGTTCTAAACAGGACAACGAAAAGACAGGAGGACCCACCACTCATAAAGGCAGGCCAAATACTAGGCACGAGGGAATCGGCAGAACTGCTAGCGGAGACCTTTTATCCTGAGGACAAGCGAGAAGAGGATAGTGAGGAACATGCACGGACCAGGAAACTAGCTGAACAAATAAATGGCTCGGGTCATGATGAAAACCATGACCCACCATTTACTACTGAAGAACTTAAGTTTGCAGCAAAGAGTTTCAACATTAAGAAAGCCCCGGGATCGGACGGCCTCACAGTGGATATCTGCGAGCACTCAATAAACCACGATCCAGATATTTTCCTATCACTGGCCAACAAATGCCTGGAGTTGGGTTACTTCCCAAAAATCTGGAAGGAAGCAACGGTGGTGATTCTTCGGAAACCGGGGAAATCTACCTACACCGAACCTAAATCTCACAGGCCAATTGGGCTGTTGCCAGTGATGGGAAAAATCATGGAGAAAATGCTGGTAGGTAGAATCAAGTGGCACATACTTCCGAGGATGAGTACTCGCCAGTTTGGTTTTATGCCACAGCGGAGCACCGAGGACTCCCTCTATGTCTTACTTAATCACATACGTGAAAAAATAGAGCACAAAAAACTGGTGACCTTAATCTCTTTAGACATAGAGGGAGCTTTTGACAGTGCATGGTGGCCCGCAATCAGGACCAGACTGGCTGAGGAAAAGTGTCCAATAAACCTAAGAAGAGTCATTGACAGCTACCTACACAGCAGAAAGGTAAGAGTCCGATACGCAGGCGAAGAGGTCACCAGAGAAACCAACAAGGGATGTGTCCAAGGTTCTATTGGTGGACCCATACTGTGGAATCTCCTTATTGATCCACTGCTCCAGGAAATGGATCGGCGAGGCGACTACTGCCAAGCCTTTGCTGATGACGTCATCATGGTGTTTGATGGAGATACAGCATCCGAAATTCAACGACGTGCAAATGCCGCTCTAGCCTATGTCCGGGAATGGGGTGTCAAAAACAAGCTAAAGTTTGCCCCGCAAAAAACTAACGCCATGCTCTTTACGCGAAAGCTCAAGTACGACACACCAATCCTGAGCATGGGTGGGATCGGCATAAGCATGTCGAAAGAGTTGAAGATCTTGGGGCTCACTATAGACGAAAAGCTGACGTTTAACAGCCATGCAGCAAACGTGTGCAGGAAGGCGTTAAACTTGCATAAGCAGCTGTCGAGAGCCGCCAAAATCAGCTGGGGTCTACATCCCGACGTCATCAAAACGATCTACACGGCAGTAGTAGAGCCGATCATTATGTATGCCGCGAGTGTATGGGCGCCTTCCACCAAAAAGATATGCGTGCAAAAGGTGCTGAATGCAGTTCAAAGGGGGTTTGCCCAAAAAATATGCAAATCATACCGGACTGCCTCCCTGAACTCGGTTCTGGTGCTGACCGGGATACTACCTCTCGATCTCAGAATACAAGAGACGGCTGCCCTGTATGAGGCAAAGAGAGGAGTATCCCGATTAGCACCGGGAGATGGAGAGGTGGAAAAGGTACTTGCCTACACCTGTACACCCCACCCAGCTGAGCATATGGACCTGGGATTCATATGCCTGGTAGACCAAGAGCAGGTCAACGCACACAGTACCCACGATGTGCGCATATTTACGGACGGCAGCAAAATTGAGGGCAAGGTTGGAGCCTCATTGTCTCTCTGGAACAATGAGGTGGAAACCAAGAGCCGAAAACTTAAGCTGTCGTCCTATTGTACGGTCTACCAAGCGGAATTACTTGCCATATGCGAAGCCACCAGGGAAATCTTAAGGCGCCCGGAAGACACCTTCGGCATATATAGCGATTCCAGATCGTCACTGGAAGCAGTGGTGAACTATCGCTCGCTTAATCCGCTAGCAGTCGAAATTCGTGGAAACCTAGGTGAGTGTAAACAGCAGGGGAAGAGTGTCTCACTCTACTGGATTAAGGCTCACGCAGGTCTAAGGGAAAATGAACGAGCAGACGAATTAGCCAAGGATGCCGCCCTGAAACTTAAATCAAAAGCCAACTACGATAAATGTCCGATTTCATTCCTCAAGCGTCAGATCCGCAAGGAGACGCTTGAGGAATGGAATCGGAGATACAAGACGGGCGACTCAGCAGCTACGACAAAACTATTTTTCCCCGATGCAATAGAATCCTATAAAGTCATAAATAAAATAAGACCCACGGGAGTAATGACACAAGTCCTGACAGGGCATGGTGGGTTTTCCATGTACCTGAATCGCTTCAAGTGCAAGGAAAGCCCATCATGCATATGTGACCCTGACCAAAATGAAACCGTGGAACATGTCCTTTTCGATTGCCCCGTAAATGGTTACATAAGATATGAGACAGAACAGCATTTAGATATAAAGATAGAAAGAAGCAATGTAAAATTTATACTAGAAAATAGAAACATTAGACATAAGTTTTTGTCATACTGCATAGAAATTGTAAAGAAGGTAATAAAAAGAAACAGATAGTTAAGATATGTTCAAATATATATATTGAGTATATATACAAGAAGCATAGTATAACTTTGGATACATAGAATAAATAGACAAAATGTATGATAGAAATATAGCATAAGAAAAATATTGTAAAAATAAACATACCCAACCTCTTCCCTTCCTGGAATTGTGTAAATAGATATAAGAATGTTAAATAAATAAAGAGAAAAGACAGTCTCTGATAATGTCAGAGGTAGGCTAGCTCGCGGGCCGGGACATAGCTCCCGGACAGGAAAAAAAAAAAAAAAAAAAAAAAAAAAAAAAAAAAACCTAACCTAACCTAACCTAACCTAACCTAACCTAACTAGTCAGCATCCTGAGTGACTCTCGATCTTCACTCGATTTGCTACGCAATCCCAAACTGAGTCATCCACTGGTACGCAAAGTGAGAGAAAGCATTGGCAAGACGGTGAACGAGGGAAGAGAGGTTCGCATGTTCTGGCTGAGAGCTCACGTGGGTACTGTGGGAAATGAAAGAGCTGATGAACTTGCAAAAACAGCCGCACTCAATGAAACCGCACAGGACTACGATAAAATCCCTCTATCCTACGCCAGGAAGAAAATTCGTGAAGAATCAATTCAAAAATGGCAAGACCGCTACGAGACCTCCAGCACAGGTATTGTCACTAAAAAGTTTCTCCCGAATGTCGATAGGGCATACCGACTTGTAAGATCTACGAAACTAACATTTACCCAAGTGCAAGCCCTAACCGGCCACGGAGGAATCGCAGAATATCTTCACAGATTCAAGCTTAGGGATAGCCCAGGATGTGAGTGCGACCCAGAGGTGAGAGAATCCGTCTGGCACTTAATTCTGAGCTGTCCTCGATTCCTTGTAGAAAGGCACGATCTCGAACACCATATAGATCGAAACCTGGTTGAGTCTGAGCTTTCGGAAATTCTCAGTGATCCAACATCAGGGCCCCTCTTCCTGTCGTACCTAGACAAGATTTTTCAAATTGCCGCAAAGAGAAACTCCACTCTCTCTCCTACTGCACCCTCCCAACTCCAACAAGCAACAGAGTCCCAAGCTGCAGCAACTACACAGATAGAACATCCACCAACTCATTCTAACTTCACAACCCTCAGCAAACTTCTCGCTCATGGAGAAAAAGGATCAGTAGGCCTCCGAATCCGAGGCGTAGCTCTCTTCATGGATGGAACTAACGAGCGCTTCGGCATAAGCTTTTGCTTCTGTCGACCAGGCAAGAGGTACCGAGTGGCTATATCTCCAGGGCTTGCATCACTGCTAAATGGAAGCACATCCAAAACAACAATGCGCTACAAGATCTATAGTGCGCTGCCCGTGATAGAAGTAGCAGACCACCGCCTCCGACTAGTGCGATCTAAGAACAAAACGATCGCACTTCTCGAGCTTGAGTTTGGTTTGACTCCTTTCGCGCGTGCAAGATCGATGCTCACCATGCTGGCAGAAAAAGCTGAAGATGCGGATACCAACTCGCGAATAATAAGCGTGGACGCACTGGTTGTTGAACATGAAAAGGGAGAAGTCGCAGACCGGCTTGGTTGCATAAAAGCCTCTGAACAACATGAGGTGGTTGTGTATGAGGACAGAGGCGAAAACCTCAACTTCCTAAGAGCACACAACTCAAACTCTGCAACTGACCGCTGGGGACACCCCGTTTCAACAGCAATCAGTGGATCTGAACGTCTCCAGGAGAGAAGGTCCAAGGAAAAAGAGGCTCTTCGTGAATCCACAAAACAGCAAGAGGATAGAGCAACTAAAAGAGGCCAAATCAAAGCGTTTGTGGAAGCTTTCAGCGCAGCAACAAAAACGCTGCTCGGAAAGCCCTCGAAAACATCTGAGGGCTTCACTATGGAAGCTAAACCACATCACCCTGAAAAAGTTCCAACACAAAAACCCCTCACAAGAGCAGATCTGGGCCAGGTAAATCGGCCAAATCTCAGACCCGTCACGGGGCCACAAGATCACGCAATTAATGCATTCCTTGAGTTCCTTGCTCTCACAAAAGCGACCATAGACGTCAAGTCGATAACCTGCAAATCCATCCTGCAGACCTACGAGCAAGGAAACGTAAACCTTTTAAAGGTGAAACTTGAGGATGCAGAAGCTGCTATATACCACAATGACAAATCCCAAGTAATCATGGGCACTATGTCAGGGAGTTATATGGCAGCTTTTAGTGCAACACGTGGCTTCGTGTCGATGGAAGAAGAGATGGAGCTGAAAGGACCTCCAAAATTTAGAACTCCAGAAAGCGATCCAATAGTTGTCACGGCCCAGTGCACCAGAATCATGCTTGATGAAAGAATCCTTGAAATGGCTCAGACCATATCAGGGAACCAGGAAACCGAAGCTGGTTGGGACAACTGGGCAGTACCTCAAATTACATGGATCAATGGTGTCCCTGGATGCGGAAAAACAACTTGGGTGGTTAACCACTTTGATGCGGACAAAGACGCCATCATCACAGCAACAATAGAGGCAGCAAATGACCTGAGGGAAAAGCTATCGCACCGTGTAGGAAACCTGGTGAAAACCAAGGTGCGAACAATGGCCTCGGTCTTAGTAAACGGCTTCAGAGAGCAAGATAGATGCAGTCGTCTCACGATTGATGAAGCTCTCATGAACCACTTTGGAGCTATCATCATGGCCTCTCGCTTGTCTGGTGCTGGCGAAATTGTTCTCATCGGAGATGTTAACCAGTTGCCTTACATCGATAGAGAAAACCTCTTTGAAATAAGGTATAACAGGCCCAACCAAGTGACGAACATCAGTCAGGAGCTACTGTGCACGCACAGAAACCCACTTGATGTTGCATATGCCCTAGGAGAGCTGTACTCCGGTATACACTCCTCAAAACTCAAGGTTCGCTCTCTATCGCTTCGGATGTGGACAGGAGCAAATATACCCAGCTCCCTCACCAATACTCTTTTCCTAGTCCACACTCAGGATGAAAAGGAAACACTGAAAACCCAAGGGTACGGTGATGGGGAAGGGTCTCGCATCCTAACAATCCATGAAGCCCAGGGGCTGACCTTCGAAACAGTGGCAATAATCAAAACAAAAAGTGGGATAAAACTGCACGAAAGTGTCCCTCACGCGGTGGTTGCAGTGTCGCGGCACACAAACAGCTGCACCTATTACGCTGATGATAGCAACGATGCGATCGGGCACTTCATCAAAAGAGCTATGGCGGTACCAGAAAACACCATAATTAACTACAATCTCAAAATGGCGATACAAAATAGAAATGCAGCTGTCGTTGAAAAACTGGCTAACTGGCCAGATCAGGGGGCAGCTACGTGTTCTACCATTTTGTAAAACTGTACTTTATAAGTAATTGTAATTTAGAAATAAGCTCAACAAAAAAAAAAAAAAAAAAAAAAAAATTAAAATAAGATCCAAAAAAAAAAAAAGTAAAAGAAAAAAAAATTTAAGATAATAATTAACATTAGAGTATATTAAGTAATTGTAATTTTGTAATTAACATAAAATTAGTTTTTCAATGTTTCCCCTGAGTAACTAGATTTTAAGATATGTAAATTAAATAAGCTCAATAAAATTAAAAGTAAATCAAAAAAGAGCACGGACAAAAAGTCTGTGGTGAACGCTAACAAAAAACAAAAAAAAACCTAACCTAACCTAACCTAACCTAACCTAACCTAACTTAACCTAACCTTTTTTTTTTTTTTTTTGTTTTCGAGGGGAAATCTGCACACAGACACCTTATTGCATTTAAGGGAAAGCGATAAGGTAGTGTGAGGATGACGAAATCGTCGACTCACTAAAACCACCCCGGTGGCCGGCCTCGATGCTTGATAAGAGACTCCGGGTCCTCAAACGACCAACGCCAGAGCCCTCATCGCATGTCGCCATAAATAACCCGTCCCGTGATAACGACACCCACAGTCGCGATCCCAGCACCTACGGTGCTGCGGCTGCACTTGCCACAATGTGCCAGCCGCCCTTCCGAGGACCGCTATTGACCAGCCGGAGCCCTCACTCCGGCTGCCCACGGTCCTGAAAGACTCCCTGTTCGGCAGGGAGTACCGCTCGCCCCCTTATGGGGCAGGCAGTGCGGGGCGGCCGTTGCCTGCACCCCGCCGCCGCCTCCTCCGAGTGGGATCGGCCCTCTCCCGATCCCGCTCGGCGGCCTCTTTCCGGACTAAGACCGTCTCACAGAAAGAAGCCACAGCCATCCAGGCCATCTCATCTGCCAACATAGCCTCGACTACGCTTGGCAGAGAGAGATTCCGCCCGATCCTGTCGACCAGGATTTCGCGTTCCTCGCACCATGCTGAGCATTGCTCGAGCGTGTGCTGCGCGGAATCCCGGTCCCACCCACAATGGTGGCATTGTGGTGTGGGTTCGCGTCCAATTCTACTCAGATACTCACCGAAGCAACCATGCCCAGTGAGCACCTGAGTAAGTCGGTAGGTGACGTGACCGAACTCCCTTCCCAGCCAGGCTTCGAAGTTTGGCGCAATGGCGCCGACGATTCGCTGGCGCGAGCTTCGCGGTTCATCAAACCGCTCGCGCCACTCCACGAGCGCACGCCGGCGCTCTTGCACCCGCACTTCCGCGGGCGCGGTTCCACTCCCATCATCGGTCCGGAGACGCCCGTATACACGGGCATCCATCCTTGCCAGGATGTCAAGGGGCGGAAACCGCGCCAAGATTGTTGCCGCCTCAAAGGATATTGTACGATATCCTCGTGCGATACGGATGGCCATAGTACGCTGTAGGCCATTGTACAATAGCCTATAGCGCCTAACACCCGCCAGTCTTGCAGACCAGATGGGCGCTCCGTAGAGGGCCATCGATCGCACCACCCCACCGTAGAGGCGGCGAACACCTTCCCTGGGGCCCCCGAGATTTGGCAGCAGTCTGTGCAAAGCACCCACTACCTTCTGGATCCGGGGGACGGTTCGGCTGAAGTGCTCTCCGAAGTCCCAGCGACTGTCCAAGGTTAGGCCCAGGTACCTTAGGTATGGCCCCACCTGGACGTCTACGTCACCTACACGAACCGACAAGCTGGGTGGTTCCCTTCCCCTCGGGAATTTGTGGAACCACAGTGCTTCAGTCTTCTGAGGCGCTGTCCGCAGACCCAGCTCGTGGATTCTGTCCACCACGCATGCCACCCCCAGCTCGGCGAGCCCCTTGGCCCTCTCGAAGTTGTCCCCGCTGGCCAACACTAAGGTGTCGTCCGCATAGCAGACGACGTGTAGGCCGACGGGGAGATCGACACGTAGGACCGCATCGTACGCAAGGTTCCACAGTAGCGGGCCCAAAACGGACCCCTGTGGAACCCCGCAGTATACCTCCCTCTGATAGCGGGTACCATCCCTGCCCATATACTGCACGCATCTGTCACGAAGGTAGGCGCCGATTATGCGTTGCAGGTAGGGGGGGACCTCGTGAAAACCTAACCTAACCTAACCTAACCTAACTTAACCTAACGAAGCGAACCGCGCTTCGTGTTCGCAACCTGTTGGCGTGGGTCGGATTGCAGTGAGCGGAGCGAACCGCAATACGACACCTATCACACAGCAAGGCGAGCGAAGCGAGCCTTGCTGTGTGACAGCACAAGCGGGGTCGTATTGCGGTGAGCGAAGCGAACCGCAATGCGACCCCGTTAACACAGCAAGGCGAGCGAAGCGAGCCGCGCTTCGTGTTCGCCCCCACCCACTTATATGGGTATGGATTTCGAGTAACTCTAACTCGTAGATTACGAAAAAGATGTCCATTTCCAAATCCAAGATGGCTGACATTTTTTAATCGCAAAAATCACTCATGGGTTTCCTTTTCGACTAATTCAGATACGTAGATTACGAAAAAGATGTCCATTTTCAAATCCAAGATGGCGTCGTTTTCGACTAACTCGGACACGTAGATTACGAAAAAGATGTTCATTTCTAAATCCAAAATGGCTGACATTCGTTCTATCCGGGTGTCCGACACCTCAAGTTTTGGAACGAAGTTCCTTATCGCGCGTTGCGAAAGCTAGCAGGGAGCTAGACCGAAACTCGTAAGTCTATGGTAAATGCGACCCCAGAAACTCCTAAGTCTATGGTAAAACGACACTTATGTTTTGCTATTGTTAGATACGACATTATTACAAAGGAATAAGGTTTAAATTGAAACACCGCATATTTCAGAATTCTTGACAATGATCGCGCAAAGGCACTGACATTGTTGATGCACGGACGAAGGAAATCAATCACCCTTCCGTGGTTAGTTTAGTAGTTTGGCTGGTTTGTGAAAACAAAAACAACTTTTCCGACTGTTTTTTTTCTTGAAAACGAAAAGATTAGTTCCAAAGTAAGTACATTTAATAAATTACTACCGCGTTTTATGCGTTACCAAAGTTATCAAGTGTTTTGTTACACAACAGTGTGGTAATATGATAATATGGCTATTTCAGAAATCCAGCAAGAAAAATAGTATCAGACAGGCAGATGGAAATGCTTGTGGCTTTTATGGAAGCAAACAGGGGATTCGCAGTGGGCCGCCTGGCTAATAACGGCCCACTGGCAACAAGCTGAAAAACTTTGGGAGGACCTTGCGTGTAATCTTAATGCTGTTGGGGCTAGTGCCACTAAAACCTTAGCCAAGTGGAGAGTTGTAAGTACCTTTTATCTGTTAATTTGAATGTTTGTCACTAATGCTAATTACCCATCTAATTTTAAAGCTTTAGCACTGTACCAATAAACAATTTTTACTTTACTTTTAAGAATTTATATCCTGACATAACAATAATAGATTACCAAGTTCAATTGATGTTTGAACTTGGTAATCTATTATTCATTGATGTTTAATAAGTAGATAATTATTATGTTATGCCTAGTGTTGATTATTTTATTAATGTGCATGCTGTAACATCCTATTCTATAGACACATAGACATAAGACCCCTAAACTGTTATTAGAATCTAGCTTTGTGATCCCATGTTGGATGTCTTATTCAATAAATATATAACTGGCAGGCTCTTTAGCTCAGAGAACCGAGTACTACTGAGGAATAAAGGTTCTCTCAAAGGATGGTCATAACAAATGTTGTAGTGTCAGCGGGCCATGGCATTCAATTACCAAAGTCATACTTAGTGTTATAATGTATTTAACAGCGCACACAGCCTGACACCGCTACTGCCTCCATACCTGCCTCAGCCCGTTCCCGAGCCTCAAATTAAATTGAAAGAGCCCTAAAATTTAAATTTAAAGAGCCTCAGCCGCTTCCTGAACCAGCTCTCACGATTGAGCTGGACTGCTTCCTCCCAGGTGTGCTATCATATCCAATACTGTATAGTATAGGCACAACATGTATTTCCTCTTTGATGATGCAAGATATATTGTTTATAACGGTTCGGTCTATTGTTACTTAAAATCGACTGTCTAATATCTAAAATTTTATACATTCCTTCTCACTTAGAATAATTAGGCATAGAAACGCAGTAGGCGCGCGCGAAGTGAAGCAATTTCAAGGAAGCCTTTAAAGGCTTCCTACGTCGCTCGACGCGTCAGTACTCAAGGTCAAGGCCTACTAGTAAGAGCTCTATAAATTTTCAATAAAAATGACTTACTGTGCTGTGAAAGGGTGTCACAACTCTTCACATAATCATCAGAAACAATCGAAGATTCCATTTCACAGGTAAGAACAACCTGGAATCTTATATTCCGGAGTAAAACATTAGTTTAGGCACAAGAATAAATCGTAAACAAAACAGACGCCATTACAAAAAAATGTTGCTAGCTATAGATCAAAAAACATTTTACCCCTTAGATAGTTATTTGTTTTTTCTATTTCTACTGTACACTGGTAGGACTTTTATTTGCCAGATATTTTAGGGTTACCTCCTATCTTACCTGGATTTTAAGTTAAATATGTACCATAGGTACAGGGACGAGAGAAATTCCACGGACGTAGTCCACTAAGAAAGAAATAAAGTGAAGCACTCAATAGTCCACCACCCTCTGTACGTACGCTTACGCACTCACACATCCACAGATTAGGTAGATAAATGTACTTCGCCGCCGCGCCGCGCGCAAACTGCATTATTGTTTTTGTGTCCATAAATGTTTATTAATATCGTGTACCTACATTAGGTATTTCTTCTATCTTGTTTTATGATAATCCGAATTCAACGATGCCCGGGTAAACGTATTGCGCAGTGGATGGTTGCTTTAGCAATAAAAAAGATATAGATATTTATCTTTTTTAAAGACGAAGAAAGGTCACCTACCTTTCTTCGTCCACCTAGCAATATTTTACTTTAGGTTGGTAGGTAGGTACAGGTAACTTCCTGTAGCCTACCTACATATTAGTTAGTATCATGTAGGTAGGCTACATGATAACTATTAGGTATAATAAATGCGAAAGTTTAGATGCCACGCCAAGACTAGGTATAAATACCTAATATAACTACGGACGGATGAATGAAATTTCGTATAAATGTAGCCAGGCCTGGAATCAAACATAGGCTTTATCTATAATTTTTCATCAAAATTTGTTTTTGATCACTGACTTACTAAGTACCTAGGTAGGACCCAAGATACCTAGTAGATTGCGTGAGAGAGTTAGGTACCTACCTACGTATATAATATCCGCATTTCGATAAAAACTACTTACCAATCCCATTGTTTATCAAGTTAATGAAAAATATAATCTAACAGAAGTGGTAAATGTGATAGTCATTGACTCCTTACTAAATGTTAAAATTTCCCTATCTTATGGGAAAAATGTTAGTTACTTGCAACATTATTTGTGCACTTGTGTGCGTGTCGGCTCATGTAATCACGTGCCGCTTACGCACACATTGGTTGTTTTTGTGCCTCAACTTTGAGCGGAATTTTGTGTAAAACTATCACTCTATGTTTAGTTACTCTAAGCCTTCTCATAAGTTCTCATCTACTGGGAAAATAAAATGTTATCTTTTGTATTGTAACAGTATAAATATTAATGTACAGAGTCAACGTCGGTCGCCACCGCTCCAGTAGATATGCCAACGCCACTACCGCAATTGACCCCAACGCGCAGGCGATCATGTACCTAATAATTTGTATCTGATGTACTTTAAATTTTAGGGTCTCGTACCATTATTCATGTCACATCACATCAATGGCTAGCCAATTAGTGTCCACTGCTGGACATAGCCTCCTCCAAAGCTCTATTTTTATACACTGTTACAGATACATCACATGCTGCAGATGTGCCTCAGTGGGCAATGCAGATTGAGGAGCGGCATTTAGCGAACGAGAAGATCTCGCGTTCGCTAGAGGCCATGGCTGCCTCCTTGGCAGCGATACGCAGCGCTCTGTAGCGCGAATTGAAGAAAAACTTTAGTTAGGTTTACTGTTGTTACGGTATATAAATTAGTAGTAAGATTAAAATAAATTTGTATGGATTGTTTTTTTTTACTTTATTTATGAGTCAGAATCAATGAATTAGCAATAAAAAATAAATTATTAAGCACTTAGACATGCCAAATTTTATACTATATAATTAGTAATTATTATCAAATAAGAAATTAATTATATTGCCCAGATTTGCACAGGACCAAGGTGAATGGCATAAACATAGCTGACAAATGATTCCCTACCTTTCGTAATTTAATCTATATGATGGGATGTGTCTTAGAATAATTAGGCATAGAAACGCAGTAGGCGCGCGCGAAGTGAAGCAATTTCAAGGAAGCCTTTAAAGGCTTCCTACGTCGCTCGACGCGTCATTACTCATAAATCTCGCTCTATAAATTTGCAATAAAAATGACTTACTGTGCTGTGAAAGGGTGTCACAACTCTTCACATAATCATCAGAAACAATCGAAGATTCCATTTCACAGGTAAGTACAACCTAGCATCTTATATTCCGGAGTAAAACATTAGTTTAGGCACAAAAATAAATCGTAAACAAAACAGACGCCATTACAAAAAAATGTTGCTAGCTATAGATCAAAAAACATTTTACCCCATAGATAGCTATTTGTTTTTTCTATTTCTACTGTACACTGGTAGGACTTTTATTTGCCAGATATTTCAGGGTTACCTCCTATCTTACCTGGATTTTAAGTTAAATATGTACCATAGGTACAGGGACGAGAGAAATTCCACGGACGTAGTCCACTAAGAAAGAAATAAAGTGAAGCACTCAATAGTCCACCACCCTCTGTACGTACGCTTACGCACTCACACATTGACATCACAGTCACGAAAAAGTCAAAGATATAGATATTTATCTTTTTTAAACTGCTTAAAGACGAAGAAAGGTCACCTACCTTTCTTCGTCCACCTAGCAATATTTTACTTTAGGTTGGTAGGTAGGTAGGTACAGGTAACTTCCTGTAGCCTACCTACATATTAGTAAGTATCATGTAGGTAGGCTACATGATAACTATTAGGTATAATAAATGCGAAAGTTTAGATGCCACGCCAAGACTAGGTATAAATACCTAATACTAATATAACTACGGACGGATGAATGAAATTTCGTATAAATGTAGCTAGGCCTGGAATCAAACATAGGCTTTATCTATAATTTTTCATCAAAATTTGTTTTTGTTCACTGACTTACTAAGTACCTAGGTAGGTAAGATACCTAGTAGATTGCGTGAGAGAGTTAGGTAGGTACCTACCTACGTATAATATCCGCATTTCGATAAAAACTACTTACCAATCCCATTGTTTATTAAGTTAATGAAAAATATAATCTAACAGAAGAGTGGTAAATGAGATAGTCATTGACTCCTTACTAAATGTTAAAATTTCCCTATCTTATGGGAAAAATGTTAGTTACTTGCAACATTATTTGTGCACTTGTGTGCGTGTCGGCTCATGTAATCACGTGCCGCTTACGCACACATTGGTTGTTTTTGTGCTTCAACTTTGAGCGGAATTTTGTGTAAAACTATCACTCTATGTTTAGTTACTCTAAGGGATGTGTAATTTGTTCTTGATTCTTTTATTTTTATTGTGAACATCACACATTTTCAAAAAGCTATTATATTTACTGTTTTTGTGCGCATATTGGTACTATTTTCATAGGCTTTAATAATTATAATAATAATGCTGGAGACAATCACAAACATATGTTTCCTACTTCAGTTACCACAAGCCAATTATTACTAAAATTAATAATAAAAATATATTATTATAACTTAATTTTTTTATTACAATTCCTTCACTAATTAATCGAAAGGAACTTCGTTCCATCCGGGTGTCCCTTGACACCTCTCAAGTTTTTTAAATCTTAGCAATTGGTTGATTGTCTCTTTTTTTGTTATAGATCAATTTAATATGAGTATCCGTTATAACGAAATAATATAATAGTATTCACATGGGAAGAATTTGTAATGTGATTAGATTTTGTTGCAATTATAATTCTGATGTTATAATACCTAATTGGTATTAGTACTTATATATAGTTAAATTATATAATTTATTAACACTAGTTATCATATTTAATAATAATATAATACGTTTAATTTAGAATAAGTGTTTAATGCAATGCTTTTAAATGTTTTGTTTATGTGTTTAAATGTTTTAAATACCTACATTATAATTTTATTTTATTAGAAAACTAGACAGATTTTAATAGTTATATAAATATGTATTATATCTTTGCATGTTACTGCTTAAAATAAGTCAAGTTATGTACTATTTACAATATATTGTAGGAAAAAAGTGGAAATGAGTAATATAAGTGGATACAAAAAGAAAAAGAAAAAAAATTAAGCATAAAAACAAATAAAAAAAAGGAGAAAAGATTTTAAAAAAAAGAGAAAAAGGGACACTAAATTAAATGAAGTATGAAGATAATAAAGGAAAAAAAGGAAAAAAAAAAAACAATTATTACTATGTATATTATTTAAGTTTTAAAAATTAAGAAAATATTGTAGGTACTTGGCTACTACTTAGCTACTTGGATCTATAATTTTATCATTATTATTAATGGCAATGTAATTAAAATTGTATGTAAAGGAAGTGACCATATTTATTTATATTATTAATTAATTGAATTAAATGTATATTTATTTATATATTATTTCCAAAGTGAATTTATTAATTTTACAACGTAAAATTATATAATTTTCATTACAGCATAAGAGATTGTTTATTTTTGTGTATTATTATAATGTTTAATAAATTTCTGTAGTTTCTAGTTTAACATTTTGTTTAACATTGGCATTGTTTGTTTACCAAATAATAGCACAATAATTTAAATAAGTATTTAATGTTTTCAATAGAAGAATATTAGTTAATGTTATTATGATTGGTGTAAAACTGTAATGGTCACTTCAACTGTATTGTTTATTGCAACTTCCGCTTCTGCTTTTTGATATTTGCTTGAGTATGTGTGGGAGATGTCGTGTGTGATTGGGAGGGAGGGAGAGTGGGAGGTGTGTTTTGTTTTTGTTTTGTTTGGCAATAAAATTGGTAATAAATGTAAATTCAAATTAAAAAAATAGTACTGTCAATATTAATGATGTTGCATTTAACAGCGACAGGTAAATGTAGACTTAAATAAAATAAAAGCAGATTAGCATACTCATAGACTCAATGGTCTAATGAGTCAACTAATTTGCAACAACAACAAAAAAAACCTAACCTAACCTAAACAAGATGATGAAGAAGCCCAAGAAGATGAAGAAGACCAAGAAGATGAAGAAGACCAAGAAGATGAAGAGGACCAAGAAGATGAAGAGGACCAAGAAGATGAAGAGGACCAAGAAGATGAAGAAGACCAAGAAGATGAAGAGGACCAAGAAGATGAAGAAGACCAAGAAGATGAAGAGGACCACGAAGATCAAGAAGATGAAGAAGACCAAGAAGATGAAGAAGACCAAGAAGATGAAGAGGACCAAGAAGATGAAGAAGACCAAGAAGATGAAGAGGACCAAGAAGATGAAGAAGACCAAGAAGATGAAGAGGACCACGAAGATCAAGAAGATGAAGAAGACCAAGAAGATGAAGAAGATCAAGAAGACCAAGAAGATGAAGAAGACCAAGAAGACCAAGAAGATGAAGAAGACCAAGAAGATGAAGAGGACCAAGAAGATGAAGAAGACCAAGAAGATGAAGAGGACCAAGAAGATGAAGAAGACCAAGAAGATGAAGAAGACCAAGAAGATGAAGAGGACCACGAAGATCAAGAAGATGAAGAAGACCAAGAAGACCCAGAAGATGAAGAAGACCAAGAAGATGAAGAAGATCAAGAAGACCAAGAAGATGAAGAAGACCAAGAAGACCAAGATGTGCTCCCTGTGATTCCTAACTCCATGACCATGCGGGCCTATCCGGGATTCGTTGCCATTCTGGGTTGCCACCTTGCCGTTAAAGTCCCCCATAACAACGTTGACGTGGGCCTTAGTGGTGTTATGTAAGGCTTTGGATATGTCTTCGTACATATCCTCCACTTCTTCATCCGAGTGTGTCGAGGTCGGTGCGCAAACCTGAATGACCTTTATGCTGTAGCGCTTGGATTGGATAGCCGAAGGATCAGGTACGCTACCCTGGTCGACACACTGGACATTTCTCGGACGTTGTTAGAGAGGGCCCTATTGACGAGGAACCCTACGCCACCCTGGGATGTTTGCTCACCCTCGCGAAAGTAGAGAAGATGGCCCGAGTCTAGGGTTACGGTGTCCTCCCCCTCTCTGCGGACTTCACATAGCCCTAGAACATGCCATTTGATGTTCTCTAACTCCACTTCCAACTGCGCTAGATGGTGGTCAAGCCTCAGAGTTCGTCCGTTAAACGTAGCCAGGGTCAAATTTTGTAATGTATGGTAGCCTAATGTAGCCCGGGGATTCCTGGCACCCCCTGCCCCGCCGCGCGCCGTCACCGTGGCCGCTACCATGGCCAGGAATGCCGAGGCGGCCGGGAACTGGGGGCCATTTCATTTTGGCAAACATCATTTGGGGGTTTAATGCCCATAATCCCCACGCTGGGCATGCGGGTTGGGGATCGCAGATCGATGGTGGGGTTGTTCTGCAGGGGGCGATGCTGCCCACCCCCCGGTGTATGTCCCTTAGTCGCCTCTTACGACACCCGCGGGAGGAGGTGAGTTGAGTTGGTGCTATTCTAAGCCGGCACCACACAGCTGCAGTTGTGCAGCTGTGTGGTGCCAGTGCTGGGGCAACAGTCTGCAGTTAGCTCAATTATTGCAATTGTAAATACTAGTTTTAATTTAATTCTATTATTTGATTGTAATATCTTAGATAATAAAGGATATAAATGAAATTATAGGATACAAATGAAGCATAGATTAAAAAACTTTGTACATTATAAGGATGATTAATTTTCTTATTTATTGTTGTGAAAATATAAAATTGTATTTAGTAAAATTAAATATTTTCCTAAGAATTTCATATCTATTTTATATTGTATTATTACTGTACATTTGTATGAAATATTTACATAGTAAATTATTGTTTTAAAAATTGGCTTTTTTTGTACATCAAGCAATAGCCCAATTGAGAATTAAATTATGTATGTAAAATAAAGAAATGAAGCATGTAGTGGGTAGAATTTCAAAAACACTGTCACGTACAAATAAATGTTTATTATCCGGTTTACAAATGCTGAGCCTAAGTATGTAGGTATGTAGTAATATAGGAAGTTAAGTAACCTTGACATGACACGCATAGCCTGAATACCACATTGAACTTCGTACTCGAAACAAGGAAAACAATGTAATGTATATGATGTGTGTAACACAAGAATACAGACAGACACAGGTAGGATTGTTCCCTGTTAATGATCAGTACATTGTACTTCGTACAGAAGGACTCGAGCACGATGGAAGTGCCTATACGAAAGTTATTGCGTACAAGTCGTATCGTACTAGACTAGACTAGAGCCTCAGAGGCCCGACTATTATATTCTGATTGCCGCGTCAGACTCTCAGTGTTGCCAATTAAGTTATTATCTTAGCAAGTTGAACAATAACAACTGCTTCGGTATTTATGTTTTTGGAGGGATCACAGGAAGGGTTTCACTTTCATGCAAGGGTTGGTAGGTAGGTAGGTAGGTATGACACCTACGAGTACCTACCTACCTTTAGATGAAAGTTGAACTTTTATCTAAGTACCTATCTGCCTGACTGGAGCAAGCTGGGGGAGTGAAAGGAAACACAGAGTAGGTAGTGTGTTAGGGAGGAGTTTAATGAGTTGATCAGCGGTGCAGGTGCAGGTGAGGAGGCGGGCTCGGGACGCGGTCACTGCTTGGCGGCGGCCTCGTGCAGCTTCTTCTGCACGTCCTGCACCTGCTTGGCGAGGTCGTCGTAGGCAGCCTGCAGCTTGGGCGCCAGCTCCTTGTTGGTCTGCGCCGCGTGCTCCTGCACCTGTTGCGCCAACTTCTGCGACTCCTGCAACCACACGAAGACGCTCATCGCACTGCACTCCCTGTCTCGCGCTCACTGCACTCCCTGTCTCGCGCTCACTGCACTCCCTGTCTCGCGCTCACTGCACTCCCTGTCTCGCGCTCACTGCAATACCTACACACTATCTATATACACATTCATTCAACATTCAAAATGCTTTATTTCCTTTAGACCGTACAGGACTCTTGGACACGTCACAAAACTCAGATTATATAAGTAAAACTAGGAAATAAAGTGATCACTTTGGTTTTTTGTCCGGTAAAGTAAAAAAGCGAACAAGAAACCTTTTCCTTGTTAGAATGTTAGTTTTCGAATTTTATTTAAACTTTAGTGTCTGTTCGTTCGTAAAGTAAAAAAAACAGATATTTATTCAATGCATGTGAAATAAGTGTACATAAGGTGTACCTAGCATTTGGAAGTCCGACCGGCGACCTTCACACTCATTGTACAAGCTATTGCATAAGTACATGCAGTAGGTTCCTTTTAAGTGGAACATTCACAGTAAGTGGACAAATCCATAACACACTAAAACAAACCTTCTTGGATGAGCAGGACAGCAGCGTGGCTCTCCGAGGGGCAGGTCAACGGTCATAATCTAGTTTAAGTGGAACATTCACAGTAAGTGGACAAATCCATAACACACTAAAACAAACCTTCTTGGATCAGCAGGACAGCAGCATGGCTTTCTGAGGGGCAGGTCAACGGTCATAATCTAGTTTAAGTGGAACATTCACAGTAAGTGGACAAATCCATAACACACTAAAACAAACCTTCTTGGATGAGCAGGACAGCAGCGTGGCTCTCCGAGGGGCAGGTCAACGGTCATAATCTAGTTTAAGTGGAACATTCACAGTAAGTGGACAAATCCATAACACACTAAAACAAACCTTCTTGGATCAGCAGGACAGCAGCATGGCTTTCTGAGGGGCAGGTCAACGGTCATAATCTAGTTTAAGTGGAACATTCACAGTAAGTGGACAAATCCATAACACACTAAAACAAACCTTCTTGGATCAGCAGGACAGCAGCATGGCTTTCTGAGGGGCAGGTCAACGGTCATAATCTAGTTTAAGTGGAACATTCACAGTAAGTGGACAAATCCATAACACACTAAAACAAACCTTCTTGGATGAGCAGGACAGCAGCGTGGCTCTCCGAGGGGCAGGTCAACGGTCATAATCTAGTTTAAGTGGAACATTCACAGTAAGTGGACAAATCCATAACACACTAAAACAAACCTTCTTGGATCAGCAGGACAGCAGCATGGCTTTCTGAGGGGCAGGTCAACGGTCATAATCTAGTTTAAGTGGAACATTCACAGTAAGTGGACAAATCCATAACACACTAAAACAAACCTTCTTGGATGAGCAGGACAGCAGCGTGGCTCTCCGAGGGGCAGGTCAACGGTCATAATCTAGTTTCTTGTAATATGGCTCTCTAAAATTATTTTCTAAAATTTTTGTGATTTGTTTACGTATAAAATATTTTTGTATAATTTATTCTCCTTCTAGTATATTCTTTCCTTCGACGACCTCTGTGGCGCGGTGGGCGAAGGTCTGCCTGCTACGCAGGAGGTTGCGGGTTCGATTCCCGCCTCGGGACAAATTTGTTCAGGGTGTTCTGGTCGTTTTCTATGTATAATAAAAAATATCTATCTCTGTATTGTATTATATTATATGTATGTATATCAGTTATCTAGTACCCATAACACAAGCTCTGCTTAGCTAGGGGCTAGATAATGCTGTGTGAATTGTCCAGCATTATTATTATAATATTATTATGTGGAAGCTTTAATTTTTTTCTCTAGTTCTAAAGCTTTTTGTTACACAATATCACTTTTTGTTACACAATATTTATATATAAATAAAATAAAATGACTAGCCCCGCAATTTCATCTGCGTGACTAAATGACTAGCCCCGCAATTTCATCTGCGTGACTAAATGACTAGCCCCGCAATTTCATCTGCGTGACTAAATGACTAGCCCCGCAATTTCATCTGCGTGACTAAATGACTAGCCCCGCAATTTCATCTGCGTGACTAAATGACTAGCCCCGCAATTTCATCTGCGTGCCTAAATGACTAGCCCCGCAATTTCATCTGCGTGACTAAATGACTAGCCCCGCAATTTCATCTGCGTGACTAAATGACTAGCCCTGCAATTTCATCTGCGTGACTAAATGACTAGCCCCGCAATTTCATCTGCGTGACTAAATGACTAGCCCCGCAATTTCATCTGCGTGACTAAATGACTAGCCCCGCAATTTCATCTGCGTGCCTAAATGACTAGCCCCGCAATTTCATCTGCGTGACTAAATGACTAGCCCCGCAATTTCATCTGCGTGACTAAATGACTAGCCCCGCAATTTCATCTGCGTGACTAAATGACTAGCCCCGCAATTTCATCTGCGTGACTAAATGACTAGCCCCGCAATTTCATCTGCGTGACTAAATGACTAGCCCCGCAATTTCATCGTGACTAAATCTTCTCTAAATCAGCTGAAACCCTATTGTAGGTCTCGGAAATTCCTGAAATTCATTTTCAATACAAAAATCCCGTTTCACGAGTTGTTTTGAAAGATCCTGAACGTGTTTTTGTATCCGTAATTGTATTTATTTATTTTTCAGCTTGAGTCTGAAGCGAATTGTGTAATACCTACACGTTACAAACTTGCTGTACGAAGCGAATTGTGTAACACCTACACGTTACAAATTTGCTGTACGAAGCGAATTGTGTTATACCTACACGTTACAAACTTGCTGTACGAAGCGAATTGTGTAATACCTACACGTTACAAACTTGCTGTACGAAGCGGATTGTGTAATACCTACACGTTACAAACTTGCTGTACGAAGCGAATTGTGTAATACCTACACGTTACAAATTTGATGTACGAAGCGAATTGTGTAATACCTTCACGTTACAAACTTGCTGTACGAAGCGAATTGTGTAATACCTACACGTTACAAACTTGCTGTACGAAGCGAATTGTGTAATACCTACACGTTACAAACTTGCTGTACGAAGCGGATTGTGTAATACCTACACGTTACAAACTTGCTGTACGAAGCGGATTGTGTATTACCTACACGTTACAAACTTGCTGAACGAACGCCTTATTTTGTATGATTTTAGTTTATCGATGTATATAAAGGATCAAAAACATTCAAAACAATCAAAATCACATGAAACATCATGAAATTTGACTACATTTTAGTAGAAAGTTAACTTTGAATGGTTCATTAAACAAGAAATTTTTAAATATTGTAGAGATTTAGGTATTCTCTTGTATCTAAGTTATTAGCTTAAAAAAGAATATAGAAGAACACTCATAATAAAATGGTATCACCTGGGCAGTTTAAAAAGAAAACGTTCAAAGTATCTCAACTTGACTCCCGAACCTTCAGGGCGATGGTGGTGACCATCGCCTGCGAGATGCGGTCGCCCAGTGCGCTGGCCTGCTGCTCCACCTCGGGGTGTGCCTTGCGCAGGTCGGCTACCGTCTTGTGGATGTATACTAGTGCGTACCTGCAGCCCTTTGGTCATCGCCTGCGAGATGCGGTCGCCCAGTGCGCTGGCCTGCTGCTCCACCTCGGGGTGTGCCTTGCGCAGGTCGGCTACCGTCTTGTGGATGTATACTAGTGCGTACCTGCAGCCCTTTGGTCATCGCCTGCGAGATGCGGTCGCCCAGTGCGCTGGCCTGCTGCTCCACCTCGGGGTGTGCCTTGCGCAGGTCGGCCACCGTCTGGTCGAGGCTGGCGCGCGACGTCTCAATAGCCTCCTTGGCCTTGCCGGTAGCGTCCTTCACCTGAACACACACCAATACAACACAATACAAAACACTTTATTGTACACCAGAAAAAGAACATTACATAACACAAGTACAATGGGCGGCCTTATCGCTTAGAAGGGATCTCTTCCAGGCAACCTTTGGATGGAAAGAATTTTGTGAATTTAAGAAAGGCAAGGGGTCTTCTAAAGATATACTAATAAACACATAAACTAGATATACACATAAAATATTTATAATATACTAAAATATACTAAATAAATAAATATAATGTAAGTACCAATATTCACTATTCTGAGAGGAGAAACTCCTCGACGCGAGATGTACAAACTCCTCGACGCGAGATGTACAAACTCCTCGACGCGAGATGTACAAACTGGTAAGGATACTGCTTTTGTAATGGGCTCTGGTAGTGCATTCCACAACCTCATGGCCTGGATGGAGAAGGACTTGTCGTAGAAACTGGTTTTGTCAGGTGACATATTTGAAACCAGATTTTCTGACGACAATTTTTTGAATACATTAAGTGCCGGCGGCGTGGCGCGGCGGCGCGTCGCGTGCGTCGTGCAGTCTCACAACGTACCCTGCCCGGGCCCGGAGAAGAGAAGAGACTATCAAAAGCACTTGTACAGGACGACAGGCAATCACTTGATTAGCAGTATTGCAACAAAACTTCTGGAACTTGTTACTGAACTACTAGTAAATGATCTCTGTGTATGATTGATTAACATCACCGGCCAAAGTTAGATCACCGGCCAAAGTTGGATCACCGACCAAAGTTGGATCACCGACCAAAATTGGATCACCGACCAAAGTTGGATCACCGACCAAAGTTGGATCACCGGCCAAAGTTTGACCAATTATTAAGAGAAGATTAATAAATTTATTTTAGTTTGGTTGTTTCTAGTTTGTAGATTATTATTATTATTATTATTATCATTATCAATGCAGTTTATGGTGTATAGAGTATTGATGTAAAAAATGACTGGTATTAATATGAACAGGAGCTCAGGAGCGCTCTATAAGGCGTTGTGTGGGGAGGACTATGTCCAGCGGTGGACGTGTGTAGGCTGTTATGGCGTTGTGTGGGGAGGACTATGTCCAGCGGTGGACGTGTGTAGGCTGTTATGGCGTTGTGTGGGGAGGACTATGTCCAGCGGTGGACGTGTGTAGGCTGTTATGAGCCAGAGTCTGCAACGAGCTCTCATCTGATTTTTATTCTTAATAGGTACCAGTTTCAATATTTTTTGTTTTGTTTGAGTGTAAATTAGTTTGTTCTATTATATTATATAGGTATATTATATTATTATAATAAAAGAAATAGAGGGAGACAATTCAAAAGGTGGGAGGATGAGTTAAAAATAATAGCAGGAAATACATGGATAAGGTTGGCGAGAGATAGAACAAAGTGGAAGGGGCTGAAGGAGGCCTTCGCCAAACGAGGGCCAACAGAAGAATTATATTATCGATGTCGTAACAATAGTATAAGTAATAGTATTTAAAAAACAAATTGTAAACATTTTCTGAATAAAGAAATGAAATGAAAATGAGTTAGTGAGTGTGTGTGTGTGTGTGTGTACTCGTACTCGTAGGTAAGGTACTGACCATGTCTCCCAAGGAGGTGCTGAGCGCGGAGAGCTGCTGCAGCACGGAGTGGGCGCTGTCCTCCAACGTCTTCTTGGAATCAGCCGCGGACTTGGAGCTGGTGAACTTGTTGATGCTCTCCACCACCTGCTTCTGCAGCTCCTCCGCGTGCTTCTGGATGTCCTGCAGCGGAGTGGCGGCGGCGGGCGCCTCGCGCCGGGACACGCGCGCCGCGCCCACCTGTGGGAAACACGAGGCACACTGTCAGGCGGAGCAGGATAGGGCTGCATCAGCGAGCAAGGAGGGAGAAAGGTACTCACGAGGGCGCAGGCGCAGGCTAGGAGGAGCACGAACTTGCAGAGCATTGTGTTTGGAGTGGAGTGTGCGGTGCGACAGGAGAAATGCAGGCAGCGGGGCCGGCAGAGGGAGTGTGGCGCTCCCGGCGCCCGCGCGCTTATAAACTAACCTCCCCTCTCCCCTCGCCCCTCGCCCCGCGGGCCACGGTAAACAGCCGCGTCCGGGTCCGCGGGGCGGCTCACCCTGCCCCCTGCAGCCCTGCTGGCCCGTAATCTCCTCCCTAGGCACTAGGTAGATACCGGCACGTGACGTCAGCCTGCGTGCGTGATCCCACATGGTCCGTTGTGCTCGTCCTCAGTCCTATTCGGGCGCTCCCGGGGCGGCGGCGGCGGCGGCGGCGGCGGCGGCGGCCCTGAGCCGCGCCCTCGAGCTCGCCGAGCGGCCCAATGTTGGCGGTACCTCCGCCGCGCCGCCGTGGCACTCTGTCCTCCCGGAGCGAAAGCGGGGTGCGGGGTGCGGGGGCATCGCACGGTGATAGTGGAGGTCGGGGCCGCGCTATCTATCGCTCTGATATCATTTCACTATAATTCACAATGAGTAGGTAGCTACTTCAAACTATTTGCACAATAATCTCTTTTTGTGCGAATAGTAGCAAGCCATTGAAAAACTAATACCGGTTCTTCAGATGACCCTCTCTCGTGATCTCATCCCAGAGCCCAAGCTAGGTACGTACCCAGGTAGGTAGGTACCTACTGCGCTAGGAGTACCATTTACCATGTAGGTATTGTGGGATATACACATAAAAATCATAAACATAAACACAAACAAAAAGAAATGCCGCACCAGATTACCTACTCACTGTGAGAGGCTAGGAATCGTTAGCTAGATCTAGCATTAACTTTGCTACCTAGAGCGGCAACACTACATGCCTGGATGTCATTAATTAGACAGACAATAGGCTTTTTGACAACATTGAAAACATAAATACAACAAATTGTGATCATCCTCAGAAAAAACATATTTCACTTGATCTATGTATATTTTGTGCAGAATACGCGAATAAAAACACGATAATTTTAGAATTACACTCATAGTAGGTAGGTAGGTACCTATACCATAGTAGGTAGGTAGGTACCTATACCATAGTAGGTAGGTAGGTACCTATACCATAGTAGGTAGGTAGGTACCTATACAGCCGAACATAAAACCTCCTCCATTTAACTAAGTCGCTAGGTATCGGTATAGGTACCTACCTAGTCTGTTAAAAATAGTGAAAATATTAGAGTAACATCGAAAAACATTTGATTTGCTAACCCTAACCTACAGGCGCTCTGCGGTCTGCTCTCTGTTTGTGTGGGCAATCGCTCCGAAACGGCTCTACCATATTTGACAGGATTTTCACTGGCAGGCAGCAGATTATAGTTATTAACTTTTATACTATAGAATAGTTCTAATATAATAAGAATAATATACAGCTTGGTTAAAGCAAATAAAACGTTGTTTTATTATAGTTTTAAGAAGTAAAAGATTATCAGTGAAAGTAAAATATTGACAGACACAATAATAGAATTGGTAACTCTAGCAACCAAACCACAGATAGGTATAGTCTCTTCACAATAGTCTTACGTTTAACCACTATCTCACCTGATGGAAAGTGAACATGTGTCCGACAATGTATCACGCCGATACCTGTTCACTCTGACCTCATACATACCTCGTGGTACTTTTGGTTTGGTAAAATAATTCTGGTTGCACGCAAAAAATGTAAGCCCATGAAATAGTAAAGAGTACGCGGGCGAAGCTCACAACTGCTTGCTGGCTTACACGAAGGCCTACCTGCTCCCCATTGTACCGATGCGACGTACCTACCTATTCATGACACGAAATATGAACCGTTTGTAGAGAAGCAGCCTCCCTGAATGAGCAGCCGCAGGATGCAGGGAGCTACCTGAGTTTTTGTGTCGCCCATCCCATGTTACTGCTTTTGTCTCCCGTTCTACATTTTTTATACTTTTGTCGAAATAAATGTTATTCTATTGAAGGCCATTAAGGCTAGTATTTCGAAAAAATCAACATTTCCATGATCTTTGAGATCTTACTGCTGTTCATCCATTCTTTAATCCCGGAATCCAGTTCGTTCCTTTGGGAGAGGGGATAAAACACAAAATGTGTATATAGGTAGGTAGGTAGCTGTAATTCATCAACGCGTTGTTCGATTTCATCCATTCGTCGTTTTTGTTGTATATAGGTAGGTAGCTGTAATTCATCAACGCGTTGTTCGATTTCATCCATTCGTCGTTTTTGTTGTATATAGGTAGGTAGCTGTAATTCATCAACGCGTTGTTCGATTTCATCCATTCGTCGTTTTTGTTGTATATAGGTAGGTAGCTGTAATTCATCAACGCGTTGTTCGATTTCATCCATTCGTCGTTTTTGTTGTATATAGGTAGGTAGCTGTAATTCATCAACGCGTTGTTCGATTTCATCCATTCGTCGTTTTTGTTGTATATAGGTAGGTAGCTGTTATTCATCAACGCGTTGTTCGATTTCATCCATTCGTCGTTTTTGTTGTATATAGGTAGGTAGCTGTAATTCATCAACGCGTTGTTCGATTTCATCCATTCGTCGTTTTTGTTGTATATAGGTAGGTAGCTGTAATTCATCAACGTGTTGTTCGATTTCATCCATTCGTCGTTTTTGTTACAAACAGAGCGTTAGAAGGTCATAAAAATCAGTCATCATCATCATCATCATCGTATATTAGTCCACTGCTGGACATAGGCCTCCCCTAATGAGCGCAATAGCGCCCTGTCTTGAGCTTGCCGCATCCAGCACATTTTGCTTTTACTCTTTCGCGTGTACAACTAATAACTAAAAATCAATAACTAACAACAGAAAATCAAACGAACTGTGCGAAGTTTTAAAATATGTAGTTAGTAGGTATATTAAAAAGGGACTTATAGGTATTTGCATGTAATGTCTAATGTCAATGTAATCAATTTCTGTAAATGTAACTTCTAGTATAATTGTAGGCAACAGGTAGACTGACAGACGTGTATTGCTGGGCTCGCCTCGCCTCGTCACCTTCAAAAGTCAATAACTCTATTTCTTTAGGCTTACATAAAAGCAGTTAGACAAGTCAAATTTTATACATAAACAGCTTTGGTGAAGCCTGAAGGTGATAGCTGAAAACCAGTGTTTGCTCAAAGCAATATTGTCACTGAGCTATGACCTGAAGGTGATAGCTGAAAACCAGTGTTTGCTCAAAGCAATATTGTCACTGAGCTATGACCTGAAGGTGATAGCTGAAAACCAGTGTTTGCTCAAAGCAATATTGTCACTGAGCTATGACCTGAAGGTGATAGCTGAAAACCAGTGTTTGCTCAAAGCAATATTGTCACTGAGCTATGACCTGAAGGTGATAGCTGAAAACCAGTGTTTGCTCAAAGCAATATTGTCACTGAGCTATGACCTGAAGGTGATAGCTGAAAACCAGTGTTTGCTCAAAGCAATATTGTCACTGAGCTATGACCTGAAGGTGATAGCTGAAAACCAGTGTTTGCTCAAAGCAATATTGTCACTGAGCTATGACCTGAAGGTGATAGCTGAAAACCAGTGTTTGCTCAAAGCAATATTGTCACTGAGCTATTACCCATTTGCGACTGCTACACACGCCTATAATATTTTGGTAACGATAATCAAGTTTGTATTGTATTGTAGGTTCTATGCGTTACCCGATTACCCGAACCCGGTGAAGAAGTGCCTCTAGGTACATCCTTTTATATTTAAACTAGCTGCCCCGCCCGCGATTTCATTCGCGTGGACTTTACTAATAATAATAACCTAAGTAATATTGGTTGCCATGCAAACTATCAACACCAAAAGCTTACAACTTTACGATTTCAAAGTTGTTATGAGAAAACCTAGAAATCCGTCAAAGTAAAATACCAAAAATCCGTCCTAAGCGGATGCATTGCATACCTACGAGTACGTCCGCAAAAAAAACTCCATGCTACATTTCAGCATTGTAGCTCTTGTAGTTTCAGAGTTCTCTTGTCATGTCACCCGGTTTTCTCTTTTATACATTTAGATTATTGGAACGTTTTGCAAACATACCGATGATAATAATCTAAACGAACAGTAGGTACCTAGGTACCTCTCATCTCATGGTACATAGTACCTAGGTACCTCTCATGTACATCCGAGTATTATTGCCCAAGTTCCACGCGTTTGAAGCTGCAGATAGCTATTCAATTAGGTAGGTACCTACATAATAATAATTACCACAGAATGTGAATTTAAAAAAAAAGGTTTTTAGCAGGTGCTAAGGCAGAGTAACAGATTCGCCAAAGTAAATATTTGATTACTTGAACAGTAGGTGAGTAGGTACTCTTTTATTAACAGAAATGTCGATTTGTGCGCACGCGCGGTCTGCTCTGTCCCGCTCCTATGAACGTAAAATCCTATGCAAACTGGCGTCGTCGTTAGTCTCAGACGGAGATGTAAGCACATGCCTGCGCCTGCGCACTCGCCCCGGGGTGGTGGTGGGCGAGGGTGCACCTTGGCCCGGCGCGGGCGGCGCGCGGCGCCCCGGCTATCACTCCTCCCTTCACCCCGCTATCTCCCACGCCCCGCCGCCGCGCCGCGCCGCGGCCGGCTGCGTGGAATCTCCCTAGGTCCGGCTGCACTGCACACACCACTATCTGTCCTAATTAGATGTTTACCTCATCCGCCGTCTGTATTAGTTACCTACCCCTAGGTAGGTAACTAATACCTACCTAGTATAGTACCTATACTATACTAGGTAGGTACTACGTACGACTAGCCTCGGTCGCGTACCTACTTCACTTCAAACTCATACGTCTAATAGTAAATGTGAAAGTCTGTATGTTAATCCTGTAACATTAGCTACATTGTATGCGTAGCATCAGCATCAGTTAAAGTTTTATCAAAATGGGTCCAGCTGTTTCAGAGATTAGCTCAAACAAACAGATAGAAAAAACTATTCAAAATTCGTATTTTCAAATTAATGAAAAACTGTTAAATTAACACTACAAACAAACATTCTGTTTTATTTATTTGTGCCCATGCAAAGATCACCAAAATGATTACTACCTATTTAAAGTAGGTACCTACTTAGCTACTTCCATATCCTCCCACACTTATTGGGAAATTTGCATGTTTACATGCTGGCAACACCGGCAAGATTTGAGTTTTTATTCTGTTTTTTTTGTTATGCTGGCAACACCGGCAAGATTTGAGTTTTTATTCTGTTTTTTTTGTTATATGCTATGTTGCTTTACATCGAAGAAATAAGTTGATAAAATAATAAATTTACGTGTGAAATGTAATCCCGTGTTCTTTTTTGACAAAACTGGTGTGATTTTGGCAAGATTTAACCACACAAGCGGGCATTTTTATATTTAAATTTTGTTCTAATCGGTGCACATCAGTAGGCGTCTAATGTGGTAAGGCGGACGATAGGTGGACTATGATGTCAATGTGTGAGTGCGTACGCGTACGTACAGAGGACAGGTGGACTATTGATTGAGTGCTTCGCTTTATTTCTTACTGAGACTCCGTCCGTGGAATTTCTCTCATCCTTGTCTTAGACCTTAAAAATTAATTTTACGCCCGCTAAGGTACGCTATATTGACACACTTTTTGAGCAAAAGAGGAAGTGAATTTTTTTTTATTGCAAGCGGAAACGTCTGGGCTTAAACCATCAGATACTGTTGTTTGTTTTCCAAATAAGCTGTTTGTTTTCCAAATACCTAAATAAAAATTTAATTTACTTACCTAATCATTACAAAATACACTTCCATTTTCAGTTAGGTAGGGTATAGGTATCGGGGTATGATCGGACGCGGGGGAAGACCGTATGACGCTAATTGTAGCCGAATTAAGCCATATTTTGTAATGATAACAATATTTTATGCGGACGCCAGTAATTGGAGTCGTAGAAAATGGTGGCAGCATTAGAATATAATGGCATAATTCGGCTACAATTAGCGTCATACATAGGTACCATAGACTAACAAAACACAACATTGTGTGTTGTTAGTCCATGGTCATACGGCCTTCCCTCGCGTCCGATCATACCCCGATATACGACTTACATGAGCTCGAATGATTAGCCAGGTACGCTTTACCGGCTTTACCTCTTACTCCTAAATGCTCTGTTATATAATGCGCCATCTGGCGGATTTGGCAGGAACTTACACGCGCGCGCGAAATCTTGTACGTTATAATTATGATAAATAAATAAATGATGTGAATTTTAACACGTTTCTGAGAAAAGAGGGTTGACAGACGGACAACAAAGTGATTCTATACGGGTTCCTTTTTTCTTTTGAGTTACGGAACCCTAAAAATGACAAGATACTTACCTAGTGAATTTATATTTTCATGCAGAGTGTATTCATCAATATTAATAAAAAGTTAACTAGTACCTATAGGCTGATGATAAATAAAAACTTCAACAAAAATTATTTTAATAACATTCGTTTTACTAAAATACTATTAGACCTAGGTATGCAGTTTACAGATAAAAACTACGATAGATATTTTGTTTAGTAATGTTTTAATCCTAACCATTCTCTACACATATAATATTTTGATACAATTACTCCTTTGAACTGTTTCTCTCAAGGATCTCTCTGTTCGTCATTACTCTGTGATACGTACTACACTAGTGCGCGCCATCTAACGGCAGTGGAGCGTATTATTTGGATAGGGTATATCGATTAGGGTTCCAGGACCGCGCGCGCTCGGTTTTTTGAATCGAAAACATGCACTCCTTGCTGCATAGATGGCGCGGGGATATCCCCGCTCGGCTGCCAAATGCCCAAGGTCATTTGCCTTACTATTCACCTTAAAGTAAAAACCTTTGCATTTGTCACAACTAGCGGCATCTGTTGGGTTGATAAATTTCCCGCAAGCTCTACATTTATTGGACATGTTACATGTTGCATGTTGTTGGCTGGGGTCAAGAGTGGTTCTATCGATAAAAAGTTCATTAAATCGTTCAAAGAAGTTTTAGCAGGTGGCGCTAGCAATAGGCTACCTACTTGACTACTACTGGGAAATAATTCTAACGTATTGTCTGATAAAAATAATGCAAAATGTAATTAATTTTTCTTTCAGGGCAGTGGTATTAGTTTTAAAAACAAATTTTAAGGTTTGAATAAAATAAATAATGGCGCGCCAATACGATAATCACTGTCGTGGCTCCCGTGCAAGTAATGACGTCACACGCCGCCGTACCACACCTAACAAGAACTCCATTGACACAGATTGACACTGTTAATTTTGTAATAGTGTGACGTCACCTGCGAACTAACCAAACGCAGAGCGTTTTCGGTCACGTGACATTTGTATTGATTGTAATTTTAGTTGACTACACTATTGTATTAATACCTGTAAAAATAGTAGTAGGTAATGTTTAGAATAAATAAATAAATGTGATCACGTGACCGAAAACTGAATTAAATTTTATTAATCATTTAATCTTAATCCCGTTTTTTTACCTAAATTATGCATATTTTTAATAAAAATCACCTGATTACGCTTTGTTACGTTGTCACTGACTAGGATAAAAACAATTCAGAACTTTTTTTTAATGTATGACAGTAAATTTAATAGCCTATTATGCAGTTATTCGTCGAGAGAAATGGTGTATTAAGTATGGAGATTCCTCAGAATGTAGCGCCGCCGCGCCGTGGAGATCCTACTCAACTGAGCTTCCGCTGTGTGTGTAGAGCAGGCGCTAGTAGTATGGATTCTGCTACTCGGTCCTAGATGGCGTTGCAGGGTATGGATTTTCGTCGATCCGTCGTTGGTGGTAGAAAATTATGATGAAGTGAAGACCAAGAAAGTTCCGCTACTCGACACTAGACAACGGTAAATTAGCAAAAATGTACTGTCACAATCACAAGATGGTTTGTACTGGTAGCTCTGCCAGGATTAAGTAGCGCTGCCCTCACAGTGAAAACAAATTGTTTCGTGATCTACCTAGGCTAGGGCTTATTGGGACTTGGGACTCTCAGCAGTCCAGAACTTGCCATTGCCACACCACCCAGTTACACCCACACTCACCCAGGGGTCACACACCAAATGTGAACCGGTTCTGTTGCACTCACAATCGAAACAGTCTAGCGGTAGGTATTTCTACAAATAATAATCATTGTTTACGGACACAGTGCAGGTTAATAGTACTTTATTATCTGTGGTGTGGTGCGTGTTCGCGTTCGTGGCGACACTCAAATAGCCAGGGACGAGGTAAAATTTACCTCTTCCCTGGGAAATGGCTCTTTTTAGGGTTCCTTACCTCAAAGGAAAAAGGAACCCTCATAGGATCCCTTTGTTGTCCGTCTGTCTGATGTCTGTCTGTCAACCCTGTTTTCTCAGAAACGCGTCGAGGTATCGAGTTGAAATTCACCTCATAATATTACTCCGGTTCGTAACCTCTTGGAGCCGCGATATAAATCAAACTTCTGAGTCAACGCAATCAAAAGTTACAACCGTTTATGTCCATTTCCTCACTTTTTTTTGAAGGATTCAATTTAGCAAGAAGCAAGGTCTTATAGCAAAGTAAAGAAAAAAATCCGAAAACTGTGATATTGTAGTGTAATAAAAAAAAGCATTATTTTAATTCGCGCCATATTTGTATTTGTATTTGTATTTATTTATTTACCATTCCGTTACATAACATAACATAGGCAAGTCAAAATTACAATTTTTTGATAAAAAATAAACAATAATATAGAAATCTCACACAATTTCCATAACATCACATAACAACATATTATTAACTTATATGAAACTGTTAATTTTACTACTAGGTGGGTATTTCCCACAGATCAGAAAATGAACATGACATCAATTCATCGATGTGGTAGAAAGGGTTACGTTCAAAGAAAGTTTTAAGGTTTTTATTTATTATAGTACTCTGGGTAATTTCTAAGAAATTAATAAATCCCAAAAATTTACGATCTCGACGGGATTCGAACCCGCACCTTCCCCTTCAGCGCAGGGTTGTTCTTTTTAGAATCAAGCAACGGCAAAACCTCTCGTCAAAGAACTAAATGTAAATTTGGTCTTTGAGCAGAATTGGATAACTTCATTGTTTCCTCTGTAGGTGGCGCTGACGGCGTAAGTGCCGAAAGAACTCCCAAAGATTTTCGGGTCGACTAGATAAGATCACGTAGCTTAGTTGGAAAAAGAGCAACCCTGCGCTGAAGGGGAAGGTGCGGGTTCGAATCCCGTCGAGATCGTAAATTTTTGGGATTTATTAATTTCTTAGAAAGTTTTAAGTTTTTGTTTAAATTGACTCAAAGGGAGCTTAGTTACTTGTAATGGCAATTTATTATACATTTTAAGTTTTATGCATATTCCTAGCTTTTTAGTTTTTACAACTCTTGTGGTTGGTATATGTAGTTTTTCTTTATTTCGGGTATTATAACTGTGCATTTGCATTCTTGTGGGTAAGTTGTCTTAGTTGTCCATAGACCAAAACCTATAAGGTACCTACTTCCCGTTGAGCTAATCAAGATATTTGGCCAGAAGCAAGGTCTTCTATTTATTTAATTAATATAATGTTTAGTAACGGAACCGTCGTTGCGCGAGTCCGGCTCGCACTTGACGTTTTTATTATAATTTTACAGATTCTACTTTGAATACTCCCCCAAAGGTCTTCTAGATTCCTACCAATGTAGACTCAGTCACTTTAAGATGCCTACGCTAGAACACAGGAGGTTCCTACGTCGCGGACATTGAGATGCCTACGCTAGAACACAGGAGGTTCCTACGTCGCGGACATTGAGATGCCTACGCTAGAACACAGGAGGTTCCTACGTCGCGGACATTGAGATGCCTACGCTAGAACACAGGAGGTTCCTACGTCGCGGACATTGAGATGCCTACGCTAGAACACAGGAGGTTCCTACGTCGCGGACATTGAGATGCCTACGCTAGAACACAGGAGGTTCCTACGTCGCGGACATTGAGATGCCTACGCTAGAACACAGGAGGTTCCTACGTCGCGGACATTGAGATGCCTACGCTAGAACACAGGAGGTTCCTACGTCGCGGACATTGAGATGCCTACGCTAGAACACAGGAGGTTCCTACGTCGCGGACATTGAGATGCCTACGCTAGAACACAGGAGGTTCCTACGTCGCGGACATTGAGATGCCTACGCTAGAACACAGGAGGTTCCTACGTCGCGGACATTGAGATGCCTACGCTAGAACACAGGAGGTTCCTACGTCGCGTCGCGGACATGGTGTGCCTGCACAGAATTGTTAGTGGTAAGATTGACAACCTCAACTGGTCCACAAAGTTCAGTTAGCTGTTCCCGTTCGTCTAGGGTTCTCTGTAACATTCCCCGGTGCAACTTCAATGACAGCCCTATCTCTCCAATCAATCGCACGTGTTCTTCCTACAACACAATCTGTCAAAACGTCGACATCTTCTTTGTATCAGCCTCCATAATAAAGAGGCTCCCTAGCCCGTCACTGTAGGCTCAGACTAAGTACTTAGTCTGAGACTGTAGGTCGCTTTTACCGTCGCGTCGCTTTCATCCTTTGTCTTGTTAACATTCAATCTGTACCTAGGTAGGTACTCATATTCCTTTCCTATGTTTATTATAATAGGTATAATAAACAGAGAGAGACTTAGAGACTTGGACTTCATAAATGAGCTTTAACATAATATTATATTAAATATAATATGTTAAAGCATTACATACGGTTAAACATAAGGTTAAAGCTCATTAACTCTAAGTTCACAAGTGTTCACAACGAGTACGTTTCACACTGATTCTTGTTAATTTATGCCTATTATCTATTATGTAATCTTTCGTTTTATGTGTAGTTTTGTGAACCAAATAAAAATAAATAAAAAAAAGGAAATTATAAAAAAGAGCCCATTTCCCAGGGAAGAGGTAAATAATTTTGAAAAAGGTATTTTTTTGTAAAGATTGATCCATGTCGGCCACCGAATCTGTTGGTGCGATAAGGGACCGGCCATTGCATTGATAAGACAGGTTTACTTACTTACAGTAGGTCTTCGATCAAAAATAAGGAGTTCGCGGCCTCCCCCGTAGATTCCTAGAGCCTTACAAAAATGTCACTCAAAATTGGGTTCGTTTTGTTTTGACGCAGACAGTTTGCGCAGAGCCTGACAAGTTTTTTCCATACGGAACAAGAGATTGGTGGAGTCGAATTCATTTTATTTTAATTTGTAAGTAGGTAGGTACCTGCCTGAGAATTATATACCTACCTACTCAGTTTATTTTCTATAAGGATTAATTAACAGAATTCAGGTAAAGATAACGAATCATTTATTGATGAAACTATAAATTGGTGTCTCAACAGTAGGTATTTATACAAAAGGGTCATTTCAGACATACAATAATTTAAACTTACAAAACAATTTCAGGCAGGCACTCTAGATTAAAAAGAACTGGTTCCTGTCTGCGGCTTTGCACGAGATTTTTTTACGGGAAAAAAATAAACGTTTTATAAATTCATACTTCTGGTAGGTAGGTAAGAACCTAGTCTTTCTTTTATTAGAGAGTCTACGCAAATGAAATTTTAGGGCGGGCCAACTAATTATTTTAAAAATCATCAACTAGTAATATTAAACTTATTTTTATGAAAAATATATTAATACATACTATAAATGAAAAAAAAAATTTAGAAGAAATAGCCTCTCCATTTATCAATTTAGAACAAAATTAATATTTTAACATAGGCAAACCAAACAACAATATTTTATGCTGATTTCACAAGTATATGACTCACATCTCAATATACGGGTAAAAAATATATATAAACTTACTGAAAATAAAAAATTCCATCCTTTTTCAGCACTTTGGACGAGTAATTCTTGCATTTTTTGTACCCATGCTTTTTGTCTGAACGCTAAAATGACACTAGTTGAAAAGCTTTCCTAACATGTCAAAATGTTTCTCTTTTGCTACTGAAGGTTGTGGCGTGCGCATTGTGAATCTAAGGGGGGCCGGCAAAGCCGGACATTTTTGATCGATGCAGTAGGTAGTACCTAACCTATGTAAGTGAATAAAACGACGGGAAGACTATAAAAATAGGTTTAATACTTAATAATAACAGATAGTCTAAGCGTAGTGTAGTGAGTGACAGCGGTCACCGATGTGGGTGCGGCGGCAGCAGGGCCAGGTCGGCGAGCGCCGCGTCCGCGCGCGTCACCAGCGCGTCGCGCCAGCGCCACAGCGCCGTGTCGCGCACCGTGTCGGCGCGCAGGTCGCTGCACGACTTGCTGAGCGCCTTCACGCAGTCCGCGCGGTAGTGCTGCAGCCGCGCGTGCCGTGTCTCTATCGGGTACGAGGAGCACGCGCCGCCGAGGCACGCCAGCGGGAAGTGGTTGTGCAGCGCGAGCACGCGGTCCGTCACGTGGAACGCCTTCACGTACTGGCCGGGCTTGGTGAAGTTGCGTGTGCGCCACACGTGCTGCAGCATGTGCAGGTGCCTCGGGACCGAGTCCTCCCAGTGGTGGGCGTGGCCCGGCTCGTCCAGGAAGTACACGTTGGAGGCGTGCAGCGAGGTGCGCGGACGCTTGCCAGGCGCGGGCTCGCTGAGCGGCAGCAGGCGGCGCAGCAGCGCGCCCCAGTCGGCGTCCTCGAGCGGCACGATCACCTCGTCGATGTCAAGCAGCGCCAGCCAGCGGTAGCGGTACATGTGTCTGTACAGGCAGTCGTTGTACGGGATCAGCTCCATCTGCCGCTTGTGCGTGGTCTTCTTAGTGAGGTACATGTGCTGCAGCGTGGGCAGGTTGGGCTGTCCGCCGGGCAGCGAGGTGCGCGTCACGGATACGCGCCCGCGCCGCTCGTAGTACTCCAGCACGCGCGAGATGTTGGGATGCACCTGCAGCTCGTAGAAGTGGATCGTGTCAGCGCCCAGCAGCAGGAGCAGCTCGATCCACTCCACCAGGCGCAGCGACAGGTCCTCGTGCAGGAAGTCGAGTCCCTTGACGCAGACGGCGACGTCGCGGCGTGCGGCCGGAGTCGCGGGCGGGTCGTAGTGCACGCGCAGCAGGTTTCGCGCCGCGTCGCACGGCGCCTCCACCAGGCTGACGGCGCGTGGCACGAGCGCGCGCACCTCCGCCGGCAGCACGCAGGCCAGGAGGTAAGGCTGCAGCACCTTATCGCGGTAGTTGCCCCACTTGTGGTTCCACACGTACTTGTACTCGAGGTTGCGCACGATGACGGGCTGCGCGCGCTCCTCGAACCAGAGCTGGCAGTGCGTGACGGCGGTGGGCTTGATGCGGTCGTGCACGGCGAGCAGCCGCACGGCGGGCCCGAGGCGCGACGCGTTGCGCACGTCCAGGTACGCGCCGTACAGGTGGAAGGCACCGCTCGCCGCGCGCAGCGTCTGCCAGTAAGTGTTGTGGAACTCCAGCTCGTAGATGGAGGGGAAGGGCGCACATTCCTTCTTCTTGTAGAACTTGCCCTTGTCGTCCTTGTGCGCGTGCCAGTAGGAAAGCGGCAGCGAAGGCATGCGTCGCTCCGCGTCGCGCCTCAGCGCCGCCTCGTCCGGTGCCGGCGGCGGCACGGTCGGCGAGGGCGCGGGGGTGGAGGAAGGCGGCGAGGGGTCGCTCTGCAGCAGCAGGCGCGCGGCGGGCGGGGGCGGCGCGGCGGGGGAGGGCGCCCGCTGCAGCCGCGGCAGAGCCAGCAAGCACAGCGCCGCCCAGCACAGCAGCGCCGCCAGCCAGCCGCGCGCACGCGCACCGCCGGCGCCGCAGCGCACTCCGCACCACCCTCGCATCACCTGGAACAACCAACAAACTTGTACTTGATAACAGAACTACTGACTACCTGCACTGCACTGCACACAAGCAATGCGTACCTACACTATAATCTACGTAAATACCCAAAAAACTCATCTCCGACGTTGAATGTCTACAAAAGCACGGGTGGCCCGCGCCTGATGCGCATACGATGGCCGTCACCGCAGGCTCTGCTCGTTCCTAACATAGGAGAAGTAAACGCGCGCTGTGGACCCGGTCAACGCTGCTCTAGCGATGATCGATGATCGAGTTAGCGTAGTCCTGTTTGAACAACATTGCCGTGATAGGGGATCATGCCAACCTAAGTGCTGACTAGTGCATCAGTGTCGGCGGCTGGCTCTGCGTTACCATCCCCCCGCCGCCCCATGCAGCTGACCCCGTTCCCCGCGACCCATCGGCGTCCGCTGCGCTACCGCCACGGGTGACGGCTTCAAATCATGCACACGCTCAATTTTGGAAAATTGTATTTGAAAGCTAAAAATAACAAGTTTACTGACTTTCCGCGGATTTATGTCATTAGCATTATTACTCTGCTTTTTTTTATTTGTCCTTTTGGACAAATTAGGCTAAAGCCAACATGGCCAAGGAATACTCTCTAAGATGCCCAGCAGCGTAGCCAGGAGCATAAGGGGATCTCTTTTTTCACTAGGCAGTATGGCCATAGAGCAAAAAGGAGTAATTACTCCTAGCGAATATGGCCATACCAAGGAATTTATTTACTATATTTTATACGTAAATTCCTTGGGGCTCACGGTATACAAAAAGTAGATAAATATTTTTTGCTCTATGGCCATACTGCCTAGTGAAAAAAGAGATCCCCTTATGCTCCTGGCTACGCTGCTGGGCATCTTAGAGTATCTGTATATACTCTAAGCTGGGCATTGGGACGAACAGGCCATACACTCTCTCTATGGCTAGCTGGAAAAACTGAGTGGTGCGTGTTTTGCTCTCAGGCGCTTATCTAGGTTTCTACCGAGGAATGTAGTTAGGTCCTGCTATTTCGCTACAGTGCATGCCGTAGTACTGTACGGGGCGGAACTATGGGGGCGCGCTGCCGACTGGGAGCGCGCCTTCCGTATGCAAAAGCGCGCGGTTAGGGCCATAGTCAAAGTCTCGCGGCAAACTTCCGTGCAGCCATTCTTTAAAGAACTAGGTATTATGACCCTTCCATGCATAGTAATCTATCAAATTGCCATTTATGTGAGGATTAACCTTAGTTCCTTCACTAGGCTAGGAGATCACCACCGATATGAGACGCGCCGTGCTGAACAACTCGCACGGACGGCACACAGGCTGACCAAATCAAGAAAGCTCACTCACATCATGGGGCCGGACATCTACAACCGGATACCTAGTTCCGTTACTGCGGCTCCCAACTTAAACATATTCAAGTCAAGGTTAAAAAGGTGGCTTATCGAGCAAACCTTCTACACGGTGGAGGAGTTCTTGGGTTTAAAGGTTAGCCCTACACCAATAAACCAATAATTTTTGATCTACAGTATGTATGTATGACACTAGTACCTACTTCAGTGTATGTTATGATGACTATGTATTTAGGTAATCTTATTTATTCTCTTTAAATAAGTTGTTTTTTATTAGAAATGGTTGACATGTATATTTTTTTGTACCAATAAATGAATCTAATCTAATCTAAGCTGGCTACGCTAGACATTGGGACGAACAGGCCATAGACTCTCTCTATGGCTAGCTGGCTACGCTAGACATTGGGACGAACAGGCCATAGCCTCTCTCTATGGCTAGCTGGCTACGCTAGACATTGGGACGAACAGGCCATAGACTCTCTCTATGGCTAGCTGGCTACGCTAGACATTGGGACGAACAGGCCATAGACTCTCTCTATGGCTAGCTGGCTACGCTAGACATTGGGACGAACAGGCCATAGACTCTCTCTATGGCTATTTTTTTTTTTTATTTGCTTTTGGTGGCTTTCATATCACTACGGCCATGATAGGCCTATTGTGATCGCCACTTTAATGTGTTCACCCCTAGGACAGCGGCGTTCAGAGTTCGCCACTTACCCTTACAGCTGCTAGGAACTGAAGGATTTTCTTCGGGGGGATGCCTCGTAGCTCGTCTGGGACGAGCAGGTGCTTGCCCAGATGAGTACTACGTTTTTGCATCAGTGCTCCACAGTCTCCTAGCAGATGGAGAGGCGTTTCATCCGCCTCCTCACAGAATCTACAGGATTTTGTGTCGCATAGCCCCAATTTGGACATGTGCTTGTTAAGGCGACAGTGTCCAGTTAGGGCTCTTGTCATGATGCGAAGGTTGTCTCTGTTTAGCGCTAGGATTCGGTTAGTGTACCGTTTATCGAAGGCTTTTATCAGTGACTTCGAGTGATCCATGCCAGAGGAGTTTTTCCAGAGCTTGGTTGATTCCTCGTAGCAGGTATTTAAAAGGGTTCTGACAGCCAGACTTTTGGGAATGCCACAAAACGGCTCGGGGCCAAACTGAGTCTCCTTTGCCCCGGAGCGCGCGAGTTCATCGGCACATTCATTGCCGATGATACCCACGTGACCCGGTACCCATCTTAGGATGACTCTGTTTTTCAAGCCTAGATCGTTCAGGCGTGACAAACAGTCCTCATCTAACCTGGACGTGATGACCTTCGAATCCAGTGCTAGGAGGGCTGCCTGGCTGTCAGAGTTGATCAATATGGTTTGGTTGGAGTAGCGCTCTAGCAGATTTATGTCAGCACATTCGAGAATGGCGAATACCTCTGCTTGGAAGACGGAGGCGTAACTACCTAGGTTTATGCTACTGCTAAGCCTGGGTCGCTCTCCGTAAACTCCACAGCCTACTTCCAGTCCCATTTTGGCTCTCTATGGCTAGCTGGCTACGCTAGACATTGGGACGAACAGGCCATAGACTCTCTCTATGGCTAGCTGGCTACGCTAGACATTGGGACGAACAGGCCATAGACTCTCTCTATGGCTAGCTGGCTACGCTAGACATTGGGACGAACAGGCCATAGACTCTCTCTATGGCTAGCTGGCTACGCTAGACATTGGGACGAACAGGCCATAGACTCTCTCTATGGCTAGCTGGCTACGCTAGACATTGGGACGAACAGGCCATAGACTCTCTCTATGGCTAGCTGGCTACGCTAGACATTGGGACGAACAGGCCATAGACTCTCTCTATGGCTAGCTGGCTACGCTAGACATTGGGACGAACAGGCCATAGACTCTCTCTATGGCTAGCTGGCTACGCTAGACATTGGGACGAACAGGCCATAGACTCTCTCTATGGCTAGCTGGCTACGCTAGACATTGGGACGAACAGGCCATAGACTCTCTCTATGGCTAGCTGGCTACGCTAGACATTGGGACGAACAGGCCATAGACTCTCTCTATGGCTAGCTGGCTACGCTAGACATTGGGACGAACAGGCCATAGACTCTCTCTATGGCTAGCTGGCTACGCTAGACATTGGGACGAACAGGCCATAGACTCTCTCTATGGCTAGCTGGCTACGCTAGACATTGGGACGAACAGGCCATAGACTCTCTCTATGGCTAGCTGGCTACGCTAGACATTGGGACGAACAGGCCATAGACTCTCTCTATGGCTAGCTGGCTACGCTAGACATTGGGACGAACAGGCCATAGACTCTCTCTATGGCTAGCTGGCTACGCTGGGCATTGGGACGAACAGGCCATAGACTCTCTCTATGGCTACGCTGGGCATTGGGACGAACAGGCCATAGACTCTCTCTATGGCTAGCTGGCTACGCTAGACATTGGGACGAACAGGCCATAGACTCTCTCTATGGCTAGCTGGCTACGCTAGACATTGGGACGAACAGGCCATAGACTCTCTCTATGGCTAGCTGGCTACGCTAGACATTGGGACGAACAGGCCATAGACTCTCTCTATGGCTAGCTGGCTACGCTAGACATTGGGACGAACAGGCCATAGACTCTCTCTATGGCTAGCTGGCTACGCTAGACATTGGGACGAACAGGCCATAGACTCTCTCTATGGCTAGCTGGCTACGCTGGGCATTGGGACGAACAGGCCATAGACTCTCTCTATGGCTACGCTGGGCATTGGGACGAACAGGCCATAGACTCTCTCTATGGCTAGCTGGCTACGCTAGACATTGGGACGAACAGGCCATAGACTCTCTCTATGGCTAGCTGGCTACGCTGGGCATTGGGACGAACAGGGCATAGACTCTCTATGGCTACGCTGGGCATTGGGACGAACAGGCCATAGACTCTCTCTATGGCTACGCTGGGCATTGGGACGAACAGGCCATAGACTCTCTCTATGGCTAGCTGGCTACGCTAGACATTGGGACGAACAGGCCATAGACTCTCTCTATGGCTAGCTGGCTACGCTAGACATTGGGACGAACAGGCCATAGACTCTCTCTATGGCTAGCTGGCTACGCTGGGCATTGGGACGAACAGGCCATAGACTCTCTCTATGGCTACGCTGGGCATTGGGACGAACAGGCCATAGACTCTCTCTATGGCTAGCTGGCTACGCTAGACATTGGGACGAACAGGCCATAGACTCTCTCTATGGCTAGCTGGCTACGCTAGACATTGGGACGAACAGGCCATAGACTCTCTCTATGGCTAGCTGGCTACGCTAGACATTGGGACGAACAGGCCATAGACTCTCTCTATGGCTAGCTGGCTACGCTAGACATTGGGACGAACAGGCCATAGACTCTCTCTATGGCTAGCTGGCTACGCTAGACATTGGGACGAACAGGCCATAGACTCTCTCTATGGCTACGCTGGGCATTGGGACGAACAGGCCATAGACTCTCTCTATGGCTACGCTGGGCATTGGGACGAACAGGCCATAGACTCTCTCTATGGCTAGCTGGCTACGCTAGACATTGGGACGAACAGGCCATAGACTCTCTCTATGGCTAGCTGGCTACGCTAGACATTGGGACGAACAGGCCATAGACTCTCTCTATGGCTAGTCTATAGGTACTAATAATAATAATATAATCATTAGTTTACATATTATGTATAGGTAGGTAAGCTAATGATTATAATAATTTATGTGATTGATTTAAATATGTTGTGTTTTAGCCTTATAATAATTTTGATTTTATTTTTATTTCATATCTAATCTTAAGTGACTACTGTAATTGGTTAGTTTTAATCGTGTTAGTTACTCAATAAATAAATAAATAAAAAAATCATATTTTTTAAAAAACCCGGAGGGTTTCGGTACTTCACGGACCCAGGGTCTCGACTCCAAGGGGAGCAAGTGCGTATGCTCTATCGAGACCTGCATATTTGCGCCTCTTCAATTATGTTTTATTATGTTCATTTTGAATTTATACTGATGTTATTATGGTTGCCCTTAAAACTATTATGTACTATCACCAAAACTAACGCCTTTACCCTCTAAGGGTTATTTATCTGTGAATCGACTTGCAGGTTGCAGGTTGCAGGTATGCCCGCCCTACTAACTTTTTTGAACAACAATTAATAGCAGCCACGTTTTCGGGGCGTAAAGTTTTTTGGGCGTACTAAAACTAAGTGAAACCAATAAGAATAATTAACATTATTGGAATATCTTTGAGTATTATATACTTAAGGATTAAGAGAAAGATAAGAATTTATTCCTTGAACTAGCGGCCCGCCCCCGCTTCGTCTCGATCAAGTCTGCTTTTGACAAATAAACAATCAAAATGATCCGTTTGGGAGCCACGATGCCGCAACAACAACAACCCACAGCACAGTCACGGTAATGTTATCTATACAGTATTGTAACTCGGCCCTGTCCTTGAAATAACTACCTACCTAAACAAAACAAAAGCACCCGATAGGGCTGCCCGCCTGCAGTATTTTAATTTCATCTAGGTACCTACCTACTTGAATTTCTTTCTAGTTTTGTCATTAGGTATATATTTTTATAAATATAAAATAAATGATAATATAACCGGCCAAGTGCGAGTCCGACTCGCGCACGAAGGGTTTCGTACCATTACCTATAAAATCAGCAAAAAAACACGTTTGTTGTATCGAAGCCCCCCTTTAATATTTGTTTTATTTTAATTTTATTATAATTATATTATATTATATTTATTACGTTAGTTAGTACTAAAGTACCTTATTTAAATAAAAAATTCTCAAATTGCTTACTGCTTACCACATTTTTTAACTATTGAAAAGAAAAATCAATAACTTATCAGTCGTAATGACAATTCTGTCAAACAAAAAAAAAACGTTCAAATTAGATAAAAAAAGTTTCATACAAAAAAGTTAATTCGTCACTGCGCTGCGGCGCGCGGCGCATCCCCGACTGGTTGAACCTACCACGATCGCGCCCTCACATGAGGTGACAGTTATGAATGACTCATGTTCCGGCCGTTTGTATGAAGACAGAATACTGTATAGATAACATTACCGTGGCACAGATGACACATAGATCCACCCGTCAAACTTATAACAACCCTTTTGTCACAAAATTACATAAAACACTAACATTTCACCCACAAAACTTACATAAAGAAGAAAGGATACGATAATGCGTAGAGAATCAGCTCGCGCGAAATTTGCAACGCGCAATACAATACCTGCGTCAAACAATCGAATCATTTGTTTAGTAGAATTAATCAGATTATAGATAGACATGGCCACGACTTGCAAAACATGCTAACTACCAACAGATTCACTACTGACCGTTTTCCGTGTGGTGGTATGTACTGGACATACCACCACACGGAAAACTTGGGTATGCGTATTTGCTCGATGCGGAACACCTACTGCAGACAGTTTTCTGGTAGTGCACGTAAATAGCTCCACCTCCACACACACACACACGTGAAAATTAAAAACAATACCTATTAATTCATTTTGAGTCTTTATAAAATATAAGAATGTATGGATTAAGTACTTATTGAATCTAATACAAATACTAACTCTTTAATGTACACCACAAAATAAAGCAAAAGAAACAGACATACACATTAAATGATAATACAATGGGCGGCCTTATCGCTTAGCAGCGATTTCTTCCAGGCAACCTTTGGGTGGAAAGAAATTTGAAAATTTAAGAAAGGCAGAGGTGTATACAACGTAACAATTATTAAAATATTCATAAGCAAGTAGAAACATAAAATAATAGATCTACTTAGTGCATCAGAAGGATCTTCCACAGCAAGAGCGAAACCCCCTGACCTGACGCACGTCTCCCTGACCTGACGCACGTCTCCCTGACCTGACGCAAGTCTCTCTATACAAAGCAATATTAACATTTGTATTGATTAACTTAAAGAAATAAACTATTTTATTATTTATTTATTTATATCACTTTGTTCTATTGTCAATAGTTTCCGCAGCGTACGCGATATAAGGATTTTTTATGATATTGTCTATGTCTATATTTTTTTCACACCTTGGGTTACATTATCGAAGTTTTCATACGGATCCCTAACTTTTCGAAAATATTCTATAGCCTATGTTCGACCTTCGCCCACCGTGCCACAGAGGTCGTCGTAATATAGGTAGTAGGTATAGACGTCATCTAGCGGATATCTTCATATTCGGTTATTTATCTGATGTAACTTCATGGAGCACCTCTATTGACGTTAGCTTTGTACTTCAGCCAATATTTCTGTAGAGGTCTGTATACCTACCGGATACCTACACCCAGGTGCAGGTGCAGGTGGATAAGTTACTTGGTTACGGTAGGAAGGTACATCGAGTGCATGTGCGCATGTGCGGCACTGTCTAGTGCTTACGGAACTAAATAAACTTGTTCCGTTCATTAAATTAACTAGGTACTACTGTTTGTGCGTCAAATATACATTATAATAATGAGAAGTAATGTAATGGCGGCGGTAATGGGCGCGCGCGGAGGATCAATGTCACGGCGCGCGGGGGGGGGGGGGGGGGGGGGGCATCAGCCCGTCACGTGCGCGTCCCTCCGCGGCAGTCTTCCCTGCAGCACGGGGGGCTAGGCGCTGTCTGTCGGTCGGATCGTATGTCGATACAACCCCGTGTCAGTACAGTACCAGAAGCCTGAGCCCCCCCCCCTACCCCCAGGTAGGCAAGTACAACTCCACATACAATTAATGAAATCGAGCAACGCGTTCATTAATTACAACTGTACACGCACACGCACACGCACAATTACAACTGTACACGTACACTGTACACGTACACTGTACACGTACACGCACAATTATAGAGATAGCTTTTTGAAAAAATGTGATGTTCACAACAGAAATACAAGAAACAAGAACAAACTACACATTCCATCATATAGATTACGAAAGGTAGGCAAATCATTTATGGGAAATTGCGTACGTTTCTATTACAAGCTTCCATCTGAAGCAACTGAGCTCCTTATTCGTAAATTTAAACAGTACATAAAACTCTTATCAAGAAAGCCTTTTACTCCATAGATGATTATATCAATGATGTTAATGCTTGGCCAGATGTCGCCCAGTTCCGCACCGACAATAGTATTATAGGAGAACAATCTTAAGCTTAGTTTTGTGTAAATATTGACCTGTATCTAGATCACATTACATTTAGACTTCATCATCATCATCAGCCTACATCAGTCCACTGCTGGACATAGGCCTCCCCTAATGATTTAGACTTAGATAGTCAAATAATATTGTATTACATTTTAAGTACTATACAAACTTACTAGTGGTTTATTTTTCGCTTCTTCCACTTGTGCACAAAACATTGAAGCAAACAAAATCAATAACATTTTGCATTAACAGCTCACTTTTGCTGGCGTAGTATCTGAGCCCATGAGCCTCCGCAACTCTCGCAGATTTCCAACAGCTTCCGGAGGGCACTGATGGATGGGCTCAGCAGCACCACGTGACCATGTCGTCGCCGTCACTCATGTTGTTAACTGTCGTTCCATCAATTGAACAGCCTATACCGGTGCTGCTGACTGCGTGATCATGATCACGGATCAGACGATCCATGTACACGTTCAAAATTCCTTAAAAGTGGGTTAATATAACGGAGTTTATTAATTTGTGTTTTATTGTAAGAATATAACAAATTAAAACTGATTATTTTGTAACAAACTGTAATACCTGTGTTTAGTGTGTATTTTGTTACATTTAAAATTATGATAAAAGATTAATTTATTTAATTTTAAGGTCTGAAAATAAATATATTGTAAAAACAAATCAAAATAAATATTTTATTTATGACATTTTCAACTGCTTTTTTGTTACACTGGCTGGCTTTTTTTAAACATACCTGTTTAAAAAAAAAACCTATGGACATGTCCGGGTTCTGAGCTCCAAAATCCGGGTTTTCACGCGTCTTGTCTTGGGCACGGTAATGTTATCTATACAGTATTCTGTCTTCATACAAACGGCCGGAACATGAGTCATAACTGTCACCTCATGTGAGGGCGGGATCGTGGTAGGTACAACCAGTCGGGGATGCGCCGCCGCGCGCCGCAGCGCAGTGACGAACGAACTTTTTGGTATGAAACTATTTTTTATCTAATTTGAATGTTTTTTTTTGTTTGACAGAATTGTCATTACGAGTTATTGATTTTTCTTTTCAATAGGTAAAAAATGTTGTAAGTAGTGTAAGTAAGCGTGCAATTTGAGAATTTTTTATTTAAATAAGGTACTTTAGTTTTATATTCAGCTTAGAAATAAATAATAAAATTAAAATAAAATAAATATTATAGGGGGGCTTCGATACAACAAACGTGTTTTTTTGCTGATTTTATAGATAATGGTACGAAACCCTTCGTGCGCGAGTCGGACTCGTACTTGGCCGGTTTTATTATCATTTATTTTATATTTATTAAAATATATATTCACAAAACTAGAAAGAAATTCAAGTAGGTAGGTACCTAGATTAATTTAAAATTATTAGTAATTAGATTAAAATACTGCAGGCGGGGCAGCCCTATCGCGTGCTTTTGTTTTGTTTTGGTAGGTAGTTATTTCAAGGACATGGCCGAGTTACAATACTGTATAGATAACATTACCGTGTCTTGGGTGCCAAATTTCAGAGATGGCAACGCCAAACGGAATGATAGCTCCAATACCTACCTTTTGGTTTAATACTGATTTAGTTCCTTCCTGCCTGAACAACAATCAGAAGTGAGTTGAAGTATCGCTGGTCGCGCTCCGCCTCCTCCCCTGCCACCTATAGTTATGTTGCTTTGGGACGTTGGTATTGGTACCTGCCTACTTGTACGTATCACTTCACAAATAACCAGACTGACTGGCGAGTGGAGTAGGGTTCCGTGAGTCAGCCAGTCAGCACAGCAGACTGCTTCCGCAACCCGCAGCGGCTTGCGAACCTAACTAGAGTTTATCTACAAACGGCCGCGGCCGCGCTGCGCCTAAACTATTTGTAGTATCGTTCAACGACTCCAATTCATTTCTAGAGGCTTCAAAAATAAGCATTGCTCCTTCACGTGGGCCACTTTACAGGTAGTTACAGCATTTGCACATTGCTCCACGAGATTACTGCTCACCGCGGTGTGCCCTTATGTAACATATTTTGACTGATAGAAAGCACGACGGACGGACGGACACGTGAACATCAATCAACCAGCCAGCGTGATTAGATCTGCGGTACCTATCTGCATGAGGATGAGACGACTCCACATGTGACGAGAATGGTTGCAATGCAATCAACCAGCCAGCGTGATTAGATCTGCGGTACCTATCTGCATGAGGATGAGACGACTCCACATGTGACGAGAATGGTTGCAATGCAATCAACCAGCCAGCGTGATTAGATCTGCGGTACCTATCTGCATGAGGATGAGACGACTCCACATGTGACGAGAATGGTTGCAATGCAATCAACCAGCCAGCGTGATTAGATCTGCGGTACCTATCTGCATGAGGATGAGACGACTCCACATGTGACGAGAATGGTTGCAATGCAATCAACCAGCCAGCGTGATTAGATCTGCGGTACCTATCTGCATGAGGATGAGACGACTCCACATGTGACGAGAATGGTTGCAATGCAATCAACCAGCCAGCGTGATTAGATCTGCGGTACCTATCTGCATGAGGATGAGACGACTCCACATGTGACGAGAATGGTTGCAATGCAATCAACCAGCCAGCGTGATTAGATCTGCGGTACCTATCTGCATGAGGATGAGACGACTCCACATGTGACGAGAATGGTTGCAATGCAATCAACCAGCCAGCGTGATTAGATCTGCGGTACCTATCTGCGTGAGGATGAGACGACTCCACATGTGACGAGAATGGTTGCAATGCAATCAACCAGCCAGCGTGATTAGATCTGCGGTACCTATCTGCATGAGGATGAGACGACTCCACATGTGACGAGAATGGTTGCAATGCAATCAACCAGCCAGCGTGATTAGATCTGCGGTCCCTATCTGCATGAGGATGAGACGACTCCACATGTGACGAGAATGGTTGCAATGCAATCAACCAGCCAGCGTGATTAGATCTGCGGTACCTATCTGCGTGAGGATGAGACGACTCCACATGTGACGAGAATGGTTGCAATGCAATCAACCAGCCAGCGTGATTAGATCTGCGGTACCTATCTGCATGAGGATGAGACGACTCCACATGTGACGAGAATGGTTGCAATGCAATCAACCAGCCAGCGTGATTAGATCTGCGGTACCTATCTGCATGAGGATGAGACGACTCCACATGTGACGAGAATGGTTGCAATGCAATCAACCAGCCAGCGTGATTAGATCTGCGGTACCTATCTGCATGAGGATGAGACGACTCCACATGTGACGAGAATGGTTGCAATGCAATCAACCAGCCAGCGTGATTAGATCTGCGGTACCTATCTGCGTGAGGATGAGACGACTCCACATGTGACGAGAATGGTTGCAATGCAATCAACCAGCCAGCGTGATTAGATCTGCGGTACCTATCTGCATGAGGATGAGACGACTCCACATGTGACGAGAATGGTTGCAATGCAATCAACCAGCCAGCGTGATTAGATCTGCGGTACCTATCTGCATGAGGATGAGACGACTCCACATGTGACGAGAATGGTTGCAATGTGCAGCTAGTCGCCTAGCAAGCTACATACGGTAGTGATGGCATCGGTAATGGGTACCTACTCTTCTCTTCCATTCTGCTGGTGGAATGTTCAATTTATGTAATGAGTAAGCATAAGTACTTAAGTACCTAACCTACCTACGTTTGATAATGCCCTACACAATAGTATCGTAAAACAATCCGAGATTAAAGTAGGTAATAACAGCGATTATGTATGCGCGCGCGCAGGCCAGGCCAGGAGCAGCCGAGCAGCGGAGAGCCGCGCTCGATGTTACGCGGCGCTAACAGAAGTTTCTTATTCACTATCCGAGTGCGTTGTCTACCACTATGTATGTAGTTGTACCTCCACTCGGCATGTGCAGTGCTTTGAAGTGGACACGAACGGCGCGGCGCGGCGGCGGCGGCGGCGGCAGGATGCCGAGACGTGTCACTCAGTGACGGAGGAGTGTCACTAGATGTCACTCACTCCAACATATTTGCGGAGCGCGCGGGCGCCGCCGCATTGCATCTGTCACATCAGATCGCATCGCACCTCTCCTCTCCTAATGCTCTGCTTGTCTCGTCTCGCTCGTGTGAGATCAATGTCTCTCGTCCTCCGGGGTCTCCATGTGGTGGTTGTACCGTGCGAGCACACACCTGCACCATCGCTCGAGGCGCGCGCTGCTCAATTATACTAATGAGTATGTATATGAGCCGAGCCCGGGACAAAGATAATGATACCCACCTGTGATATTTCTATTCTGAACATTATTAACACCCACCTATATATGTATTGTATATGTACCTACCTAGGTGTCAGCTCTCACTCTCATGTTATTTAGGTCATATAATTTGATGAGCTCGTTCATGGTTATTAGCATTTAGTGAATCACATCAAAGTTCATCAAACCAAGAGTAGGTACAGAATTTAAATAATGTGTTAGTATAAGTTCGCTGGTGCTCTATATACAATAGTGATGTGCGGTATGCGATGCGAAACACCATCCGCGCTGACGCGCGGGGCGACGCGGCGACGCGACGGCGCGGCGTGGTCGTACGTAGGTAACTGTGGCATTCAAGTACAGTACAGACTTTCTTGTCTGTGCAGCTGTGTAGTAGAAGTACATGTCCGAGTAAGTCGTAATATCGTCGTTACCGATCGGCTCCGCCCGCGCCGTCTCTTCGCTTCGTCAGGCATGAAGGCTGTCCGTGACGTCACTCGTTCGCCATTACGTTACCGGCGCGGCGGCGGCATCCCAAGCCCGCGGACATTACGGTTCCAACATGCTTTCTATGGGCATTTCATTATTGCCAGAATCAGAGACGTGCTCAGCGCCTAGCTTGCGCCCGCGCCGCCGAGCGGCTCGCTCAGGCGAGCGTGGGCTAGGTACATACATACTTACATACAGTTTGCATTTCATTAAAACTACCGCTTGTGGGTCAAATTAATAATTCCGCGAAACTAAAACACATTGAGAGTAAAGTTGGAAGATGTAAAACGAGAAAGTTGAATTTAGATGAGTTTATTATTGAAATCTCTCGAATTCCCGTCGAGATGTGAAGCAGCATGGCACCGGCATGTTTGTGGACCGCAGTGTCGGGCCTCGACCAGCACTCTGGTGGTGCGTCGGCGACCACTCGGGTGGTGCCTCGACAACCACTCGGTGGTGCCTCGACAACCACTCGGTGGTGCCTCGACAACCACACGGTGGTACCTCAGCTGACACACTAACTCCGGCGGTGCGTCGCGTCGGCGACCACTAATGTTGTGCCTCGACAACCATTTGGATGGAGCCTCGGCTACCACACTACTCCGGGGTGGTGCCTTGACAACCACTCGGGTGATGCTTCGGCCTCGAATGTTACTAAATGTCGCCTCTTGATAAATTAGATCACGCTATCGAAGTATTCCTTCCCATTTTCACTTTTTAGAAATTTGAAGTCGGTTTATTCGAAAATAATTTCCCGGGAAATTTCGGGGACTCTCGGGCAATATATTAAGAACTTTTAGGTCTCGAATAAATGACATAGATGAAGGGTTATTTACCGAAATAACATAACTTGACCTATCCCACTTCCTCTTGTAGCATGTCGCATGTATCAGGTACCTGCAAGGTACCTGATATGCGTATGCTAGTAACGCTGTAAGCCTGCGGTAGACTAGAGACAGGTACTACAGAATGACTAAGAGCAATGTAATGAACCTAGTTCATGCCAGTAAATAAATAAATAAAATAATTTATTCATAAATAACTTAGGACTAGAGAGATAACAGAGTGTACATAATATTATTTATATAAAGGATAAGGTAATGCATGTGCCTGAACTAGGTAAATAAATACCTGTTTTTCAGGCAAAGAAAGTGCTGACAATTAACAAAATGATAAAATTCATTGGACATATTTATTATAAGAACAATGTTTACATTATAATTACTTATGCTTACGACGCTAAACTAGTTTTAATAATAAAAATGCTTGCAATTAGTGGCCTACTTTAGAATTAGAACAGTCAGTAAATTTTCTGTGTCATCGTATGACCAACCTTGTAGGGTATCTCTAAGTTTTTTCTTACAACTATTATAATTTAGGGAATAAATATTGGCTAACACATTTAATCTATTGTATAAAAATGGACCAAGGAAACTGTAAAATTTATTTGAAAAAGCATGTCTTCTTCGTTCTTTAGGGCAAACATTATTTTTCCTTCTATTGTTAGTACTTTCAATGACATATGGAAGGGCTGCGTGTTGTTTTAGTACTATGTTCATTATGAATAACTGTCGAACTGATAATACTCCACATGATTCAAAGAGAAGATTTGTAGGAAAAGTAAAAGGGCGGAAGGTTGATACTTTGTATCGCTCTTTGGGCTCTCTCGACAGTTAGTAATAATGTTTTACCTACTCCACCCCATGATGTAATGCAGTAGGTCAATATGGATTCGCAAAGGGCCCGGTAGACTTGTATAATAAGTTTTCGATCTGCAATATGGCGTAGATTTTTGAACACAAAAATCAGCTTGCGGACTCTACTTACTAAAGCTTCTAAATGGGGTTTGAATGAGAGTGATTCATCCAGTATTACGCCAAGGTATTTAATTCTATTTGTATTATTTATGGTAGGGCAAATACATAGATTATCGGCACCTGCACAATAATGCGCATATAATTTTGGGATAACCTCATTTGACTGCCGTTTGCGCATCGAAAATCTTATATACTTTGTCTTATCAGCATTGAGAGTTAGTAAGTTGTGCTGAAGCCATTTATTTACAATATTGAATCCATGTTGCGCGAACTTGTACACTTCTTCTTCGGAATCAGCAGAGAAAAGTAAAGCAGTGTCATCAGCATATGATAAGATTTTGCCATGATCTAATTTTATATTGCATAGATCATTGATGTAGATCAAAAATAAAGTAGGCACTAAAACACTGCCTTGGGGGACACCGAAGTCAGTATTTTTCTGATCATTGCTGAGAACATCGCCAATCCTAACGCACTGAGTGCGGTCTTCGAGGTAACTCGCGAATAGTTTTAGCTGATTGCCTCTGATGCCCAGTGTTTCAAGCTTGCGCAATAGTATGGACACGGAAACGGTGTCAAAGGCCTTAGCTAAGTCTAAAAATAATCCAACTGTGTGGTTACCCTGATCCAATTCCTGTTCAAGGTGGTGAGTAAGGTGATGAACTGCATCTGCAGTAGAAACCTTAGCTCTGAACCCGAATTGCATTTTAGAAAGAATAAATTTTTCCTCTAAGTACTTGACTAACCGTTTATTTATAATTTTTTCTAGTATTTTGGAAAAAGCAGAAAGCAAAGATATCGGTCTGTAATTGGTGATTAGATCCTTAGCACCCGTTTTGTAGACTGGTTCTGGTACAACCATAGCGTTTTGTAGACTGGTTCTGGTACAACCATAGCTTTTTTTAGGCATTTGGGGAAATGCCCTTGCTCCATGCATTTATTAAAAATATGTGTCAGTGGAGGGATAAGAATGTGTCGGTTTTGCTTAATTACTGTGGCAGATATATTGTCCCAGCGCAATCCTCCTTAAGGCTCATTATTATGTTATCTACATGCAGTGATGCTGCAGCAGGCCGGACTTGAGCAATACGCAGTAGCTGTGTCGGTGGCCGGTGCGAAACATTGCTTGATCTCGTATAGAAGGAGACGTTCAGAGCAATACACAGTACTTGAGCAATACACAGTAGCTGTGTCGGTGGCCGGTGCGAAACATTGCTTGATCTCGTATAGAAGGAGACGTTCAGAGCAATACACAGTACTTGAGCAATACACAGTAGCTGTGTCGGTGGCCGGTGCGAAACATTGCTTGATCTCGTATAGAAGGAGACGTTCAGAGCAATACACAGTACTTGAGCAATACACAGTAGCTGTGTCGGTGGCCGGTGCGAAACATTGCTTGATCTCGTATAGAAGGAGACGTTCAGAGCAATACACAGTACTTGAGCAATACACAGTAGCTGTGTCGGTGGCCGGTGCGAAACATTGCTTGATCTCGTATAGAAGGAGACGTTCAGAGCAATACACAGTACTTGAGCAATACACAGTAGCTGTGTCGGTGGCCAGTGCGAAACATTGCTTGATCTCGTATAGAAGGAGACGTTCAGCTTCGTGGCATTCGTTTAAGCTTTCGACTTCGACCCGATAACAGTACAAAACTTCCGATCGATTCCGTCCTGTTCCGTTGGTGTAAGAGTGACACCGTGGACCTCCAGTCGGCTTTCGAGGCCTCTCATTTCACCTGATTTCTATTGCTTACAATTCAAACACAGACTGCCTTCAGAGTCAAGTGCAAGCATTGCAGCATTATGCTTTCATTCGTGCTTGTATCTCATTCTGACCGGCTCTGGCTTCTGGGCTTATTAAGCATGATGATGTCGCCTGCTGGGTCCTGGCGGGTCCTATTAGATAAAAATACCGGGAACCAGCATCGGGTTGATTCAAATGTATTCGTACACGAGATACCGAACTTGCAGGGCGAGGTTAGGCAGGAGCAAACCGGTCAGTTTATAGTGATCTGTGAAACAGGCAGGGAGAGCCCCTGAAGTACCCCGACACGACTTCATTGCCAATTGATCACACAAACAGTACCTAAATCATCAATGACGTTGACGACACGAATGGAAGTCACTTAGCTTGTTATTTACCAGACCCAAAACTCCATAAACGAAAAATAGATTTGCAATAATAAGGCTCTGTCGCGCCAAGCCAGGTACCTATAGCAAAGGCAGTACACTTGGCTTGGCTTGACGTCACAAACGTGAGACGCAATGGCTTCACTGTGCTTCGATAGCGTCGCTCTAGATTTGAGGATGGGACGAAGTGATTCTAGTCAGTAGTACCAAGCACGGTTACGACATACAGGATTGTGCCCACCGACAGACAGACAGACAGGGGACAGACGGAGGATTACTAACATCATCGTTCAAAAGTACTATGTATTATACTTTGTTAACAACACTTTATTTATTTATTTTATTTAAACCAAATATATTATAAACTAATTGGACAATCATCTCATACATGACATGACATAAGGTCATAATCATAATCGATCAACATAGAATACAATACAGTTAGAAATTAAACTAATTAAAATTGGAGAAAACTCGCACTCGAATGAAAAATCGTAAAATTGTTAATAAAAGTTCAAGCAAAATACGATTTGTGTGTGTGTGTGTGTGTGTGTGTGTGTGTGTGTGTGTGTGTGTGTGTGGTAGGAAGATAAATAATGAATATGTTTATGCTTACGCGATCTGAACACGTCATTATTAATACTATTTAACGGGTATTTATCGCGTTTTTTACCCATTTTTCCCGACGTGACGACATGTTTTTGGACACACTCGTGGTCACGGGATGACAGTCATCCCGTGACCACGACAGTGATGGGTACAAAAACTTTATGTTTCACTTGAGGGCAAATATTTTTTGTTTCGTGCCTTTTAAATCCCTCGCTAGCTCAGCTCAGCAAAAACTTGTTTTGCCCACTTGTTGAACAAATAACTATTACATGACTGAACAAGTATGTGAACTGTGTCAAATATAAGTAATTAAGTAGAAAACGTTTATAAATTCAAAATAATACAGTTCTTTAAATGTATGCGCAGTAATAATAAGTTTTCAAAAAAAATTAAAACCTTAAGTTGTGCCCGTTTTTGTTTTCGTGACGGAGATAGGTGAACGGCCTGTATTGCCAAGCTTTAGGGCACCTGCACCCTGCACCCGTCCTGCACGAGGACCGATGTGCTGTTACAGTGTGCTGTCAACATGCTCAATAACACGTAGGTACATCTGATTACAGCACGTTAGGAAGGAACACTCTTATCGAACAATCACATTGAAAACAATCATGTCGCCGATGCGAAGGTACATTGATAGCGTTCTCGTAGGTACTAGGTGTGGATGGCTCGCGTCCACTGATAACGGTGGAATTCATTAATTCTATGACATGACAAGTAAATGTCCGCCGACGAGGCAGCCCTGATCCCTGTCCACGTGTCCTGTCCTGGCCACTTGTGGATAGCTGGTTAGTCCACGTGTCCTGTCCTGGCCACTTGTGGATAGGTGGTTAGTCCACGTGTCCTGTCCTGGCCACTTGTGGATAGCTGGTTAGTCCACGTGTCCTGTCCTGGCCACTTGTGGATAGGTGGTTAGTCCACGTGTCCTGTCCTGGCCACTTGTGGATAGGTGGTTAGTCCACGTGTCCTGTCCTGGCCACTTGTGGATAGGTGGTTAGTCCACGTGTCCTGTCCTGGCCACTTGTGGATAGGTGGTTAGTCCACGTGTCCTGTCCTGGCCACTTGTGGATAGCTGGTTAGTCCACGTGTCCTGTCCTGGCCACTTGTGGATAGGTGGTTAGTCCACGTGTCCTGTCCTGGCCACTTGTGGATAGGTGGTTAGTCCACGTGTCCTGTCCTGGCCACTTGTGGATAGGTGGTTAGTTCATGGAAAGAACATCATGTATGTACACACACCTAAAAGATTAAGGTGCCTAGCTCCACATTGTAGCTCTACATTGTAGCTCTACATTGTAGCTCCACATTGTAGCTCTACATTGCAGGCTGATGCCTTATAAAATATCTTTAAATGTTTTTTTTATAGCCAGATAATTCTGAGCATAGAATATAAACGCGCTGCTGTCATAGTCTAAGATAGTGACATTTTGAACTGAAAGATAAAGTTCTGTAGGAATTATTGTTAGCGCCACTTGCACGACAATGTCTGACAAGAGAACCGCGAGAGGAGCAGCCTAGCTAGAGGTCCGGGGGGCAGAGACACTGCCTGCTCCGGGGGGCGGAGACACTGCCTGCCTCCCACTAAGAATGTTCTGCCTGTTATCATAACACGAACCCAGTGGAGGAGCTACATAACATATACCTACAGGTATCCCACCACCACGGGACATGGGACATGGAGGGCAACTACCTGCCACACATATCACATACCTATTGGGATTTTAGTGAAAGGAAACGTTCCTTCATTATCGAATCCACTGTAACCCAATGGCGGTGCGCGGGGCGGCGGCGGCGCGGGGGCGGCGCGTTCGTCCGTCTCGCACCGCACAGCGTGTCACGCTCGCTAATGAACTGCGCTACAACGAATTAATGCGTGTAACCGATGTAATGAGCAAATGTTGCAATTATCGCAAACGACCACGTAGGTAGTAAGTACCTCGCGTACACTGCACGATGTACACTCAGTAACCTTCCTTGTAGGTTCATCTACCTACGTCAGAGATATTACAAGTCGTTGGGTGGAGATCAGCCAGGAGGATGTCATCACACCTGAGAGACAATGGATCCAGAGCGAGACTAGTGAGGATGCAGCAGCCCCTGGAGCCGGCTGGTGCAGCACAGTGTCTGTGTCGACTGAGTGTACGCGGCTCGGCGCGGCGGCGGCGGCGGCGGAGACATGAACTCGACACTTTTCGTATTGTAAGTGTAATATGTACATAATTGTAACGTCCAAGTGAGAGCAACGCACGCGAGTCGCGAACAAACTGCACGAACTGCTTACAATTATATAATTTGAACCCCAAACTACTAAACTACGCCAAAAAACTTTCGTCAAATGAGACTCAGTTGAATTCTATGTGAAATCGACAGCTATTAGAATGTTTCGGTACCCATACCTACCCCCCTACCCCCATACCTACCCCCCTACCTACCCCCCTACCCCCCTAGTACTTAGCCTACCTGTACCGAAGCATTCATTAGATTTATACTAGGTAGGTACCCCTAGCTTTGAGTATAATAGGCAACTGGTAGAATACAACACAATGTGAACGATAGCCTAGGTAGGTAGGTAGGTAACCTAGAACAGTAAATCCGCGGATGAGTGGTCCTGTACCTGTCTGTACCCAACCCGATAGATCAGGATCTCGTTTATTATGGTTTTGGTATCGGTCGGTCGTGTGACGCAAACAACAACAACGAGACGGAAGCTAGCTATTACTTCGGGCATCATTGTCTGCGTCCCCAGGAGGCGTGCAGCTGGACTGGACCGGGAGCACACGGCGTGCAGCTGGACTGGACCGGGAGCACACGGTTGTCGCTTGCACAGTTGGACCAGGAGCACCCGCACCACCGCACCGCGCAGTTCAGACAGGCTCGGCACACACGTATCGCGACGTGCACTCACACACGACTGCTGCGCGGCCGATCTCACACCGCACAGTCCTGTATCTTATCTCTTATCTAGAACACTGTAGTTGACAAACGATCGCCAGTAGTGAATGAGGAAACCGTAGTTATTGCCTATCTCGGCCTCATGGCATTGCCTCAAACCGTAGTTATTGCCTATCTCGGCCTCATGGCATTGCCTCAAACCGTAGTTATTGCCTGTCTCGGCCTCATGGCATTGCCTCAAACCGTAGTTATTGCCTATCTCGGCCTCATGGCATTGCCTCAAACCGTAGTTATTGCCTATCTCGGCCTCATGGCATTGCCTCAAACCGTAGTTATTGCCTATCTCGGCCTCATGGCATTGCCTCAAACCGTAGTTATTGCCTATCTCGGCCTCATGGCATTGCCTCAAACCGTAGTTATTGCCTATCTCGGCCTCATGGCATTGCCTCAAACCGTAGTTATTGCCTGTCTCGGCCTCATGGCATTGCCTCAAACCGTAGTTATTGCCTATCTCGGCCTCATGGCATTGCCTCAAACCTCCGCTCCGGTACGCTAACATATTTTGGGGGAACTGTACCGACGCGACGTCGACAAAGTATTTAAATTCCATAAAAGATGCATCAGTGCTATGTTTCTCCCTTCGTATGCACAGCTATGTTTGTATGAAACAACCCTAGCTTGTTTTGTCGGCTATCTGACGCTGGACCACGTAATAGACGCGACCAGTTAACAATTTGCAAGTAAGAGTGCCAAAAGAGATTGCTGCACATAAGACTTTACTATGTACTATACTATGGCACGGCACCGTCCATTTACAAGAAACTCCCACTCGCTAGTCTAGTAGAGTTGCCTATCGACTTGTCTAAGTGCTTATTTTGTAAGCCTAAAGCATCGATCAAAAATGTCCGGCTTTGCCGGCCCCCCTTAGATTCACAATGCGCACGCCACAACCTTCAGTAGCAAAAGAGAAACATTTTGACATGTTAGGAAAGCTTTTCAACTAGTGTCATTTTAGCGTTCAGACAAAAAGCATGGGTAAGTGCTCGTACAAAAAATGCAAGAATCACTCGTCCAAAGTGCTGAAAAAGGATGGAATTTCTTATTTTCAGTAAGTTTATATATATTTTTTACCCGCATATGAGATGTGAGTCATATACTTGTGAAATCAGCATAAAATATTGTTGTTTGGTTTGCCTATGTTAAAATATTAATTTTGTTCTAAATTGATAAATGGAGAGGCTATTTCTTCTAAATTTTTTTTTTCATTTATAGTATGTATTAATATATTTTTCATAAAAATAAGTTTAATATTACTAAGGTTTTTATTTATTATACTCTGGGTAATTTCTAAGAAATTAATAAATCCCAAAAATTTATTTACGATCCCGACGGGATTCGAACCCGCACCTTCCCCTAATCCCTAATTCCCTTCCCTTCGAATCCCGTCGGGATCGTAAATTTTTGGGATTTATTAATTTCTTTAATATTACTAGTTGATGATTTTTAAAATAATTAGTTGGCCCGCCCTAAAATTTCATTTGCGTAGACTCTCTAATAAAAGAAAGACTAGGTTCTTACCTACCTACCAGAATAATAAATAAATAATAATAATAAAATGATTCGTTATCTTTACCTGAATTCTGTTAATTAATCCTTATAGAAAATAAACTGAGTAGGTAGGTATATAATTCTCAGGTAGGTACCTACCTACTTACAAAATAAAATAAAATGAATTCGACTCCACCAATCTCTTGTTCCGTATGGAAAAAACTTGTCAGGCTCTGCGCAAACTGTCTGCGTCAAAACAAAACGAACCCAATTTTGAGTGACATTTTTGTAAGGCTCTAGGTATCTACGGGGGAGGCCGCGAACTCCTTATTTTTGATCGAAGGCCTAAAGAAATAAAGTTATTGAATTTTGAATTTTTGAATTATGCCTACTGCCATCGACCACATACCCAATAGAGAGGAAATTTCATTTATTTTGTTCAACAACAAGTCTGCCAAGTCACTGCGGCCGCGAGCGCTGCGCTCCGATTGGCCGACTCAATGTCAAGCATCACATTCGAGTTGGACAAGCAAATATTTTTATCGATATCGATGGTCAGTGCTATACTTAACTATGAGCATCGCGAAAATTATTTACGTCAACGGCAGTGAAATTATGTTATTTTTTTAAGCTAATTAATCAAATACCGTAAGTATTAGTTTTTTTGTCATTATAATACCTATTTAATTAAAATATCGATCGATAACATGTTATTGGACAAACTTAATTTTTTTAATTTATTTATTTGTACCACCTACCTACGGTGAAAATGAACAAATGACTATTGTACTATTTTTATACTTGCATTTTTTACTATATCGATTAAATAATATGCCAAAATCCATCATTTTTTGTAAAACGTCATCTTCTTATCAAATTGATAATATTTTTATATCGGGAGTATCGATACATTATTTTATTATGTCAGTACAACACTAACAATCAGTGACAAATCAGAAATGAGTTTCGAATATGGAAGGACCGTATTTCTTCACTATTCGATTATCGATTAATTTTAGCTTTTTAATTGAAGTTTTATTTTTTCACACTCGTATTGAAAAGTATCGTTTTTGACGCGGGACTAAACCACCCATTGTAACTCGGTCTTACTATCCTCCCTCGCTAAGCTCAGGAGTATAAACAACCTCGTCTATAATGGCGTGGCTTGTTTCCTTGTGTAAAAATATACTATTTACTTATAACACTGTTTATGCAGAAATATTGTAAGCACCTACATACGAGTATCATTATTTAGTTTGTTCTATAGGTACGTACCCAGAGTAGCGAGTCCACCTACGTGTATAGGTAGTTTGTTTATAAGAGGCAGTTCGATCGGTATCACGGAAATACCAGACAAGGCCGGTTCTCTGCTGAACCCTCCGCAACTACCAGCTTGCAAGAGTTTGGTCCGGCACACAATCAGACAACCAACTGAACACACACTACACTCGAGTACCCAACGAATCCTTCATGAATGCAATCGCGAACGTAACGAGCACTAAATAATTGAACATGATTACAAACACTACCACATACAACTATACGAGGACCAAAAAGATGAATCCGGAACCCACGAAGTCAGAATCTACACAGACGGTTCTAAAACCTTCCGAGATGGATCCAAGATGGATCTAAAACCTTCACAGACGGTTCTAAAACCTTCCGAAGGAAATTCCGAGATGAAGGGTTGAAAATAATATTTTATGTATCTTCAATTATTATATTAGTTTGTTTGTGTACAAATGGAAGAAGTAAAAAAGGATGAGACGAAAAGTATCACAATTAATATAAAAAACATTAAAATAAAATAATAAAATTCTTTTATTTCAGATAACTGTGATCCACAAATTTGTTAGTAGAGAAATATCTCTTATAATTAATGTTAGTATTCAAAGTACCTACCTACTACAATTAAAATTAAATTCACTGAAAATCAAATGACAATTAAATTAAATACAAACTAAATATTATCAAGAGGGTAAAGTAAAGTGTGGTAACTACAAATGGTATGAGCGACCGCGAGCGGATTATTATAAGAACATAATTCAAAGAGTAGGTAAGTATTTGCTTAAGGCGCATACCCCAGTCAAACTAGCGCCGCCACCTACTTTATCTTATTATTCCATTAAACAAAGGAAATTTCAAAAATCCATCGCTCAGTTTGTGATACCTATTATAAACTTTTTTTAATGCCTCTGTAATAGTTTTATTCCATTTAGTTTAGGCAGTGAATCGAAAATAGATTTTTGTGGCCACCAAGGGCAACTTCGATTCACTGCCTAAACTAAATGGAATAAAACTTTAATAGACGCAATAAACAACAGTTTATAAAAGATATCACAAACTGAGCGATGGATTTTTGAAATTTCCATTGTTATAACAATCTTCGCAGCCACCGTAATTTCTCCAAACGTTTTAGGGTTCGCTGTAATTTATTTTTTGAGAGTCTTCCGAGTTTGTTTCTGACCGCCCGAAAGAGTGAAAAAAAGGAAAAAAATCGGCGGCTCGCTCCGCTCGCCGTTACACTTTTTTGTGTTGTATGCTTTTTGCTGATCACCGCAAATAAATCATAAAAAGTACAACGGTTGTGTCCGCTCTCGTGCTCACTGTGTTACGGCCGTCGCGTCACCTTAGCTTCCTTGTCTTTGCTGTCAAGCCTACCTTACCAAACTTAGGCCTAACGAGGCTCGCTCCGCTCGTTGTTATTTATATGGAAAACTCTTATTGTCTTTACGTCTATGGTTTCCATATACTCTTCTTAACTTGTTTGTGACCACCTGCAAAAGGAACAAAAATTTCGGCGGCTCGCTGCGCTTGCCGGTAGTTAAAAAACATACTTTGACTTGCCAAAAAAATTCCTTCGCCGTGGGCTTAGAATACTTGTATTTTTGTTAACCTCACCGAACTCCAAAATTACCGACTGCAGTTCGCTCTACTAGCCGATATTGATATTCGTATCTGTTTATTTATTTTGTCATATTCACCAAACATCCGAAAATTACTTTTTACAAAAAACTTATCGCGGCTCGCTCCTCTCTCGCCGTTACTTATAATTCCTGTTGTTAGAAGTTGAGGGTTCGGATAGTCGATCGGATTCGGAGAGTCAACCCGATTCGGAGAGTCAACCTACACCCAAGGTGGTTCAGTATTTTTGTTTCCCGTTTTTTTGGGATGGGGGGTGCTTGGTAGTAAATCGCCCCGGGTGCCAGCCCACGCTACGCCGCCACTGGGTACCTGCCCAGTAGCGAGCAGAACGACTCACAAGGCAACGTGTGCCTAGCTATCAGTTATTGTGGTCGTGTAGCGAGGGTTCCGTCGGAGTACCTCACCCACCTGGTACCTGCCCAGTAGCGAGCAGAACGACTCACAAGGCAACGTGTGCCTAGCTATCAGTTATTGTGGTCGTGTAGCGAGGGTTCCGTCGGAGTACCTCACCCACCTGGTACCTGCCCAGTGCCCACACTCTACACTACACAGTACCTACTACAGTATATTATGTGTACTGTACATACAGGTAGGACCAAACAGTGACGTCAAAAAAAATGAATGCCACACCCTCGGAGTACCTAAAAATACCCCATTACCTATGTTCCCCGATGTTTCGTAGCTGTTGTGATTTTTGTAACGTTTTGTTTGAGAATTGTTTTTTTTGTGGAATTTTAGGGGGTTTTTTGGCAACCATAAAGGCAGCAGTCAAAGACAAAGTAATGACTCTGTCTAACCAGTTTCAAAAGGGTGATCTTGAGTCGGTTAAATAAATAATAACTCACTGACAAAAACTTTCATTTCATTTGATTGGTGCGCTGTGTCACGTCACGGTAATATTAATATTACCGTGACGGTGGCTGTGTCGAGTTTCCTTTGGTCCACATCCTCTCCTACTCGTTATTCGCGAAAGGAATCACTAATTACGCAATAATACCTTGATTACTATTTGTTGGACATATTACAAAATAAAACGTCAAGTGCGAGTCAGGCTCGCGCAACGAGGGTTCCTTAACCAAACATATGAATTATATTATTATAAGACCATGTTTCTTGTCAAATATCATGATTCTAGCTAAACGGTAAGTACCCTAAAGGTTTTTGGTCCGAGGCGAGATTCAAAAAATATATTTCCTGTGAAGCCGCTCGCCCGCCAGGCGCCAGGCGCCAGGCGCCAGCGCCGGCAGAGCCTGCACTGCGATCTGATGCATCCTACCCAAGTCCGACAACTATCTCGGGCAGGTACCTACCTAGTTTATGTAAACGTAACCTTCTTACATAGAGTAGGTAAGATAGGTACATAAGTGTCTGTAGTTTATAAGCTGAGCGAGTTGCATCGCGAGCGGCCGAGGATGACGCAAGCACATTGCGCGCACGTCGTCGTCGGCGCGGCGGCGTGGCGGCGGCGGGGCGGCGCGGGCGCCCGCGCTGGCGGCGGAGCGCACAGCACAGTAGATACTCTATTCCCTGCTATTTAATGTTTCGCAAATACATTACAATAACTAATAGAGCACGACTCAATAAATGTATGTAGGTAACACTGTTTAGAGATCATCTCATGCCACTACAGGTAACAGACGAGTGACGCAAAACTTATTAGAATCTAACATAGAAACCTAGTAAGTAGGTATTTACTTGAGAGTGTTGTCAGCAACTCGACATGGCATATCGCAGGTGTAAGTGAGCAACTCGACATGGCATATCGCAGGTGTAAGTGAGCAACTCGACATGGCATATCGCAGGAGTAAGTGAATGATGTAATATCTAACACTCCTCCGAAATCCGGAAGTGGCTAAACTAGATTTTAAAAAATTATTTTGCACTACGCAAGTTAATAAGCTCAGACCGAGATTTTTTTTATGAAGTTTGATTATTGAACTTGCAGCGACAAGGAAGTGAGGTCATCAGAAGCGTCATTCCATTCCACGTAGTGCCAGTCAGTCCACGGCCACGCTATCGTATCATGCATGATTCATTGTGTATTCTGCTATTGGCCATATACAAGGTGTCTCACGGCCATGGGACCTGGAGGGCAGGTACCAGAAGTATTGAAGACTAACTTTCCCGGTCGCCATTCCATTCGCGTAATGTAATGTATTTGTGGTTTATAATAGGTTCTCGAGATCAGGTGATACCATTCTCTTCGTTATCAATACACTTTCACATTTTTGGGAACTTATTTCATTTCTGAGAGATACTACCCACCCAGAGGAGAGCACTATTACAAAAACTCTAGAAGCCAAACCTTAGAATTGAGCAAAGGCAACACCTCTCCGCAAACGAATTAAATGTAACTTTAGTCTTTGAACAGATTTGGATAAACTTTAATGTTACCCCTGTAGGTGGAGCTACCAGCGTTACAGTCTGTAAGAGCTCCCAAAGATTTTCGATGGAACCGACTAAGATTTCTTGGCTTAGTTGGTTAGAGCACACTCGTACTGAGGGTGGGACGCGGGTTCGAGACCCACCGAAATCGAAAATTTTTGGGAACTTATTTCATTTTTTAGAGATACCTACCCACCCAGAGGAGAGCACTATTACAAAAAAACTCAATAAAAACCTTGTTTAGTTGTGTCAATTTGTAGTGTATCCTGCCAAGGCACATTAGAAGGGAATCGAAGAGAGTTTTTGAAGATTTTCATATAAAATGAGAATGCCTGCGACTTTTAGCTTTAGGTTATATACAGATGTATGTGCTTACTTACCCGTTACGAAGTCCCTCCGGATTAGAAATACAAAAATGGACAACTCTCTCTGCATGTCCCTGGGGTTGACATTTTGAGGACGCTTTTTCACTACAAAATTGAGTTGATCAGTGTAGATTGTTCAATAGCACTTATCAACTGAACAATATACACAAACCTCAAACCTGAGCATGAAGGGTGCTCATCGTCGTTTTTAGGGTTGTTATGAAAAATCCTGAAACCCATTTCCTTTAATTTTATTTGTACAATAGGTATCCACATGGAGTTTGAAGCAATCATAATCGTAAACGTGTGTTTTCCCAGAACAAGTGACATCGTTATTTTACCTATGATAAGTATCTTATTATGACTACTACTGAGCTTTGCATTTCAAATGTTCTAATCTCAATGCCGCTTCGTTTATACAAACAGATTTTTTAAAATGTGACCTTGACTTAGCAAAATGCGTTTGTTTTATATAATATAATTATAATTTTAAATAATAATCGTGCGCAAATATTGGCTACATCCATCACAGACTTACCTATCCAGATTTTCATGTTTTCAATTATTATGTTTTTGTAACCTTTTCTAGGATGACGTAGAGTTTCTGTCTACGACAGAAAGATACCTTAAGCTAAGGACAATAACCCAAACGAACATAATTATGGTATATTCGCTTGGGTTATTGAACCTCTGACCTCTGATTTTTCTAAAACTAATCAAATATAAGTCATGAAACTAATCACAAATATCTGATCTATAAGTTTAATATTTCCAAGTGATTGGGATCAAACATTCACTCTAGGTAATCGAAAAACACTTATTGCTGGGGACCTGGATGGCCATCATACAAATTGCTCTACTAAGACTGACGCAAGAGGTGATAACATTTGGGAGTCAATTTATTGGTATTTATTTTATATATAACATTTTACACTCAATTATAGACAATAACTTTATTCCATTGAATGATGGCGCACATGCAAGAGTGAAACTAGTTAATGATGGCGCACATGCAAGACTGAAACTAGTTAATGATGGCGCACATGCAAGAGTGAAACTAGTTAATGGTGTAATTCAAAGATTGTCTTTAGCTTCAGTAGATATAGCTTTGAATTTAGATTGGGTGGTTTTGAATGAAAGCCTTGGAAGCGACATTAAAACTAGTATCCATTGCTCAAATAACAAGCTTAAAAAGAAACGTAATTTTAAAAAGGCAGATTGGGCTAAATACAAATCAGGTGTAGAATGAAAATTTGCACTTGACATTTTATTTTATATAATTACGATAGGAAATTTTACAGAAAGGCAAATTACCCCAATTACCCCATTTTTCTTCCTAGTTAAAACTTGTAAGTATTCCAATTTTCGAGACTGTAGTAGGTATGCTAGAAGTAAAAACAAAGAATAAACTAACTTTTTTAGTTATTTTTTACATTTTGCTACGACGGAACCCTATAATTAGAATCTGTATTAAAAATTTCGTCTGTAGGTATGCTAGAAATAAAAACGAGGAAGAAACTTTGGGGCTATTTTTTTTTGATAACGAAAATTCAAGATAAAAAAAAGAAAAATCAAGATTTTAAAATGTTCTCTTTATTTTGGCCCTGAATTCCACCCCTACCTATTCCAAATTCCGTTAGTTCGTTATCTAGCAGGAGGTGAGTGAGTGTTCACAAAATACTTTGAGGGTGAATATTTCCAAAACTAAATTGATTAGGAACCAATAACTTGAGCTAGTTTTCATAGATAGCTGGAAAGTACCGGGAGATGGTTCGAGAAATGTGTTCCCGGGGTCTACTCGACTTGGCAGGGCCGATACCGCGGCCCCTGATACAAACTTCTACTGCACTCACAAACATTTATAAAACTACTTACTTTATCGGTTATCGATCCCACTCATCTAAAAAAGCAGATCCTGTAGTTTTATACCACCACGTCCACCAGCACCATGAAATGAAATGACCTATACATAATACAATACATTAAATTGTAGATTTTTTTTTATTAGGTACCTGGTACCTATCAATAGAAAACTAGTGTTAACGAGCCAATCCAAGTGCTAGAGTAGGTAGGTCTCGTCACGGTTTCCGGCAGAAGTCGTGGTGTTCCTTTAATTTAATTTAATATGGACAAATTTGGTTGTTATGTTATGATTGACTCTCCCGATCGCTGACGACTCGGACGAGTGCTACTTTCTGGATATCACTTGCTTCGACAGGTTCCGAGTAAAGCAAGTTATTTTCAAAATTCTATGAAAGCTTTTACTTATTTTAAAAATAATGGTATGAGGAAACATTTAAAAGTCAATAACTTTATTTCTTAAGACTTACAAAATAAGCACTTATACACTCAGACTAAGTAGGTACTTACTTAGTCTGAGCTTATACAAGTCCAATTTTATACATAAACAGCATTATAAATAGTAATTAATATCAAATAAAAAACAAACGTTTTGGATTTTGTTCACCTTACCCTTTGTCGTGGAGTGGATGGAGTGGAAGAAGCGAAAAATAAACCACTAGTTAGTTTGTATACTACTTCAAATGTAATACAATAAATTGCATATCCAAGTCTGAATTCCAGTAACACTTCCTATCTTCAACATGTTCGGTACCTGCCCTCCATTTCCCACGACCGTGGGACAGCCTGTATTATAGGTACTACGACACGTCCAGTCGGCGCGACGTCGTCGGTCGCAAGACTCAGACTCAGACTCATCGTAAGTAAACCGTACTTAGGTACCAATAACAAGCAAGAGTACCAATACCAACTCATTCAAGAAACTCCGAGTAGCTGCTCGGTCGGTACGGGAGCAAAACAATAGCCACCGACAATAACTTTGATGGCCCTTTGTTGCGCTGCGAGTTGCGAGAGAACTTGTCCATAACATTAGCCGAGATTAAAGATATTAACAGTTTTTGAATCGGGCTAACTTCCGTTTGCTTGGAGTGCTTGCCACTCCAGGGTTCTACCCTGGAGTGGAGTTTAGGGAAGCTGTAGCTACCTGGTGCAAGAGCACAGCTCCCTGATGCGCTCGGGCACGCACCATACTGGTGCGAGGCGTTCTTGAAGTTTAGGGAAGCTGTAGCTACCTGGTGCAAGAGCACAGCTCCCTGATGCGCTCGGGCACGCACCATACTGGTGCGAGGCGTTCTTGAAGTTTAGGGAAGCTGTAGCTACCTGGTGCACAGCTCCCTGACGCGCTCGGGCACGCACCATACTGGTGCGAGGCGTTCTTGAAGTCCTGTCCTTACCTACTTATGTTAACGTTAGTGCTTACAGATTTACTATAAGTACTAAGCTATCAATCACGAAACGTACCTATCGTATGTTAGAGCGCGGCGGCGCGGCGGCGGCGGGTCTCTGGAGCCCTGCGGCCCTGCTCCGGTAGGGGGAGCCGTCGTCATGATTCGTGATATCCCGTTCGTTCCATCAACAGAAATGTTCAATAGGTAGGTTATGTGTATCGCATCCGTCAGTGGAACGAGTGGGAAGGAGAAGCATTAGTGAGAGGTGTTGTCAGAGAGTCGACGCGGGGCGGCGGCGCGGGTGGTGGGGGCGACCCAGATGCACGACGCGCGGCGCGGCGGCGGGGCGGTGCGCGGGCGCACGCACGATGCACAGATCGCTCTGCGCCTGCGCGGACCGGTTCTGAACAATGGATCCAGCCAGTCCAATGTCTGTCTCAACTTTATTATAAATTAATTGAGAGTCGTAGCGAGCGGCGGCGCGGCGCGCGGCGGCGACCCTCCGCACTCCGCGCGTCCGTCCGTTACATACAAGGGTGAATGTCAGCGAAGCGCTAACTACAGCGAGTCTGCGACGACGACGACGGTTCATGGTTACGAAAACAATACCAATTATTATAATTGGCATGTTTGTGTCGTCACGTGGCGTCGTCTCGTCACATGGCCCCTCCATTCGATCCGACGCGGACGCGCGACGAGGTGAGACGCTAGGCAGCTGGTGCCGGATCTCGCGCGCGTTGTCTCTGCGCCCGCGCCGCCGCCGCCGCCGCCGTCGAGGTCGAACTTCGGCCAGGATTTTCGCCGTTTTGCTGATCGCTTGAGTAAACGTTATTTTTTCATTTTTTTCTGTAATCCTTCAAGTGTATTGACTGTCGTCGTTGTACACCTGACTTACATTTCGACACTATTAGAATGTGGCGGCGCGGTGCGGTGAAGCGCCGCCGCGCCGCCCGCCCCGCCGCGCCGCGCGCCGGCGGCTAGGGCTAACGACGACGACGCGATGCGACATTCCAAATCAGACTAGAACTACAAAGTTACAAACAAAGGAAAGGAAACCCGACTCAGGCATGTTATTTGATAGATTACTTGTGTGTGCGTGATGTTGGCTGGCAGTATCCCAAGTAGGTCTCTCTCAGGTCAGTGCATGTGGCACTGCAGCCACGGGGCGGGGCGGGGCGGGGCGGGGCGGGGCGACGACGGGGCGGCGGCGGCGCGAGCGCCAACTTGTCAAGAGGATGCGAGACGCACAAGAGGGGTGAGGTGAGGAGGGGGGAGACCCATCTGTCCAACTGTGCATTAACACAAGATAAAGTTAAAAACTACAACCCGACTACGTGAAAGTTATAAAAGTTTGAAACATTTACATTGACAAAATAGAATGACGTATCGGTCATATTTGATAGGCATAGAGTTGAAAATGAAAATAGGTCGTAGGTATTGTAATTTTTCTCTATGGGGCCTGCAGCCTGCGGCTACCTAAACTTTAATACGCGTTTTGAAGGCTTATTCGGGGTCGGAGCCCTAAATCCTATAGCCTATAACCATCGGGGTATTGAGACGAATCAATCGATACATAATTTGTTGAAATCGAACCAGTAGTTTCAGCGCTACGTGGGAACAAAGAAATCGGCCACATACATACAAACATACAAATATACAAACATACAAACATACAAACATAGGGTGCTAACCTCATAACCCTCCCCTGTTGGTAGTCGGGTAAAAACAAAAACATCACAAAGAAAGTTTCAATGGAGTGAGTGTCCAAGCTTTTTCATAGAAGAAAATCATTTTATGAGTGTAATAATGAACAATCAATACAAATATATAATTATTACTGGTGTTTTGAATGGTTTTTTTTTAGCTTTCTCCTTATTCTGGAACGGTCAAGTACCTAGGTTAGCGAAGTTTGTGTACCTACGAATGCGGTGTACAAACTCGTAGTTCTGAGCGCTAGCGCAAGAACTCTCGTTTGTGTACCTACGAATGCGGTGTACAAACTCGTAGTTCTGAGCGCTCGATCTAGCGCAAGAGCTCTCGTTTGTGTACCTACGAATGCGGTGTACAAACTCGTAGTTCTGAGCGCTCGATCTAGCGCAAGAACTCTCGTTTGTGTACCTACGAATGCGGTGTACAAACTCGTAGTTCTGAGCGCTAGCGCAAGAACTCTCGTTTGTGTACCTACGAATGCGGTGTACAAACTCGTAGTTCTGAGCGCTCGATCTAGCGCAAGAACTCTCGTTTGTGTACCTACGAATGCGGTGTACAAACTCGTAGTTCTGAGCGCTCGATCTAGCGCAAGAACTCTCGTTTGTGTACCTACGAATGCGGTGTACAAACTCGTAGTTCTGAGCGCTAGCGCAAGAACTCTCGTTTGTGTACCTACGAATGCGGTGTACAAACTCGTAGTTCTGAGCGCTCGATCTAGCGCAAGAACTCTCGTTTGGTAGAGATTCTAGGATTGAATTATATAAAGCACCGAATAAACAACTTCGGTAAATAATAAAACTTGGATTATTTAAAACATAGGTACTAAACATATTGAGTACTTTAAAATGTAGTCAAGTAGGTATACGTTTCATATGAGGTGAGATCAAACTGCGGATACAATAATTGATTGATGGTACCCTCCTTTGGACCCCCTTGTCTCCAAAACCTCTCGAGGGATTTCTCCTCACTAAGTTACCAGCATATTTAACATTTCTCATCTGAACATCTATCAAATTTCTCGCAAATCGCAAGAACACGGTTGGACAGTTTGCTCGAATATTTGAATTTTCCGGAAATCCCCCACGGCCGTCCCCCACGTGGGGATTACCGGATTTTTTTCCTGAAGTCCCTCAAATCAAATCGATCAGTCTCGTGGGGGATTTCAGGGAAAAAATATTTCAGAAATCCCCCACATAGCTCGAGCCTCACCATCGCACCACACAACCTAATCACCCAAGCAAGCTGCCACAGAGACATTTGCTCCCTCTGTTCTAATATTGAATGTGTGGTGCGGTAACCAACCACTGTGAGTGCCACCACGCAGTGCCTGCTCCGCTGCTCCACCGCGCAGTGCCTGCTCCGCCACGCAGTGCCTGCTCCGCCACGCGGTAGCTGCTCCGCCACGCAGTGCCTGCTCCGCTGCTCCACCGCGCAGTGCCTGCTCCGCCACGCAGCGCCTGCTCCGCTGCTCCACCGCGCAGTGCCTTCTCCGCCACGCAGTGCCTGCTCCGCTGCTCCACCGCGCAGTGCCTGCTCCGCCACGCAGTGCCTGCTCCACTGCTCCACCGCGCAGTGCCTGCTCCGCCACGCAGTGCCTGCTCCGCTGCTCCACCGTGCAATGCCTGCTCCGACTTGCAGTGCCTGCTCCGCCACGCGGTGCCTGCTCCGCCACGCAGTGCCTGCTCCGCTGCTCCACCGCACAATGCCTGCTCCGACGCGCAGTGCCTGCTCCGCCACGCAGTGCCTGCTCCGCTGCTCCACCGCGCAGTGCCCGCTCCGCCACGCCGCCGCACAGTGGCTGCACCGCTACGCGGTGGCTCCGCCAAGGACCCTGCGACCTCTCCGATAATATCTTCGACCGAATTTCTAAAGCTTTGTTACGAGCGGCGCGTTCGCACGTCTCTGCGGGCCCCGTATAATAGTATTCATCTATGTCTGCGGGCGCGGACTGTTATACAACAAGCTCGCAGATCCACAGATAACCGCGCGATGCGACGTCTCAGCGAGCGCGGTGCGGCTGGTGCACGATAGATAGATAGATAGATAGAGATTTATAGAGCACGAACACTCGACTTCATCAGATGACGCCGCTTCGATAACGCTGAGATACAATCATACAAATTTACATAATAATAGTACCTACCCCTTATTTATAAAGTTTTTCTACGGCTCCAACATGGTTCTTGAGCCCGGGCCAGTGTTTGTCAGATATTATATGAAACGCACCTAGTTATATAGTTCTACGGCTCCAACATGGTTCTTGAGCCCGGGCCAGTGTTTGTCAGATATTATATGAAACGCACCTAGTTATATAGTTCTACGGCTCCAACATGGTTCTTGAGCCCGGGCCAGTGTTTGTCAGATATTACATGAAACGCACCTAGTTATATAGTTCTACGGCTCCAACATGGTTCTTGAGCCCGGGCCAGTGTTTGTCAGATATTATATGAAACGCACCTAGTTATATAGTTCTACGGCTCCAACATGGTTCTTGAGCCCGGGCCAGTGTTTGTCAGATATTATATGAAACGCACCTAGTTATAAAGTTCTACGGCTCCAACATGGTTCTTGAGCCCGGGCCAGTGTTTGTCAGATATTATATGAAACGCACCTAGTTATATAGTTCTACGGCTCCAACATGGTTCTTGAGCCCGGGCCAGTGTTTGTCAGATATTATATGAAACGCACCTAGTTATATAGTTCTACGGCTCCAACATGGTTCTTGAGCCCGGGCCAGTGTTTGTCAGATATTATATGAAACGCACCTAGTTATATAGTTCTACGGCTCCAACATGGTTCTTGAGCCCGGGCCAGTGTTTGTCAGATATTATATGAAACGCACCTAGTTATATAGTTCTACGGCTCCAACATGGTTCTTGAGCCCGGGCCAGTGTTTGTCAGATATTGGAACGAAGTTCCTTATCGCGCGTTGCAAAAGAGAGCTAGACCGAAAAATTCTCACTAAATTTTGTAGCGACCCCAGAAACTCCTAAGTCTATGGTAAATGGTAATGACACTTACGTTTTGCTATTGTTAGATACGACATTATTGCAAAGGAATAAGGTTCAAATTGAAACACCGCATATTTCAGAATTGCATAGATTAGGTAATAGTAGTCGCGCCCTACTACCACAGATTAGGTAACGTACCTGCTCCTTCGAAATCAACATAATCACGAGCTAAGCTACCCATCACAAGAGGGCGCTGTTTGTCGTATTGGCAATAATTTTTTCCACAGACAATAAAAAAATTGAAGAATTAACCGCAATCATAGAGTATGGGACGTTTTCTGATCTGATCTGATATGGGTATCGATTTCGACTAACTTGGGGGTGAGGATTCCGAATTTGATGACGGCAGGGGTGTGTGGCAACACTGCAAGGCGAGCGTAGCGAGCCTTGCTGCGTGGCAACACGAGCGGGGCACCATAACAAAGCAAGGCGAGCGAAGCGAGCCGCGCTTCGTGTTCGGTGAGCGAAGCGAACCGCAATACGACACCTATCGCACTGCAAGGCGAGCGAAGCGAGCCGCGCTTCGTGTTCGCAACGTGCAGTGAGCGGAGCGAACCGCAACACGACACCTATCATACTGCAAGGCGAGCGAAGCGAGCCTTGCTCTGTGTGACAGCACAAGCGTATAGAGCCCTTTAACACAGCAAGGCGAGCGAAGCGAGCCGCGCTTCGTGTTCGCACCCACCCACTTATATGGGTATGGATTTCGAGTAACTCAAACTCGTAGATTACGAAAAAGATGTCCATTTCTAAATCCAAAATGGCTGACATTTATTAATGGCAAATTTCTCTCTTGGATATCGATTTCGAACATATCGTGCGTGTAGGTTACGACAAGGGGAACACAATTAAAAAGTGAACAATCTACACAACGCTCGCGAGCTGCTTGCAGCTCGCGCACATCTAAAAAACTTATATTTGTTAATAATAAAAAAAATATTATTATAACTTAAACAAGATAAAGTTAAAAACTACAACCCGACTACGTGAAAGTTATAAAAGTTTGAAACATTTACATTGACAAAATAGAATGACGTATCGGTCATATTTGATAGGCATAGAGTTGAAAATGAAAATAGGTCGTAGGTATTGTAATTTTTCTCTATGGGGCCTGCAGCCTGCGGCTACCTAAACTTTAATACGCGTTTTGAAGGCTTATTCGGGGTCGGAGCCCTAAATCCTATAGCCTATAACCATCGGGGTATTGAGACGAATCAATCGATACATAATTTGTTGAAATCGAACCAGTAGTTTCAGCGCTACGTGGGAACAAAGAAATCGGCCACATACATACAAACATACAAATATACAAATATACAAACATACAAACATACAAACATAGGGTGCTAACCTCATAACCCTCCCCTGTCGGTAGTCGGGTAAAAAAAAAATTATTACAATTCCTTAACTAATTAATCAAAAGGAACTTCGTTCCATCCGGGTGTCCCTTGACACCTCTCAAGTTTTTTTATAAATTATGAAACGCACCTAGTTATATAGTTCAAATGCACTTAATAATAAAATAATAATAATAAACTAATAATGCTGGACAGTTCACACAGCATTATCTAGCCCCAAGCTAAGCAGAGCTTGTGTTATGGGTACTAGATAACTGATATACATAATATAATACAATACTACATAAATATATATTTTTTATTATACATACAAAACGACCAGAACACCCTGAACAATTAATGTCTGCAGATCGTACACACATTTTTTGTCCCGAGGCGGGAATCGAACCCGCAGCCTCCTGCGTCGCAGGCACCCTTCGCCCACCGCGCCACAGAGGTCGTCTTGAACTCAACAAGGTTGATGACCTCTGTCCCTCGAAGGCCACCATTAGCAAATAACGCGTCTTTAATTTTAGTTTTTAATATTGTATGTATGTTAGTTTTAAGGTATACATACATATATTTCTATGGACCGTAGAATAAGTTAAAATAAGATCTGTAACTTTTCTATAGTCTGAAATAAATTATTATTATTATTATTATTAGCGCCTGCTCGCTGCTCCTCCCCGACCTGTAGGACGCCGCGCGGCAGACAGCGACACCGTGCTGTTTCGCTTGGACAGACGCCGCGCGGCAGACAGCGACACCGTGCTGTTTCGCTTGGACAGACGCCGCGCGGCAGACAGCGACACCGTGCTGTTTCGCTTGGACAGACGCCGCGCGGCAGACAGCGACACCGTGCTGTTTCGCTTGGACAGACGCCGCGCGGCAGACAGCGACACCGTGCTGTTTCGCTTGGACAGACGCCGCGCGGCAGACAGCGACACCGTGCTGTTTCGCTTGGACAGACGCCGCGCGGCAGACAGCGACACCGTGCTGTTTCGCTTGGACAGACGCCGCGCGGCAGACAGCGACACCGTGCTGTTTCGCTTGGACAGACGCCGCGCGGCAGACAGCGACACCGTGCTGTTTCGCTTGGACAGACGCCGCGCGGCAGACAGCGACACCGTGCTGTTTCGCTTGGACAGACGCCGCGCGGCAGACAGCGACACCGTGCTGTTTCGCTTGGACAGACGCCGCGCGGCAGACAGCGACACCGTGCTGTTTCGCTTGGACAGAATAGCAGCATTAACCTTTGTGAGACTTCTCAACTTACATACGAGTTACAAACGTGCTCAACCAGGTTAGAGATCACAAAAATATGCAAAGATATCAAAACCAATATTATGCACAAATCGGTCGAGACGATTGCTAGTGTTACGTTACAACGACAAGGACGTGGTCGCTTCCTGGTCGCGGGTTATGCAAGGCCGACCCGACCAGGCGCATAGTCGAGGACTCTCCTAGCGGTAGCACAGGCAGCTCCAGCATGCCAGCCAGAGTCCACTGGACAGTTGGACATGTCGTCGCATGCCGGTAGTGAGCGACCTGTGCCGTCGCCAGCTGCACTAGCGATGTCGCCGCGCGACTCCTCCGTCATTGGAAAGTTATGAAGTGCCCTATTACGTACACAACACATCTCTAAACTGGAAACCGAGCGGTTTACTCACTTAGCTGATGTTTAGATTTCTACATTCCGCCTCCGATTATCTCTTTTACACTGCGTGCGACAGGTATAGTGTCCGCGTCAAATAGCGCCGAGCTATGCAATGCAATGCGATGCAAGACGAGGGAAGGGAAACTCGACCCGTTGCCATTGTTTTGAATTGAACCGACGACAGTTGACTTGATGGCTAGGTTCCCTACTTGATGGCTAGGTTCCCTACTTGATGGCTAGGTTCCCTACTTGATGGCTAGGTTCCCTACTTGATGGCTAGGTTCCCTACTTGATGGCTAGGTTCCCTACTTGATGGCTAGGTTCCCTTCCTCGACTGAACTGGTAAGCAAACGAATTAGGTAAGTACCTATTAAATTTTAGAAACGCTGTTTGACAAGCAGCGCTTCGTCATAGAATCGTTCTATTCTGCACAGCCAGTCACGGCGGCGGAGGCGCGGGCGGGCGGGCGGGCGGCGGCGGTGCGTCACGCCAACAACGCCATGGAAGTGAAGGTAGTCTGTTCAAAATAATCTTAGTTCAATTCCTATCCAATTTCCCTACTTGCAAACACATGTTTTTAAAATGCCACCTTTTTACATTAAAACAACTACCTACTATAACTTCTTTAGAGAATTTGCAGTTGAGCAAACTCAGTTGCACAAAAGGGACCTCTTGAACCATAATAGATAGACAGTTGATATTTGTCAAAGCTATTTTATATGGGTGTTTATTATCGCTTTAACAACAATAAGTACAATAAAATAATTAAACGTTGCGATTCTTAAAATTGGACTGAGTATGGTCAAAGACCATGCTCAGCTCAGCATGTCATGCCAAGCCAACCAAGAGAGGTAGAGCTGACGGGGAAGACTTGCTCTACGCGGAAGACTTCAACTACAAGATAGTTATAATCCAAATCATCATTATCATCAGCCCATGTTAGTCCACAGCTGGACATAGGCCGCCCGCAATGAGCGCCATGGCGGCGCGCTGTCTTCAGCCTGACGCATTCAGCATCTGCCTGCAGTCTTTAAGCTTGCTCATTCTTAGCCAAATATGTATCCTGCCTGGGTCGTCGTCATGTCGTCGTCAGGTCGTCGTCATGTCGTCGTCAGGTCGTCGTCATGTCGTAGTCAGGTCGTCGTCATGTCCTGTCCTGTCCTCAGTTTTTCGCTTGACCGACGTTGAGTTTCGTGACACTCTGTGTGTACAACATACCTAGCCTACTCATTATCACCAAAATGCAAGGTCTTACTGCACCGGCATGCGGCATGCGGCATGCGGCATGCGGAGCCTAGCCACAGTAGTCACTATTAGCTGCGGGCATACTGCGGGCTGCATTCCGCGCCTTCGCCTAACTGTACGTGCCCTCTGCCCGCGGCCTCGCGCCCGCCCGCGGCCTCGCTCTCACGCGCCTCAGTACTTGTACTGATCACCTGTCATTGCAATATTTTGAAATCTTATTTTATTATACCAATTAATTTATTTGCCTGCATTATCAAAAACTATTTAATTTTTAATATTCTATTTTGATTTATTTTGTAAAATTTTAACTAGTTAGATAATTATAAATAATGTGTTTTAATCTTAAGTAGATAACTAATGTAATTGGTTTTATAAATCCTGTTAGTTACTATATTTAATAAACAATTTAATTTAATAGGCTTCCCCAGCTCCCATGGGAGTAGAGTCACACCGTCGGGCCTCTACCATCGTCACGCAACAGACCATTCGGTTCGAGAATGGCTGGTACGTACGTTAGTTAGCGGTGACATAGGCCCGCTGGATGATGTCGTTAAGACTGGCATGGCGAGATATCCGACCGGCATCGGCAGCCCTAGTACACGATAATCCGCGATGACCAAGCTGTTCGACAGCAGTACCGCACTGGCATTGATGAGGCGCGCAACACCTTGCACCCAACCGAAGACAAGTTGCGACACGGAAAGTTACGGGATCCAAGTGCCAGTGTTATAATATGAAGGAAGAGCTTGCAACCAATGTCCTGACTCCCATTTAGAAGAAGCCAGGAGACGGGCACGAGCTGCAGAGCTGGAGCACGTTTGTAACAAACAATTCCGTGTCACTCACACAGAGGCCCGTCCCATTGCCGTTGGGACAAAAGAGATTTCGGGGGAGCAGCATCGGGGCAAGCACTATGCCAAGCCGTTCGAGCTTCGTCTTAAATGAAATTTTAAGAAAATTAATTTTAATTAAATTCCAGGGACCAAATGAGAAGGCTTTCATATTGTGGCTGTAAATAAATTTTGACGGTAAACCATAGCATTGCCAGAGAAAAGGGGAAATCAGGAATTTTGACGGTAAACCATAGCATTGCCAGAGAAAAGGGTAAATCAGGAATTTTGACGGTAAACCATAGCATTGCCAGAGAAAAGGGGAAATCAGGAATTTTGACGGTAAACCATAGCATTGCCAGAGAAAAGGGTAAATCAGGAATTTTGACGGTAAACCATAGCATTGCCAGAGAAAAGGGGAAATCAGGAATTTTGACGGTAAACCATAGCATTGCCAGAGAAAAGGGTAAATCAGGAATTTTGACGGTAAACCATAGCATTGCCAGAGAAAAGGGTAAATCAGGAATTTTGTCTTTAATTTCTGTAAGCAAGGCGCCCTACTGAATTGAAGGAATTTAATTTTGGTCCAAAAATGTTCAAAGTGAATGCATGTACTGCGGCTCACATCCGCCTCGCGAGCCAAAGCCTAGCTGAATTGGTCGGAAATAGTAGTAGTGTTAATAATAGTAGTAGTTTTCAAGTGTAATTAGCCGTCAACAAACATGTACTGGTCTATCCAGGCATGTTCTATATTTTTATTTGATTATTTGTAAACCTAGCTGTAAGTTTCTCCAAAATGTTGTAAATAAATAAATAAATAGTTGCCTAGGCTTCCTTCCGACAGCAGACTTTAGCCGCAAGGCGGCGGTAGGTGGTCAAGTAACTACCTACCTATGAAGATCTTCCGTTACATAGTGTGCTCAGCAATAAGAACATATTGTTTCTACCTATGAAGATCTTCCGTTACTTAGTGTGCTCAGCAATAAGAACATATTGTTTCTACCTATGAAGATCTTCCGTTACTTAGTGTGCTCAGCAATAAGAACATATTGTTTCTACCTATGAAGATCTTCCGTTACTTAGTGTGCTCAGCAATAAGAACATATTGTTTCTACCTATGAAGATCTTCCGTTACTTAGTGTGCTCAGCAATAAGAACATATTGTTTCTACCTATGAAGATCTTCCGTTACTTAGTGTGCTCAGCAATAAGAACATATTGTTTCTACCAAATAAATAAAATAAGTGAAAATTTACACAAAAATTTAAATCTTTGACTGAACTCACATTTTTTTATGAAAACGAAGAAGAACCTGACTGTAGATACAATATCGTAGGTACCCAATGGGCAGTGATGCCAGGTGAGACGGTAGTGCTGCAGGCGCACTGTGGGTCAGCAGCGTAATTATCGTGCCAAAAATAACTTTGACAAAAGTTAGATTTCTACATTTTTCTCAGTGAATATATGAAGTAGGATGATTGAAATATCGTATACCACAAAAAATATGGTGTAATAACATATTTTAATAGCGATAGCTTGAACTTGAATGTAAGGAAGTAAATTGATTGATGTAGGAAAAATTGTGATCCTCCACTTTCAGATCGATTTTTTTACAAATATTTGTTGATAAACTATTACTTATTATACATCATTAAAAGCGCGGTACTTAATACTTTCCACCTTATTCAAGTATATCCTTATATGGATAAGAAAATTAGCTTTTACAGTCAATTTTTGAAAGCCCTCCTATTTTTTCAGATTTGAAAATTCAAATTGAGTTTTCGTATTTACCGCTGTCTCCCGACAAGGAGTTACGACTACTATAACGTTCCTTGATCTGTATACTAACAGGATTTAAACTAAATTTTTGCCCCAATTTGACTTAGAGGCAAAAAAGTGTACCGTGGGAAAATAGGAAAAATCATGAAAGTGGATTTTTTGGAAAATTTGGTTTAAATTGTAGCATACTATCCTGGATTTTATTCACTTGATGACCTTAAATTTATTATTGAATGTTTTATTTTAATAAAATTTAATTATTTTTGACGTAAGAAACATGGTTAACTAAATTTTATTCTATTTTATAATTATTTATATAATTATTTATTCTTTTTTATAATTATTTCCGCCATAAATAAGAGAAAAATCGCATAATTTGATAAAAATTATCACCTTATCAAAGAAAGAAACTAAATATTGCGGTTACCGAACCGCAATATTTATTTATCAATTAAAATTTTATTATATTATAATTAAAATAAATAAGTTATCAATTTTCAGTGGAAAATATTTCGAGGAACGTGTGCAAGAAACCGCAATGGAAATTGTACAGATTTCCATTGTCGTGTGCAAATACATATGTTATCAATTACTGTCACTATAAAAAGGAATTCAGGTTCCAACTACATACAAACATTTAAACTGTTTTGCTAGATTTGTGCAAACAAGTGTATTAATAAATCAAAATGTGTGAATTCATTGTATCAAAACGCGAATTATGTTCTTTTTTATTCGGGAACGATGCCACTTCGGAATATCTTCTTAAGTATTTGAACTTAAGTATTTGAAAGAGAACTATAACTTAACACCAACTAAACGCCAAAAAGTTCTCGAAAACATACAACAAAATATCTTACAAAAATTCCGTGATCGTTGGTCGAAAGCAACTTTTTGAACCAACCATATTTGTTTTTTTTAGTGATTCGTTTTTAACTTGCAATTAACCCTCAAAAATTTGGTGAATATACTCAGAGTACTGCACAATTACATGTTGATAAATATAGGTGGAATTACATGCCCTCTTCTGTACACAAGATCTTACTCCACGGAGGAAATATAATCATTTTGCTGTTTTACCTATTGGACAATTGTCTGAATATGTTCAAGAGTCCCGCTATAAGGACTACAAAAATAAATCGATTGCAGTATTCCAGAAAATGCTCTAGGTCGGCTACAAATGAGGACGTTTTTCATTCATCTGATCCGTATATCTCTAGCCTAAGGAGACCAAGCGAAACTGTTCCGAAAGAACTGTGGCAGGAAGCTATATAAATCTTTTAGATTCTTAACCAACAAAACCTTGCATTTACTTTTTTACGATTATTAGAATTTTAATTACATAATATTATTCCATTTTATATATAAAAGTACTTCTGTTATAATAATTATTTACTAGTTTCCAATTTAGGTTTTTTTATTACTTGTTACTCATTAAAAAGTAAGTTTTATTATGTAAATGTAGAATTTTGTTTTAATCATGTCCATTGGATTAGTTAAAATCCAGCAAGAAACTTAAAAAAATATATTTTTTAAGTTTAGTGGCCATTTTTTAATATTAATAAAGAATTTTTATTTATTTATTTCATTTGTCCATATATCTAAGAGTAGGTATAATTGCGAAAGATTCATTAAGATATTTTGAAAAGTGAGAAAGTTACAGATTTTTGATACGATAATCCCGCTCCTGTCCCATAGTGCGGCGTTGCGCTTGCGCATCCTCGCACTAATCGCGCTTGCACATCTCAGGTGGAAACGCAGCCTGATGCGCGCTACCCGACTCGGGATTGTTTCATTTATTTCAGATACCTAAGTACATAAGTACCTAGGTACCTATCGTCTAAAACTTTACCGTTCAAAACTTACATAGGTACAGAACGGGCGCATTCTATTTATGAAGGTGTGCCTCATTCAATGACATTACAATCACAAGACAATGGAGATGGAGTGGAGACCGTCCGTTGTTGGACAGCCACGGCGGTGGCGGCAGGTACCTAGTACCTACCTATTTAAGGACGCGTGAACAGGATAGGTACGAGTACACAACACATAGAGGGATGTACGTGGACACGTCGCGTCGTGAAGCTCACCTTGGGTTAGTGTGTGTAGTGTTTGTGTCGGTCTGTGTGCGTGCGCGCGGGCAGGGTGCAGCGCGCGCGCATGTCTCGCGGCGCGGTCGACGACCTGGAGGGGACACTGTCACTGTGCACTGCACTGTACGCGTGTGAACTGGACTCGGGCTCGGGCTCGGGCGCGGGAGGCGAGTGGTCGCGGGCGCGGCGCGGGGCTGACTGCCTGCGCGCGCGCTGCTGGCGGCCTTGACCGCCGCCCCGCGCCGCCCCGCACCCCGCGCATCTGCACACTCGACCACCACACCACCACGAGAGTCTCCGCGGAACTCATTACCGTTAGATAATGATTAGAGCACGAGCCTCTGCCTCAGTTCCGTTATCATCAGATAGCGGAGTAGGTACCTATTTGGCCGAGCTGGTTCTTGATTGACAGCTCCAATGCGTAGACGGGTTAGGTAGGTAGGTACAAACCAGGGACGAGTGTCATTGACAGCTCCAATGCGTAGACGGGTTAGGTAGGTAGGTACAAACCAGGGACGAGTGTCATTGACAGCTCCAATGCGTAGACGGGTTAGGTAGGTAGGTACAAACCAGGGACGAGTGTCATTGACAGCTCCAATGCGTAGACGGGTTAGGTAGGTAGGTACAAACCAGGGACGAGTGTCATTTCACTCATCCCTGGTACAAACCTACTTATCTATCACACACACTTTACGGCGGCGGCGGTAACGGTGGCGGCGGCGGCGGCGGCAGGGCGGCGCGGCGGCGTCGCCGTCGCCGCCGGCGCGATGGCGGCGTCAGTTATTTTATGAAGCACTCGCGATATTGCTGTAAAGTGTTAAGCCTTTAATAAGTAGAAGCACAGATTAGGTAATGTTATGGTTATGTAGTACCTACCTACCTAACCTAGGTAGGTAGGTAGGTACCTCTAAAAGTGGTTCGTGAATCTTTTGTTCGCGCCTTAGACATACATAACGCGTACTAGCTGCGCCCATCGCGCGCCGTTAGGTACCTACCTACCTAGGGAGGTCAGTTACCTACACGTTGGTGGTTGACGTTGTCTTGTCGTTGGTGTAACGTTTACGAAATCGCCAATTTGAGTGTGAGTGTGACATGTTTGTGCAAAAGCCATAACTAGGTACTAGACATGTGCATTAGGGTGGGCCACGAATGTATGAAAAAAAAAAAAGTGTCTTATTTTATTATGTAATAGCGATTAAAGGGTGTTATGGTACGTCTATAATTCATATGCAATAAATAGTAAAGATTAGATATCATCTTCTGCTTCCGGATTGATCTTGAAAATTATAATTTATGAAAAAAAATGGTTCTGTGAAAATCTTATTATGAACTATAAAATACAACTTAATATAATGTTTTATTTTGTAATAAAACGCAAGTGAATAGAACATTTTTGTTTAATAAAGAAAAATTTAGCCTTTAAACGCAGTAAATGATAATTATTAATTCTATTTTACTACAAAATCCTTCTTGCTGTCAAATTTTGGTATATCTTTGCGAGATTCAATCTGAGCCTTAATGAAGCCTTCTCTTGCAGATTTGCTGCACAAAGTATTTGATGCTTCAGTAACAGTCTTGACGGCCCTTTCAACTGCTTGCGTATGACATGGCAAGCGTAGTAAACGCAATTCACCCTCACCTCCTTGTGCTACAAATAATTGTAAATCTTCGTCGCTTACACTATTAAGAATTGGAGTTTCGGTGACATTATGCGGCCAATCAATAATATCGACGTAAGAAGAAGCGTCAAGGTTTAGGTCGGGAACTTGAAAAAGTCTGACTTTTCTTTGTGTAATGACACGGGCTTTTAGAATCCGACGTGCAGCTAACTCCCGAATTTGTTTTTGTGGGTCGGTCAACATTGCTAATAATGCATTCTCAGGGTGAGCAAAATAGCTATTTCTTCTGATGACAGGATCTATTATGGTTTTGAGATCATCTGATAGGTAACGCGACGCAGAAATCAACTTCCACAAGTGTCGTGTTCCATCTTTACAAGTAGGGTGAGTCTTAACGGCGAACCAAGTCGGGGCGTAAACTTTCACAACATAGGTTGTTAAAATTACTAGCTGTTCGGAAGGAGTTTCTGTCCCCACATAAAGACGGACAATTCGATTAGCACGTGTGAGCCATCGGGCATGAGACATCTTGCCTGGTGATTTATTCGCTAAGTCTCCAGGGAAAACACCGCTTATGACAGCAGAGACAATTCTATACAAATATAATTGATCGGTACTAAGATCTTGGGTTGATAGGTTCCGGTAACTCCGAAGGAATCGGTTGAAACTGGACAACAGGTTTATCTTCACCGTTTTCCAGTTGTTTTCCAATCGTTCCCATAAATGTTTGAGGTCCCGATGTAGTGCCATCAATAAGTGTGAACAAATGTCGAAATGGTAACTCATTCATATGAAGCAAGCAAATAATCCATTGTAATGGTTTATTTAATCTTTTCCCTAGTAAACGTATGATACCTCCATGTTTTCCAACGTTGACATTCGTTCCATCGCATCCAATTGCCAGCAAAGGTTTCATTGAAATATTTACTAACGTAGCCGCAGCGTCACTCATGCGTAAAAAATGCCGCGCTAAGTGTAATCGAGTACTTCCGCCCCCCCACTTTTTTCCGTTAATAATCAAAACAATAGCGTTTATAGATTGTTTTTAAGTAACTGACTATATTTGCATGTAAATAAGACGAAAAGCGTGTTGTAAATCTCAATATCAATTATTTTTATTGGTTGTTTCAATTACCCCTAAAAACTAAATATTTCAAAACTTTAAAGATAATCCGGAGGCAGTTAATCAAATTGGATACTTATAATATTTTGCATATTTCATTTATTCTCTATTTAGCACTCTTTTATCACTATTAGAATAAAAAAATACAAAAAAAAAATATATGACCCACCCTAATGTGCATACAAAATTTAATTTTTAGGTTAATAGGTATTCACCTTAGATGAGGGGTGCTGTTGACTATCAATGAGTGAGAATGTCGAAGACTGCAGCTACCTACGAGTATGTGATTTAAACATAAAATTAAACTGACTGATTTTAATAACGTTTTCTTTAAAACATGATCCTTGTAATGAAGTTTCTATTTGGGCATATTTGGGAGTTTCCGCATTGGTTCGAGAAAGTTCTGGTTCTGGCTAGTTGCCGTTAATTTCTAGATGGTAGTAATTGCATATTTGTATAAAAAGGCTAGCGGCGCCATTGCGAGTCAGTTTGCGCGGAAAAGGCGAAGGAAGCGAAATTGTCTATTGTGAAATAAAGTACCTAATGAGTATTTTGATAAGACTTGTTTTTCTTTGTGATTTACTAGTGTGGAAAAGAAGCGAAAAATAGACAGTGAATGCAGAACGCTCCAAGAGAAATGGAACTTTCAGTATTTTGTGATTGAGTGCAGTAACAAGGCGCTATGTTTAATTTTTAATGAAACCATACCCAGCTGTTCTCAAAGAATACAACATTAAACGTCACTATGAATCGAAACATCTTCAAAATTACTCTAAATATACAGGGAGATTGCGGACGGAAACATTTGAAGCTTTGAAGCGCGGACTGAAATCGCAGTAATCTTTGTTTACCAAAGCAAATACTGAGCAAGGGTCTGCCACTCGCGCCAGCTTTCGTGTGGCTCTTGAAATACTGAGCAAGAGTCTGCCACTCGCGCCAGCTTTCGTGTGGCTCTTGAAATACTGAGCAAGAGTCTGCAACTCGCGCCAGCTTTCGTGTGGCTCTTGAAATACTGAGCAAGAGTCTGCCACTCGCGCCAGCTTTCGTGTGGCTCTTGAAATACTGAGCAAGAGTCTGCCACTCGCGCCAGCTTTCGTGTGGCTCTTGAAATACTGAGCAAGAGTCTGCAACTCGCGCCAGCTTTCGTGTGGCTCTTGAAATACTGAGCAAGAGTCTGCAACTCGCGCCAGCTTTCGTGTGGCTCTTGAAATACTGAGCAAGAGTCTGCAACTCGCGCCAGCTTTCGTGTGGCTCTTGAAATACTGAGCAAGAGTCTGCAACTCGCGCCAGCTTTCGTGTGGCTCTTGAAATACTGAGCAAGAGTCTGCAACTCGCGCCAGCTTTCGTGTGGCTCTTGAAATACTGAGCAAGAGTCTGCAACTCGCGCCAGCTTTCGTGTGGCTCTTGAAATACCGAGCAAGAGTCTGCAACTCGCGCCAGCTTTCGTGTGGCTCTTGAAATACCGAGCAAGAGTCTGCAACTCGCGCCAGCTTTCGTGTGGCTCTTGAAATACCTACCGAGCAAGAGTCTGCAACTCGCGCCAGCTTTCGTGTGGCTCTTGAAATACTGAGCAAGAGTCTGCAACTCGCGCCAGCTTTCGTGTGGCTCTTGAAATACTGAGCAAGAGTCTGCCACTCGCGCCAGCTTTCGTGTGGCTCTTGAAATACTGAGCAAGAGTCTGCCACTCGCGCCAGCTTTCGTGTGGCTCTTGAAATCGCAAAACGAAGAAAACCATTCACCGATGGAGAAATGATAAAAGAATGCTTGATTACAGTAGCTGAACAAATATGCCCCGAAAAAGTATATTTATTGAAAGGTGTGTTTGTCAGCAAACACCGTGGCTCGGAGGGTGCAAGACATCGCAGGAAATATATTATCTCAACTGTCTGACAAAAATGGACAGCTTGAGTGGTTTTCTCTAGCCTTGGATGAGTCAACGGATGTGTAAGATACTGCTCAGATGTTGATTTTTATTCGTGGAGTCGATAAAAGCTATGAAGTGTATGAAGAACTTCTTGATATTGATAGTATTCACGGCACGACAACTGAGGCAGATATTTTTAAGGGAGTTGAAAATGCCATTAATAAAAAAAACCTTTGGAAAAACTAGAAATCTATCACCACCGATGGAGGCAAAAATATGTGTGGTAAAAATAAAGGAGTCGTCGCACTTGTGTCAAAGGCTGTAGAAAATGACGGTGGTTCAATGAAAACCATTAGTATTACATTGTATCATTCAATGAAAACCATTAGTATTACATTGTATCATTCATCAACAGTCCTTGTGCGGACAATGATGGTGGTTCAATGAAAACCATTAGTATTACATTGTATCATTCATCAACAGTCCTTGTGCGGACAATGATGGTGGTTCAATGAAAACCATTAGTATTACATTGTATCATTCATCAACAGTCCTTGTGCGGACAATGATGGTGGTTCAATGAAAACCATTAGTATTACATTGTATCATTCATCAACAGTCCTTGTGCGGACAATGATGGTGGTTCAATGAAAACCATTAGTATTACATTGTATCATTCATCAACAGTCCTTGTGCGGACAATGATGGTGGTTCAATGAAAACCATTAGTATTACATTGTATCATTCATCAACAGTCCTTGTGCGGACAATGATGGTGGTTCAATGAAAACCATTAGTATTACATTGTATCATTCATCAACAGTCCTTGTGCGGACAATGATGGTGGTTCAATGAAAACCATTAGTATTACATTGTATCATTCATCAACAGTCCTTGTGCGGACAATGTTTGGATTGGTCTGAAGTTCTAAGACCAGTCATAACAGTTGTTAATTATATCAGATCCACAGGCTGAATCACCGACAATTCCGCGAGTTTATTGAAGAGATGGGAGAAAATTATTTGCCATATCATACTGCCGTACGCTGGCTTAGTTCCGGAAAAGTCCTTAAGCGGGCTTATTCCAGTAATCCCCGCTGGCAATCCTCGTCAACGGGGATTAGTGAACTATTTGTTCATTATTCCCCGTTGACGCCGATGCGAACTCGTAATGGGGATTAGTGAACTATTTGTTCATTATTCCCCGTTGACGCCGATGCGAACTCGTAATGGGGATTAGTGAACTATTTGTTCATTATTCCCCGTTGACGCCGATGCGAACTCGTAATGGGGATTAGTGAACTAAAAAGTTCATTAATCCCCATTGCGTCAAAAATAAAATACTAATACTATAAGAATCATGTATTTATTTTTTTGGTAGGACTCGCTTAGTGATTATTTTTATTATAATCATATTAAATTGCCTGCGCTTTTTTGAAGTTCGAGCAGAGATCGAAATTTTTTTGAATGAGAAGCATCGATCGCATTTCATCGCGCATTAGCGTTCTATGTCGATTTGACAAATCATATGAACGAACTGAATTTGAGATTGCAAGGAGAAAATCAGCTTCTTCCTGATTTATACGCTGATTCCTGATCAAATCGTTCAGGCAGAAAATAATACTATTTCAATCGCAGTTACGTAAAAAATGTTTCACACATTTAAAACATGTGAAATATTCAGACACACTACAGAGACTGACTTTCCCGTCAATTTTGCAGTCGAAACTTTGAGTGCTTTAAACATAAATTTCGACACTTGTTTCTCAGATTTTGATGTCATTGCGAATGAAATTAATTTGATTCTGACGTTGAAACTCTGGCTCCGGAAGTCCAAATGGAAATTATTGAATTACAGTGCAGTGAATGTTTAAGAACAAAATTCATCTTTGTTGGAGTTTTATAAGAGTCTTCCACTGGCAATTTGATAATTTGCATATTTGCTCGTGGGCTGTTCTGTTTTTGGTACTACGTACTTGTGTGACAAAACCTTTTGTCGAAGATGAAGTACACAAAAAATGTTGACAGATCTAAAATTAACCGAAGAGCATCTTAAATCTCTTTTAATAATTGGTACAAGTAAAATTAATCTACAACTACAAACAATAAAATTGTGGATGGAAAATCACAACTAGGTACATAAATCTCATTAGTGTTTTTTTTGTTTTATTAGTGGGATTAATTTCAGTTTAATTATTTGTTAGTTATAAATATGCTTAAGCTTAAAATACTTAAGTTTTCTGTGTCATTTTCTGTCGTAAAGTTATAATAAGGCTAGGTAGCACGACTAACGATCGTAGCAGTGTTTTCCTGTTCGTGCACAGCGCGCACGCGCACGACGCGGACGAGTCGAGAGGTACCTAATCGCTAACCAGCTGACGGTTATTAAGAGGAAATATCATAAAATGCCGTCAGCGCGCCGCCAAGGACATCGTAGAGGCACTCACTACACTACACACGAATAAAATAAAAATAATTTATATTTAGTAGTTTATTTCCATAATAGGTCGGTACCTACAACAACCCAACAACCCCTAGAAAACAGTTTCATCGTAGACAAGCTCTTTCTATACAAGATAAAGTTAAAAACTACAACCCGACTACGTGAAAGTTGACTTGACTTGACTTCTTTGTTATTGGCAATATGCGACTGTTTTGTCACTTTTCTGCCAGTGTCTAGTTCAAAGAAATTTCACAGTCATGAAATGGAGGCGGGGTTAAATTAATAATATGACCGGTAACTACAGAAAAACACCAATAAAAAGGTTTGAAACATTTACATTGACAAAATAGAATGACGTATCGGTCATATTTGATAGGCATAGAGTTGAAAATGAAAATAGGTCGTAGGTATTGTAATTTTTCTCTATGGGGCCTGCAGTAGGGTGGGCCACGAATGTATGAAAAAAAAAAAGTGTCTTATTTTATTATGTAATAGCGATTAAAGGGTGTTATGGTACGTCTATAATTCATATGCAATAAATAGTAAAGATTAGATATCATCTTCTGCTTCCGGATTGATCTTGAAAATTATAATTTATGAAAAAAAATGGTTCTGTGAAAATCTTATTATGAACTATAAAATACAACTTAATATAATGTTTTATTTTGTAATAAAACGCAAGTGAATAGAACATTTTTGTTTAATAAAGAAAAATTTAGCCTTTAAACGCAGTAAATGATAATTATTAATTCTATTTTACTACAAAATCCTTCTTGCTGTCAAATTTTGGTATATCTTTGCGAGATTCAATCTGAGCCTTAATGAAGCCTTCTCTTGCAGATTTGCTGCACAAAGTATTTGATGCTTCAGTAACAGTCTTGACGGCCCTTTCAACTGCTTGCGTATGACATGGCAAGCGTAGTAAACGCAATTCACCCTCACCTCCTTGTGCTACAAATAATTGTAAATCTTCGTCGCTTACACTATTAAGAATTGGAGTTTCGGTGACATTATGCGGCCAATCAATAATATCGACGTAAGAAGAAGCGTCAAGGTTTAGGTCGGGAACTTGAAAAAGTCTGACTTTTCTTTGTGTAATGACACGGGCTTTTAGAATCCGACGTGCAGCTAACTCCCGAATTTGTTTTTGTGGGTCGGTCAACATTGCTAATAATGCATTCTCAGGGTGAGCAAAATAGCTATTTCTTCTGATGACAGGATCTATTATGGTTTTGAGATCATCTGATAGGTAACGCGACGCAGAAATCAACTTCCACAAGTGTCGTGTTCCATCTTTACAAGTAGGGTGAGTCTTAACGGCGAACCAAGTCGGGGCGTAAACTTTCACAACATAGGTTGTTAAAATTACTAGCTGTTCGGAAGGAGTTTCTGTCCCCACATAAAGACGGACAATTCGATTAGCACGTGTGAGCCATCGGGCATGAGACATCTTGCCTGGTGATTTATTCGCTAAGTCTCCAGGGAAAACACCGCTTATGACAGCAGAGACAATTCTATACAAATATAATTGATCGGTACTAAGATCTTGGGTTGATAGGTTCCGGTAACTCCGAAGGAATCGGTTGAAACTGGACAACAGGTTTATCTTCACCGTTTTCCAGTTGTTTTCCAATCGTTCCCATAAATGTTTGAGGTCCCGATGTAGTGCCATCAATAAGTGTGAACAAATGTCGAAATGGTAACTCATTCATATGAAGCAAGCAAATAATCCATTGTAATGGTTTATTTAATCTTTTCCCTAGTAAACGTATGATACCTCCATGTTTTCCAACGTTGACATTCGTTCCATCGCATCCAATTGCCAGCAAAGGTTTCATTGAAATATTTACTAACGTAGCCGCAGCGTCACTCATGCGTAAAAAATGCCGCGCTAAGTGTAATCGAGTACTTCCGCCCCCCCACTTTTTTCCGTTAATAATCAAAACAATAGCGTTTATAGATTGTTTTTAAGTAACTGACTATATTTGCATGTAAATAAGACGAAAAGCGTGTTGTAAATCTCAATATCAATTATTTTTATTGGTTGTTTCAATTACCCCTAAAAACTAAATATTTCAAAACTTTAAAGATAATCCGGAGGCAGTTAATCAAATTGGATACTTATAATATTTTGCATATTTCATTTATTCTCTATTTAGCACTCTTTTATCACTATTAGAATAAAAAAATACAAAAAAAAAATATATGACCCACCCTAGCCTGCAGCCTGCGGCTACCTAAACTTTAATACGCGTTTTGAAGGCTTATTCGGGGTCGGAGCCCTAAATCCTATAGCCTATAACCATCGGGGTATTGAGACGAATCAATCGATACATCATTTGTTGAAATCGAACCAGTAGTTTCAGCGCTACGTGGGAACAAAGAAATCGGCCACATACATACAAACATACAAACATAGGGTGCTAACCTCATAACCCTCCCCTGTTGGTAGTCGGGTAAAAATATAAAATGTTGTAAAAAGCGTGTTTTTGCGTTTACCCACAAAATATATATCAATCATAGAAGAAGAAGGCTTAGAATGATAGCAGACACAAACGAGGAGTCGTCGTCGCCGAAAAATTGCGACAAATACACACTTAATCCGCTCAAAATATGAGAGATGGACTCACAAGACCACTAGGTACCAGAAAAGATCCCTATTGAAGAAGGAGAAAAGGAAGGCCACAAGAATAATAGCGAGATGAGTATATTTATATTATGTTAGCCAAGGTAATCAATGTGAATACAACATTAGCAGCATTTGCGTACGTGACAGCTACGATACAATATGGAATTATATTCTGGGGAAATTCAACTGACCGAGATAGAGTTTTCATTGCCGAGAAAAGATGTATGCGATGCTGTATGAGGTGTATGTGATGTATTGTACTTATCTTATGTGATGTCTCTTTGTTATGTTATTTTCTCGTGTACAATAAAGAATTTTTGTATTGTATTGTATTGTATGCGGGCTACACGCCGTGCTTAGGTACTAGAGATGGGCCGAATATTCGTTTTACATTCGGTATTCGGCATATTCGGCAGCTTTACCGAATATTCATATTCGGCCGAATATTCGGCTGAATCACCTAATGTTCGGCAAAATGATACCCATAGTTTTTACTGTTAAGACCCGTGTATTATCATGATTTAAGTGTACAGTGTAATGAAGTAAGTATTTTAGAGTGTAGCTTTCTGATTTTGTCGTCACTGAAGCTTTATTTTCAATTAAAGTAGGTTGGTAAAAAGATAATAACTTCAATCAATATCTTCACGCCGGATCCCTTGCAGGGCAGGCAAGGAATCCATAATAACTTAATGCAAAATATAGGTATCTACTGGCCGAGAAGCCAAGTCCTAGTTCCTACCCGGGGCGGGGGTAGGTATTCCTAGTTCCTACCCGGGGCGGGGGTAGGTATTCCTAGTTCCTACCCGGGGCGGGGGTAGGTATTCCTAGTTCCTACCCGGGGCGGGGGTAGGTATTCCTAGTTCCTACCCGGGGCGGGGGTAGGTATTCCTAGTTCCTACCCAGGGCGGGGGTAGGTATTCCTAGTTCCTACCCGGGGCGGGGGTAGGTATTCCTAGTTCCTACCCGGGGCGGGGGTAGGTATTCCTAGTTCCTACCCGGGGCGGGGGTAGGTATTCATAATATCGTACACAGAAATATTATACTCTACAAACGTGACAATTTGGTTACTACAGTTTAGTATCTATGGGACAACATTTGAGCATTTCTAAGGTTTTTATTTATTATAGTACTCTGGGTAATTTCTAAGAAATTAATAAATCCCAAAAATTTACGATCTCGACGGGATTCGAACCCGCACCTTCCCCTTCAGCGCAGGGTTGCTCTTTTTCCAACTAAGCTACGTGATCTTATCTAGTCGACCCGTAAATCTTTGGGAGTTCTTTCGGCACTTACGCCGTCAGCGCCACCTACAGAGGAAACAATGAAGTTATCCAATTCTGCTCAAAGACCAAATTTACATTTATTTAATTTAATTTTAGTTGGAAAAAGAGCAACCCTGCGCTGAAGGGGAAGGTGCGGGTTCGAATCCCGTCGAGATCGTAAATTTTTGGGATTTATTAATTTCTTATTTGAGCATTTGCTAAATAAAGTTAATTGGAAGCAATAGTACCTATTTTAAATAAATGTTAAATTTGATGAGATAATGAATGGAAAAAATAATCCTTACGAATGAGCCTTTGATCGTTTGTCGTGCTTTTTTTACAATTTGGCGGGTTCGACTTCCGGTTCAGCCAGGCGATTATTTAGAAAAAAAAAACTATTCTCAAATATAAAAATAGAGAGTAAATTGATCGGCATGTTCGCAATGGTAGACTCGCCTCCCGCTCATTCTTTCGAACGCCGCGCGCCGCCGCGCCGCCGTCGCGCCGCACCGCGTCGCACCGCGCCGCACCGTCTTCCGATCGAACATAACTACTAATCTCCAAGTGAAATGTAATTTATTCTACGCCAGACAAGAATCCGCGCGTGCTGGCCTACGCTTCCCAAATGAGAAATCCCTTGGAATGACATCATGAGCTCGCCACCATGCTGCAGCTGGCTCTAGGACTCCTCTCGAATCGTACTTGCCTATTGCCTCTCCTGTAGTAGGTACTCGTACCTATTGCTAGTGATGGCTAATCATTAATTGTGAGTTTTGTATTCACATCACAGTGCGTAGTGTTGGAAAAACCAGTTAAAATGCGAGCATCAGATAATACATAGTTACTTTAATGATCTACATTTACCGTACAGCATTATAATTGATACATTTATCCATATTTTACATAAAATTCCCTATATTTTAATTTTTGCCCTCGTCTTTTTTTCTTTTTTTTCTATATTGCCCTTTTTCTTCAACTTCTTATATGATGGCGCCATCCCGTTCAATGGAATGGCTACATAACATTTCGATACTTTTATAAAAATCAGACAGTTATTAATACAGAAAAATATAATATTTACTCGACTTCTAAAAAAAAGAGGCTATGTTTTTATTGATGCTAACAGTCAGCATCCTGAAACCTACAGGACTGTCTCTAGTCCTGCTCGGCCATTAAAGATGTTGTATGTCCTCATACATGTTTGATACTAAACAATTGAAAATTGTTGATTTAAATAAGTTATATAAGACTTATTTCTTACTTACTATCAAAACAAGATTACTTAAAATACTAAATTTATACTATTATGTAACGAAATAAATGAAGCAAATTATCAAACACAAAATACACAGAAGAAAAAAAAAAAAATAAGAGAAAAAAAATGCAATTTCTTTCTAATATCAGAATATTAAATATTGTGTGATTAAAGAAGTAACGGATGATGCAGTAACTAGATAACAACGAGACTTATTAGTAATAGGCTTACAATTTATGATATTACCAAATTTATGAATAAAAACTGTAACGAAGCGTTACAATTTTATTCGTTCATTTATTTTAGATATTTAGTTTTAATAATTTTGAATTTTACTGTATTTACCGAATTAATTATTTATCATTTATCACATAATCATTCTAATTTGACATAATCATCGTGATTATGCGATATTTCACATAATCATCATATTATATGATATGAATAAGCAAATAATAATGTAAAGTTTATATTAATAATGTCTTCATCTTCACGCTAATAATGCGATGGCGGTGGTGAGCAGGCAATCAAAGATGTCATTATGATACGGCGTCTGCGTGAAAGAGAACAAAGGGAAACGTTAGTTGTGTTTTAATAATTAGGTAAATAGCTATTAATATTATTAATATTAGACGGAAAAGATTAGCTGGATGGCAAAGGTTACTATTACTAATGAGGTGCTGAAAAGAGTCAAATAGATAAGATTTTTCATGAACACCATTCTGAACAAAAGTGGAGGAAATTGCATAATTGCGCCGACAAGTGCTAGGCTCTTTCATTTATAAATATTTGGAAATTATCTGAAGAATCCCTATTTAAATAGTAAATTCTCATCATCGAATTAATTTATTATAATGATAACATACTAAAATAAACTGTGAACGATACCCTTTTTACCAACGTTACCACCATGATGTCAGTATGATACAGCGTCTGTGTGAAAGAGAACGAAACGTTAATTGTGTTTTAATAATTAGGTAAATAGCTATTAATATTTATGTTACACGGAAATGATTATCTGGATGGAAAAAGCTACCATTACTAATAAGAAGGTGCTGAAAAGAGTTAAATAGATAAGATTTTTCATGAACACCATTCAAAACAAAAGTGGAGGAAATTGCATAATTGCGCCGACAAGTGCTAGGTTCTTTCATTTATAAATATTTGAAAATAATCTGAAGAGCCTCTATTTAAATAGTAAATTCTCTTCATCGAATTAATTTATTATAATGATATCATAGTAAAATAAACTGTGAACGATACCCTTTTTACCAACATTTGAGTCCTTGTGATCGGGCAAACTCATTAACGTGTTTTGAGTCCTCGTAATCGGGCAAACTCACAAACAGTTACTTATATCTTCGTAGTTGGGTTAAACAGTTACAGTAAGGTTTAAACCTTTTGACGTAGAGGATGCTCCTTAACGTGTTTTGAGTCCTCGTAATCGGGCAACCTCATAAACAGTTACAGTGAGTCCTCGTAATTATCATATTAATCTGTTTTGAGTCCTCGTAATCGGGCAAACTCACAAACAGTATGAGTCCTCGTAATCGGGCAAACTCGTTTATTTATATGTATGTGTATTTATGAGTCCTCGTAATCGGGCAAACTCATTTATTTATATGTATGTGTATTTGAGTCCTCGTAATCGGGCAAACTCACAATACTTATATCTGTGAACAATTACAAAATATTATATATATATACCTACACACATTCATTTATTATAAGTGCTGCAAGATGCTGTTCCATTAATAACCATTAAATGTATCTTTTCTCTTTAGTTTTTCTGGATGTGTGCCTTTATATCCTATTTCTGTGGCTTTGTACCTTTGACATAATCTTACTTTTAACATTACAAGGATAGAGATTAGAGATGTGTGCTGTGATTAGAGATCATAACAAGATCCTCAGTAATAAAACACTGTTTTTACCGGATTGATCGCGTATATTTATATTTTGTTTATAACCTGACGTTTCGGAGGTTTTTCAGCTTCCATGGTCACAGGCAGACTGAGGTGACATTTGTCTTTACAAGTGATTTGAATTTTGTATATCTATTTATTATGAGTTCTCGCGAAAATAACCTTAGAATATACTAAGATCCTCAGTGTTAAAGAATGGTTGGCTGTAATCATTTATATTTTATCATTTAATTATAACTAAAAAGTTTTAGTTATTTGTGTGTTTGAATTGAATACAAATATTTTTTTATTTATAATTGGTATTGTCTTAACGAACCTTGATATTATTATGAACTTGACAGTTGGCTATTGTACTGACATTTATTTCAAGTCAGCAAATTTTAATCAAACTATACGAGCTAGTGTTTGGGCCGGGTGTCTGTCTGAAGTATCTTCATTTATTTTTAATTTGTTAACGATGTCGATAAATTATAATATAATTCGTTAAATATTTATTATTCGTTACTAAATTTAAATTCAATTGAAAGGTAATTCGACTGACTGTGTAATAATTATAATTTGTGATGTTGGAGCATAGATAAGTTCGTCATCCATCACTCATCACGCCGCTAACTACCATAAGCACAATCAAATTGCATTGTCTATATTTCTCGCTAGTCTGACGGTACGATCTCAGTGCAGGAGACTGGATGCCATTTGGATTTGTCGCGTTCTTGTGTTTTAGTAATGATACTAAAATGTATAGCAATTTTACCAACTGGCATTAAGCAATGTGATGTGATGATTATTATTATAATACATTTTAATCGAAACTTCTATGAATAATTAAATAGATAACACATTGTACGGCTTGCCTGAATATTTTGACCCAGTTTAAATTTATTAAATTGAAAAATGTATGAATAAAATGTATGTATCCTTTGATGTTGTGGAATGTATATTTCAAAATAAATAAATGTTTTTTTTTTTTATTATTATGTAGGAATGTGCATGTCACTAAGGTAACACTGATTTGTTAAATGCATTATTTTTAATTCCCATAAGTTATCCTTTATTTTAGATTTTCTGTCATTATGTGAACTTTGACCTAATGATAGCTCACAGAACTCTTACATTTATCTGTGTAAATCTATTTGGTATCTGTATATTATCACTAATAAATAAATGAACTTTTGAAGACCTAGCAATGCCTAGTAATGCTTTGAAGCGCGTTCTAGGGTTCGAAATCCACCTTAAGGCAAACTTCGTTACCGGCCGGAGTCCACACGAACCGTTCATTTTAGAACTGGCACTTTAGAAATTGCCATGGACTAATTTAAAGCACGTTTATAAAACAAAATGTCAACTATAGATGCTACATGGGATTTGATGACCAAGATCAAGAAACATGTGGTTGCCATCGTTTAACAACTCTCAAACACCAAATAGCTATAATTATGGAAGACATTTAAAGATTTATATAATATGCATTTTTTTTTATTACTTTTTATATTCAAACTTTATTTTATTAAATTCATTACCATTATATAACATCTGACATTAACATTTTAATTTTAATTTTCACTTTATTTTTTTTTTGACAATGCTATTGCAGCTACTTATCTTTAATCATTTTAATGTTCTATTTATTTTGTTGTTCTATATTTAATATTTCATGTACTTGAATGTTATATATTTTAAAATGTAACTAATGTGAAAAGGCATTTGACTTGACTAAGTGCTCCTCGTGAGCCAATGGTATTAATAAATAAATTGAATTGAATATAGATCAGTTGAGCTACCTTATGATTTTTCGCAACAGTCTGCAGTAAGCTCAGTTGTTTAAATTGTAAATACTAGTTTTAATTTAATTATATTATTTGATTGTAATTTTCCTTATTAATTACTATTAGATACATATTTCTTTTTAGTAGTAAGTACAACTTTTAAGCGTTATATTTTCGATTGCTCTCAGATAGGAAAGTGTTAACTTGATAATATTAATAATTATTAAAATTACGATGCTTCATCATTATAGTAACAGTTATTGTATCACCTTTAAACATGCAATTAATCAATAAATAAACTTTTAGTTTACATGACTTTTACAGTATGATTAATTATGTTTCACATTTAATTGTATATAATGCATAAGTTAAAATAATCAATATTGTTTAATACACTTTTGATCCATCTAAATTTCTAGCCATAAAATGGTGAATTAGTAGAGAATGACACAGGTACACTATGATATTCTATATGAAATGGGGTTAGATGATGTTGAGTGAACGGTGGTCTAGTATTATTATTATTAATTTATGTATCGTGTGTATACTTTGCTTATTATATTGACATATCTAATGATGTCCTCATATTTCAAAATAACTGTGTATGGAAATCCCTTATTCTTTATTGGCTGTTAGTGATATGTTTACAAAATGTCCAATTTAACAAGTTTTTTTTTGTTTTGTTTATTTGTATCTATTGTATACAATGAACACGGCTAATATCATCAATTACATTAATTACATCAGTTTAAGTGAATAGATAGGTAGGTGTACATAGTTAATAAATGTCGTTATGAAGAAATTAATAAGGCAAAGAAGTAATAATAATACCGTTCAGAACAAGTAAACGAAATGAAAAATCTTTTTATTATTGTTGTCATAGTACTTAATAACTAAGTGATGGAAAATAAGAATTTCCATGATCTCGTTACCGAATTAGCAATGAATCAGTGTGCTAATAGGAGCATGTTTACTCATATTCATTCTTTCGTTGGACGATTTGATTGTAAATTTAATTTGTATATGAATAAATAAATAAGTAACCATGCATGAATTATCTGTGTATGTAATAATTATTACTATGTATAATTTGTGCATTATTAAATATACATGATTAGGAGTTAAAATAATGTGCACAATTAAGGGTTAAACTTGTGAACATAGAGTAACAAAAATAGTCATTAAGGGTTAATAAAAATAATGTAAAACTGATAAGTGCAATCATTACGATTAAAATTGAGCGCATAAGTAGATTAAAATAGTTCAGCGTTATGGGATAATAAAACAGTTTGCATCGGAAGGGTTAAAATAATGGGTTTCATAAATCATTTTTCCGCATAGGTATATTTTTTTAGTGTTGTAGGTAATTAGAAATTACAATCCGGATTATCTGAAATCCATGTTATCCGAATTATCTGGACAATTTCTCATATTTCTTTATCCTGATTTAGGCGTTTTAAATCCGGATTTGTGAATGATGCAATCCGTATTATCCGGATAAGAAAATTGACCGGATATTGCAATCCCTAGTTGTGATAGCGTAGATACTTCAAAGAGTAAGTATGTACAATGTGTATTAGGTATTTATTAGGTACTTTTATTGTTAACACCTCTTGGTTAAACGAATATACATTGTTATTAAGCCTGTTGGTCTGCCGTTCCATCTGACTATGAGTGTGAGATATAATAAGAGTGTGAGTGCACCCATGATTGCACATGCACTTGGGCACTATAATATACCTATCATGTGCACCTAGCTAGTCTCCATTGAAACTGGTCGCCTTGACATTTGGTAAATGCCATGAATGGATAGTTATCTGGAATAGTGGATGTACCTATGCAATACCTAAACATGCCGTATATAATGCATGGAGCTATAAAATATAAAATAGACAGATTTTCATATCATAATGAACTTTTTAAATCTTTAATGTATTTTTTTTTATTTTCTTTTTAAATGTTATCGAATAGCTAGAACAAACTAGGTAACTCAATTCAATGCAGCACCAACAGCCTTTCTCCTTCATGAACAATCAACAGCATCAGTTTGAAAACAATTGGTGATCATGCACATTGTATGCAACATAATTCAAAACTCAAAGTAGGTAGTTTATGTCCTTTAGACCATACAGGACTCTTGGACACGTCACAAAACTCAGATTACATAAGTAAAACTAGGAAATAAATGATCACTTTGATTATTCTGTCCATTACAATCTTTTTAAGGTAAAGAAGCGAACAAGAAACCGTTACCTTGTTATACCTAATGTTAGTTTTCAGGTTGGAGCAAAACTCATCCCAGGTTTTCTTCTCTAAATAATCTGATATTTCATAGTAGGCCCTTTTACAAAAGATATGTTTAACAATTTGTTTGAATTTATTTATTGACAATATTTTTTTTTTTTTGCAACTCACTTGGGGTTTTGTTGTAGAAGCATATACTTTAATAGATACAATAACCTTGTGTAACCTAGTTGTGGACACAGCTAGTTTATTCTTATTTCTAGTATTTAATTTATATATATTGCCATTTTTGGCGAACCGTTTGATATTCTCATGAGTGTACAAGTTTTCATAAATATATTGACATAATACTGTCATTATGTTCATTTCCCTGAATTCATCCCACAGGGACTCCTCGGGACCCATATACAGGAACAATTATCAACTAATAAAATGGTAATAAGCGCTTGCTCAGTTTATTGTATGAGGATGTAACCTGATAACTATCTCAAAATGAAACTATTTACTATTAAAATTTAAAAAATAAACTAAGTAGACAGTTTGATCCTGAATACCCGCTAGAGAAAAGGTTTATGTGATTTTTTTTTAAGAACTAAGCTGGACTAAACTATCGAGACTTTTCATAAACAAGAAAACATAATCATGTGTTGTCGGAGTCATTGTAAACTTTGGTCACTACCAAAAATTATTTTTCTTCCAAGGTAAAGTAACTGATTAACAGTAGAATTGATATTAATAGGTATATCATATTAATATCAATTCTATATACATAACATAGCTATAGCTTGGTTTATTTTATTTTGTTGTTGATTTCCGAATGGAATCAATGAATTTGAATTGAATTGCATACCTCGACATGTCCAGTCCCTGACATTCTAGATCAAGTTTCGCAAAGGTAGCTATTGTTTTATAGGAAATAGTAAGAAGAGTTCAGAACCGGAATGTCTTATAATAAGTTTTGAAGTTGATGGTGTTATTACATGCCTTTTTATAACCTTATCTTCATACTCCTGACCAGTACCTATGTGATGAGTTGTGTATGTGTAAGTATTCTCTGTGAGAAGAACAGGTACGGCAGGAGTAGGTGTCCATTGTGTCCTTACCCACTCTAGCATTTCTTTGCATTGCATCTTGCTGCTTCCTCCAAGGTTATGATTAGGATAGCACCTTGATGCTTATACATAACATTATGTTGATATTATGTTACCTACTCAGAGAGTTTTCTTGTTGAAGCAGGTATGTGTTGTGAGTATTTTTCTTAGACTACTAACTCAACAATTACCAGGTAGTACCTAGGTACACTCTGTGGAAGGCCATTGATAAGCAAATAGCATAAAAATAAAGTCTACATACCATTTGTGGGACGTAAGGTTAATCTCGCTTCTGATTTGTTGGAAAAACCAGTTAAAATGCGAGCATCAGATAATACATAGTTACTTTAATGATCTACATTTACCGTACAGCATTATAATTGATACATTTATCCATATTTTACATAAAATTCCCTATATTTTAATTTTTGCCCTCTCGTCTTTTTTTCTTTTTTTTCTATATTGCCCTTTTTCTTCAACTTCTTATATGATGGCGCCATCCCGTTCAATGGAATGGCTACATAACATTTCGATACTTTTATAAAAATCAGACAGTTATTAATACAGAAAAATATAATATTTACTCGACTTCTAAAAAAAAGAGGCTATGTTTTTATTGATGCTAACAGTAGCGTAAGCGTAACTCGTTGCACCTCGGCCGGGCGGAGGTCAGGCGCCATTCAAATATTTAAATCGAAGCATTGATGAAGTAGTTAGGTACCTAATGAGTTATCAAATGACCGTAGCACTATGGCCTGGCCAGGCTCAAGGAACATTCACTGTATACCCTAGGCCAGGCTACTCTGCTAATGAGTTATCAAATGACCGTAGCACTATGGCCTGGCCAGGCTCAAGGAACATTCACTGTATACCCTAGGCCAGGCTACTCTGCTAATGAGGAGTTCCTTTTCGCAGATCAGATGGCTCCTCGCTCAGCTCACTCACTACTTTTCAATTTGACTACCTAACCTATCAAACTACTAAGGGTGTGTAGTGTACCTATATCAAACTACTCAGGGTGTGTAGTGTACCTATATCAAACTACTAAGGATGTGTAGTGTACCTATATCAAACTACTAAGGGTGTGTAGTGTACCTATATCAAACTACTCAGGGTGTGTAGTGTACCTATATCAAACTACTAAGGGTGTGTAGTGTACCTATATCAAACTACTAAGGGTGTGTAGTGTACCTATATCAAACTACTAAGGGTGTGTAGTGTACCTATATCAAACTACTAAGGGTGTGTAGTGTACCTATATCAAACTACTAAGGGTGTGTAGTGTACCTATATCAAACTACTAAGGGTGTGTAGTGTACCTATATCAAACTACTAAGGGTGTGTAGTGTACCTATATCAAACTACTAAGGGTGTGTAGTGTACCTATATCAAACTACTAAGGGTGTGTAGTGTACCTATATCAAACTACTAAGGGTGTGTAGTGTACCTATATCAAACTACTAAGGGTGTGTAGTGTACCTATATCAAACTACTAAGGGTGTGTAGTGTACCTATATCAAACTACTAAGGGTGTGTAGTGTACCTATATCAAACTACTAAGGGTGTGTAGTGTACCTATATCAAACTACTAAGGGTGTGTAGTGTACCTATATCAAACTACTAAGGGTGTGTAGTGTACCTATATCAAACTACTAAGGGTGTGTAGTGTACCTATATCAAACTACTAAGGGTGTGTAGTGTACCTATATCAAACTACTAAGGGTGTGTAGTGTACCTATATCAAACTACTAAGGGTGTGTAGTGTACCTATATCAAACTACTAAGGGTGTGTAGTGTACCTATATCAAACTACTAAGGGTGTGTAGTGTACCTATATCAAACTACTAAGGGTGTGTAGTGTACCTATATCAAACTACTAAGGGTGTGTAGTGTACCTATAATAGATATTATGTTTTAAAATAACATTATTAAGTAATTGTGAATTTGAAGTAGGTACCGCATTCGGACACGTACGATTACTAGTTTCTACGAAATATCTGTCAGAAGTTACGGGTTCGAATCCCGTCGAGATCGTAAATTTTTAGGATTTATTAATTTCTTAGAGATTACCCAGAGTACTATTATAAATAAAATGGTTAGGAGTCAAATAAAGCTTAAAACTTGTGTTTGTATTCATATTGGAGCAGCTGACTGTACCTTACCTACTGCACCGACTGTACCTTGCCCACTGCACCGACTGTACCTTGCCCACTGCACCGACTGTACCTTGCCCACTGCACCGACTGTACCTTGCCCACTGCACCGACTGTACCTTGCCCACTGCTCCGACTGTACCTTGCCCAATGCACCGACTCCTTTAAATACATTTATGTAAGTATAACTAATGATATTGAATAATGTTTGGGCATTAGTGATGGAGGCCGGACGTTCTCTAGCGGACCACTCAAGGTTCTCACAATACTTACAGGAGGTAGGTGCTTTATTAACTAATTTAAACACAAGTAAGTACGGAAATTACCAATAGAAACGACGACGGCTCATCTGGCCTCTTGAGCCCTAGACTAGAACAAATAAGCCGATGGGTAGGCTAGGCATAGGCAGGCACCACCTGTCCGGATTAGGTACCCATTGATGAACTTAAGCAATTAATTAGCAGCAATCCGTGTTAATGTGATTGAATTTTAGCTTGTGCTCTCTCTAGCTAGGTCTATTGACGAAGTGAAGCGCACAAGTGGTCTGCCAGAAATACTGTAAGCCTGACGACTATGTACCTTGACCTCTACCTACTGGTCTGTGAGCCTGTATCACTGACTCTGACGCGACGGTCTAGTCGAGTTGAGTGAGGTCAGCCGGTTGGGGAGAGGTATACGAGTAGGTACCTCTACCTACTTTGCCTATGAGCTTGTTTTCGTCAGTTGAGACAATATTGATATTCCGGAACAGCTGAGCAAACTAGGAGGGTAATTAGACGAGGATCACGCACGAGCGCGACACACGACGCTGTTTACTAATAGATGTACATACTCGAGTAAGTAGGTACTTAATTAAACTTCAGTTATGGCTTGCTAGGATTGTCAAATTGCAAGTTTATTTTATCAAATGAAGTCGACAGAGGGCACTTATTTATTACATAGACTTGCAAAGTTTATCTTTTGTAGAAGATATAAACTTCTTTTCTTTTGTTTGATGGCACAATCATAAGGTACTTATTTAATCGCATATAAATTGGAAAGGTCACGTAAAAAGATAACGAGCAAGCTATCAAGCTTCGTCTACACTTTAGAAGAAATAAAAAAAGCAACAAACCTTAAAACGCATTTGCATTCTCACACTTAAATTAGGCTATTCTCCTTTGGGGGAATAGCACAGATGCCACCAATGTATTTACCTATCAAAAGAAGTGTATATAGGTACGTATTTTAGCAAACATAACAGAACCGCGTGATGATGAAGCAGAAAGCTGTAGGCCACACTTTCGTGAACTGTAGATTAGCATCCGTGTATATTCTAGAAGCTTGTAAAGTCGTTAGAAAATACCCTGAATATTTTATTAAGAAAATAGATATAGTTAGACGATACGTAAACAGACATAACCACAATAAACTTGTAACCCCTGAATCAAAACTAAATATTCATAGCACAGGCCCAAATAAAATGGCGGCAAAGATTTATAATAAGATACCTGACGATTTAAAGGATACATCTGACATTAATTTCAATAAATCTTAAAGGAAATTCTAATAAAAAAATGTTATAATACGCTTTATGAATTTTTTGACGATAAGACTAATTAATATTATATGATGTAAACCATCTTTTACGTTTGCTACACCCGCACCCGGACCGGGTACATAGTTATAAGCTACCATCTAGGAGTGTTAGAATTGTAAAATATTCATTACATTCACCTATGTATAATTATGATTGCAATAAATGAAATATGAAATATATGAAATATATGAAATAATACTCACTAAGATTTGCCCAAGGCTTAGCTATCGTTGTAGGTACCTAAATAAGTCTGTATCTTGGGCACGCATCATGCCGAAACTACATACTGAATGAATTCAACTAAAACTTGCAGAGGCACATCGTAAGTAAGGCCTGGTTTAATACTACCTGGGGACCTAGCAGGCGCGGTCGAAGCCAAAGGCGTTGGGGGGGGGAGGTCAGTCTTCCGTTTTAAGTGACCAATTGGGTGATAATTTAACAGTGTTCGTGGGCTTTCAAGAAGTCGATAGTCAAGAATAGGACAGCAAGACAGGAATGTTATCGGCGGCGGAGCGAGCCGCGATTTTTTTTGTGCCTTTGTCGGGGCTCAAAGACCCACCGACAGATAAGCCGATAAGGAAGAACGGCATTTACTTTTATGTAGGCAATCAGAGCAAGCTGCGATTTTTTGGTCTTTTTGGTAAGTAGATATATTCAGAGTCGATAGACGACTTAACCAAGAGACTACAAATACAAGAACGTTATCGGCATTTAGCGCCATCCCAGGCCGCGCGCGAAATACTTAGTGCGGACGCAGCGGCAGTGAACTCGCAGTGACATAGTATAGAAATGTCACCGTAGGATAATAAAACCCGTAAAATTATAAAAAATCCTACCTAGTCACTTTATAATTTTACGTAAAATAATCAATTGGGTCGTAGCACTTACAATCTACCGCATTTAAACACGTAAAATTATGATTTTACGAAATCTGTCCGGAAAATAATAAACTAGTAGGTTACGGAAGGCAAGGCGCTCGCTGATTTGCTGATTGGCACTAGCCTAGCGCCCCGCCATCTTTGGTTGTCATTCATCACACGCCTAAATAATAACAACGACGGTTTTTTCGCATGTATTTCAATTATTTAAGAGTTTTTAAATAGTTTGTTCATTAATATGAATAGTAAAATTGTTAACTAAGTTGTAGAATTAGTGGAACAGTGGCTAATAGTATCCAAAATGACTGTGAACACAGAAATGAGCACGTGATCGCCAGAGAATTTGTAAAATAATAAAACAAGGCCGTGATTGGTTCACAGATTTGTTCGTTTATTACCTACTTATCTTACGGATAAGCTTAGGAAAATGATAAATTTACGTATTTCAGTGCGTTAAATTGTAAGTGCTTCAGTAATTGTAAGACCCGTAAAATTATAAAGTGACCAGGATTTTTATAATTTTACGGGTTTTACTATCTGACGGTGACAGAAATAATTAGTAGAATAATCTTATTTGACTTTAGAAATGCATCAAACTTTGTTTATAGTACAATAATATATTAGAGTTTCGTAAATAAATGAAGTAACCTCTCTATTTTTGTTTTGAATGATAAAAAATTTTCGTCATGGGTGTCATTTTCATGGCTTTCAAGGGTGCTGAAGCCGATACTGCTGTCAAAATGTGAATTCAAGATGGCTGTTGCAATAAATTATCAACTTTTCCGTCATGGGTGTTATTTTCATGGTTAACAAAGAAAATTAAACAATATAAACAATTGACCTAACTGCAGACTGTTGTAAACAATCTACAGGTAGCTCAATTGATCCATATCAATGCCAGTCGCGCGCGTCCGCTGGCGCTGACGCTGGCTGCATTGCCACGGTTAGAAAAGTGTAGCTACCTTGTATATAACTCAGAAGTGACCGCGAGTGACGGAGCACTGGTAGAGAGTTATCGAATGGCGAAATCAGAATAAGGAAATGCTAAAAACTCCATCCATATGACGTTATTAATAGTAGGTAGAGTGAGTGAAACACTACACTACTAGTTCATAGCGTTTTTTGGTGCACAAGACACAACATACCTGCCCTGCCTTGTCCACTCGATGGGTAGTTCATAGCGTTTCTTGGTGCACAAGACACAACATACCTGCCCTGCCTTGTCCACTCGATGGGTAGTTCATAGCGTTTCTTGGTGCACAAGACACGACATACCTGCCCTGCCTTGTCCACTCGATGGGTAGTTCATAGCGTTTCTTGGTGCACAAGACACGACATACCTGCCCTGCCTTGTCCACTCGATGGGTAGTTCATAGCGTTTCTTGGTGCACAAGACACGACATACCTGCCCTGCCTTGTCCACTCGATGGGTAGTTCATAGCGTTTCTTGGTGCACAAGACACGACATACCTGCCCTGCCTTGTCCACTCGATGGGTAGTTCATAGCGTTTCTTGGTGCACAAGACACGACATACCTGCTCTGCCTTGTCCACTCGATGGGTAGTTCATAGCGTTTCTTGGTGCACAAGACACGACATACCTGCCCTGCCTTGTCCACTCGATGGGTAGTTCATAGCGTTTCTTGGTGCACAAGACACGACATACCTGCCCTGCCTTGTCCACTCGATGGGTAGTTCATAGCGTTTCTTGGTGCACAAGACACGACATACCTGCCCTGCCTTGTCCACTCGATGGGTAGTTCATAGCGTTTCTTGGTGCACAAGACACGACATACCTGCCCTGCCTTGTCCACTCGATGGGTAGTTCATAGCGTTTCTTGGTGCACAAGACACGACATACCTGCCCTGCCTTGTCCACTCGATGGGTAGTTCATAGCGTTTCTTGGTGCACAAGACACGACATACCTGCCCTGCCTTGTCCACTCGATGGGTAGTTCATAGCGTTTCTTGGTGCACAAGACACGACATACCTGCCCTGCCTTGTCCACTCGATGGGTAGTTCATAGCGTTTCTTGGTGCACAAGACACGACATACCTGCCCTGCCTTGTCCACTCGATGGGTAGTTCATAGCGTTTCTTGGTGCACAAGACACGACATACCTGCCCTGCCTTGTCCACTCGATGGGTAGTTCATAGCGTTTCTTGGTGCACAAGACACGACATACCTGCCCTGCCTTGTCCACTCGATGGGTAGTTCATAGCGTTTCTTGGTGCACAAGACACGACATACCTGCTCTGCCTTGTCCACTCGATGGGTAATTCAATAAAATAACAAATTATTCAACAAACACAACTCTGTACTTACTTACTAAGAACATTTACTTAGCCATTACTTAATGATAGACTTAACTAGGGTAATCTACACGTAGTACCTGTTGGGAAGTAGAGCGTGCGTTGGGATCGGATGCGGGTGAAGCAATCATGTTATACAGGGTGGAACAAACAGGGACGTCATAAAAAAAATATGCCTCACCCCCGGGGATACCTGAAAATACCCCTGTATGTTCCCTAGTTTTTTTTTGTGGAATTTTAGAGTTCGTTTTTGTTATATCATCCACATGAATCGTACTTTTTCGCATAAAACGGTCAGCTTTCTAACAGTAACGCAAGTTACAAAATATTTGTTCGAAAGTGAAGAATTTACGTTGGAGCGAGACAACGTTGAATTTTCAACATCAAAAAAAATTGTCCAACGTTTCTGCGCGTGCTGCACCAGGACCGACAGCGGCCGTGACGTGACGCGTGCTGCGGCACAGGGGCCTCTCCTCCCACTCCTCGCTCTCCCTCGCACCTGCACCTGACGTCACGTCACGGCCGCTGTCGGTCCGGGTGCAGCACGCGTGGGCACAGGGGCCTCTCCTCCCACTCCTCGCTCTCCCTCGCACCTGCACCTGACGTCACGTCACGGCCGCTGTCGGTCCGGGTGCAGCACGCGTGGGCACAGGGGCCTCTCCTCCCACTCCTCGCTCTCCCTCGCACCTGCACCTGACGTCACGTCACGGCCGCTGTCGGTCCGGGTGCAGCACGCGTGGGCACAGGGGCCTCTCCTCCCACTCCTCGCTCTCCCTCGCACCTGCACCTGACGTCACGTCACGGCCGCTGTCGGTCCGGGTGCAGCACGCGTGGGCACAGGGGCCTCTCCTCCCACTCCTCGCTCTCCCTCGCACCTGCACCTGACGTCACGTCACGGCCGCTGTCGGTCCGGGTGCAGCACGCGTGGGCACAGGGGCCTCTCCTCCCACTCCTCGCTCTCCCTCGCACCTGCACCTGACGTCACGTCACGGCCGCTGTCGGTCCGGGTGCAGCACGCGTGGGCACAGGGGCCTCTCCTCCCACTCCTCGCTCTCCCTCGCACCTGCACCTGACGTCACGTCACGGCCGCTGTCGGTCCGGGTGCAGCACGCGTGGGCACAGGGGCCTCTCCTCCCACTCCTCGCTCTCCCTCGCACCTGCACCTGACGTCACGTCACGGCCGCTGTCGGTCCGGGTGCAGCACGCGTGGGCACAGGGGCCTCTCCTCCCACTCCTCGCTCTCCCTCGCACCTGCACCTGACGTCACGTCACGGCCGCTGTCGGTCCGGGTGCAGCACGCGTGGGCACAGGGGCCTCTCCTCCCACTCCTCGCTCTCCCTCGCACCTGCACCTGACGTCACGTCACGGCCGCTGTCGGTCCGGGTGCAGCACGCGTGGGCACAGGGGCCTCTCCTCCCACTCCTCGCTCTCCCTCGCACCTGCACCTGACGTCACGTCACGGCCGCTGTCGGTCCGGGTGCAGCACGCGTGGGCACAGGGGCCTCTCCTCCCACTCCTCGCTCTCCCTCGCACCTGCCGCCGGAGCCGGCCCGACACCATCACGCTCTAATCTGCTGAATAAAACATCTACATAAAATAACAATAATGACCTATTCCAATTGTCTGGGTTTCGTACCTTAAACGAAATAAAGGAAAGAGTTAGTTTGTTGTCCGTATGTCCGTTTGTCAATCCTCTTTTCTCAGGAACGCGTGCAGTGGAAGTATCGAGTTGAACTTGACATCACAACTTCTAAGTGAACGCGATCAAAAGTTACAGCCCCATATAGTACGAGATCCGGCTGCAGAACTGCAGAACTGCAGAACTAGGGCACTCATCGAGTGTTTGCGAAAACCAAATTTTTACGCATTATATATGATTATGAGATATACATCTACCAAGTTGCCTATCAAAATATATATACCATCTTTAACAGCCAACAACCCTTATTTGCGGCCAGATTTCATAAGGCAACCGTATATCATAATAAACAGAAATAAAACCGGCCAAGTGCGAGTCGGACTCGCGCAAGAAGGGTTCCGTACCATTATATAAAAACGGCAACAAAAAAAAAACACGTTTGTTGTATGGGAGCCCCCTTAAATAGTTATTTTATTCTGTTTTTTAATTTTTGTTGTTATAGCGGCAACAGAAATACTTCATTTGTGAAAATTTCAACTATCTAACTATCACGGTTCATGAGATACAGCCGTGACAGACGGACAGACGGACAACGGAGTCTTAGAATAGGGTCCCGTTTTACTCTTTGGGTACGGATCCCTAAAAATCCAAAAACCATAAATTTGACTTTGCTAAAGTCTTTTTAGTAGTGATTGATAGTGATCACTTGACGAGGAGCAAGCATCGCGTTGAGGTGAAAGAGTAGAGTTACTGACCTATCGGCCAGTCTCTCGAGCAGCGCGAGTCCCTTGGCGCAGAGTCTCTGCCAGATCCTGTGCGTGTGACGGCGGTCCCGGTCGCGGGCCGCGCGCGCCGCCTCCGCCCGCAGCAGAGCGGCCAGCGCGCGCCGCAGCCCCGTCCCCCGCCGCACCCGTCGCGTGCTGGTGTGTCCGCGCGTGTCGGGCCGCACAGCCGGCGCCGGCGCCGCGCTCGCCTCCACTCGGAGCTCTCCCTGCTCCACTATCTCCGGCTCCTCATCCACCTCTGGCTCCACGACGACCTCCTCCTCCAGCAGTTCCACGACCTCCTGCAGTGCGTCCCCCTCCACCTCCGGCCCGCTGGCCCCCGGCGGCAGCGCGGGCGCCTCGGGCCAGAGGAACTCCTCGTCGCTGGTGACGCGCTCCATGTCGAACTCCACCTCCTCGGCCTTGATCCCCGTCAGCGGGTCCGCACCTTCTGCCGACAAACACACTTGTTACGGTACCTAGGACGCGACACGACGCAGGCGTCGAGGAACCCTGCGCTAGCACTCCTTCGGTTACGAGTCTGACTCACCCAATTCCTCGTAAGTCTGCGTATCGACGGTCACGTCCACCTCGGTCTGCGCGGACGCGGGCGCGGCGCGCGTCACGGCCACCTTGCGGAGCGACGATGTCTTCTGGATCTGCGCACAAACAGGGGAGCTGGTGATGGTTCTAAGGAGAAGTGTAGGAAGAGTCTAGGGCGGAGGGCGGAGTGAGTACTCACGAGTCCCATGAGGACGAGCACGCGCACGTCGAGCCGTGAGAGCCGCAGCGGCGGCGCCACGCGGCCGGTCGGCAGCAGGGACGGCGGCCGCAGCTCCGGGTGCGCGATGCGGGCCGCCTTCCGCTTCACGTTGTTCTTTATGTCGCTCCACGTCTAGAGAGGAGGGATGAAGACATTACACGGACCGGTTATGTTGCTAGTAAGTTTGTACGGACAGGGAAGAGTGAGATGTGAGGATACCTTCTTCCATTTGTCGAGCGACTTGGGGCGGCCGCCCTGCTCCGTGAGCGCCCCGAGACGCGCCACCAGCGTGGCCCACAGCTTGCGGAGCTGTAGGCGGTCCTTGTTCTGATGCGCTCGGTTCAGGTCGCCGTGTCTGCCACATACCACACACCAGAATATATCTTGTTAGTAAGAGCGCGCACGATACGAAGCTCATCCATTAGATGCTATTCAAGCTCCATCCCTTAGAGTAACTAAACATAGAGTGATAGTTTTACACAAAATTCCGCTCAAAGTTGAAGCACAAAAACAACCAATGTGTGCGTAAGCGGCACGTGATTACATGAGCCGACACGCACACAAGTGCACAAATAATGTTGCAAGTAACTAACATTTTTCCCATAAGATAGGGAAATTTTAACATTTAGTAAGGAGTCAATGACTATCTCATTTACCACTCTTCTGTTAGATTATATTTTTCATTAACTTAATAAACAATGGGATTGGTAAGTAGTTTTTATCGAAATGCGGATATTATACGTAGGTAGGTACCTAACTCTCTCACGCAATCTACTAGGTATCTTACCTACCTAGGTACTTAGTAAGTCAGTGAACAAAAACAAATTTTGATGAAAAATTATAGATAAAGCCTATGTTTGATTCCAGGCCTAGCTACATTTATACGAAATTTCATTCATCCGTCCGTAGTTATATTAGTATTAGGTATTTATACCTAGTCTTGGCGTGGCATCTAAACTTTCGCATTTATTATACCTAATAGTTATCATGTAGCCTACCTACATGATACTTACTAATATGTAGGTAGGCTACAGGAAGTTACCTGTACCTACCTACCTACCAACCTAAAGTAAAATATTGCTAGGTGGACGAAGAAAGGTAGGTGACCTTTCTTCGTCTTTAAGCAGTTTAAAAAAGATAAATATCTATATCTTTGACTTTTTCGTGACTGTGATGTCAATGTGTGAGTGCGTAAGCGTACGTACAGAGGGAGGTGGACTACCTATTGAGTGCTTCACTTTATTTCTTTCTTAGTGGACTACGTCCGTGGAATTTCTCTCGTCCCTGTACCTATGGTACATATTTAACTTAAAATCCAGGTAAGATAGGAGGTAACCCTGAAATATCTGGCAAATAAAAGTCCTACCAGTGTACAGTAGAAATAGAAAAAACAAATAGCTATCTATGGGGTAAAATGTTTTTTGATCTATAGCTAGCAACATTTTTTTGTAATGGCGTCTGTTTTGTTTACGATTTATTTTTGTGCCTAAACTAATGTTTTACTCCGGAATATAAGATGCTAGGTTGTACTTACCTGTGAAATGGAATCTTCGATTGTTTCTGATGATTATGTGAAGAGTTGTGACACCCTTTCACAGCACAGTAAGTCATTTTTATTGCAAATTTATAGAGCTCTTACTAGTAGGCCTTGACCTTGAGTACTGACGCGTCGAGCGACGTAGGAAGCCTTTAAAGGCTTCCTTGAAATTGCTTCACTTCGCGCGCGCCTACTGCGTTTCTATGCCTAATTATTCTAAGCTCCATCCCATCTCGCAACCATTATTGACCGAGCGAGCGAAGCGTCTGCATCAACTACTATCGAAAGTATGGATTCTGTCAGAATGTACGTACTCCTCTGCAGGTCGTATTTTACGACCGATCTGGACGAAACTTGGTGTACAGAATTTTTTAGACGTCGGGGTTTTTTGATTAAAGGCTTAGTTTCTCCAAAAAAGGTAAAAAGGGGGCTATCGAATGTCTCCGCTTTGGGACTTTTATCTGATTTCGATGATTTTTTTTTTAATTGAAAGGTAGTAATTTTTATTAGTTCTCATAAATAAATGGTAAAGATCTGAAGAGGGTTTTCACCATGACGAGCAAAATAGCTTTGCAAAATGCAATAATAAGCATGAGAGCATTTACCGTACACCGCCACCTATTAGAACATCTTTGTAACGTTTCGAGAGTAGGTACTATGTAATACCAGCCACATGTTGCACTTGCAGTTTACGCAGGTAAGAAATCAATTTTATAGATGGCGCTAATGCTACTGAACATCTGTGATTTATGAGATTTTATTTCAAAGATTATTCTCTATTACTAATATATTATTACAGCGCCTCGCGGTTTCACCCGCGTAGTTCCCGTTCCCGTGGGAATTCCGGAATAAAAAGTAGCATATGTCCTATTCCAGACTATAATTTATCTCTGTGCAAAATTTCATCCAGATCCGTTCAGCCGTTCTGGCGTGATAAAGGAACAAACATCCATCCATCCATCTATCTATCCATCCATCCATCTAAACTTTCACGTTTATAATATTAGTGAGATGAGATTAGACTAGGCCTACTGGAAATGCTTACCACGTTAAAAAAAATCTTATCATATTATATATTAAAGCTTTATATAATATAATAATATACCTTACCCTAAATATACAAAATAGATTGTGTTTAATTTAACATTATTATAGATGAGATACCATGGATTTAGCACCTACCTACAAACAGGAATTACACCTACCTACAAACAGGAATTACACCTACCTCCAAACAGGAATTACACCTACCTACAAACAGGAATTACAAAAACATGGTACTTACCTAACTATAACTATCCAGTTTTAAATAATTTTAGTATTAAGTAAGAACGTCTATAAATTAATTGTTAGAAAAAAGTTGAGGGCTCGCGAGGTCTTCTGTTTGTAGAACTAGGTACTAGTTATATTGAGTGATACAGTCGGCTCTTCAACCTATACTGGTCCATCGATGGACGAATTAAGAATTTACTGCATATTGTATAGAGAGAGAGAATGATCCCGAGGCAGTCCCATAAAGAATTTACTGCATAGGTATTGTATAGAGAGAGAGAATGATCCCGAGGCAGTCCCATAAAGAATTTACTGCATAGGTATTGTATAGAGAGAGAGAATGATCCCGAGGCAGTCCCATAAAGAATTTACTGCATAGGTATTGTATAGAGAGAGAGAATGATCCCGAGGCAGTCCCATAAAGAATTTACTGCATAGGTATTGTATAGAGAGAGAGAATGATCCCGAGGCAGTCCCATTAAGAATTTACTGCATATTGTATAGAGAGAGAGAGAGAATGATCCCGAGGCAGTCCCATTAAGAATTTACTGCATATTGTATAGAGAGAGAGAATGATCCCGAGGCAGTCCCATAAAGAATTTACTGCATAGGTATTGTATAGAGAGAGAGAATGATCCCGAGGCAGTCCCATAAAGAATTTACTGCATAGGTATTGTATAGAGAGAGAGAATGATCCCGAGGCAGTCCCATAAAGAATTTACTGCATAGGTATTGTATAGAGAGAGAGAATGATCCCGAGGCAGTCCCATAAAGAATTTACTGCATAGGTATTGTATAGAGAGAGAGAATGATCCCGAGGCAGTCCCATAAAGAATTTACTGCATAGGTATTGTATAGAGAGAGAGAATGATCCCGAGGCAGTCCCATAAAGAATTTACTGCATAGGTATTGTATAGAGAGAGAGAATGATCCCGAGGCAGTCCCATAAAGAATTTACTGCATAGGTATTGTATAGAGAGAGAGAATGATCCCGAGGCAGTCCCATAAAGAATTTACTGCATAGGTATTGTATAGAGAGAGAGAATGATCCCGAGGCAGTCCCATAAAGAATTTACTGCATAGGTATTGTATAGAGAGAGAGAATGATCCCGAGGCAGTCCCATAAAGAATTTACTGCATAGGTATTGTATAGAGAGAGAGAATGATCCCGAGGCAGTCCCATAAAGAATTTACTGCATAGGTATTGTATAGAGAGAGAGAATGATCCCGAGGCAGTCCCATAAAGAATTTACTGCATAGGTATTGTATAGAGAGAGAGAATGATCCCGAGGCAGTCCCATAAAGAATTTACTGCATATTGTATAGAGAGAGAGAATGATCCCGAGGCAGTCCCATAAAGAATTTACTGCATAGGTATTGTATAGAGAGAGAGAATGATCCTGATATATCCATAATAATAATATTGAGGAAAGATTTATGTGTTTGTATGTTTGTTTTGACGGGAATAGGCTTCGAAAATGCTGGACCGATTTGAAAAATTCTTTCACCATTAGAATCCTAGATAATAAAACAAAAATAAAAAGTAGTAATAATAATATCTGAAGTCATCATCTTCAGCCTATGTGTATTAGTCTACTGCTGGACATGGGCCACCCATAATGAGCGCCATAGCGCCCTGTCTTCAGCTTGCCGCATCCAGCATCTGCCAGCAGTCTTTCGCAAATCGTCATGCCACCTGGTCGAAGGGCGTCCTACACTATGTTTGCCGAGTCACGGTCTCCATTCAAGAACACATTTAGGTACTCCAGTGGTTGTCGGTTCCTCTCATCGAGCACATATCCAGTAGAGCACATAAGTTGAAATGTCTGTTAATTTGCTACAGAACGATTCTGCCGAAAATTACACAGATTAATATGTAGTAGCTCACCGCCTGCTATATTCTAATTGGCCGAAACAATATCACGTCATAAAATAGGGATGGAGTAAAACAACTTACAATTGTTATCGATGTTCTAGTCTTTTAATTCATGGTAATGGTATTTACGAATTTTTAATTCAATAATATACTTACGTGTGTTTATGTAATATAATTAAAAGGATTTGTTTTTGTTTTAAAATATCTCGCTATTTATGCTTTTAAATAAGATGGCAAGTGAGTAGGTACCTACAATACTTTGCTTTATTTTGTATTTCTTGTTTTCTTTTCTTAAACGGGTAGGTAACACTTACAGGAAAAATAAACTGAAGTGAAAATGTTTTCATAAAAAAGCTACGTAGATAGAGTACCTATAATACGTAGATTATCGCAGCTATATAAAAAAAAAATACATAGTCATGTACCTACAGTGCGCGTCACAATTAAGTATCCCCCCTATCTCAATGTATGTGGGTTCAAATCCTGTCAGCGATCGTTGGAGATTGGGTGATCAAAACTACATGTTTTTTATAATTTTCCATTTTCTTTTCATATTTTTGACGTTTCTAACAAAAATTGTATGTATGTAATCTGTATCATTAAAATGTAATTTTTGTATAAATTGTTTCATTTTCATTTGGTAACCTTACTTAAAATTCGACCAATTCTCTAAGAATCAACTTGGCCTTGCGGTAGTAACCGGCAAATTAATGCAAGACAAGATAAGAGTGACAGGGTTCGAATCAGGGACAATGCACAATACACTCCCATGCGAGATGTCAGTGCAGATCCCAGTTCCCCCACTTCGAATTAGAATTAGAATTAGGGTTCGAATCTCGTGAGCGGTGTTACGTTTTTTTATCAATTGCTATCTTTTTTTCTTTGCAATATGTAAGATTTTTAATTGATATTATTCTTTATGGGCTTAATTGCAAGTTAATGAAAAAAAAAACAAAAATTACAAAAAATAATATTCTATAAATGTCTACAATATTATACAATAACTACTACTATGATATTATAACGAAATAATTGTTTTGATAAACCATAATAACAAATAATATCTGTAAACAGTGAAAGGTTTTTTATAATAGATTGTGATAATTTATTCAAAAATAAAGAACATTGGTAACAATATTTCGATCTCTCGCAAAGATGTAGTAGTAGAGAAAAATTATATGAACTGTATAGCGAAAAACAACATAATTTTAGCCAGGAATTCAAAGAAAAAGTAAAAAAATACTCAAAAATGTTTAGCAAAGTTTGTCAACTGGCAAAATCAAATTATATTAGCTCAAAAATTAGAAATAGTGAAAATGTCATAAAATCAACTTGGAAAATTATAAATAGTGAGACTGGAAAGGTCAGTGCCCTTGACAATGATTACAGTATAAAGATTAATGATCGCATAATCAAAAATGACGTTGAAGTAGCCCAAGCATTTGAAAACTTTTTTACTGACATTCCAATCTCTACTACAAATTGTCTAAACTCTTCTCATGTAATCGCTGAGTCATTACTCATAGAAAATGTACATAAATGCAAAAGTAAATTCAATTTCACCCATGTCAATGAAAAAGATATAAAAAAAGCCTTTAACCTTTTAAATGTAAAGAAAACTGCAGATCTCTGAGGCATCTCCGTTAGAATTATTAAACCTATAATTGATACCATTGCACCAGATCTAGCTTTTATTTTCAATCAGTCTATAGATTGTGGCGTGTTTCCTGATCTAATGAAATGTAGTAAAATAATCCCACTGTTTAAATCGGGTAGTAGATCTGACCCCACTAACTTTAGACCAATATCAGTACTGCCAACATTCAGCAAAGTTTTTGAAAAACTTATTTTACATCAATTGCTTAGGCATTTTAATGGCAATGACCTGCTACATTGTAAGCAATTCGGGTTTACTCGCGGCAGGTCAACTACTGATGCCGGTGTAGAGTTAGTATCGCATATTTTTGATGCTTGGGAGAAGTCGCAAGATGCCTTAGGTGTTTTTTGCGACTTGTCAAAAGCATTCGATTGCGTACACCATGAAACATTAATCAGGAAACTACATCACTATGGAATAGTGGACTCCTCTTTGGATCTTCTTACATCTTACTTGAGTGATAGGATACAAAGAGTTGACATCAATGGAAAACGGTCTTCAGGGTCTGTAGTCACAATGGGTGTACCGCAGGGTTCTATCCTCGGTCCTTTCCTATTTTTAGTTTATATTAACGACCTGCCTCATCTTGTAAAGAATAATCACGAGATTGTACTGTTTGCTGATGATACTTCATTAATATTTAAAATGAAACGACAAAGCACAAACTTCGACGATGTGAATAATGCAATCTCAAAAGTAGTTATTGGTTTAGTGTTAATAATCTGTTACTTAACGAAACCAAAACAAAATGTATTAGATTTATTTTACCTAATGTAAAACAAGTTAAGGCTGATGTAAACGTAAAAGGAGAAACGTTAGAAATTGTAGAAGTACCGTATTCTTAGGAATCACCTTAGATAATAAACTTCAATGGGGCCCGCACATAGATAAGCTATCGAAGAGACTTAGTTCTGCAGCGTATGCAGTCAAAAAAATCCGTCATCTTACAGACGTGGATACATCTAGACTTGTTTATTTCAGCTACTTCCACAGTATTATGTCTTATGGTATACTGCTGTGGGGGAACGCTGCAGATATTAACACCGTATTTGTGCTGCAGAAGAGGGCTGTTCGTGCAATCTATAATATGGGTCCCAGAGAATCCCTGCGTGATAAATTCAAAGAAATAAACATAATGACAGTACCATGTCAATATATTTATGAAAACTTATTGTATACTCATAAAAATATCAATCGGTTCCCTAAAAATAGCGATATACATAAATTTAATACTAGAAATAAGAATAAACTCGCTGTGCCCACAACTAGGTTACACAAGATTAACGTATCTTTTAAAGGGCAATGTATACGCTTCTACAACAAAACTCCAAGTGAGTTGCAAAAATTGTCAATAAATAAATTCAAACAAACTGTTAAACACATCCTTTGTAAAAAGGCCTACTATAAAATATCAGATTATCTAGAGGATAAAAAAGCTTGGGACGACTTTTGCTCCAACTCGAAAACTAACGTTCTAACAAGGTAAAGGTTTCTTGTTCGCTTCTTTACTTTACCTTAAAAAGATTGAAGTGGACAAAAAATCAAAGTGATCACTTTATTTCCTAGTTTTACTTATGTAATCTAAGTTTTGTGACGTGTCCAAGAGTCCTGTAAGGTCTAAAGGAAATAAAGCACTTTGAATTTTGAATTTTGATGCACAAAGCAAACCACACGAAATAAGACGAGTGACAATTACTTTGTTCGCTACAAACGACAAAGTCAAACCCTACCCGCATCCATAAAAAAATGTAAGACTTGGCATTTAAAATGGGGACTAATTAGACCGATAGACAAAATTGGACACGTTGTTCCATCAGCTAAATAGCTCAGTTGATCTAATGCCGAGAATTCGAGTCTCCATATAAAGGGTGGGTGGTTCGATCCCTAGCGGCTTGATAAGTTTTTGCTTTGAAAATTAGTCGTAAGCGAATAGAAGTTAGAAAATATTTTGTAGACAAAGGGGATACTTAATTCTGACGCGCACTGTACATACATACCTACAGCCCAACATAGAACCTCTTTTTTGAAGTCGGTTAAAAATAAATGCACTTACGTTGTTATTCAGTCCGCTCCTCGCGTTTGCGAGCGTCGCACGCGCAATGGCTACCGTACGCTCTCCTACGAGTGCTCCTAACTTTGACGCAGCTCCGCGCAGTAGTTCAAAAGATCGTGAGTTCCAGTGTAGTAAATGTAAAGTGATAGTGAATGAGTTACTGACTTTTATTACGAATAAGGTCGATACCTTGCCGGAAAAAAGCATTATTCAGTTATGCCAGAGCGCCTACTCTGCCGAAGAAATTGAAGACGCGAGGTCGATAGCGTTGAAACAACTCGCCCCCACGAAAAGATTTACTAGAAGAAAAGAAGCCGAACAAAAAAATATTCAGGAAATGATTAAATTAATTAAAGAAAGTGATCCCGACTCCCTACCGACTTTTGTGGCTGGTAATCTAAATAAACTGCCGAGCGTTACCTTTGACTACATTGATATTACGACTTTTCTTAAGGAATTGACTCTGTTGAAAAACGATGTATCAGGCCTAAAAACAAGATCGAATAGCTGCATTGACAGCGGCAGCAACACAACTTCAGAATTCAATTCGCTGAAGAGTGAGATCGATGACTTGAAAAATATAATACAGAGCTTAAAAGAAACGCATAATACCAGCATTAAACAATATGAAGACCTGCTTCGTAGGTCTTATCATTATGATAAGAATACACGAAACAACAGTAATTTATTTTTACCGAATCCAAATGTGGGTATTACTGAGTATGAGAAGTCGAAGCCGGCTGCGGGTGCGCACGGCGGGAGGGGAGGCGCGGGCGCGCGGGCCGAGGTTCTGGCTAGTGCGCCGTGCCCAGCGCCTACTCAGTCCGCGCCGGTCGCTACTGCGCCGGTAACGAGTGGTACGCTCTCAAAGGACAATATCTTACCGCAGCCACAACAGCTGAGTGCGTCGTATGATATGCCTCACATACCTAGCTATAAGGACATTGCCGAGAGGAGTAAGAGCAAAGCTCTAACGGACGAACAAGGTTTTACAATGATTACTAGAAAAAAATACGCTTACAGATATAGAAATACGAGAGGCACTTTACAGAGCGATAGTAAGTTGAAAGCGGTAGATACATACTCATACGTATATCTATCGCGGACAGAAAAACATATAAAAGAAAGTGACATTATAGAGTACATAAATAATATGAAGGAGGAATGTATAAATGTAGAAATATTAAAACAGACAAAGGAAACCAACTTTAACTCATTTAAAGTAACAGTACTCTCTTCAAAACTGGTCAAGTTCTTAAAAAATGATTTCTGGCCCCAAGGACTAGTGTTTAGACAGTACAGAGAGCAGCGTTCCGTCAGGAATGATACCGTGCATTATTCCAAACCATAATGTATGTACAACCTAAGTTGCTATCTGGAATAGTGTCGTTTAACTGCCAAGGAGTTAAGCGGTCCGTACAGCAAGTGAGAGACCTGTGCAAAAGTGCAGATATTATCGCACTGCAAGAGACATGGCTAATGCCACACGCCTTGGGTTTCGTGAGTGAAATTGATGAGGGGTTTGGCTGCTGGGCGAAGTCCGCCGTAGACACGTCGGTGGGGGTGTTGCGGGGACGCCCCCACGGTGGGGTGGCCCTTATGTGGCGCTCCAGCCTGTTTACGAGTGCAGAAATTGTGCAGTGTGAAAGTGATCGGTTGGTGGCGGTCCGCTTGTCTCAGGGTGACCGTAGCCTGTTAGTATTTAGTGTGTACATGCCTACGAATAACGAGGATAACTTACCGGAGTTTATACAGTGTTTGGCGCAGGTTAGTGCTGTGATAGATAGTGATGAAACCGAATGCGTCTTTGTGTTGGGTGACTTCAACGCGCATCCAAACTCTCTTTTTGGAAAAGAGCTTCTGGATTTTTGTGGTGAGCAATCTTTACGCTGTATAGATATAGAGAGACTTGAGCCGGATACGTATACCTACGTCAGCGACATGAACGGTGCTTGCCGGTGGCTCGATCACTGCCTTGTGACTGCCGCGGCATTTAGTTTGGTCTCGGATATATTAGTTAAATACGATACTTACTGGTCTGATCATATTCCCCTTTTAGTAAAATGTAATCTTAATCTTGTTAGACCTAAGCTAGTTTATGACAATGAAAAATATGTTAACAAGTTCTTGTGGGGTAAGAGGGAAGAACATCAAAAGTTGCTGTATACAAAATTATGTGATAGGGCTCTACAGGAGTGGATTGCTAATTATAATTTAACCTATTCTAGACTTTCTACATTGTGTATGTCTCACTTAGATAAAAATAAAAATACTTATACAAAATACATAGATAGTTTATATCAAGACATAGTATGTCTGCTGCAAAAGGCAGCTGAAGAGAGCTTTGACAATGAAATAGGACATAAGAAGCGAAAAATTGTTGGTTGGAATTTTCACGTCAGGCAGGCTCATGTTGTAGCCAGGGAAAACTTTCTAGTCTGGGTGCAGTATGGTAGGCCATGCTCGGGATATTACTATGATAAAATGAAGGCTACACGCAGGGAGTTCAAAACCGCGCTAAAATATGTACAAAATAATCAAGACAAAATTAAAATGGAAATGTTGGCCCGGCATCGTAGTGTAGGGAATTTTTGTGATTTTTGGAAAGAAGTAAAAAAAATAGATAAAAAGAAACGTATACCAGAAAACGTAGAAGGAATAAAGGATCAGAAAAATATAGCGAATTTGTTTAGTAAACATTTTAATGTCAGTTGTCAAAATTTAATAAGTAATGATAATAACTACTTCAGTAGAGACCGTTGTCTCCAGGAGACCGAACACGTGATTATAACACCTAATCAGATAGAAATGTTACTTCGAAAAATGAAACGCGGTCGGTCCCCTGGACACGACGGCCTAAGCATAGAACATTTGTTGTATGCGGGCCAACACATCTGTGTAGTACTGGCGCGGTTCTTTACTCTTTGCGTGAAGCACTGCTACCTCCCACAGGATCTTATACGCACTATAGTGGTTCCTATAACGAAAAACAAAACCGGTGATATCTCGAGCATGGCCAACTACAGACCAATCTCCTTGGCTACGATTCTAGCTAAGGTGCTGGATCGTGTTATTCAGTCGCATCTTGGTAAGTTGCGGCTGAATGACGGCCAGTTTGGCTTTCGTCCACAAGTGTCGACTGATATGGCCATATTCTCACTGAAACAGGTCGTCAGCTACTATAAGCAACACGGGACTACTGTATATGCTGTATTTCTTGACCTCAGCCGCGCCTTCGACACGATCAACCATGCTCTACTCTGGGGCAAGCTGCGAGAACGCACAGAGGTACCGCCTGACCTTGTTGACCTGCTTGAGTACTGGTACAGCAATCAGGTCAACAATGTTAGGTGGGGTACGAAGCTCTCAGACAGTTATCAGCTGTCTTGCGGAGTGAGACAGGGGGGGCTCAGCTCGCCAGACCTTTTTAACGTTTACGTCAACGATCTGATCGATGAGCTGAGCAGAACCCCGGTGGGGCTCCGGCTGGATGGCAGATATGTCAACAACCTGAGTTATGCCGATGACATGGTTCTGCTCAGCCCATCGATCAAAGGGTTAAGAAAATTAATAAATATTTGTGAAAAATTCGCTAATGATCACGACTTAATTTATAACGTAAAGAAAACGGAGATGGTCATTTTTAGATCAGGAAAAGGTCCCGATAATATACCCGGGGTTTGTCTTGGCGGACGGCCTGTTAAAATAGTAGAGAATTTTAAATATTTAGGTCATATCGTCACGTCCACATTAAAAGACGATGATGACATGGAGCGACAACGAAGATCACTGTGCGTTGTGGGAAACATGATCGCTAGGAAGTTTTATAAAGCCTCACCTGACGTGAAAGTTACTTTATTTAAGTCATTTTGTCAGTCGTTTTACACATGTCAACTTTGGACTAACTATACCATAAGATCGCATAATGGTATAAGAGTGGCATATAATAACATCTTTAGGCATCTCATGGGCCTGAAACGCTATTGTAGTGCTTCAGAAATGTTCACAGAAGCCCGTGTAGACTCTTTCAATGCCATCCAAAGAAAGAGAATTGCCTCATTCATGTCCAGAGTTGACATGTGTAAAAACGACATTATTGTAAGCCTGTCTGACCGTCTGATGTTATCAGACACCTATAAACGGTGGGTGTATATTGCCACCTGACGTATGTACTTAATCTAAGCAAGTACCTTAAATTTTAATGTTTTTTTTTATTTAATTACATTGTAATGTATTATTATTATTTAATGCCAATATTATTTAAAAATGGATCATGTGTCTGAATAAAAGAATATTATTATTATTATTATTATTATTATTATTTCAGGTATTTAAATGGGTGAAGTAGGTACCTTCACCCATTTAAATACCTGAAATAATAACAACGTAAGTGCATTTATTTTTTTATTTTCTATTTTCGTGGTGGATGAATATCACGTATGTAAGTGATCTTGTATGTACCTACACAACCTGTGTGATAACATGATTATACAATACCATGCTGTTGTTGGTAAAATATCGATATCGATAGTCTTTTTTTGTGGTATTTTATGGTATTTTTTTCACACCTTGGGTTACATATCGAAGTTTTCATACAGATCCACAAGTTTTTTGAGAATATTCGATAGCCTATGTTCATCTCTTAAACCAAAGAGGCACTATTTATTTTGTTTTTGCACTGATTATGCATTATTTGTACAGTATTTATTAGGCATAACAACATACGTGAATTCGATTACGTGTAGGTACGCTACCATCACGGACACTGTTCATCAGGGATAATGTACGATTCTAATGGTGAAAGAATTTTTCAAATCGGTCCAGTAGTTTCGGAGCCTACCTATTCCCGTCAAACAAACAAACAAACAAATCTTTCCTCTTTATAATATAATAATGATTAGTATATATATGTATAGGTAGGTAGGCTGTGGCATTACATTACGCATTACGGTCGGTAAGTGAGTAGGTAGGTAGGTAGTCGTAGCGTAGGGTACTCACTTCTCCATGAAGGCGACCATGAGCTCGATCTGCTGCGGCGTGGTACGGCTCGCCATGCCACTGGCTACAAACCCTCTGCAAGTACCTACATCAGAGATATTGCTATTAATTATATTTAGTACCGACGTAGTATAATTCTTAGGGTTCCCTACCCGAAGGGTGAAAGCGAGACCCTATTACCACTGACCAGTCTGTGCTGTCACTAAGCCTCCGCTTTCTGTCCATCAGTCAGCGGGCTGTGCCTCATGAACCGTGAGTGCCTCTGCCTACCTACTATTCCCTCGGGAATATATTTTTATGAAGTTGGGTAAAGTTGGTAGCAGGTATCATAAGTATATAGAAATGGTTTACGATTTGCGGCAAATTACTTTTTCGCTAGTTATATTGCCTGTTCCTGTGGAACACAGAAAAATTAATATTTCAAATTCCATTTCTTGTGGTTTAAATTCATCATCATCATCCACAAGCTGACTTCACCCACTGCTGGGTCTAGGCCTCCAAACTCTTGTGCCACTCCACACGGTCCTGTGCCAATCTTATCCAGGTTCGCCCCACGACGTTTGTTACATCGTCCGGCCATCTTGCGGCTGGACGTCCGACGCTTCTGTAGGCTGTTCTTGGACGCCATGCAGTTAGCGTCTTACTCCATGTTGTGTATGAAACATGCAGGTACCCAGGTACTTGTCCGCCTTATTTCTACAACAAGGTTGACTAAGTGAGGGTAGTTCTGCTTTGATGTTATAATTTAGTCATGAATTGTTACAAAGCTCAATACACGTTATTTACCGAAATATGGTGTTTTATTGGACATAACACTTCACCTGTCGTCTTGTCTCCGTGCAAGGTGTCCTGCCCGGACACCTTGCACGGAGATTGTTTAAATTTAAATTTAAAAATTAAACCACAAAAAAATGTAAACTCGCGCCAACCCGCGTCATACTCGTACCGTACCGCGTACCCCGTAGCGTACCACACAAACTGTAAACCAGCCGTAACTCCTGCCTCTGGCTGGGTGTGGTGTGGATGTGGGTACGAGAAGTAACATTACCTAATCTGTGGTGCAGTACAGGTTGTTTGTTAGAAACAACGCTATCTACTCGAACTACTAAATGTCTCTACTATCCTGTTTACTGCTGTACTGAAATTTTTCTTTTTCTTTTTTTTTAGGGTTCCGTACTCAAAGGATAAAACCTAGTACTAAGACTCCGCTTTCCGTCTGTCACAAAGCTGTATCTCATGAACCGTGATAGTTAGACAGTTGAAATTTTCACAGATGTATTTTAGGGGTCTCCCATAGGTACAACAAAAGTGATTTTTTTGCTCTTTTGTGCTCGATATTAGTACGGGTAACAGGGCAACATCAACAATATCGATGCGCAAGGCTATGCAGATGACCTTGTGATCGTCGTACGAGGATTTTGCCAATCCACCATCTCCAGCATCATGCAGCGAGCTCTCAACGCTGTCAGCGACTGGTGCAGGAACAGTGAACTCGCAGTCAACGCTGACAAAACTGTGATAATACCATTCACAAACAAACGAAGGCTAGACAAGCTTGTCAAGCCTAAACTTAATGGTAAAATCATAACCTTTTCCACTGAAGTAAAATACTTGGGCGTTACCATCGACCATAAACTGACGTGGAATACTCACCTAGTCAACGTCTTGCAAAAAGCAAAGATGGCTCTAGGAGCTAGCGGCAGACTAATGGGCAACATAACCCATTAACCCCAGGATTGCCCTGTGGCTGTATACTGTCATTGTGAGGCCGATAATTACATACGCCTCCATTGTATGGTACGACAAGGCCCTTCAGTCGACCGCAATCACCAAACTAAATAGCCTACAAAGGACTGCTTGCCTTATGGCTACGGGAGCCATGTCCACCTCCCCGGGGCTGGCACTAAATGCATTGCTGGGACTACCTCCACTTCACTTATATATTCATAAGGAGGCAAAGACCAGTATGTATAGGTCTAACACCCTGGGCCGAAGGAATTGGCTCTCCCAGAAAATGAGATCTCTGCAAGACTCTACTCTGGAATCACCTATACTGAGCATGACAACTGATGTCATGCTTCCACTTCACGTGTTTGAAAAACACTTCACAGTGGAACTGCCCTCCGGTCGAACAGCCAGCTTCTCTGCAAGGGAGGGTGCCTAAACTGGTACACGGATGGTTCCAAAATGGGACTGGAAGTAGGCTGTGGAGTTTATGGAGAGCGACCCAGGCTTAGCAGTAGCATAAACCTAGGTAGCCTCCGTCTTCCAAGCAGAGGTATTCGCCATTCTCGAATGTGCTGACATAAATCTGCTAAAGCGCTACTCCAACCAAACCATATTGATCAACTCTGACAGCCAGGCAGCCCTCCTAGCACTGGATTCGAAGGTCATCACGTCCAGGTTAGATGAGGACTGTTTGTCACGCCTGAACGATCTAGGCTTGAAAAACAGAGTCATCCTAAGATGGGTACCGGGTCACGTGGGTATCATCGGCAATGAATGTGCCGATGAACTCGCGCGCTCCGGGGCAAAGGAGACTCAGTTTGGCCCCGAGCCGTTATTGTGTGTGGCATTCCCAAAAGTCTGGGTGTCAGAAAGAACCCTTTTAAATTCCTGCTACCTGCCTTTCCTACGAGGAATCAACCAAGCTCTGGAAAAACTCCTCTGGCATGGATCACTCGAAGTCACTGATTAAAGCCTTCGATAAACGGTACACTAACCGAATCCTAGCGCTAAACAGAGACAACCTTCGCATCATGACAAGAGCCCTAACTGGACACTGTCGCCTGCAAGCACATGTCTAAATTGGGGCTATGCGACACAAAATCCTGTAGATTCTGTGAGGAGGCGGATGAAACGCCTCTCCATCTGCTAGGAGACTGTGGAGCACTGATGCAAAAACGTAGTACTTATCTGGGCAAGCACCTGCTCGTCCCAGACGAGCTACGAGACATCCCCCCGAAGAAAATCCTTCAGTTCCTTGCAGCTGTAAGGGTAAGTGGCGAACTCTGAACGCCGCAGTCCTAGGGGTGAACACATTAAAGTGGCGATCACAATAGGCCTATCATGGCCGTAGTGATAAGTTGCGTTTGCAGTTTTTATAGATAGTGGTACGGAACCCTTCGTGCGCGAGTCTGACTCGCTCTTGGCCGGTTTTTTAAATCAGTTTTTTTTAAATCAGTAATGGTGCACGAAATGTATTATTATTTCTAAGGGGTTTAAGGATTTTGGCCCTAACATCAGCCGCCATTTTGTTTTTTTTTCAAAGTCGCCGCGCACAATAAAAGTTATAGTATATTTGGATAGAGGACACTAAAATAAATAGAAAATGTTCTATAACCATATTTTCCAGTAAATAAATAAATAAACATAATGTCCTAAAGCGTCAGGTTTCTGAGATATTCACAGATGAAAATCACTATTGCTCTATTGCTCCCCTTGGAGTCGAGAGTTCGAGACCCTAGGTCCGTGGAGTACCGAGGCTCTCCGGGTTTTCAAAAAATTATCTGAGCGTCTGGTCGAAGCGACGCGTGACCCGACAGCTGGTGAGTATCTGGCGCAGCGCATCAGCATTGCTATACAGCGAGGCAATGCAGCTACCGTCTTGGGCACGCTTCCGACTGGTATTGATATGGATCAGTTGAGCTACTTGTAGATTGTTTGCAACAGTATGCAGTTAGCTCAATTGTTTCAATTGTAAATACTAAATTTAATTTAATTCTATTACTTGATTGTAATTTATTTATGTTTACTATTTTCATGTTGCCTTAACGTACCGATTCGATGATTTTGAGTGCCTCTGCCTGCCAACCTATTAATGGATATTGTGAAGCAAATGCCGACAACAAAAGAAATCTTACTGATTCAGAAAGTGTTTATTAAAATTAAAATATCACAGGTACCTACTACTACAATTAATTACTAGGAAAATGACATCAGGCCAATCAAATGTTTGTACGATCTACAAATATTTGTTCCGGGTGTTCTGGCTATTTCTATGTATAATAACAATATCTACCCTATGTAATACATTGTATTAAGTATTTCAGACTAAGTAATCTGGTATCAATATCTGGATATCGAAGGCATCTCGGTGACTTGCTAAATCCTATCCCGAGCTATCCTTTGAGCGATAACAAAACTGTCAGTACGCTGCGTACAAGCCCGGCAAATTCTGACTTGCGTCAAAATCTGAAGTAAAAAAAACATTTGGTGGATAAAAACGCGTGATAATGAAACGGGAGTTCTTCTTCCAAACATCGAGTGGGGTATCAAAATAAAGAATTTCAAAAAGCAATCACAAAAATATCAACAACATATATTATATGTTCAAAAGCATTTATTTTGAAAAAAATAGTAAATAAAAATACTTTTAACAACAAAAAATCTTAAACATGACTGCCAAGAAAAATAAACAATTTGAAAAAGAGCGTTATTTAAATATGTTTTTTCATGGCTTTTGAGCTATGCCAAGTCAAACAAAAGTACCTACCTACTTACCTGACGGTACCTAGTCAAGTAAGTGCCGTGAATAGTTTATAATGACGACTGGCTATGAAGACATCAGTCAGCAAATAAGACTGTATAGGACGTGAAGATCTCCGACGGATAATGCCGATTCCAAAAAAAAAAAAACATTTTCTGGCACCAACATGGTTTGACATTTTGTCAAAAAATAATAACTAGCTTAACAATCAACAGTAACAACAAAAACTTCAATAAAGCAGTACATAACAGTTTTATTTAACAAGAAATAAAAAAAACAACGGGTCCAATCTCTAGTTTAAACCGAGAACGCAAAGCGCGCGCATAATATTTATTTTTATAAGATGTGGTGAGAACTTCGATAAAAGTAACAAGATAAAGTTAAAAACTACAACCCGACTACGTGAAAGTTATAAAAGTTTGAAACATTTACATTGACAAAATAGAATGACGTATCGGTCATATTTATTGATAGGCATAGAGTTGAAAATGAAAATAGGTCGTAGGTATTGTAATTTTTCTCTATGGGGCCTGCAGCCTGCGGCTACCTAAACTTTAATACGCGTTTTGAAGGCTTATTCGGGGTCGGAGCCCTAAATCCTATAACCATCGGGGTATTGAGACGAATCAATCGATACATAATTTGTTGAAATCGAACGAGTAGTTTCAGCGCTACGTGAACAAAGAAATTGGCCACATACATACAAACATACAAATATACAAACATACAAACATAGGGTGCTAACCTCATAACCCTCCCCTGTTGGTAGTCGGGTAAAAACGGGGTGAGAACTTCATTTTGCATAGAAACCAAGGAGGTAACAAACCTGAGTTTGAGGTTTAATACCTCTTTCATGCCATGGTCACGGTAATGTTATCTATACAGTATTCTGTCTTCATACAAACGGCCGGAACACGAGTCATAACTGTCACCTCATGTGAGGGCGAGATCGTGGTAGGTACAACCAGTCGGGGATGCGCCGCGCGCCGCAGCGCAGGTGACGAACGAACTTTTTGGTATGAAACTATTTTTTAACTAATTTGAATGTTTTTTTTTGTTTGACAGAATTGTCATTACGAACGATAAGTTATTGATTTTTCTTTTCAATAGGTAAAAAATGTTGTAAGCAGTAAGCGTGCAATTTGAGAATTTTTTGTTTAAATAAGGTATTTTAGTTTTATATTCAGCTTAGAAATATATAATAAAATTAAAATAAAACAAATATTAAATAGGGGCTTCGATCGAACCTATAGTCTAGATCGAAAAACACGAACAAACGTGTTTTTTTGCTGATTTTATAAATAATGGTTCGAATCCCTTCGTGCGCGAGTCGGACTCGCACTTGGCCGGTTTTATTATCATTTATTTTATATTTATTAAAATATATAATCACAAAACTAGAAAGAAATTCAAGTAGGTAGGTACCTAGATGAAATTAAAATACTGCAGGCGGGCAGCCCTATCGCGTGCTTTTGTTTTGTTTAGGTAGGTAGTTATTTCAAGGACATGGCCGAGTGACAATACTGTACAGATAACATTACCGTGCCATGGTTGAAAGTTTTTAGTAGGTACAAGAAGCTTCCTTTGATAGGTTTAAATGATTTCAGCTCTAGTTTTTTTTTCGATAGGCGACCTTTATGTCAGTAACATAATATTACCAATATAACGCAGTGTCTACAGATGTCAAAGGGGTTTGGAGATTTTTCCCCTAACATCGGCAACCACTTTGTTTTATTATATCGCCGCGCACGATGAAAGTTATATATTTGGATAGAAGACATCAAAACAAATTAAAAAAAACTATAGTGTTAAACTATAGTTTTTTTTAATTTGTTTTGATAAGTGTCAGGTTTCTGAGATATTCACCGATGAAAACAAATATTTTTTTCTTTATATCTGAATATCTCGGAAACCTGACGCTTTAGGGCATTATGTTAAGGAACATTTTTAATTTGTTTTGATGTCTTCTACTATCCAAAAATAATAAGTTTCATTGTGCGCGGCCATCTTGAAAAATGTAGGTACAAATGGGGGCCACCCTCCATACAAAAATCTTCAAAACCCTTTCGAGTTTTTTTTGGACTCGCTAGTGTTAGCATTTGAATTTTTTTTTTATACGTAATTCAATTTTTTTTCTTTTTTCTAGTGTTAGCATTTGCCATTTTTGTTTATTTTTTCATTTTTTATACGTAATAATATTTTCCCATCCTAACTCTCCTGATCCTTATCCTGTTTCGTCTCGTATATAGCAGGTTTCTTAAAAAATTATAAATGTTTCCCTTTCAAGTTATTAGCTGCGGTAGGTACCTAGTTACTGAGATATTCAAGAAAGAAGGAGGACCTAAGAGGAGGACGGACGGAGCGAGACCATAGAGTATCGGAACCATCGAGCACATCGATGTTCGAAACCTTACTCGAATCCAAAAAAAGTGTAGGTATCTATGGAAGAGAAAGGTATTTTTTTTATTTTAGGTAAACGATTGATATGTACTCGTAGGTCTAAACGGAATGTAGGAAGTAGGTAGGTACCTACAAATGCAAAATCTGTTATCGAAATTATTATAGGTAGGTAATTTTTGTAGAAAATTTGTACTAGGTAAATAGATCTTACGGTAGGTAGCTAGTTACCAAGTGTAGACTAGTGTTACGTACCTATACGCACGTGTATCTAGGTACCTAGGTTAGGTATAAAATTGTCACACAAACTTCGCTTCTTCTAAGCCTCCACTACCGTAAGAACTCGCTCACCACACCAATGATCTAACATCACGCGATTTTACGATGAACGCGGAGCTTGATCGTGCCGATACGATACCGAATACTGAACGAAACGAAAACGAAACATTCTGACTGACTTACCCAGTGAACCTAACCGGGTGATGGTGGTGTGTCGGATGAGGCTCTCGTCAATTTGTAACACTTTCATCCCAGCCCAGCGCACATCCAAAATCTACTGGCATAACTGTTCATAGAATGTGTACAGACAGAAGCTTAAATTAGGTATAGTATAACCAAACCTAAAAATGCCAAACATAGTAAACCATTTGCTTTCGTTTGCGATTCGGTCGAATTCCGTTCACTGATCACTCTTATCTTATCGCCAAGCCAACGTGAAACATGAGTCACGTCTGTCGAGCGGGCTTGACGTCACGATTGCACGATCATCTGCTTCAACTTCACAATCATTGCGCCTCTTTTTAATACAGTATGAGTAACAGAGATAGCACTAGTGACTACAATGGAAGGAATAATGCAAATAGTTGGAGAGGTTGTTCTGTAGGAGCGCTTTTAAAGAGGCGTGTGACTTTTGCAATGGTGTGGTTCTAAAAACGCGCCCCGCGCCCGCCGCCACCGCCCGCCACCGGGGTCTTTCGCGTCGTCGTCACTCGTCCCGTCCGTCATCATCGTCGTCCAGTGTTGCCAGAAGGTTACATTTCTTACATTTTTCGTAACTTTTGACCCCCTCGCGTAACATATAAGTAATTTTTATATTTATGGCACTTTTCGTAACTTTTGAGGACATCGAACGAGATTTTGTAATACTAGATGTTTATTGCAAACAGTTTACGAACGCAGCCAAATTAAACTTAACTAAAACAAGTGCGTCTAAATAGTAGATTGTTTTACAAGGGACTAAACCATCCCATTATATACGAGGTTGTTATAATAATAATAATAATAATAATAATAAATTCATTTATTTTACCCAAAACAAGAACAATAAGAAAAAAACAAGTAGACAATAAAAAGTGCACACAGAGACATATTAGTATAGGTACATAATAACTACATATTATTATGTACCTATGTAATATTATAATAATCACTTAAATCTAACACTAGTAAAAAATAGGGTAAAATGGGTCCCTAACTCAGCATTTTGCAGTATTAGGCAATTACCCAATACTGCGCTGGTTTTCAGTTAGGGCCCTTGCGGAGTGACGGCACAGTGCCATTAGTAATATGTTAAGAAAAAAATATAAAAAAATAGAAGAACAATAACGTAAGATAAATCCTATTACTGTATATAAACAATCCTATTCATAGCATTACCAATAGGTACATTACACATGTACAGAACAAAAAACCTTCCAATACGAAGTAATCAGATTTAAACCTAAGAAGTGAAGTACCCCAGACTATACAGTAGCAGTAAGCAAGTACCTAATAGCTTAAAAATTCAAGTTACATTTTTTAATTTGTCAAACAACCAACCATCTTGACTTCTTGTACCCGTCGCGACACTGACATGTATAATAAATGAAGGGGACACATGAGTGGAAGAGCTGGCATCCCTAATTTACCAGTCGTACCAACATGATGTGGTAACGAAATGCTGACTGACGCCGTCAACACCGCCGTCTGCGGCGCGGCGCGGCATTTTTGCTTGCAATGCGAATCGAAGTTTGGGACATTTTGGGAAGACAGACTATTTACGAAATTGAGAAATATTGGATCCATAGAAGCAAAATAGGAAGTGTATATAGCATAAGGGTAGCTAGCGGCCAACTGGGTCCGCTTTATGTAAGCGCAGTGATTAGGTTTGGAACGGAAAGTGCTAATTATAATATAATTATACTCCCGAGCGTAGCGAGGGAGGATGACAAGACCGAGTTATAATGGGTGGTTTTGGCCCGAGTAAAACACTCTACTTTTCACTTCGATTGCGAGAAAATAAAACAATTCAAAATTAGACAATTTTCAGAAATTTTATTAAAAATTAAATGTGCAGTTAGAGCAATTTTGAATGTTTAGTGATATGTTTTTCCCGGGCAATTTTATTTCGGTTCTCTGTGATTGGGATGTGTGTGTAATATTTTGAGTTGATTGTTGTGGAGTAAAAGTTGGAGAGACTCGACTCATGCTTGAGTTTCGTGCATTATTAAGATCTGAGTGCGGCTTCAGCTGAGTTGACATATTCATCCAAACGTTGAAACATTAGTGGGACGTAACTCCTGATAGGCTTTAACTATATTAAGGTATTCTCCACTGATGACAAATTTACGCTCTTTGTTTGTTTTCGTGTTCGGCAGACTCACAGCTTGTAGGTTTGTATCCGTTTCTACGTCTTCTAGCGTTATATTAGCAAGCTCTATTCCTCTGCATGCACCGCTGATTCCATAAATTAAAGCAACCTGTTGAACAAAAAAATAAGTGTGTTATTAATCGTAATAACCTAGGTACATAATTTAGGTATGTAGGTAGGTATCTATTTATTTAGTTTGAGTTGAGTACATAAGTAGTAGGTTACCTTTGTTGCCAAGTATTGTTTATTTGGAGCGTTATTTAAAAATGTTTCGATTTCTTGTGTCGTCAAGACTTTAGATTTTTTTGCCTTGTATCCAGTGGACAATTTCTTCAGTAAAGCCGTTAAATTTACATATTTTTTAATATCGACGTCGTTTCCGTTTGTAAGGTCATTCTTAACATTGAATATGTGCTCCAAAGAGTCGACGATTTGAATTTTTTCGATAATTCATCAAAATAAGTGAGAAAAACCCCTTCTGTAAAAGAATCCACACGTTTCTCATCTCTCCATTTCATAAAATTTTCGTAACTCTTTAAATAAATATTCCACGTGATTTTGTCGGCAACAGATTCATAATTATTTCTTTGCCCTTTTCTTCCATTTGCATATTAGCATCTTCACTATCACTTGATGACATTTTTCACGTTCACAATTTGGAAGTAAAAGTCAGGAAGTTAAACGTAAAAGTTTGTGATTTGGAATGAAGAAAATTCTAGAGATATAGCGCCAATACCATCTTTTTTTTTAAATCTCTATTTAACCCGCAACGAAAGAGTTCGCATTCTACCGTGAAGGGAAGAATCAACCTTCATAAAACATCACCAAGACGGTTCTATTTTCAAAAAAAAGGTTGACGGAGCACCAAGAAGTCGAGTTTTTATGTAAGAGAACGAATGCTTTGTACTGGCTGATGATTTTAGACAAAAATTAAAAAGAAAAATTACTTTTTAGCCCGAGGGATTAAACTCGAGTTTTAGGCCTGCTAAGCTACACTATTATGATACACTTTTCGAGCAAGAGAAGTGAAAAAAGTATTTTTTATGCTTACAAAATAAGCCCTTAGACAAGTTAAATATTATTTTATTATAATTATGTGACGACCTCTGTGGTGCGGTGGGTGAAGGTCTGCCTGCGAAACAGGAGGTTGCGGGTTCGATCCTGCCTTGGGACAAATATTTGTGTAATCTGCAGGTATCTGTTCCGAGTGTTCTGGTCGTTTTCTATGTATAATAAAAAATATCTATCTATGTAATGTGTTGTATTATGTATATCAGTTATCTAGTACCCATAAAACAAGCTCTGCTTAGCTTGGGGCTAGATAATGCTGTGTGAATTGTCCAGCATTATTTATTTCTTTACAAAAGAGAAATAAGTGGTAGGTATTTAGGTTTTGCCGAGCCGAGCGGACGTAAAAAAAAACAATGTAACTTTTGCAGCAAAAATGTAACATTTCAGGACATGAAACGTAACTTACGACTCAACGACCCTGGCAACACTGTCGTCGTCAGCGTCACTGTCCTGTGCCGCGCCGCCGCCGCGCCGTCGCCGCGCCCCGGTCGGTCGACTCTATTCACCGCCGATAAACGACGAGCATAGCATTCGCATCGCATCAGTTTCGAACAACGATTACCTAACCTACCTCACAGACATTGAACTAGCTGCGCGCGGCGCGGCGGCGGCGCCACCTAGACTATTACCGTCACAGAACAGAAAAGTAAGTAGTAGGTACTTACTTTTCTGTTCTGTGATTACCAGTGATCGGCGTAGGTAGTGCTATTCACGGGAATTAGTGACCGTTATCTTAACATGGATATGCCGTCTAAGTCCCGGCATATAATAATATTACCTATGGTTTTTTTTAGGAATTTGTATTTTATGTCATAGTACCTAATCAGCTTCATGCAAATACATTATTGTAATGGTCACTAAAGTTATCCCTTTCCCTCACGCTTTTGTAGATTATCGCGGGTGAGGTGAGGACTCGGTTTCACTGACGCACACATTTGCAGCGAGTACATCTATACTTATAATAAAATGTAACAGGTCCAAATCTATAAATTAAAACTATTTTGAAAAAAATATTTGGAGGGCACTCTATTATCGTTACTGAAGGCAAAAATTTATTTTTTCATGTCTGTCGTGACATAATTTGAGTTCATACTACGAGCAAGGACATTGGATACTTTTTATTCCGGAACTCGTTATAGTTCAGTGTTGTAAGATCGTAAAAAAACAGTCAACATCATCATCAGCTTATTATATAGGCTAACAAATAAATTAAAAAAAGAAGCAATGTATTGCAAAATCCGCAGCTGATAGGGTCACGCACGGGTCATCGCCCCACACGCTCAGCTGCGAGCGAGATACCTACGCAAGCGGTACATTGCTGGCTAGCAAAGTAATTTAAAATCCTTAATAATTTTTATCTTCAGCTACTATTTTTTTTAGCCAAACTCCTTGTAGAATTTTTGTAAACACGACACAATAAAATATAACTCACTTGCTTTGCTTGCCGTTGAGTTTGTGTAATATAATAATGTAGGTAGGTAGGTATTATACCTACATTATTATATTACACAAACTAATATGTTGATTTGAAATTCATCCTTTATTAATAAAGGATGAATTTCAAATCAACATATTAATGTATATTTCTTAATAGAAGACGCGGTAACTGATTGAATTATTTTTACATTATGTGGACGGTTTGTTACACACAGTTTACAACAAGTTCGACTAAGGTGGGGTCTTTTTTTAGGATTCCGTAACCAAAGGGTAAAACGGGACCGAATACAGAATACAGAATTTATTCGTAATACCGTTATTACATGTCATGTCACTTAAATATAAAAAAATTAATTATAAATTTATAACACAGGCAAATTAAAAAATTCGATGATATCATATAATACCAAATTAATGAGCCACTTTCTGATTTTTTTTTTGAAAATAGGTACGGAAGCTGCATTACGGATCCAGTCGGGCAACCGATTATAAACCGAAGGACCCATTACATAAACGGACCTCTCTGACTTCTGTAGCTTGTGTTTTGGTGTGACTAGGCGGTGGTGGTGGATATTACTACGCAGGGCGCGAGCGGTGTTGATACCGCGGCGCTGGAACAAGTCCACGTTGTTGTGGGTGAACAGGGCTACTTGATAGATAAGACCTTTTCACAAAATGGCGTCGTATGGTACCCCCTTAACTACTTTGTTCCCGTCTTCGTCCAGTTTATAAATTTTTTGTAAGAAGGTCAATAATTCATGTTAGATAAAAGTTAAGTGCACGCGAGGTCTACTGTTCGTAGAACTACTAGTGTAGGTAGGTATGTGGTTCAAAGACAGACACCGCACGTGCTTTGAAATAATCTCAAAATTGTACCGGTTAGAACACTGCATAGCATACCTATCAAGACTTAGAAACGTAGATGGAGAATTTACCTATTCCTTTATGCTTAGAAAGCATTATGTATGGACTACATCCGCATATATCCGTGCTCGATGATGTACTATTACACGTAGGTAGTTATTTAGATACTGACATTCAACACCGAAAAGAAATGAAAAATCAAAGAAAGAGAAAACGGATAAACAACTTACTTTTCCGATCGATTTTGATGCCGCGTACAGATATACGAACTGAACTTGAAATGTAACATGAAATGAAAGAATTTCACCACCAATTTGTTTGTTTATGTATAAAATTTGACTGGTCTAAGTGCTTTTTTGTAAGCCTAAAGAAATAAAGTTATTGACTTTTGACAAAAAAGGTACTTATTTCGTAGGTGTGAACGTATTGCGAGCGCGAACCGAGCGTTTAACGAGCCCGCTACGAGCATTTCAAGGTGAGCTTGGAGCGATCCGCGATTTGTCGGTTTTTCAGAGGAACACAAAGGTGCTCGCAGTGTGCTCGGAGCCAGTGGCGGCGTAGCGTGGGCTGGCACCCGGGGCGTTTTTCTACCAAGTTCGGTGAGGTTAGCAAAAATACGAGTATTCTAAAACCACGACGAAATTTTTTTATTGGCGATTTACAACAAAGCTAAAAATGAACCGGCGAGCGTAGCGAGCCGCCGAAATTTTTGTAACTTTTTCGGGTGATCACAAACAAATTAAGGAGAGTATGAAAAAATTCATAACAGCGAGCCCTGAAACGTTTGGAGAAATTGCGGCGGCTGCGAAGATTGTTATGAAACAAATACACAATAAAAATCACCGAGTGGAGTGAGCCACAACCCTTTTTTGAAATTGGTGAGGCATACTTAGCAAAAAAAGTAAGCTATGACAATGAATGAGAAAATATTTTTTTTACGATTTACAACAAAATAAAGCACAGTACAAAGCAATTACTCATTATTGCACATCAAATAAAATAGTTACACAGGGCAGGGAAAGACTAATACAGATGAAGTTGTATGTACAATGCCTTATCGGTTTGAGCGATCTCTGCTAGGCAACCTTTCTACACCCGATTTTAAAGTATTCAAGTACTTATTTTGTAATCATAATAAAAAACAACGGCGAGCGAAGCGAGCCGCAATTTTTTTATATGTCTGCGTGTGAGTTTTCGGTATCACCCCTTCGGATTCGGATTTGAAGTGCCATCTGCGCGCCTCGAGGGGTGCCGAGATGGCACCCCTTGGAGCTCGGTACCCGGGGCGGACCGCCCCTCCGCCCCCCCCCCCTTACGCCGCTAGTGCTCGGAGCGCCCAGTGCTGCAGTGTGGACGGTGTGTGGTGTGGCGCTTGCGCACGAGCACGAACCGAATGATATTGCCACAGCTAGGTAGGTACTACAAGAAGTAGGTAAGGTACTAGTATGTAACTAGTACTAACTATTCATAATTCAAATTCACTTACCTAGGTAGAAAGAAGGTAGATAGGATAGGAACATAGGTATAACCAAAAGCTTTTGACATAGGATGTTTCCCATGTAGGCATATACATATTATAGGTATATTTATTTATCATCATCATTGTTTGTCGATCCATAGATCATTCTTTATTTTCGTAATAACCCTGAGTGTTGCCACTCTTACAAGCTAATATAACTCGATTAATTACACATCTCCCTTTTTTACAAGAGTACCTAGATTTCATGTCACTTAATTAATGTAACATCACTAGTTGACATTGACACATTTCAAGTTATAGACAAATGACATTTGTCAACTTATGTACACAAACAAAGTTTCACATAACAATATTGTAGGTATTAATTCAGAGTTTTTACAACAATTTATCACTTTAAAATGAAGTACCTATTGAATATTCAAACACGAATAAGGAATGGTTTAAAAACAGCAAGTTCAAATGTTTGGATGAAGTTCAAGAAAACAGTTTTTTATAACTTTTGTTAAAAGAGCTTCTGAGTTTTTATGAACATTATTATGGTTTCAGTCAGGGTTTCAGTGCAATAGTTTTATGTTTGCAAATAGTGGTAATAATGTCAGAGGTTCATAAATGCTGTTGACAATAAAGATTATGAACTAAAATAAGTGTTTCTTACTTGCTAACTTAACCTAAGATTGTCCTTATACCTAAATCACACACACACATCTTATAAGTTTTTGCACAAGCAAATTACAGTAGGTACACAACACTACCACGGTTGCCATAGTTGACAAGCCATGCCATGAACGAAATAAGAAGTTGATGACTTGATTTCTTACGTAGAACTCTTTGCAATTATTTTGCTACGTACATTTATCAGGATGCGTCTCCTCACGTTCAGTTTTTTGAAGAGCAGCCGCCTGAAGACCGTATACCACTTGGCGCGGGGCCTGAGCGCGGGGCCGCGGCCGGGGGTCGGCGTCGCGAGCGCGGACCTAGCCAGCAAACCTGCAGGTGACTTATATAGGTACTGCTAAGCTAAACTGTATCTGAACGTCGTCGTTACGAAAACATACCTACTCCTTTATTAACAGATGGCTTTACTTACTATTCCACAATTCAATTCACAGGTTATACATCATCTGCGTAAACGAGTAAATACCTGTGAATAGTTATGTTAAACTTATACCTAGTATGTCCACAGACTGTCTTTTCTTTCTGCTATCTATGTCGATATATGTCTGTGCTTATCACAATACACAGAAAAAGAAAAGGAAGACCTGTAAAATGAGGCAGGACACTTGGGGGCTTCGCTAGAGACGGAGTGAGATGGAAAGGGGAGGGGTTTACTGCTTGCTACTTTTCTACACTTGTACTATTTCATATTTCATTTAGTTTTGCTTAAATAAGTCAATTGATAATTAGATTTACCTAAAAAGTATTCAACTTTGTTAAAAAAATATGTGTTGTTTAATTTTTTTGATTTTACTAATGTTATAGAAGCTTGAAATAAAAAAAAAATCAGGTTTTCGATACCTACTGGTACCTAACTCAGACTAAGTATATTTCTTACTTAGTCTGAGGTACCTAATTAACGTATGAAAAATACTCAGTGTTTAGTAACCTAAGAAAGTAAGACTGATTGTTTCTTGAGTTCCTGTATAATTACTGTGATTTCATTTAATAAATAATAGATATTATGAAAATAGGCTGTAGTAAGTAACGTTGATTTTATAAATTTACTGTTCTTATTTAGTTTAGTATGCCTTGTTCTCTCAAATGAAGAAATAAAACCGGCCAAGTGCGAGTCGGACTCGCGCACGAAGGGTTCCGTACCATTATCGATAAAAACGGCAAAAAAATCACGTTTGTTGTATGGGAGCCCCTTAAATATTTATTTTATTCTGTTTTTTAGTATTTGTCGTTATAGCGGCAACAGAAATACATCATCTGTGACAATTTCAACTGTCTAACTACCTATCACGGTTCATGAGATACAGCCTGGTGACGGACGGACAGCGAAGTCTTGGTAATAAGGTCCGGTTTTTACCCTTTGGGTACAGAACCCTTAAAAATTACAAAAAGTTTTCTATTTAGGTAGGTATGTATGTATGTATGTATGTAAGTGTACTCTTGTGTCCGCACTGAGACTCAAGTTGGTCCATTGTGCGTGGTTTCTGCTAGCGCAGCCAGCCTAACTCCGTCCAGAAGCGCAGAATCTTCCTGGGGTCTTCACAGGCTTCGCGGAGTGACCTCGGTTGGTTGAGGATTTCGTGTCTTTGCGCCGTTACTCCCTCGCATTCCAGGACTACGTGGGCAGCTGATTCTTCGTCGCTGAGACATCCCCTGCAGAGAGGGCTGTCTGTTGCTCCGATGGTGAAAAGGTGTTTATTTAGTGGGCAGTGTCCTGTGAGTGTCCCCACTAGGACTCGTAGGTCCAATCTGGTCAGGTTCAGTAGGCGTTTGGTTAGCCTTGGTGATACAGTCGGAAGTGCTGCTCTTGCCTGGCGGCATTCTTGCAGGTGAGTCCACCGTTCGTTATGCGTTTCTTTGGTTTTGACTCTTATCCATGTTCGGAGTTGGGAGAATGGTATGGGAAGGAACGGAGGTGGGCCTATGGTCGGCGTGTCCGAGCCTTTCCGTGCCAGTTCGTCAGCGGCATCGTTACCCAGTGATCCGCTATGCCCCTTGATCCATTGAAGGGTTATCCTGTTTTTGGAGGAAATCCTCTCAAGTGCCAAGTGACATTCGTGCACGAGCTTGGAGTTACAGCTGTTCCCTGCCAAGGCTCTGAGTGTAGCAGCACTGTCAGACAGGATACGCACGCACTGGTTATTTATATCCCTTCTCTGCACAGCTGTAGCTGCTTCGGTTATAGCTGCGCATTCGCATTGAAATATGGAGCTGTGTTTACCTAAGGTCATTGATACATTAATGTTGAGATCCATTGAGTGAATCCCTGCTCCCGTGCCCATATCAGTCTTAGAGCCGTCCGTATATATTCTGACTTCGTGGGTGCCTGATTCATCTCTATGATCTTCATGTAGTTGTATCTGGTAGTGTTTGTTGAGTATAGGTTTGCTGGGTATTCTGTCACAGGGGGCCGCTAGGAGGGGTTCGTAGGCTAAGGCCCTGTCCAGGATCTCAGCATGTGGACTATCTGTGGCCCCCCAGAGTCCCATGTTTCGTAATCTCAAAGCAGACATAGTAGCCTCTTGTTGTATGTATAGGTCTAGTGGCGCTAGGTCTAGTATAACCTCTAGGGCAGCGCCCGGTGTTGTTCTCATGCAGCCTGTTATCGCCGAACACGCCAGTCTTTGGAAGCGTTGTAGTCTGGTTACTACCGTGTTCAGCTCGGTTCTTGTCCACCATACAATGGCTCCGTATGTTAGTATTGGTCTGATGACAGCAGTGTAAAGCCACATGGTTATCTTTGGCGAGAGTCCCCATGTTTTCCCTAGCATTCTGCTGCATTGGTAGAAGGCAGCTGTGGCTCGCTGTAGTTTGTAGTCAAGATGTTTGTTCCACAACAGTTTACTATCTAGTATGACCCCTAGATACTTGACTTCGGTTTTCAGAGTTATTTCGGTGTTGAATAATCTTGGTAGTTTCAGGTTTCCTACATTACGTTTGTTGGTAAACATTATCAGTTCTGTTTTTGTAGGGTTGACTGATAGTTCATGGTCATTGCACCATGCTTCAATGGTTTTAAAGGCGAGTTTCATAAGGTCACATAGTGTGTTCTCGAAGCATCCGGTTGCTAGGATCGCGAGGTCATCCGCATATCCCACCGTCACCAGTCCGTGGCCATTAAGCCTACGGATGAGCTCGTCAACGACTATGTTCCATAGTAGGGGCGATAGCACGCCGCCTTGGGGGCAGCCCCTAGCTACTACACCTCTTGTGGTTTCATTGATGGTGACTTGTATTGCTCTATACCTGAGCATGTTGTTTATCCACTCTGACAGAGTCGGTGCGACACCGTACTTGGTGAGTGCTCTGTGGATACTGGTAAATCTGGTCTTGTCAAAAGCTCCTTCAATGTCGATGAAGGCCGCCAACGTTGGTTGTTTTGACGATAATCCACTTCCGATACGTGCTACCACGCTGTGTAGAGCGGATTCTGTTGATTTGCCTTTGCTATAGGCATGTTGCTGCGGGTGTAGTGGTTTGTGGGAGAGTATGTTGTCTCTTATCTCTCTATCACAAAGTCTTTCAAGAGTTTTCAGAAGAAATGATGTTAAGCTTATGGGCCTAAACGACTTAGGTTGGGTATAATCACTTCTTCCTGGTTTTGGTATGAATACCACTTTCACTTCCCTCCATTGGTGCGGTATGTACTTGTTAGCAATGCACGCTCTAAAGATGCTGACAAGGTGATCTGCTAGAATGCTACTGCACCATCTGAGCATACCTGGAAAGATCCCATCCAGACCAGGTGATTTGAAGGGAAGGAAGCTGTTGATTGCCCAGAGTACCTTTTCGCGGGTAATCATAATGTGGGCTGTTTTCCAGTCAAGGTCGGTGGGTGTTTGCTCTGAGATTTCCTCCCACTTGTAGGTGTCGGTTACCTGACAGCCTGGGAAGTGTGTGCTCAGAAGCACTTCACTGGTTTCAGCATCTGTTTTGGTGTAGGTATTGTCAGGTTTGATAAGGCATCCAAGAGTGCTTTCCTGCACGTTTGCTAGGATGTTCTTGATGCGGGTAGCCTGGCTGTTGTTTTCTATGTTAGTGCAGAATCTTTCCCAACATTCTGTTTTTCTTGTGCGAATACGTTTTTTATAGATTCGTTTCGCATCATGGTAAAACTCCCAATCTTCGTCTTGTCTGGTGTTTATAGCTCTGTTGAACAGTTTCCTTACTTTGCGTCGGAGTCTCTGCAGTTCGGGGCCCCACCATTGTCCTTTCGTCCCTTGTTTGGGCAAGACAAGCGGGCAAGCGTGTTCAAAGCTGTTGGTAAGAATATGTGTTAGTTGGTTTGTGTAAAGGTCTATATCCTTAACTGTTATTAGGTTAGGTGGGTTGGGCTTTCCAGAAAGTTCTGATTTAACTAGTTTTAAGTATTTAGTTATGTCTGTCTTACGTGGAACGCGCCTAGGTTTTGGATTCGGTATTGACATTTCCAGGTTAAACCTTATCCATCTGTGGTCTGAACATGAAGCTTCGGTAGAAACATGCCAGTCCTTAATGAAGTTGGAGGCCTGTGTAGTGGATAGCGTTAGATCAATTATTGTTTGGGCTCTAGACGTTACAAAAGTTGGTTCCGAGCCCCTGTTGAGTAGGAGAAGATTAGTTGATATAAGATAATTTACCAGTTCATCTCCTCGGTCGTTACATCTGGCACTGTTCCACAGCGTGTGATGTGCGTTGGAGTCGGTCCCGATGATGAGTTCGAGTTTCTCCCTCTCGCAGTACTCGATCAGGGCCGTTAGGTCAGGTGTTGGTGTTGCTTCATCACTAGGTAGGTAGGCGGATGCTAGGACTATTTGCGATAGTGAGCTGTGGTGGTTGGGAGATAGGTATAGTCTAGCAGCGGTTAGGTCTCTGGAACAGAGTTCGGTTATTAAAAAAGTTTTAGCAGTGCTTGGAACAATAATGCAAGTTCTAGGATTGCTTACAGTAGTGTTCACGAGAAGCTTACTCCCTGGTGTTTTGAGGCCACAGATTTGGCCTCTTCTGATCCACGGTTCTTGTATGAGGGCCACGGTTTTGGGATGTTCCTCCAGCACTCTGCGTAGGGACGCGGTAGCCGTAAGGCTGTGCTGGAGGTTGGCCTGGATGTAGGGTGTGGCGGGAGGTGGTGGATCAGATGGGGTTGTGGTCTGGTTAGAGGCGGCCCTTGATAGGAGAGGAGTCGAGGTCGCATTCGCTACTGTCGCTCCCCTCCGTATCGAGAAAGCACTCCTCAGATATGGGGTCAGGTGAGTCCTGGACATCCATGGGATCCAGCCCCGGGGGTGGTGGTGGGGCTGGAGAAGGGCCCGTCGCGCGTCCCGAGCTGGGGCCGGGTTGCGGGCCAGGGTCAGCCGTGTGTCCCGAAGAGGGATTAGGCTTTGGACCGGGGGGGTTGGGTCCAGGGTTGGTGGTGGAAGCCTCAGTAGCGCCGCTGCGCCCGCCTTCCGGAGTATCCTTTTCCAGAATGTGGAGGTAGATATTACCGAAAAACCAGTACAGTCGACGGTCCTGACGCTTGGCGATTTCAACGTCAGACTCGGGAACGCGGAGAAGCAGGTGAGTACCGGGGTTCTCCCCTTCCTCACGCTTATCGACGCGGATCAGTTTCCACGAGTTGATTTTAAGGGTCGGGTTTTGTGCCGCCAGAATCTTGCGCATGGCATCGGTCTCCTTTTTCAAGTTGGGGACCAGCAGTCCGCACAAGATCCTTCGCTCGATCTCCGCTTGTCTTTTCAAGACCAGCTTAGAGCCAGCGATTGGCGACTCCTGTTCGACGACCTTCCGGCGAAGCCACTCTAACGCAAAGTCGTCCTCGCACCAGAATTTGAGGACGCCTTCGCTGAAGTGTGCTTTACCCCGGAAGCGGACTTTCGAGGCCTGGAGCGCGGTACTCGGTTCGAAGAGATCACTCTCGAATTGCGCTTCCAGTCTCTCACGCACTTCCAAGGCTTGCTCCTCCGTCAGGTCTTGGTAAGGTTCAAGCATTACAGCTACGCAGAGGTCGTGCGATCTAAAGGCCGCCGCGTAGCTGACAGACTCCGTTCTCTGGTTTTGGTTAGACCCCTCCGACTTTAGACGTTTACTTCCTTTGTTTGGTGTAGTACTGTCATCAAGTCGGGGTCGTTTGGAGCTTTCAGGTCGTGCTGGTGGGGTGAGCCGGGCCTGCTGTACCCGCCTACCCGCGCGGTTCCCTCTGGGCTTCAACGATCGACGGGGAGTCTGGCCGCTTTCGATTGACGTCAGCGCTACCGAGGTTGCAGCTGTTGTCGGGGCTTTTTCGGTGGGACGAGTCCCTCCTACTGGAGCCGTGGACTTTGCTCTGGGTCCGAGCTGTCCATCGTCAGTAGCCGTCTTCTCCGTCTTCGTTTCCGCCTGTTGGGTCTTGCTAGGGGGCTGGGACGCCTGGTGGGGTTTCTTGCCCTTCTTCTTGTCCTTCCTTTTGGAAGTAACAAGGTTCCAGTTAGGTCCGGGTGCTGGTATGGCAGCAGTTAGAGCTGACAGGTCTATGACCGTCTCTCTCGGAGAAGCCCCGAAGGGCGCTCCGACTGACGAGACATTACGGGAGAAGGACTGTCTTGCCGCATCTGAGGATGCAGCCGTAGACGTCGAAGGTTGGTTTTGCGCGTCTATTGACGCAGCGGGGGTTGAGATGGGCGCATTCGAAGACGCAGCCCTACCCTTTGGTTTGGGTTTATTGGGTCGTTTTTTGAAAAGCAATTCATTGCCCCCCCCAGAGTACGAGGGGCGGCCCGAGCTAGGCTCGGGGAAGGATTCTCCGAAGGGTTTTCCTCCGGTACCTTCCTGGGGTAGTGATCTCTTCTGATTTGCTTCCATAATTTGTTGGTTTTGGAGGGTTTCCTTCCCCTTGTCGGATTATTGGCCGCCGCTAACAATATCCCCCGAGAGGGAAATTATTAACGGTGGGAACCGGGGTGCACCGGCCCGCCACCTACTACCGTTCCCCAGGGACGAATCCCCAAGGACAAGTAGTAGTACGGGCTCACTAGGAGGTTATCCGACCACGACACCCCTATTTAGGTAGGTACATATTTATTTTATTATCGCATTTTTTTTAATCCCCTCAGCGGATCTGTCTCTGGTGGAGCTAGATCCCACGTGGCCGGAAGACGAGGACCCATTGATGCGGGCCGCAGTACTGCAGGACATGCAAGTCCTGCCAGATTTTGTCTCCGAGGCGGAGGAGTCAGCCCTGCTTGAGGAGCTGGAGCCTGTGTTCAAGAGGCTCCGGTATGAGTTCGATCACTGGGATAATGTAAGTGGAGGCTTGTCATGTGCTCATTCAAAACCTTTCTGCTGATTCCTAAAAGTCCATTAGCAAAGCCACCACCAGCCTAAACTTGCCACTTATTATTGAGGCTCAATTGTAAGCAAGTTGTATTTTAATGTAATTTACCCAAGTCATAGGTGTCGGGGTGTCAGCCAAATGTTGAATATAATTTGATGTGTGATTTCATGCAAGTTTGGCAATTCTTAACCTTTCATTCCCTTGAAACATTGATTGGGTTGAAGAAATTTTTATAAATGAGATATCAAAATATAGGTTTGGACTCCTACAGGGTTCCCGGCTACGTTGGGCTTTGTGCCCTCATTTTGCGATAATATTGAAAAAGCGAGTTTTTAAATAGGTTTCCATTAATTACTTTATTATGAATAGTGTGCTTCATGGCCTATCCTGTTCCTTGTGGTCAATCTGGTACAGCGGACATTATAGTTAGGAGACTAAATACCTGTAGTGTATGGAGTGGTATACATCCAGGCGATCATCGGGTACCGCGAGACCGAGCGGCGCGTGTGGAGCCCGGCCAACGAGGCGGTGCTGGAGCGCGTGCGGGCGCGGGCCTTCGCACCCGGCGGCCGGCTGCTGCCCTCCACACACGTGCTGGATCTGGCCGCCACCGGGTACATCAAACCGCACGTCGACGCACTCAGGGTATGTCACATTATGAGGCTGAGATGTCCTGTGCACACGCTAGTCGTGCCGTGCCGGTCGTGGCGTAGCAATTGACCTCTTCAACTCTATCCGTGGATATCGTGAGACTAGAGACGAAGTACAAGAGAAAAGCCAGCACCTTCCTTCTGTCTGTGTATTTGAACACATCCGCTGTGTGCAACAATCCCCCCCCTTTGCCTCGGAACACGGATGTCTGCACAAGTCGCGTGTTCAGGTGTGGATGTATGGGTTGGGTATGGTGATGAAGATGAATGTAATGATTCCAGTTCTGTGGCCCAGTGATCGCGGGCCTGTGTCTGTGCTCCGCGGCCGTGATGCGGCTGGCGCACGCCGAGCACGCGGGCCGCGCCGCCCACGCGCTGCTGCAGAGGAGAGCGCTTTACATCATGAAGTAAGTCCAAGTAGTTGTAGGAGCGAGTTCGCCATCACGGGAACTGATCCTGTTTGAATGCGCACTAGTTTACTTGTCTTTGTTGCTAACCCCCTCTCACCTAAAACTATACTCCACCTTCGCTCATTACAAATCAAGCTAAACAGAGCGTTGCGTCCTGAGAGAGGTTGTTATTAATTGTTTTTATTAATAAAGTGGTGCTGAAGTCCTGTGCTCCTGAGTTGTCTCCCGTTCTTACGCGACTCTTTCGTCTGTCATTGAAATCTAACTAAAGTCCCCAAGTCATGGAAGCTCGCTAATATGCAGCTTGTGCCCAAGAAAAGTAATCTAGCTGACCCTTCGAACTATCGCCCTATCTCAGTCACCTCCCTGCAACTGCATAGAGCGTGTTCTGAATAGAATGCTCCTGGCATACCTCGAAGACAACGACCTACTTAGGGGCCGACAATACGGTCTCCGCCGAAAACGGTCTATGGAAGATTTTGTGTATGCCACCTATATTTGGAGCGAGGCCATAGAGAAGCACGGTGAAGCCATCGCTGTTTCACTAGATGTCTCGAAAGCCTTAGATAGGGATTGGCACGACAGCCTTATTGGCTAGCTATATCGTACGGACTTCCAGACCTCTTCTGTAACTGGCTTTGTGACTCTCTGCGGGAAATATCTAGTCGGGTAGTCGTTGATGGCTGCTCGTCTGACCAATTTGTGATCAAAGCCAGGGTACCTCAGGGGTCAGTACTGTCTGCCACGTTCTTCCTGCTGCACATTAACGATCTGCTGGTACCCGGTATTATTGGGTACGCAGATGACGATAGCACCGTGGTGGACAGTTACCTTTCCACCGCCAAGACCAGTCTGAAAGAGTACTGAAAATTGTATATGAATATGTCCAGCTTTATTTTATAAACATTTGTTTATTTTTCAGAGGCACCGCGCGGTACGACTTCTCTCACGAGGTGCTGGGACCCGAGCGTAGCGTGTGGCGCGGAGACAAGTTGCAGCGGAGGCGCCGCGTCGCACTCATAGCGCGCTCTGCGCCGCGCCCCGAGGACACAAGGGCGTAGCGCTGTCTGGACACCACCAGGCAACTGCCTGATTCCACAATACCATAGTTTAGGCACAGCCTACCTATATGCATACAGTCGTTCGACGAAGGCGTTGTGACAGGGCAATCGTGCGGGGGGCAAGGGACGAGGGGGGACCGCACTTGCATACATCCACCGCCTTAGTAACTCCCTCCATATTTTTCAGGGGTCACCGTCTGACGCATGTAACATGATTTTGTACTTTGTTAAACTTTTGAATTTTTTAATAATATGTTATAACTGATAAGCGAGGTGTGCCATTCGAAATTTCAACTCATCATCTTATAACAAATATTTGCGCTTCCATCAATTTCCACGCGCGCACGCGGATCAATTTTTATGAATATTTTATTCATAGGTATCGTTTTTGACTAACTCGAGGGAGTTAAATACGAAAATGGGGTTATTTTTACAATCCAAGATGGCGGATAAAGTTTTATTCATATTTTACTCATGGGTATCGTTTTTGAGTAATCCAGGGTGTTAAATATGAAAATGGAGTTATTTTTACAATCCAAGATGGCGGATAAATTTTTATTTATATTTCACTCACGGGTATCGTTTTTGACTAATTCCATTATTTTGCAGAGGTGGCCAAAATGACCTAAAACAGGGGTCAAATGCGTTGGTTTACTAAGTCCGTACTTAGGGTGGGGCGCGGGTTCGAGTCCCGCCGAAATCGAACATTTTTGGGAACTTATTCATTTCAATACGATATAAATGAGTAAAATTTGAAGTTAAAAATCAACCATCTTGGATTTGAAGAATCGTTAATAATCGTAACGTTGATGATGATGTTCACCTAAAATAAATAAATAAGTTTTCATTTGACACTAGCATGGTGACGACCTGGCCCACGTAGGTACGCTGTCGCGTCGCTTGTCGACATGTACCGCGATATCAAAGGCGTCGGCCTACTGTATCTTATATTTATACTGTGCTTTAGGTCCCTATTGTATGCCTTACGCCTTAACCACACGATCTTCATAAAACTGGAGAACCTTACCCCAGTACAGTAGAGCAGTCAACTCGCCGAACCTAACATACAAGATCAGTACTCGCTTCTACCGTCTAGTCAAGTTGAAATGTGCACCACTGTGGTAGGTACTTCATCAAACAAACAGGGCCCTTGTGATTATAACTGTTAGTTTTAAAAGAAGAGCTCAAGTCAGCTGGGCAGCTGATGGTAATAGCGGTCGCGTCGGCGTCGATCACAAGAACCACTAGGTACCGCTGGCACACACTGGCGGCGGCGGTGGTCCGATTACACTTGCTAAATCGATGTTTCTATGGATGGGATTTTATTTTGAACAATAATCGTGTGCGGTGTCGTTGGTGGGTCGTCGACCGCACACAGCGCCGACAGGTGATTGACTCGCACGCATCGTGTGCAAGGGCGTTAGTTCATCCTCACACAAAACGACATAACACTTGCTAATAATAAACGATGTCGGGATCACCAGGTGCTAACCTCTTCCATTGACACTGCAATGGGAACGGCGTTCGCCATCATGTTAGTTATTCCTTTTACGTGAATCCAGTCTCACTGCCGCTGGGGATCGCTGGCAAGCATCGGTAGGTCCCATTTGTTCTATGGAACATGACGTAATAGAACAATTTGAGAAAATATTGTCCCTATTTTGTACTATACAACTGCATACTAGCTTTTGCTCCTGTATTTATTTGTCTGTGAATGCACAGAACTATGGGAATCGGTTTTCCCAAATAATTCCGTGATGAGATATAATAAGACGTGAATAACATTAATCACTGACGTTAATGCCAGGTACGGTTCACTATCACCAAATGAAACTACTACTACTCGCTATATATTTTTTTATTTTGCAAAATAAAGCAAAACAGCAGTTGGGTAATACTTACTTGTTTCTTTAACTATAAACAAAAACAATTCTTCTTACAGCTAATATAATTATTCGTATATTAAACAGTCCGCGATAAAAACAAACTAAAACCATTCCTTCTTCCAACTAAAACATTCTTATATTATTAAATAGTCCCCGGAAAATACTCATTTTGTAGAAAAAGTTCTCAAGCACAAAATTTACAATATAAATCATAAATTTTGATGGGTTGGTTAATGTAGGTACTTAGTTTGTTCTACGGAACAATTTGAAACAAAAAGTACAAACTGTTGTATAGTACAAATAGGGACAATATTTTCTCAAATTGTTCTATTACGTCATGTTCCATAGAACAAATGGGACCTACCGGCAAGCATCTATTGTTTCTCTATTATATTGTACTTTTATAATAACGAAATTAAACCGATCCATGGATTCATCGATTTAGTGTGGGACTTTTATAATACAAGTTCCAAGTTCACATGTCACGGTGAACCACGAGTGTCATGTAGTGATACTCTTACCTGCGCTACCTAGCTGTCCATCTGTTGATTAATCATCTTATATTTATACTAATTTATATTCAGTATTGTTAATAAATTATACCTACCTTGTTTTAATAAAAGACTTGTTACAACTCCAGTATCTTACTTCAAGTTCCTCAGTAATTCTTACACAAACTTCTAAATACTTAAATTAATTAGCTTAAAAATGATCTTTAATCCAGTCATTGATGAGCTGTCGTTACCTGCTGCACTTCTTGAAACAAACCCTTGAGTCGAGACCAACTGCGCGTCATTTCTTGAGTTGCGAGAGACACGATGCCTTCTACAGAAATAATTACCTATTTAGCGCAAATACTAAATAAAATAATTATGTTTATTGCTCTTTTATGAGAATTCAGAATTTTAAAACACTTCTAACCAGAAAACATGCCGGTAATTGGAACAAGAACATAAGTAGGTAACAATTAGAGCGTTTCCACATTATCCGATCCGATATCGGTGTCGGACGTCGATATCCGATGTCGGGCCGGACAATATGAAAGACGGGTACATATTTGATACATTTTGCTTGCCCCGATATCGTATCGGTGTCGGGTAATGTGGAAACGCTATTAGGCCGTCGTATCTCGTAATATTTCCGCCATGATAATTATTGAGATCACGAGAAGAGCCGAGTCACAATGTTTTTTACCTTCGTATAATGTAAGTTTATGATAACTTTCAGGTTCGTCATTCCCAGCTACTACAATGTCCGACTTCTTATCTCAACACATTTTACTTTCAGGTTCGTCATTCCCAGCTACTACAATGTCCGACTTCTTATCTCAACACATTTTACTTTCAGGTTCGTCATTCCCAGCTACTACAATGTCCGACTTCTTATCTCAACACATTTTACTTTCAGGTTCGTCATTCCCAGCTACTACAATGTCCGACTTCTTATCTCAACACATTTTACTTTCAGGTTCGTCATTCCCAGCTACTACAATGTCCGACTTCTTATCTCAACACATTTTACTTTCAGGTTCGTCATTCCCAGCTACTACAATGTCCGACTTCTTATCTCAACACATTTTACTTTCAGGTTCGTCATTCCCAGCTACTACAATGTCCGACTTCTTATCTCAACACATTTTACTTTCAGGTTCGTCATTCCCAGCTACTACAATGTCCGACTTCTTATCTCAACACATTTTACTTTCAGGTTCGTCATTCCCAGCTACTACAATGTCCGACTTCTTATCTCAACACATTTTACTTTCAGGTTCGTCATTCCCAGCTACTACAATGTCCGACTTCTTATCTCAACACATTTTACTTTCAGGTTCGTCATTCCCAGCTACTACAATGTCCGACTTCTTATCTCAACACATTTTACTTTCAGGTTCGTCATTCCCAGCTACTACAATGTCCGACTTCTTATCTCAACACATTTTACTTTCAGGTTCGTCATTCCCAGCTACTACAATGTCCGACTTCTTATCTCAACACATTTTACTTTCAGGTTCGTCATTCCCAGCTACTACAATGTCCGACTTCTTATCTCAACACATTTTACTTTCAGGTTCGTCATTCCCAGCTACTACAATGTCCGACTTCTTATCTCAACACATTTTACTTTCAGGTTCGTCATTCCCAGCTACTACAATGTCCGACTTCTTATCTCAACACATTTTACTTTCAGGTTCGTCATTCCCAGCTACTACAATGTCCGACTTCTTATCTCAACACATTTTACTTTCAGGTTCGTCATTCCCAGCTACTACAATGTCCGACTTCTTATCTCAACACATTTTACTTTCAGGTTCGTCATTCCCAGCTACTACAATGTCCGACTTCTTATCTCAACACATTTTACTTTCAGGTTCGTCATTCCCAGCTACTACAATGTCCGACTTCTTATCTCAACACATTTTACTTTCAGGTTCGTCATTCCCAGCTACTACAATGTCCGACTTCTTATCTCAACACATTTTACTTTCAGGTTCGTCATTCCCAGCTACTACAATGTCCGACTTCTTATCGCAACACATTTTACTTTCAGGTTCGTCATTCCCAGCTACTACAATGTCCGACTTCTTATCGCAACACATTTTACTTTCAGGTTCGTCATTCCCAGCTACTACAATGTCCGACTTCTTATCTCAACACATTTTACTTTCAGGTTCGTCATTCCCAGCTACTACAATGTCCGACTTCTTATCTCAACACATTTTACTTTCAGGTTCGTCATTCCCAGCTACTACAATGTCCGACTTCTTATCTCAACACATTTTACTTTCAGGTTCGTCATTCCCAGCTACTACAATGTCCGACTTCTTATCTCAACACATTTTACTTTCAGGTTCGTCATTCCCAGCTACTACAATGTCCGACTTCTTATCGCAACACATTTTACTTTCAGGTTCGTCATTCCCAGCTACTACAATGTCCGACTTCTTATCTCAACACATTTTACTTTCAGGTTCGTCATTCCCAGCTACTACAATGTCCGACTTCTTATCTCAACACATTTTACTTTCAGGTTCGTCATTCCCAGCTACTACAATGTCCGACTTCTTATCTCAACACATTTTACTTTCAGGTTCGTCATTCCCAGCTACTACAATGTCCGACTTCTTATCTCAACACATTTTACTTTCAGGTTCGTCATTCCCAGCTACTACAATGTCCGACTTCTTATCTCAACACATTTTACTTTCAGGTTCGTCATTCCCAGCTACTACAATGTCCGACTTCTTATCTCAACACATTTTACTTTCAGGTTCGTCATTCCCAGCTACTACAATGTCCGACTTCTTATCTCAACACATTTTACTTTCAGGTTCGTCATTCCCAGCTACTACAATGTCCGACTTCTTATCTCAACACATTTTACTTTCAGGTTCGTCATTCCCAGCTACTACAATGTCCGACTTCTTATCTCAACACATTTTACTTTCAGGTTCGTCATTCCCAGCTACTACAATGTCCGACTTCTTATCTCAACACATTTTACGGCGGAATTATTTTTGACAAAAACAATAAAAATCATTTATTGCCTGAATAATTCCGTAGCTTAATATAAGTACCTATATACAAAACATATAATATATGAACCTGCAATCATAGGTATACAAGATAATAAAAGAACTTATTAATTAAAATATTTTATTAAATTTAGATTTTTTTCTTTATTTTAGCCCTGAGTTCTACCTGTATTATTATTATAACAAATGTCCAGTTTGTGGGCCTGCCGCAAGTATCCATCTACTCATTTATACGATCGGCCAATCAGTGAGCGAGTGAGTGATGCGATACTTTGGGGGTATACATATACTCGTATTTCCCAAACTTAATTGATTGGAAACGGATTGTTTAACGAGTCGGTAAAACTACGCTAGGGAGAGTACCTACCTAAGATCATTTTCAGGCCGTAGGTTGCATCTGTAAGTAAGATATCGATAGCTGGAGAGTGCCTCGAGATGGTTCGAGACCAGGGCTCCCGGTGGTGGGCGTCTACTCTCCTTGCGGCCTTCGATATGGTTGCCCATAAACAATATCTAGCTAAATGGCTAGCTATTAAGCGCGCGTTTGGGTGTGTTGTGTACAGATGGTAGGAACGAGATCGTTTTTAAAATACGCGTTAGCAAAAGCTTGCTTCAAATCGTGCAATTGGCAGCTGCAGCCGCTGAGAGCAGAGCTAGCGGCGCTCCGTCTCCATCTCCTCGAGCGCCTCCACCTCCAGGTACTCGACGCGCTCCTCCGCCTCCGGGGTCTGCCACTCCGCGTCCTGCGGAACACCATCATGCATTCTATAATAATGTACAGTACGCGGGTTAACTACCAACCTAGCCTGTGTTGGAAGAGCACCGATCGTAGCGAGATCCCTAAACGAAGGACTTGTTCAGGGAGGGTGGCCATAACCAGGATGGATGTTAACAAGAAAGAGGCCTTATGGGGGACGACATCGGTCTCGCGGGCGATTTATTATTATCTAGTCTTCTATAATTTTGCGTTTTAAAATAAAACACATTTATAGTGCCCGCGCTAAAAACAGAGTCGTCGGGCCAAAAGTCGGAAATCAAAAAAAAGCCAAATCAGTGTATCTCGCTCGCACTCATTGGGCTTAGGGAGCGTCGTGATGTGCGATGTGTAACAACAGGTAGGCGATATCGATAACATATTAATTAGATTTTTTGATGTTTGAAACTACGAATAAATAATAAGTCAGGAAATCTAACTGCATGAAAAAAATTACCCAACCAAAGTCGTGTCCAAGTAGGCGGAGCTTAAAAGTCTTGTCCAGCGCGTCATCAGGCTGACATGTTGCTTGTTTGCGAACACACGTGAAAACCGCGTAATTTTTAGTCTTAATTTGTGAACTAGCTGTGAATCATCATGCCAGCATGTTTCGTGAAGTGGTGCAGGAGCCATACAAGACTCAAATGTCCAGGGATCACTTTTCCCTAGTAAGTAGTGGCAAAACTATAATTATATTAAAAGTTGTTCAAATACGTTATAAAAAGAAATGGTCAATACTATGCAAAATGAAGTCAGTAAATTTTTGACTGACTTTGTTTTTTATTTTTATTTTATACAAAACGAGATGGTCAGTACCTACCATGTAAACTGAAGTATTTTTTTCTTGTTGAAATATTTGAATGTAAATCGATAAACTTTAGATATTTTGTGTGTCATGGTCATGACGTCAGTTGAATCTGAGACCTGAAGAAATGCGCTGATGTTGCTGTTGACAGTTGATACTTTTTAGTTTGCCTACCCAGCCGTATGACATAACAACATTGCGCCTACTATTTCATAATGTTTAAAACAGACTAAGGTTTCCGCCCTACACCTTTAGATGATATGATAGATGATGATAATTGATAGACCGTCTATCAATTATCATCATCTATCATATCATGACGTCTATCATAGACGTAATAGATTACTTATAAGTGAGTAAAAATGCACCGCTTGCAAAAGTGCCTTCGACGTTGCTCTACGTGTCCAGGCTTCACTATACCACGAAGGTGGAGGAGATCGTGGAGTATGTGAAGAGGAAGATCAACACCTTGGTGAGGGTCGAGCTGTTGGAGTCGCGTCATAATGATTTTAAATCATTTGTGGTGCGTATTCCAACGGAGAATATTTCGACCTTCACTAAGGAAGAATTCTGGCCGAAGAATGTGCTGTTCCGGCGTTTTCGCGGACGATTACCGGTCGCAGCACATATCGCGTGTCACACGTCGCCGACTCTACGTGGTAGTAAATAGGTATATATTTTATGTATGTTAGAATAAGGTATATATTTTATATGGGCCGTAGTTTTTAAGTATTTTACATCCTGTACTAGACTAACGTTGCCTGAAATAAATGTTTTATTATTATTATTATTATAAAAGTGCAAATGTGCGGTTTATATGTAAATCGTACACAGACTAAAAAATACTTAAAACTTTGAAACATTTTCCCACTGATTTTTACCTAAGCTATCTCAATAATATTTTTTAGGTTTTTTCGCACATACAAACAAAGTGATATTGTAAAAATTAAAATAAAAATGTTATAAGAAAAATATTGTACCTACCTCTTATTGTTTTATTATTTACTTGGTTCGATCCACTTATTGCATACATCGTCCACGCAGACGTGACGCCGATATATGACTCAGCTGTCATAGCAGACATTGCAGCCCGCGCGCGAACCAATCCCTGCTTTCGTTCAGCAAGCGCGAACCAATCCTTGTTTTCGTTCTGATTTTAAACCAATCACCAAACATTGTCTATTTGTAACTTTGGATGTGATTCGTTTTTTTAATTATACGTCGTTTTGGTTTTAAGTAGGGCTACGTTTTGTTTGGAATTGGTTTTGAGTTAGACTTCCTGACTTATTATTTATTCGTAGGTTTGAAATTATACAATAATGTAATTTAGAAATGGTTATTATTACTTTAAAATCAGAAACTCAACATAAAAATCTAATGTCTATCTAACCTACCTACGGATAAAAAATTTACATAAGAATATTTTATTAAATTACAAATTATTTTCTTCATCAAAGGTTATAATAAATAATCCTTGACCCTAATATTATAAATCAGGGTCATAAAAAATGTTCTTAACTTGATCTCTCAAAAAGCTCGTTCTTCTGCATGCTTCACATCCATAATTATTGAAGCCAGTTTTCGCTGGTAGGGTTGGTAATGTTTTCTATGGCTTAATGCAGAACAATTTTAACATCGGCTATTTTAAACGTATGGTTTTTACCTGCGCTCAGGTAGCGAGCGCGCCTTTGCATTTATCGATAAGAAGCAAAGTGTTGCACATGTTAGATATTGACATGTATGTTCCGACAAGCCGGTGGCTAGCGCGGCCACTCTAGAGGGTGACTTGTGCGCACGTTGTTGTTCCGACAAGCCGGTGGCTAGCGCGGCCACTCTAGAGGGTGACTTGTGCGCACGTTGTTGTTCCGACAAGCCGGTGGCTAGCGCGGCCACTCTAGAGGATGACTTGTGCGCACGTTGTTGTTCCGACAAGCCGGCTGACTCACACGCATAGTTCCAACCGAATTCTGTTTGCGGGGGCGAGGGGAGCGAGGAATGCGCCAGTCAGGTACAGATTGTGTGAGCGAAACGTTGGAAAGCAACTGAATAATGTTTGCGGGGGCGAGGGGAGCGAGGAATGCGCCAGTCAGGTACAGATTGTGTGAGCGAAACGTTGGAAAGCAACTGAATAATGTTTGCGGGGGCGAGGGGAGCGAGGAATGCGCCAGTCAGGTACAGATTGTGTGAGCGAAACGTTGGAAAGCAACTGAATAATGTTTCCGAGGCGAGGATTGCGTCAGTCAGGTACAGATTGTGTGAGCGAAACGTTGGAAAGCAACTGAATAATGTTTGCGGGGGCGAGGGGAGCGAGGAATGCGCCAGTCAGGTACAGATTGTGTGAGCGAAACGTTGGAAAGCAACTGAATAATGTTTCCGAGGCGAGGATTGCGTCAGTCAGGTACAGATTGTGTGAGCGAAACGTTGGAAAGCAACTGAATAATGTTTGCGGGGGCGAGGGGAGCGAGGAATGCGCCAGTCAGGTACAGATTGTGTGAGCGAAACGTTGGAAAGCAACTGAATAATGTTTCCGAGGCGAGGATTGCGTCAGTCAGGTACAGATTGTGTGAGCGAAACGTTGGAAAGCAACTGAATAATGTTTCCGAGGCGAGGATTGCGTCAGTCAGGTACAGATTGTGTGAGCGAAACGTTGGAAAGCAACTGAATAATGTTTCCGAGGCGAGGATTGCGTCAGTCAGGTACAGATTGTGTGAGCGAAACGTTGGAAAGCAACTGAATAATGCCCGTCTGGCAGCCCAACAGATTTTCTGCTAGGCAGAATTTATGCGACCGAAAATACACGACTCACAACTCAAAAAATTATGCTATGTTTGAATTTCTGTTGCCGCATCGCCTATACTATACATAACTCAACAATTACCGATGCCTTAAAAAAAGCTTATGTTATTTATTTATTTATTTGTTTATTTACAATTTTATACATGGTTACTGGTAAATTAGTGACAATACGTGAACTGCAGGTCCTGCCCATCATCACAAACACGTTTGTGAAGACGCCATGTCTAAATTCTTAAAAAAAAAACCCCTCTGATACTAAATGAAAAAATATCTTTGTCTGCAATCCAAATCTTCCACTCTCATACCTTCTGTTAATTCAGGGCAGAGCTGTTTTTAAGTTGAATTTCAAATAAAATCTCTCTAACAAACGATTATTGAATTGCGGGGGGTACCTTTTACCAATACCAATAAGTTTAAGAATTAAGACCTGGCGTCTTCACAAACATGTTTGTGATGATGGGCAGAACCTGCAGTTCACATATTGTCACTAATTTACCAATAACCCTGTATATCACTGTGCTCGATGTATACCTATCACAAACTGCCCATTTAATGTTTTTTTGAAAATGAGACGCTTCGTCCGTACACACACACGTACACACAAAAATACTCAAACGCGCATTTCCAGGCGCGCGTTTGAGTGTGTTGTGTGCAGACTAAAGAAACGCGATCATTTTTAGGGTTCCTTACCCAAATGGTAAACGGGATCCTATTACTAAGAGTCCGCTGTCCGTCTGTCGGTCTGTAACCAGGCTGTATCTCATAAACGTGATAGTTGAAATTCCACAGATGATGTATTTCTGTTGCCGCTATAACAACAAATACTAAAAAACGGAATAAAATATATATTTAAGGGGGCTCCCATACAACAAACGTGAATTTTTTTGCTCGTTTTTGCTTGATATTGATAACGGCAACAGGTAGACAGAGAATATTCACAGAATATTGAGTAATATTTTCACATTAAAAATAATTAGTAATTAAATTAAAACAAATATTTAGAGGGGGCTCCCATACAGCAAACGTGATTTTTGCCGTTTTTATAGATAATGGTACGGAACCCTTCGTGCGCGAGTCCGACTCGCACTTGGCCGGTTTTATTTTATTACTTTGGCAAGCATGTACGAACCGTACGAAAAGGTAGGTCGCGGCTGCTTGCGGTGGCAACCAAAATATTTTTATAATTTATTTATAATTCTGTTGTATGTAAACCGTACAAAATCCACTGGAACATCATTTGGTCAACATCTAGCATCGCTACCTGTCTCACTCTAACTCACATCAAAAAGCGTCATTATCTATTTATTTCAAAAAAACATATTCAGGAAAAAAGCTACAATGATTTGAGATAGACCCGTGATTTTGTGGTTTTTCTGGGTCCCAAAAGTGCTTATCCGGTAGCTATAACCTTAATGAGCTACTTACTTTAAAAAAGGTATGTAATAATTTAATTTCGCGCTGCTGATGTCACGTTGCATCTTAAGCATACATATTTCGTTAGTTCTAAGTGAAAGGGAAAAGTAATGATAAATACTTGATTATCTTCCTTATCCTGGTGCGTGCGCGAGTGGCGCTTCATGGCGGCCGTCGATCCGAAACTGAAACGTGAATACAAGGATGGGTTACCGAACTATGGACACAACAATATTAGACAACACAGAGACCACGGTTCACTTTGACGAAGTTTAATTGCGAATAACAATTGGGTCATTCCAGCGAAGATATTTACATAATTTGTACTTGTATCTATCATCACAGCAAAGCCAATGAATTGATTTAAAAGGAATTGTAAATTTTTTAGGGTTCCGTACCCAAAGGGTAAAAACAGGACCCTATTACTAAGACTCCGCTGTCCGTCTGTCACCAGGCTGTATCTCATGAACCGTGATAGTTAGACAGTTGAAACTGTCACAGATGATGTATTTCTGTTGCCGCTATAACAACAAATACTAAAAAACCGAATAAAATTAATATTGAAGGGGGCTCCCATACAACAAACGTGATTTTTTTGCTCGCTATTGACAACGGCACCAGGTAGACGCTTCAAATATTCACAGAATATTTATTTATTTAAGTAATCATTTTAAAAATAAATAATTAAAATAAAACTAATATTTAAGGGGGGCTCCCATACAACAAAAGTGATTACAGATAATGGTACGGAATCCTTCGTGCGCGAGTCCGACTCGCACTTGGCCGGTTTCATTTTAATATTTTTGCGTTATTGTTTAAGAACGTAGCTGTAGCGCAATTGAATATGGTACCGTATTTTTTCTTCATGGAGCGTCTAATGAAAGGCCGGTTAGAACACAGACTGGTTTATTCAATATTTGCGCCTACCTTCATTTATCAGTAGGCGTCAACCCTCCATCTTTCCCTTCTTAATCTAAGCTTAGGTATCTAAAGAACCAACACCCTTACAATTCTAAATCTAACCTAGCACATTGAAAGAATAGGTACCTAATAATAATAACAAATTAAATGTCTTTCAACATAAGGTACCTACCTTAAATAAATAGTATCTACTTAATCTATGGTTTGGCTCGTTTCATAGCTCGCAGAGCTCGAGCCGAAACACCCAGCAAAGGAGGGGTCGCAGACCTCTCGTCCGCGGTCTGAGGGACCTGTGCTGGCGATGATGAGGCAGCTGAAGGCTGTCCTCCAAGGCTCTCGTCTTCCACACCCTCCTCCGCTGCATCTTCGAACCTGTCATCGTCGACATCGTTGGCCGCCGGCCTCAACGATGAATCGCTTGACCCATTGGAATTAGGCCGAGACAAAGAATACCGGGTATTACGAGTTGGTTTGACTGAAATGACTTGGTCTTGGTGCCTACGCCATTGAGTACCATCTCGCAATTGAACTTTATACGATAAAGGACCCGTTTTCTTTGTAACATTCCCCTCGGCCCACTTCTGCCCCTTGCTAGAATAATCTCGCACGAGCACCGGCTCTCCTAGCGCAATGTCGTCGCGCTCGCGCCCGCCTTTGTGCGCGACCTGCCGCGCCTGCGCGTCGCGCACCACGGCCGCCACGTCCGGCCGCAGCGCATCCAGGCGTCCGCGCAGGCGGTGGCCTAGGAGCGCCACGGCCGGCGAGACGTTTGTAGTCGCGTGTTCGACATTCCTATACTGAAATAAGAATTTACACAATGCTTTGTGAACATTTTCCCCTTCCTGAATGGCCCGTTTAATTACCTTCTTTATAGTTTTGACTGCATTCTCTGCAGCTCCATTTCCTTGAGGCCGGTACGGTGCCGACGTGACATGTTTAATACAGTTCTTGCTACAATATTCCTTAAAATCGAATGACAGAAATGGTGGGCCATTATCTGTGACCAGTTGTGACGGTAAGCCAAACCTAGAAAATATAGATCGGAACACAGAAATCGTGGACTCAGCGTCCGTTTTACTCATACAAATCACTTCAATCCATTTCGAAAACGCATCTATTACAATGATGTATTTCTTACCCGCGCACTCAGCGAAATCCGCGTGGATTCGCTGCCAGGGCTTCAGTGGAAATTCCCACGGGTGCAAGGTCGCGTGCGGTGGGGCATCGCGCACTGCACGGCACGCTTCACAGGTACGACATACCTTTTCAATATCGGGGTCCAGGCTAGGCCAGTACACATAACTTCGTGATAAATTTTTCATTTTATTAATTCCTAAGTGCCCTTCGTGAATTTCCGCTAAAACCCTAGCTTGCAATGATGGGGGTATAACTATTCTATATTTATATATCAAGCAGCCTAAATCAAGCACAATCTCGTCCTTGCGAGCGAAATAAGGTTTCTCCTCATCACAACTGGGCGCAGCCGGCCACCCAAACTGAACGTAGCCTTTAATTTTAGTTAAAATCTTATCGTGGGTAGTTTCCGCCCCGATCTCCTTAAAACTTACCGGCATCGTATCGCGCACCAAGTCTACGTAGCGGACCGGCTCGACGACCGGCCGCTCGCTCGGCAGCGGCAGGCGAGACAATGCGTCAGCTGGTCCGTTATCAATAGATCTAACAAATTTTGTCGTAAAATTATATGCAGCTAAACGAGCTGCCCACCTTTGCAAACGACTAGCTGCCGTCTGCGGAATGCCTCCCTTTTCACCAAAAATATAACTCAGCGGCTGATGGTCGGTGCGTAAAATAAAGTGCCGGCCATACAAGTATTGGTGATGTTTTGTGATACCAAAGAAGATAGCGAGTGCTTCTTTGTCAAGCTGGCTATAGTTTTTTTCAGCCGAATTGAGTGTTCTCGATACACACGAGAGCGGGCGCTCGCTGCCGTCGGAGTACTGGTGCGCCAGCACGGCGCCCAGCCCGTACGCGCTGCTGTCCACGGCCAGCACCAGCGGCCGCCCCTCCTCGTAGTGCGCCAGCACGCGCTTGCTGCACAATGCACGTTTTGCACTCGCAAATGAGTCCTCACATTTATTGTTCCATTCCCAGTCGACGCCTTTCTTTAGCAATGCATGTAATGGATGTAATATCATACTAAGGTTAGGTATAAACTTACCATAGTAGTTAAGCATACCTAAAAAGCTTTTCAATTGGGAGACATTCGTAGGTTGGGGAGCCTCATAAATAGCCTCAAGTTTTTGTGGATCGGGGCGAAGACCTGTTTTATCTATAATAAAACCTATGTACTTTACACTTGCTTGTAGAAAACTACATTTTCCCCGTTTAACGGTAAAACCCATCTGACTCAGCCTGCTTAAAACGGCCCGCAAATTACTCAAGTGTTCTCGCCTAGTAGGACCTGTCACACAAATATCATCTAAAAATACCACAGTATTCGGTATACCCCGCAAGGTTTCCTCCATAATCTTTTGAAACTTTTCCGGAATACAGGATAAGCCAAAAGGGACCCGTCGATAGATGAATGTCCCCACGTGGGTCGTTATGGCTGTGTATGGCTGAGAATCCTCAGTAAGCATTATTTGTTGGTAGCTGTGTTTTAAATCAATTTTTGAAAATTCCTCCCCCCCGCTAAGAGTCGCAAACAATTCTTCTATCCGGGGAAGAGGGTAGGGATCGCGTTTGAGTTTCGGGTTGATAGTTATCTTGTAATCCCCGCAGATTCGTATATCACCGCCCTCCTTTATGACAGGAACAATGGGCGTGCCATAGTCAGATGTCTCGACGCGGTAAATGGTGCCCTCACGCTCTAAGCGTTCAAGCTCGCGCTCCACGCGTGGGCGCAGCGCCAGGGGCACCACTCGCGCCCGTACATACACTGGTTTATTATCGGTGACATGTAATTGGATCGTCTTCTTACAAAGTCCTAACTTATCTGTAAACACTTCTGGAAATTCAGCTGTGAGGCGGTTCACAAATGGATCGCTTACTTGGTCATTAATCTCATGCAACGCAATGGTTATCTTATTTACTTGAAGGGCGCGCATCCACTCTCTCCCCATTAAAGGGCGCCCTCCATTACGAATTACATGAAGCTGGCAATCGGGCGCCGCCACATTATCGAGGCATAAATCCACCGAAATGAACCCGAGCGATTCCATTTTTGAACCGACGTAGCTTCTTAAATTTAAATTGTCCGCCCTCAAAACCTTATTCGAAAAGTTACGGCGATAGAAGTCCTCACTTATCGTCGAAATCCGGCTACCCGTATCTACTTCAAAGTCAAGAGACCGTCGGTCTACGAACACCGAAATAACATAAGGGCGATCACCTCTTCCATCTACCTGGATATTGAAGAAGTCCTCGTCCTCGTCATCACTTACGTAGTTCTGTCGGGATCCCGCACGTACCTTCTTACACATCATTTTAAGATGCCCCCGAGCACCACACTCATCACAATTATATTGAGCGAACCGACACTTGTCCGCCCGATGCGGCTTACCGCACCGCCAGCAATGTACGCCCGCCTCAGCGCCAGCGCCCCGGGGGCTCGCGGCCGCAGCACCGCCTCCTGGCCCCGAGCGCGCGGCCGCCGCGCGCCCCCCGGCGCCGGCGCCGCCACGTCGCCTCACGTTCGCCTGGTGCAGGCCTTCGCCCGCCGCCAACGCCGCAGCCGCTGGCGCCACGCTGGTGGCCGCGGCCGCCGCCGTGGCACCGCTCACCTCCGCATGGCGCTCCGCTGCCTCCAGCGCGAGAGCCAGTTCAACCGCCTCCTTGTATGTAATTTTCCTCTCGGCAAATATACGCGACCGCATCATCTCATTCGCTAAACCCGAAACAAATTGGTCGCGTAGATTTTCTTCCAACGTAGCTCCAAAATTACAAGTCGTAGCGAGGTGTTTTAACGATTGTAAATAATCTGTCAGAGATTCGCCGACGTTTTGTCTTCGCAAGCGAAAAACATGGCGCTCCGCAATCTCTGATCGTTGCGGCTCCAAATGATCGTTTACGAGCTTCACTAACTCGTCAAAACTTTTTGTTTCTGGATGCACAGGGGAACACAAGTCGCACATAAGTGAATATGTCGCTTCGCCAACCACAGTAATTAGCAATGACACTCGTAACGTCTCTTTTATTTCGTTCAACACAATGTATTGTTTCACTCGACGGATATATGCGGGCCATTGTTTAGAGTTTATTTCAAATGGTTCCAATTTACCTATCGGCATGTTTTGCAAGTTTTTGAAACACTTTTAGAGCCACACACACGGATATTCCTTTATAAATACGCGTAAATTCGGATCGTCGCCAATGGAGCGTCTAATGAAAGGCCGGTTAGAACACAGACTGGTTTATTCAATATTTGCGCCTACCTTCATTTATCAGTAGGCGTCAACCCTCCATTCCTAATACTTTTGTTTGCCTTCTAATGTATTATTGTAAAAGATTCGACATAATACAATTCAAGGCGTTTAAAACAGCGGCAAGTTATTACATGACAATAATTTTGTTGAAAGGTTATAAAACATCTACGAAATGCTTATCGAGTTTTGTCCACAGCAAAACATAGTCTTTTTTATCCTGACTTATAAATATAGAATCTTCTGTCGTCGGGCTTGGCAAAAGAAACAATTAAGCTACGTGTAATGGTTTTGGCTACATGAGACATTGTGCAAGTAAATACTTATAAAATTATTGAGATTTGAAACGGTGTCCCACCCGTCACAATCATAACGGCCTGTGGGACCAAACAACTTGATGAATTCGTGTTTAATTATTAGATACAAATTAAAAGTTATAGTAATAATATTCCGATTTACGGGAATTCATCGCGATTATGTCCATTTTTTCCGACGTTTCAGAAGATTTACAGTGACGTGGTCACGGAATGCCTAAACCAGCTGAAACGTCATCGGGAAAAGCTAAATTAACGTGAGAAATATTAATTAATAGTAATATTTCGATGGACTGACCACAAAAGATTTTTTTCTATTAAAAAAATGTAGAGTTCACTTTTTGTCGTTTTTATTCGTTTTTTAGTGTTTCCATTAGATGCATAGTTAATATGCTTGTCTAAGCAGTTGTGTGTGTTTTATTTGCGAAATTTATATCGTAGACTTTTAATAATCGCACGCAATTGTTACTCGTCCCACCCGTCACAAAATACTGTCCCAACCGTCACCGCCGCCGTATGATTTGGCCTCTTCCGTAATATTCGGAACAATAATTGAAAAATGAACCATGGTATGTGGTATTACTGTGGAGGTATGTGTGACGGTACTCACGTCCTGGGGCAGTGGGGGCAGGCGACGGCGGGGGGCGCGGGGGGCTCCGCCTCGTCGCCCCCGTGACACTTGCGGATGTGCGCCATCAGGTTACTCCTGCAAACACACACCGTTACACTACCGTCTGCTTCAACTATTTACTACAGTGTTAAAGGCCAGTTTAGAGAAACACAAGTACCTGGTAGTGAAGCGCAGTATGCAGGCACGGTACCCGCACACGTAGTGTTGTTGCGCGGCGTGCATGGCGGTGTGCGCTGTGCGCTCCGCCGCGCACGCGCACAGCTGGAAGCACTGCGCGCACAGTAGCGGGTGGGTGCGGGCGTGCGCGCGCAGCTCCGTGCGACTAGGAGCCAGCCAGCCGCAGGCGGGGCAGAGCGAGGGGCAGGCGGCCTCGTGGAGCCGCAGCTGTCCCGCGGTGAGGTGTGTGCTGTTGCACAGGTGGCAGTGCAGCGGGTCGAGCGCATGCCTGCCCGCGTGCGCCTCCAGCTCCGAGGGGGAGGGGAAGGCGGCACCGCACGTCCAACACCAGTGCGCCCCGCCGCCGTGACCAGCGATGTGCGACCGGAACTCAGAGATACGCTGGAAGCAACACGGAACTGTCCTCACTTTTGGTATCTGGTATAGAATACTAGAAATTACTTTTCATTGTTTTTGATATTGTCAAGTATTCCTTTAGTTGGTTTGGTTACACTGGTAGCGTCCCGCAACACCATTATTGTGACCTGCTTTAGAACGAGACACGCAAGCCAATAAGCAGCATTTAAGGCGCGTACATCGAGCACATATCCAGGAGTTAATATTTTAGCTACTCATCGAAAGGACAAGAATTTTGTTAAGTTTTGGAATGCGACTAAAAAACTAAATTATAAGCAGAATCTACCGGTATCTATTGATGGCTTGCAGGAACCAAAGCTAATAGCGGAAGTCTTTACAAAAAAGTTTAAAATGAGCCCGCAACCAGTGGAGAGTGTGCCCGCTGCTGAAACTGTATTGTGTGATAACCCTTGCATGTTTTCAGAAGAAGACGTGAGGAACGCCGTAAGAAATATGAAACGTGGCAAGTCACCTGGCCATGACGGTCTCAGCATCGAGCACATTCTTTACGGTAGCGATAGACTTATTGAACATCTTTGTTATTTATACAACATATTGTGTTGCAAATATAGTTACCTTCCGCCTGATTTAATGAAAACTATAGTAGTTCCCGTGGTTAAAAATAAAACGGGTGATCTTAGCTCGTCTACTAACTACCGCCCTATATCGTTGGGAACTGTTATCGGGAAGGTGTTGGAGCGACTAATCTACCCTAGGCTGCATGAAACCTTGAGGATAGCCGACGCACAGTTTGGTTTCCGTTCAGATCTTTCGACGGATTCGGCCATAATGAGCCTTAAAAGCACGGTGAATTACTACACCTCACAGAACACCTCCGTCTACGCTTGCTTCCTAGATCTTAGCCGTGCTTTTGACCTCGTTAACTATGACATCTTATGGGCCAAATTAACAGCTGCTAATGTGCCTGTTCACGTGGTCAATCTGTTGAGATACTGGTACGGAAACCAAACAAACTGTGTAAGATGGGGTGACGCGACTTCTAGTGAATACATGCTAGAATGCGGAGTTCGCCAAGGTGGATTGACCTCGCCTGACCTTTTTAACCTCTACGTCAATAGCTTGATCGAGGAGCTGAGGAGCTCCAAAACCGGCTGTTATTTAGGTAACGTCTGCGTAAATAACCTAAGTTATGCTGATGACATGGTGCTCCTCAGCCCCTCCGTTAGAGGGTTAAGGAGACTGTTATTAACCTGTGAGCAATATGCTATTGGTCACGGGTTAAAATACAACGTAACGAAAACCGAAATGATGGTATTTAGGTCGGGTCGAGGTCCAGACAGGGTGCCCGAGGTTTGCATGAACGGCTCTACCATCAAGGTGGTAGAGCGGTTCAAGTACTTGGGGCACATGCTGACGGGGACGCTGAGGGACGACGAGGACATTGAGCGGGAACGAAGGGCGCTCGCGGTGAGGAGTAACATGCTCGCACGCCGCTTTACAAACTGCAGCACGGACGTTAAGAACACCCTATTCCGTGCGTATTGTCTGGGCATGTACACATGCCAGCTATGGTCGAATTTCACCAGGAAGGCCATAAACACCATCAGAGTCCAGTACAATAACGCGTACCGGGCACTCATGAGGTTACCGAGATGCTGCAGTGCATCGAGCATGTTCTCTGAAGCGGGAGTGCCCGACTTCTTCGCCATCATCCGTTCTCGCGTAGCATCTTTCTGGGGTAGGTTAGTCCGCTCTAAAAATAGTATTTTAAAAGCTGTCTCTGACCAGGTACACAAAAATTATATTTTTATGCACTGGATTTCCCTTCATATGGAGGGAAACAGGAAGTGACGTGCGGTAGCTTTGCGCCGTGTTATTTTTGTTAATTCTAATTCTATTTATGTATATTTTCGAAACTGTGTGATTTTTTTGTGATATGGGTTTTTTGCCTGAAATAAACGATTTTATTTTATTTTATTTATTTTATTATAAAGCAAGGCGAGAGAAGCGAGCCGCGCTTCGTTCTCGGTGAGCGAAGCGAACCGCAATACGACACCTATCGCACTGGATGGCGAGCGAAGCGAGCCGCGCTTCGTGTTCGCAACCTGTTGGCGTGGGTCGGATTGCAGTGAGCGGAGCGAACCGCAATACGACACCTTTAACACAGCAAGGTGCACCAAAAAAAAAAAAAAAAAAAAAAACGAAACGAAAGAAAGAGACAAAAGAGCATTACGTCTCAACCCAAGGACCGAGGGGTCGTCACCCCTCGAGTTGCAGCCGGGGTAAAGAGGCCAAGCCTCGAGGCCTCCCTCCGTGCCCCCAACAAGGGCCGGAACGAAACTTTGATGGCGAAGCGAGCCGCACTTCGTGTTCGCACCCACCCACTTATATGGGTATGGATTTCGAGTAACTCGAACTCGTAGATTACGAAAAAGATGTGCATTTCCAATCCAAGATGGCTGACATTTTCTAATCGCAAAAATCACTCATGGTTTCGTTTCCGACTAATTCAGATACGTAGATTACGAAAAAGATGTCCATTTTCAAATCCAAGATGGCCGACATTTTTTTTATCGCAGTTGTCACTCATGGATGTCGTTTTCGACTAACTCGGACACGGAAATTAGGAAAAAGATGTCCATTTCTAAATCCAAAATGGTTGACATTAATCGCAAATTTCTCTCTTGGATATCGATTTCGAACAAATCGTGCGTGTAGGTTACGACAAGGGGAACACAATTAAAAAGTGAACAATCTACACAACGCTCGCGAGCTGCTTGCAGCTCGCGCACATCTAAAAAACTAGTTACATTATTATTTTTAATAATAAAAAAAATATTATTATAACTTAAAAAAAAAATTACAATTCCTTTACTAATTAATCGAAAGGAACTTCGTTCCATCCGGGTGTCCCTTGACACCTCTCAAGTTTTTTTTATGGCCTTGGTTTCACACCTTTTTGAAAACATTCTATAGACTATAACCATCAGGGATATGTAGAATTCTAATGGTGAAAGAATTTTTCAAATCGGTCCATTAGTTTCGGTGCCTATTCCCGTCAAACAACCAAACAAACAAATCTTTACTCTTTAAAATATAAAGATTAGTAAATATTTTTTTTTTTTTAATTTCTCGCTATGCCTACTTTTGAATATCATTGCAAGTGAGCTGGTAATAGAACTACACTAGGTACCTACAATACTTTGCTTTATTTTGTATTTCTTGTTTTCTTTTTATAAATACCACTACGGGAAAAATTCTCTGAAATGAAAATGTTTTCATAAAAAAGCTACGTAGATAGGGTACCTACGTAGATTATCGCATCTATATAAAAAAATAATTCATACATGTATGCATACATACATACATAACATACCTACATAAAGCCGAACATAGAACCTCTTTTTTGAAGTCGGTTAAAAATAAATGCATATACGTTGTTATTATTACAGGTATTTAAATGGTTGAAGGTACCTATTTTCGTGGTGGATTAATGTCACGTGCGTAATTTAATCTTGTATGTACACAACCTGTTTGATAACATGATAAAATGATAATACAATACCATGCTGTTGTTGGTAAAATATCGATAGTCTAAACCAGTTTGTTCCTTCTCTAGCGTAGATTGAGAATTTAACTAGATCAGTGGCATGCGTGGCCGCAAAAAGGGACAGAGTAATACGAAGTGGTGTTGCCATACAATTTTGTTACCCTGACTTTAGGTTCGTAATTTCATGTCTGGTAGGTGGTATTTTAGTATCATACATCATTCATTACATTAGGTACCTACGTATGCGGGAGTAGGTAAACTTTTAATTTAATGAGCATAGAAATAAAACAACGTTCAGGTATCAATGTTAGGTTACGTTTAAATTTATTACCACCGCCACATAATACGAGCTAACGTGTAGGTAGACATCATTTCAAATACTAAAATAATGTAATTTTGAAAATAATATTATTGCTAGATAATCAATTCAAACACTTACCAAGCAAGAACTTACAATAAAAATTGCACTTTGGAAATCACATTTCTTTTAAGTAATTAAATCTTACACATAAGGTATTGCTAAGATAAGACAACCATTATACGAAATTCAAAAGCACTTTTAAATTATACTTCAGGTAAAATGTGCAGAGAAAACCAAATTAAATTTTTTACACCTTAAACACAATATTACCTACGTCCTAGCCTATGTATCCAAATATTTTATATTCTGTTTTATTTATTAGGTATGTAATAATGACCATTGTGTGTGATGATTATGATTACTCTCCACAAATCATAGGATCACAAATCAATCAGTCTTTATTTCTATCAAAGAGCCTTAATCAATACCCATACACTTGAGAAATAAAATTGTACATACACTAATTAAACGGTACATACCTACTTACTAATTTACACTGGTGGTTTTATTTATACTGCGTTGTATTTCTCTTACAAACTCAAAGTTTTCATGATTTTCCTCACGTACCTTTTCCGTAGTAGGTATATATCTTACATGCCTGAAATAAAATATTGAAGCATTAATATGAAAATTATAAATAGTACTATAGTAATAGTAAGTTATATTAGTAACACCAAATCCCAATACCATTTAAATATTTTCGATTTAGTATTTTGATTAGTAGGTAGACTAAAACACAAAGTAGGTATAATTTTTCTATCCAAATCTCAAACAGTCCTTCACCCATCATCGTAGCACTGATTCTTTTTATGTATTTATTTATTTTACTTACCAGTCTTGGAACAGCATAAGAGAACAGATACGTTCACGTTTCTTTTTTGTTAACGATTTTCATGAAAATGTTTGAACAAATCACTAAATATTTTTGGGTTCCCAGTTTTTGCGACCCGTGGCTTCTATCCAAAGCAAACGTAAATCATTGTTTTCGGGAAATCTGTAACAAACAAAATCATATTTTAAGAATGTATGTAGATGTAGGTATTCATGTCTCAATGCGCCACGACATTTGGGGAATTTTATTTTCGAGTGCAGGCAACCCTAAATTTTCGTAATTTTAGGTTATATTTATTAGAATTATTTTAAAACATAGTTTTTGAGTCTTGTCTGTACGGAAATGTATGAAACTATAAATTTTGAACCTTTTTTGAAGTCAAACGAGCTTGTACTTACGATTGGAATGACAAACTCGGCACTTTTCGTTCACCGTCACTTTTACATCCAAAAACACTGCACCGCACCATCGTTGCTTCAGATTTATATCGTTGAGAGACGCAGGAATGCCCGCAGAGTCACTTTCACACATTTAATTAGCAGAAAGTATCATTAGGTCGAAAAAAACAAATACTATGTGATGTGCCCGGCATGTTTGTTTAGCTCTTATAAGAGCTAAACAATGAAAAAACTGGCACACTGGTAGAGACAGAGAAACTTTCATTCTATCTCATTTCTTCTCAGGCTACAAGCATATTTTTATCTCTCTCTTGTGTGAATGAAATGGGTATATGCAACACCTCTAGTGGTATATACTCTAAGTTCTCTAGCGACTGCGTAGAGCAGGAAGAAAATATAAACGACACTCGGTAAGAAAGGGATGTCAAATGACACGTCATGAACACCGAACGAGCTTGACCATTTTACCGTGACCTCTAGCTTTCTAGTAAAATAATTTCGTACTAAAGTTAATCACGTGAAAAACCTATCTATGAAATTAATGTGTTATAAACTTGGAAGATCGTGTATTTTTACCACACCATTTGATAGAGCACTAGGACCTGGTTTAGTCTTGGGTTCTGTATTGTCACCAAGCGACAAGACACACACACGGTTCTAACTTTTGGTCAGCACTGAATTGACGGTCGTGGGCGTGCCCTTTATATAAGTGCTAAAACACTGACTTGAGGCAGAGTAGCGCATTTCAGTATGGCACCTCTACTGGATATGTGCTCGATGGGCGCGTACAACCGCGTGGCAGTCTGGAAATTTCCCGCCATCCGCCATTAAGCTATGATGTCAAATCAAAAGATAAAAGCATGCACTTCACTCCCGAGAGCAAACTGACAAGTTGTCTCAAGATTTTGTACTGAAAAATAATAGTAATATTAAATGTCTCATAGAACAAATATCTTTGTTCTGTGATGTCTAGTGTTCACAATAGAACTGGGTACCTGGTAGGTGGCGGGGCACTGGGTGCACTGGTAGGTAGCAGCCGGGCCGGCGCGAGCGCGGTCTCCCCGCTCGGCGGCCTGCAGAGCGCCGCGCTCCACCATGATGACATCCTCCTCACTGTACCCCCCCGTGGCCCCTGCCCCTCCCACCACTATGAACACGTCTATCTTTTGGGTCAGCTCTGCCAATCTGTGAACAGAGTGCATCATGTTCAGAGCTGAAGCTGAGGTTTGGTCTTCTCATAGTCACGTCAGCTCTCATTTGAAAATGTTCCTGTTATTTGCTGGAAAGCTTGTGGAAGCAACCTTGCGGTCTTATTATTATTATTCAATAATAGACGAGCAGCTGAGAGCTGATATGTCTATGTCACAGTGCTCTTAATATTTCACTATATTGTTTGTCTCTGGTAGAGTTTGTTTTTGAAGCTGTTCACAGAGGGAGCTGTTATGACTTCTTCAGGAAGCCCGTTCCAAATGTTCACCACTCGGTTACTGGCAGTGCTACTAATTACCTCTTCCTCAGAGTCTGTATCTTCTCGCTGAGCGGCGGCGGCCCCTTGGCACTCAGCGCCTGGCTGAAGCAGTAGGCGTCCTCCGCACGCCGGATGCAGTGAGAGCACAGCCGCCCGCTCGGCACCACCTTCAACCAGTTAGAGGAATGTGACTGCAGGAGGCACTCAAAATAATGTGCTAAGCCTTTCTGTCACATTCAAGAACATAACATAACTAAAACATAAGTCATTCAAAGATTAGATTACTACCTACTTCATAAATAATCATCTCCTCACCAGGGCCTTTATAACTCGCACCAGTAGGTTATGGTATGTCACGTCACAATTAATGGGAAACAAACAATCAGTCAGAGTAATGCAGGATAGGACAATACGCTTTCGAACGTTCTCGCTTCCGGACGAGACGTAACTTCAACTTCTTATTACATGGGAGCCGTCAAGCATCACCAGTTACCCTGTTGTTGTTGAGCTGCAGCAGCATGGTCCGCAACGGCGCGCGCTGCTCCCCGCCGGCGCCGGCACCGTTGACCGCGTCGTCCTCCTCCGGAGAGAACAGCTCCTCATCATCCCGTCCGCACACACAGCACGTCTCACCCTCTATCTCTAGTTTCACGCCGGCACCCGCTACTGCAGAAGACATCGCAATGCAAGGAACACTACACGCAGCAGCAGCACTTGAAAAATATTAGTGGTTGCTTATTTTATTTATATACAGATAAAATTCAAATCACTTTAATCCGTAGATGGAGAATTTACCAGTTTACCTATTCTATAAGCTATAAATTTAATCACATTTACTTTAGTACTATACTTCACAGATTTATAAGTATAGTACTAACTATACTTATAAATCTGTGATCACATTTTGGTTGGAACCACAGAATGCCACAGAACAAGATAGACATAGACCTTCATAGACCCAGTGTTGGATTCGGACAGATTAAAAAATATTGTACGTTTCCTTCAAAAATATCATTCATGATTCATGTGAGCACCAGCCATAGACTAATAGTATACGCACCAGCCTTAGAGTAATAAGGCACTAGAGGTGTTGTATATACCCATTTCAGTCACTCAAGAGAGAGATAAAAATATGCTTGTAGCCTGAGAAGAAATGAGATAGAATGAAAGTTTCTCTGTCTCTACCAGTGTGCCAGTTTTTTCATTGTTTAGCTCTTATAAGAGCTAAACAAACATGCCGGGCACATCACATAGTATTTGTTGTTTTCGACCTAATGATACTTTCTGCTAATTAAATGTGTGAAAGTGACTCTGCGGGCGTTCCTGCGTCTCTCAACGATATAAATCTGAAGCAACGATGGTGCGGTGCAGTGTTTTTGGATGTAAAAGTGACGGTGAACGAAAAGTGCCGAGTTTGTCATTCCAATCGTTAGTACAAGCTCGTTTGACTTCAAAAAAGGTTCAAAATTTATAGTTTCATAGATTTCCGTACAGACAAGACTCAAAAACGATGTTTTAAAATAATTCTAATAAATATAACCTAAAATTACAAAATATTAGGGTTGCCTGCACTCGAAAATAAAATTTCCCAAATGTCGTGGCGCATGAATACCTACATCTACATACATTCTTAAAATATGTTTTTGTTTGTTACAGATTTCCCGAAAACAATGATTTACGTTTGCTTTGGATAGAAGCCACGGGTCGCAAAAACTGGGAACCCAAAAATATTTAGTAAATTTGTTCAAACATTTTCATGTAAATCGTGAACAAAAAAGAAACGCAAACGTATCTGTTCCCTTAAGCTGTTAGAAGACTGGTAAGTAAAATAAATAAATACATAAAAAGAATCAGTGCTACAATGATGGGTGAAGGACTGTTTGAGATTTGGATAAAAAAATTATACCTTCTATACTAATCAAATACTAAATCAAATATATTTAAATGGTATTGGGATTTGGTGTTACTAATATTACTTACAATTTTTAATACTATTACTATAGCACTATGTATAATCTTCATATTAATGCTTCAATATTTTATTTCAGGCATGTAAGATAAATACTACTACGTGAGGAACATCACGAAAACTTTGAGTTTGTTAAAAATACAATGCAGTATAAATAAAACCAACAGTGTTAATTAGTAAGTAGGTATGTACAGTTTAATTAGTGTATGTACAATTTTATTATAGTATCAAGTACTATTATTATTAATTACTAGTACTAAGGTGCAATGTTATACATTATAATTGAATAATATAAGACTGAAAAGGGTACATTTTGATAAGTTGGGTAGCCAGGTACTTATAGAAATATTTTGATTAAGGCTCTTTGATAGAAATAAAGACTGATTGATTTGTGATCCTATGATTTGTGGAGAATATATTGGAATCGTTTTAAAGACTGGTCATTTTTACACAGGTAATAATTATAACAGAATATAAAATATTTGGAAACATAGGCAAGGACGTAGGTAATATTGTGTATAAGGTGTAAAAACTGTAATATAATTTGGTTTTCTCTGTACTTTTTACCTGAAGTATAATTTAAAAGTGCTTTTGAATTTCGTACTATGGTTGTCTTATCTTAGCAATACCTAAAGTGTAAGATTTAATTACTCAGAAGAAATGTGATCTCCTAAGTGCAATTTTTATTGTCTGTGTTTGGTTAGTGTTTAAATTGATTGTCTAGCAAAAATATTCTTTTCAAAATGACATACTTTTTGTATTTAGTTTAGTATTTGAAATTATGCCTGACATGTATGTGGCGGTGGTAATAAATTTAAACGAAACACGTTGTTTTATTTCTGTGCTAATTAAATCAAAAGTTTACCTATTCTCGCATACGTAGGTACCTAATTTAATGATGTATGATACTAAAATACCACCTACCAGGCATAAAATTACGAACCTAAAGTCAGGGTAAAAAAATTGCATGGCAACACCACTTCGTATAGTCTGTCCCTCTTTGTGGCCACACTTGCCAACCATCTAGGTATACTCGATCTACGGCACCAGCTATATGATCTAAGGTTGGGAGTATACTTATAAATCTGTGGTTGGGAGTTTACGTACGAGTTAGATTTTATTTTTCTTGAAGGAAAAATGGTGAAATGTGCCTCAAATCAAGTTTTGTAACAATGATAGCAGGATGAAGACTGGAGTAAGTGGCGGCATCACAAACCACCACCGGTTAGTAATTGTTCACCTTACAGTAAATAAATCATTTCACGGGGATGAAACAGGGGTGGGACGCGGGAGCACATGAAACCCCCGCACCACAGATTTGTAAGTATACCTAGTACTAAAGTACCCGCACTTTACCGCTACCTGCCGATTTGACTAGGTTATGGGACGTAGTCGGCATTTTTGTCGATATCTTTTGTAAGTAGGTACGGGGTGAATAAAATAATACCTAAGTAAATTACATTACAAAAAGTAACCCTCCACGTCTGTCTGTTTATCTTCTTACTTATCTTATCACACAACGTTACCTACCGATTTTCATACGGTTTTCACCCATTAACGGGATGTTCCTGAGGAAGGTTTATATTTTACCTACTAGGTATATTGATTAGGGTTTTGTGCTAATTGATCAAAATAATGTCGATTGTTGAAGAAAATCATTCTGAAAACTGGGATCTTTGCTGGCGATCGCTGCGTAACCCAACGTATTACGGAACTGCTTTAATACACGTGCAAAGTCGAGGCCGGTTGCTAGCATTTAGTCTAATGTTATTTTTAAACATACTTCTTGCCATTGGCCGTACCTTTGCTCACGTGGTATCAGGATATATCGTACCCAGCTTATGCCACCGAACCAGATAACTTCTACCTTAGTACCTACCTAAATAATGAATTAATTAGATTATTAGCACCGATGTTAATAACTGGTTGTTTAAATATTTTTCTCTCTTTCAGATTTCCAAAAAGACCGTAAACTTACGAAAAAGTGGTTCGAAGAGTTTGACGACGCCATAAAAAGAACAGGGCCAGAGATAAAAGATTGGGAACCCAACATTTGGACTAGGATTTGGGATTGGTTTTTCTATTGTTTCTTTTCATAAAAATAAAGATTTTGTTTACCCATAACTTGATTTTAATTTAGATTTTCTAATGATCTAGTTTTTGCTAACTAAGTTTTTTTATAGTTAGTGTATGTGGGAGAGGACAAACTATTGAGACCATAGTTTTTTAAGACCTACCATGTAGTGCACTACCTACCTATCTATTTTATCGACATATTTTGCGCATAGTAGCGCGCACATTTGCCCATCCTTATCCGTTGCAGTTGTTAATGAGGTTCTCCTGCTTAGATAAGGTGAAAATTCTAAGTCTATGTTCTCCTGGCTACGCTGGGCATTCATTGGGAGGAACAGGCCATAGACCGTAGATCGAGTATACCTATTCCTCTAACTAAGCCATAGACGCTCTCTATGGCTAGTACTATATTAACTCTATGAAAATAACTAACTTCGGCACGGTGAAATAGCCCACCCATTCTTCTTGCATCTTCTTGGTTTGGAAACTTGGAATTAGTTGGAATTGAAGACGGATTAAAGATTTAGATTTGCATTGCACGAAAAATTGAATTATTTATTTCATTTTCGGTCAGTTTGAGGTTGAGCAGAGAAAATAATAAAAATAAATTAGAGGTTTAAGTCTTGTGGGGAAATCTAATCAGATCAGTATTGTAGCCCTAAAGAATAAAACAAAGTATCAATAATATGTAACATGTCGGAAATCACTCGTAAGTTGCACTTTTTCTATTGTTTGACCCTAAGTTTATATGTAGCTTTCTTCGCTAAAAGTAAAAAAGGGAGATGAGGCATTACCATCTCGAAAGTGTATGGCTCAAGTTAGGTTCAACTATGTTACCTTACCTCAGTCATAGTCGGACCGGCGGCGGCGGCGGCGGCGGCGCAGGCGGTGGCGTTTGTGTTGCGCGTGCTTGCTACGACGTATAATTTTGTGTGATTTCGACTAAAACACCACGACAATGCCCTCGTGTTCGTTCACCAGGTGTAGAAATAGCTCCAAAACAAAAAACAAAGCCCAAGGCATCACATATTCTCCCGCGTAAGTAAATACACCAAACTGTAAATTTTCTGATAATCCGATACCTTATCATTATTTCATCTGTAACACGGTACAGTTTTTGAGTGAGTGCTGGTAGAACGTACCGTATCTTCCTTTTTTACTTTTATCGAAGGTAGCTTTGGATTAATTTATTCAAGTCACCAATAGCCTGTACTATACTGCCGCCATAGGAAGAAAAGCTGTAACTAGGATTTTTGACCAAAATGAGTTAGATACAGATCTGAAATCAGCAAAGAAAATGCTATCGTATAGTCCTACAGACAAAGCCCTATTCAAAGATATACTAAGGATTTTTGGCGTAACTTAGCAAACAATTTGGCTTTTTTAGTCTGAAAGGCCTCAATTTCAAAGTTAAGGCTTTTTTTCATTAAAAGTAAAAGTAAAAAGTAATAGTATTATTATTAATACTATTGAACGGGTATTGATAAGCTAAGCTAGCGTAAGCTTAAAAATATTTAATAGTATTATGTGAGTCTGAAAAGCCCTAACTTTGAATTAAGACTTTTTTGATTAACACAACCTATGAACACACATTCGGTCTCCTTAAAATATAAGGCGTTACTTTAAAATCCATAGTATTAAGTAAATAGTTTTTTAACGCGGGGTAAGAGCAAGCTATATTTGCAGACAGACATATTTATATTTACAGAGATATTTTGTTACACAGAATGTGTTTTGTTTTGTTATTTTTTATACTCGGTATGTACCTACATGGTTCTTATTTTAATAGATATGGTTATGATGATTGTTTTACTTTTGGATAGATTTTGATTTGGATATACATAATTATGATGATAGATGACAATCAAGAAAAGAGACTGCTTTTTTTAATATAACATTTGAACTGACTATCAGTTACTAAATAAAGTTTTTAATATAACATTTGAACTGACTATCAGTTACTAAATAAAGTTTTTAATATAACATTTGAACTGACTATCAGTTACTAAATAAAGTTTTTAATATAACATTTGAACTGACTATCAGTTACTAAATAAAGTTTTTAATATAACATTTGAACTGACTATCAGTTACTAAATAAAGTTCCTTAATTACTATTCTTTTTTTATTCAAAGACACTCCTTTCAAATGAAAATATTTTAAGTTTTCTAGAAAGAAAGCCAATGCCTAAGCCAAAGAATTCTTTGGTTACGGCTTTTCAAATAAGGTTATTCTTATTACAAAGATAAGATTCATAGTAAGAAAGGACTTATTAGCATTTTGCATAGTTAAGCCTTTTCAGTTTAGTATCAAGTAATTTATTGTATTTTTTTTACTTAAATGAAAGGGCAAAACCGTAATAAAAACCTAATGGACTCTATCTGATAAATAGGATTGCATAAGTCTAATTAGTGTATCATGATCTACACAATCAAAAGCCTAAACAACAAATTAAAAAAGGTTGTATAATAAATTCGGCGCCATAGAGGTAAAAGTAAATAGGCTTAACACGATGTTCTAAATTAATTTACTTTATCCTCTAGCAGATAAAAACGAATTTTGCACTCAGATATCGAAGAGCAAAAATACTCTTTCCGAGATGGTGGGATGAAAACGTGATTTTTTTGCTTGATATTAATAACGGCAAAAGGTAGACAGAGAATATTCACAGAATATTTAGTAATATTTTCACTTTAAAAATAAATAATTTAATTAAAATAAAACAAATGTTTAAAAGGCTCCCGTACAACAAACGTGATTTTTGCCGTTTTTATAGATAATGGTACGGAACCCTTCGTGCGCGAATTCGACTCGCACTTGCTCCTTTTTTTGTTGGCCCTGGGACCGCGTCCAGGCCCGTTAACTACGAACAAAATTAACATTCATAATGAATTCGGCGTACTACAATCCGGGAATTTAGTTTTTTTTACTCAAAACATTTTGAATGTTCAATTATAGTAAAGTCTGATTAGTGATCAGAGTAGGTATGGAGGTCCACACCTACATACAGGAATCCTGGATGGCGTGCAATAGTTCATACCGACTTTGGTTTGTTTCAGGAAGTCCAGCAGCAGCGGGTAAGACAGCGCCTCGACGGACAGGTTCAATAGAATGGTTAGATAGTAGCGATATTATGCGATCTAGTTAGTATTCATTCCAATTACATTTCATTGCTGTTTATTTTTCTGTTGCCAAACTTGCCAAGGAATTTCTTTGTTTTATTCATTATTGTTTCTTAGCAGCTCTTAAACCAATTTTTTGACTCAGTTATTTTAAAAACAGGGACTTCATACCTCGAAGTTACTTGCAGCTAATATTGCTCAAGGATCTAGAAATAAAAGTTTTAGAGCTTAAAATATAAAGTACAGCTACAGGATTGCTACAGCATAGCAACCTGTAGGCAACTGTAAACCATTCAGTTTCTGAGAATACTTGGTAGCCTAACGATGCTTCCTGCACTTGGACTCTGGCAGGATGCTGTCAAAACAGGTGTAGAACCAACATCCAGAAGTTGAAAGAGCTGCACCCTAAACAGTTTCATGTAGGTACCTACATATATACAATAAGGTACTTAAACAACAAATTCAAATGCCTCATATATTAATTTTGTAATGTAATGTTTGCTTTGACTGTTGTACCGTTATGTGATCCCTGCCAGCGATAATGTAACACAAGCCTGCTTGTCAGGAGGGGCGGAGCTCCTGGGCACGATCAAGAAGAAAACCACCAGCGGTAAAATGGCGGCTCCACAGATGGAGCTCTGCACTAAGCTCGCTGAACTAATGGTAAATATAGTCTGTTTATGTATAACATTTGACTTGTCTAAGTGCTTATTTTGTAAGCCTAAAGAAATAAAGTTATTGAATTTTGAATTTTTTGAGTCGAGTTGAAGCGACGCGTGACCAGAGGCTCCTGGTGTATTGCAGCACGTACACCATCTTCAATACACTTTCGGTCACTTGTATTCATTTAGAGCAGTTGAGTACATCTACATTGTTTGCAACAATCTGCAGTTATCTCTACTGTTTCTTGTACATTTTGTGCTTGTTTCTATTAGTTGTAATTTTCTATAAGATAGATTAGATACTGAGCACATTAAAATCAAGTAAAATATTGTACTCAGGAGGTGCATGAAGAGCTGGAAGCGGAGAAGCTGGAGGCTGGCGCGTCGTTCCTGGGCACTGTACCCAACCCGGCGTGGCTCAGCGACCCCACGCCACAACCACACTGTAAGTATGAAGTGCTGGAAGCGGAGAAGCTGGAGGCTGGCGCGTCGTTCCTGGGCACTGTACCCAACCCGGCGTGGCTCAGCGACCCCACGCCATAACCACACTGTAAGTATGAAGTGCTGGAAGCGGAGAAGCTGGAGGCTGGCGCGTCGTTCCTGGGCACTGTACCCAACCCGGCGTGGCTCAGCGACCCCACGCCACAACCACACTGTAAGTATGAAGTGCTGGAAGCGGAGAAGCTGGAGGCTGGCGCGTCGTTCTTGGGCACTGTACCCAACCCGGCGTGGCTCAGCGACCCCACGCCATAACCACACTGTAAGTATGAAGTGCTGGAAGCGGAGAAGCTGGAGGCTGGCGCGTCGATCTTGGGCACTGTACCCAACCCGGCGTGGCTCAGCGACCCCACGCCATAACCACACTGTAAGTATGAAGTGCTGGAAGCGGAGAAGCTGAAGGCTGGCGCGTCGATCTTGGGCACTGTACCCAACCCGGCGTGGCTCAGCGACCCCACGCCATAACCACACTGTAAGTATGAAGTGCTGGAAGCGGAGAAGCTGGAGGCTGGCGCGTCGTTCCTGGGCACTGTACCCAACCCGGCGTGGCTCAGCGACCCCACGCCACAACCACACTGTAAGTATGAAGTGCTGGAAGCGGAGAAGCTGGAGGCTGGCGCGTCGTTCTTGGGCACTGTACCCAACCCGGCGTGGCTCAGCGACCCCACGCCACAACCACACTGTAAGTATGAAATGCTGGAAGCGGAGAAGCTGGAGGCTGGCGCGTCGTTCTTGGGCACTGTACCCAACCCGGCGTGGCTCAGCGACCCCACGCCACAACCACACTGTAAGTATGAAGTGCTGGAAGCGGAGAAGCTGGAGGCTGGCGCGTCGTTCCTGGGCACTGTACCCAACCCGGCGTGGCTCAGCGACCCCACGCCACAACCACACTGTAAGTATGAAGTGCTGGAAGCGGAGAAGCTGGAGGCTGGCGCGTCGTTCTTGGGCACTGTACCCAACCCGGCGTGGCTCAGCGACCCCACGCCACAACCACACTGTAAGTATGAAGTGCTGGAAGCGGAGAAGCTGGAGGCTGGCGCGTCGTTCTTGGGCACTGTACCCAACCCGGCGTGGCTCAGCGACCCCACGCCATAACCACACTGTAAGTATGAAGTGCTGGAAGCGGAGAAGCTGGAGGCTGGCGCGTCGATCTTGGGCACTGTACCCAACCCGGCGTGGCTCAGCGACCCCACGCCATAACCACACTGTAAGTATGAAGTGCTGGAAGCGGAGAAGCTGGAGGCTGGCGCGTCGATCTTGGGCACTGTACCCAACCCGGCGTGGCTCAGCGACCCCACGCCATAACCACACTGTAAGTATGACGTGCTGGAAGCGGAGAAGCTGGAGGCTGGCGCGTCGTTCCTGGGCACTGTACTCAACCCGGCGTGGCTCAGCGACCCCACGCCACAACCACACTGTAAGTATGAAGTGCTGGAAGCGGAGAAGCTGGAGGCTGGCGCGTCGTTCTTGGGCACTGTACCCAACCCGGCGTGGCTCAGCGACCCCACGCCACAACCACACTGTAAGTATGAAGTGCTGGAAGCGGAGAAGCTGGAGGCTGGCGCGTCGTTCTTGGGCACTGTACCCAACCCGGCGTGGCTCAGCGACCCCACGCCACAACCACACTGTAAGTATGAAGTGCTGGAAGCGGAGAAGCTGGAGGCTGGCGCGTCGTTCCTGGGCACTGTACCCAACCCGGCGTGGCTCAGCGACCCCACGCCACAACCACACTGTAAGTATGAAGTGCTGGAAGCGGAGAAGCTGGAGGCTGGCGCGTCGTTCCTGGGCACTGTACCCAACCCGGCGTGGCTCAGCGACCCCACGCCACAACCACACTGTAAGTATGAAGTGCTGGAAGCGGAGAAGCTGGAGGCTGGCGCGTCGTTCTTGGGCACTGTACCCAACCCGGCGTGGCTCAGCGACCCCACGCCACAACCACACTGTAAGTATGAAGTGCTGGAAGCGGAGAAGCTGGAGGCTGGCGCGTCGATCCTGGGCACTGTACCCAACCCGGCGTGGCTCAGCGACCCCACGCCATAACCACACTGTAAGTATGAAGTGCTGGAAGCGGAGAAGCTGGAGGCTGGCGCGTCGTTCCTGGGCACTGTACCCAACCCGGCGTGGCTCAGCGACCCCACGCCACAACCACACTGTAAGTATGAAGTGCTGGAAGCGGAGAAGCTGGAGGCTGGCGCGTCGTTCTTGGGCACTGTACCCAACCCGGCGTGGCTCAGCGACCCCACGCCACAACCACACTGTAAGTATGAAGTGCTGGAAGCGGAGAAGCTGGAGGCTGGCGCGTCGATCTTGGGCACTGTACCCAACCCGGCGTGGCTCAGCGACCCCACGCCATAACCACACTGTAAGTATGAAGTGCTGGAAGCGGAGAAGCTGGAGGCTGGCGCGTCGTTCCTGGGCACTGTACCCAACCCGGCGTGGCTCAGCGACCCCACGCCACAACCACACTGTAAGTATGAAGTGCTGGAAGCGGAGAAGCTGGAGGCTGGCGCGTCGTTCTTGGGCACTGTACCCAACCCGGCGTGGCTCAGCGACCCCACGCCACAACCACACTGTAAGTATGAAGTGCTGGAAGCGGAGAAGCTGGAGGCTGGCGCGTCGTTCTTGGGCACTGTACCCAACCCGGCGTGGCTCAGCGACCCCACGCCACAACCACACTGTAAGTATGAAGTGCTGGAAGCGGAGAAGCTGGAGGCTGGCGCGTCGTTCTTGGGCACTGTACCCAACCCGGCGTGGCTCAGCGACCCCACGCCATAACCACACTGTAAGTATGAAGTGCTGGAAGCGGAGAAGCTGGAGGCTGGCGCGTCGTTCTTGGGCACTGTACCCAACCCGGCGTGGCTCAGCGACCCCACGCCACAACCACGCTGTAAGTAAGAAATTCTACGCAGTTAGCTGACTCTTCAGGACACAACTACTCGGACGGTTCGGGCTAAAATTGTGCATAGATGTTGTAGACCTTGAATAAGATAGGTACCTACTGGGCTACATAGGCTACTGTGTATCGCCGGTGAAGCGCGAGCCGAGCTGCGGACAGGACCTGTAGCAACCAACAAACATAATAAGACTAGAGTAACATTATATGAGATTGGCGATATTGAACACTCGCAAATTGGGTTGGGAACCTGCGAATGTTTTATGCGAAACGAAAGCGTAGTGAATGGATTACTAAGGAAGCACAATTTCAGGGTCCTTAGAGGAAACCAGGCTGGCCGGCGGCGACGGCCCCGAATGCAACGCCGGCTCCGGGTCCGGCGGGAAGGCACCGGGGCTCGTGCGGGCTCCCAAGATCGCAGACGCCTTGAAGGTAGGTTCCGCTTAAGAGCGCGCTTAATGCATACATGACGTATTCGCCGATAATTTAACTAAGTTGTATAGGCTGGCTTATCTGTTTTTACCCGACTACCAACAGGGGAGGGTTATGAGGTTAGCACCCTTTGTTTGTATGTTTGTATGTATGTGGCCGATTTCTTTGTTCCCACGTAGAAGAAAGAGAGAAACCCCACGTAGAGAAAAAGAAGAAAACGCGTATTAAAGTTTAGGTAGCCGCAGGCTGCAGGCCCCATAGAGAAAAATTACAATACCTACGACCTAATTTCATTTTCAACTCTATGCCTATCAAATATGACCGATACGTCATTCTATTTTGTCAATGTAAATGTTTCAAACTTTTATAACTTTCACGTAGTCGGGTTGTAGTTTTTAACTTTATCTTGTTGAATACAATGTGACAATATCCTATATTATTTAATTATTCAAAATCAAAAACCAAAATCAAAAATTCTTTATTTCCATAAATACAAAAATGTATACTTAGAAAAGGTCAAATTCTTAAAATAAAACACGGACACGGAAATAAAGTGGTACTTTTGATTTCTGTCGCTTCGGTATGTAGACTAAAGTAAAGAAGCGACTAAGAAACCTTTAGCCTGTTAGTTGTTATTTTTCGAGTTGGAGCAAAACCCGTCCCAAGCTTTTTTATCTTCTAAATAATCTGATATTTTGTAGTAAGCCACACAGAAGGCACAAAAAGGTTTTGATAATTTGTTTGAATTTATTTATTGATAGATTTTGCAACTCACTAGGAGTTTGTTGTAGAAGCGTATACATTGCCCTTTAAAAGATACATTAATCTTGTGAAGCCTGGTTGTGGGCACAGCGAGTTTATGTTTATTTCTAGTATTTATATTATGTATATCGCTATTTTTAGGGAAGCTTTTGATATTTTTATGAGTGTACAATAAGTTTTCATAAATATATTGACAGGGGACTGTCATTATGTTTATTTCTTTGAATTTACCACGTAGGGATTCTCTGGGACCCATATTATAGATTGCACGAACAGCCCTCTTCTGGAGCACAAATACGGTGTTAATATCTGCAGCGTTCCCCCACAGCAGTATACCATAAGACATAATACTGCGAAAGTAGCTGAAATAAATTAGTCTAGATGTATCCACGTCTGTGAGATGACGGATTTTTTTGACTGCATACGCTGCAGAACTAAGTCTTTTCGATAGCTTATCTATGTTGCAGTTTATTATCTAAGGTGATTCCATTTAAGAATACTTTACTGATTTTACTTAATTTTACTTGCCTTCAACCGACTCATAATATAATAGGGGTTAAACTTCGATCAAAAATAAGTAGTTCGCGGCCTCCCCCGTAGATACCTAAAGCCTTACAAAAATGTCACTCAAAATTGTCTCCGTTTTGTTTTGACGCAGACAGTTTGCCCAGAGCCTGACAAGTTTTTTCCATACGGAACAAGAGATTGGTGGAGTCGAATTCATTTTATTTTATTTTGTAAGGAGGTAGGTACCTACCTGAGAATTATATACCTACCTACTCAGTTTATTTTCTATGAGGATTAATTAACAGAATTCAGGTAAAGATAACGAATCATTTATTGATGAAACTATAAATTGGTGTCTCAACAGTAGGTATTTATACAAAAGGGTCATTTCAGACATACAATAATTTAAACTTAAAATACAATTTCAGGCAGGCACTCTAGATTAAAAAGAACTGGTTCCTGTCTGCGGCTTTGCACGAGTTTTTTTTACGGGACAAAAAATAAACGTTTTATAAATTCATACTTCTGGTAGGTAGGTAAGTACCTAGTCTTTCTTTTATTAGAGAGTCTACGCAAATGAAATTTTAGGGCGGGCCAACTAGTTATTTGAAAAATCAACTAGTAATATTAAACTTATTTTTATGAAAAATATATTAATACATATCTAGACCCGGAAGCCACAAGCACTTAAGTCAATAATCGAGTATCTTGAAAAGTTTACAGGCCGATGTTTTTAATGTCTGGTATAAAAAAAAACTACTGAGATGGTATTTATTATTATTTTTTATTAGTCACTTAGTAATTAGCTATACACCAAACTAAACTAGTTACTCTATGTTTATTAGTACATAATAAAATCTGACTTAAGTTTGTTTGACCGCTTATAAATAGGTAATGAGACATGACTTACGTGTTTCTAACACGTAAGTCATATCACATAATGATCTCAAATAATAAGTCATACGCCTTACCAACTACAAAACTACAATATAAGTAAGTCATTATACCTACTAAATTTTTTAATAACTGAGCATGTATAAAAATGCGTTAAACATTAATCAACAAAAACAAATCCATAAAAAATTAATCACTATCTTCAGAGCTTTGCAAATCAGGGTCGACGTTCCTAGCATCTGCAGCGGTTGCTAAATTTTTGTAAAAATGATGGAAACATTCCGGTACGAGAGGTAATAGCGAAATTATGTCTCGTTTTTTTTCCATACTTATTGGCACTGGGTTGTTTGTTATCGGTGAAACAGTCAAATTTATGGTGCCGGTTCGTGTGCTCCTTCTGAAGTTAATGGCTTTAAAATCTTCATCTCTGGAAAGTGAGTTTTTATATTTTATTACTCCAAAGTCCGCCTCGTAGCACAGCCACTTCACATCATGCCATTTAAAAACATTGTTTGAAGTGTCTTTTTTTCGGGCTACTAGTGGCCCTTTTAGCAAACTCGCAAAGTCCATGAACTCCGCTTGTTGCATTTCGTGCACGGTAAACTTTTTACTGCTCGACCTTACTAACTGCATCCAGTCATGCGGGTGATATACTTGAATAGCAGATTTTTTCTTTTTTTTCTCAATGATGGCATGATCTAAATCCACTTCCATGTGAGTGTGGCCTGGTACCATAAATTTGTGATGAATTTTTTTTAAGGAGGGTTTCAGTGTCATCAGGTATGTAAACATTGCGGCTACGTGGGTATTCTTGTTTTGACCTCCACATGTATCGGAGTACAAAATAACTTCAGAAATGTCCTGAGGCAGTTCTTTGAGGTGGATGAATAAACAAGATGCTATTTGATTAGCACCTCGACCCGAGATTCCCTCATGCCACATGTAATGTGTAGACAATCCCGTTGCATTGTCGTGCACAGTAAGATTAAATGTCCAAAGCTGCCTTTTATAAAAAGCTACGGATGACTCTAAAGCTGGAGTAGGTAGACACTGTTGGAGATCAAAAGAAAGGCACTTAATGGTTTTGTCTATTGATGCAGTCATTTTGTCAGACTTTTTTTCATTATAAGCCATATCAGCTGCAAGCAAATGTGACTCACGTTCCGCCTCAAGGGTTAATTTTGCAGTTTCGTCGTTGGCGACACTTATCTTCATTTTAATGATGTCACAGTGGTGGCAAGTGTCAACTTTTGGCTTTTTAAAACTCAACTTTAATTTATGAAACTCTCTTCGGTAAATTTTGTCACTGACGGGGTTTTCATGAGACGTTTTATATAAAGAATACATGATTGAAATTGTTAAGTGTGATGGTAAATACTTTCGGCTACTTTTTCGTCTTGTGTAGTGGCTCTCGTATAACGGGAAGGAATTAATATGGCTAATCACTTCAAGAATCTTTAGATCTGAATGTTTATTTGCTGGAGTTTTCTTTCCACGTTTATCTGGTTGAATTATTCCACTGGAAGTGCTGCGTTTCTTTAAACCTATCAGTTTAACAAAATTATCCGTTATCGCCAAGGTTTTTAAAAAGCAACCTTGACATACGGATATTTTTTCACTGTTAATGTCTAAATGATACCTGTAGGTACATTGTCTAAATTTTTGCCGTTCAGGATCCTCGACACGATGTCGTTCTGTTTGTTTTTCCTGGATGGTGATTAGAGATGAAACGAAAGCTGCTCTCAAATCATATGACCCAAGATTCCAAAATTCCTTATGAATTACAGCACGTTGTTCATTACTTATCTTTTCTCGGCATTTATTTCGACAATTAGGTAGTTCCTGCATTTTGCGTTCTTCTACATTTTTCCCAGAAGCCGTCACATACGAAAGACCAAGATTGCGCTTCAATTTACTTTCTCGTTTTCTTTTTCGGCTATGTACTGATTGTTGAGGTAGAGATTGTGGCAGTTCTTCATCTTCTGCAGATAGGTTGGGACTTGGTTCAGTGCGTGTAGGGTCAGGCACAGAGTATGTTGGGTCAGGCACAGAGTCATCACTAGAAAAGTCACTGGGTGTTTCATCAGGAGCTGTATGTGTTTGAGTTCCTGATGTGCTTGGTTCAGGATCAATAAAAACACTTTGATCACTATAAACAGCGGTATCTTCTGTGAGCAGACTAGGGCTGGTTGATGATTTTTGAATTATTGTCACGTGGTCAACGTCAGACTGTTCGTTTTGTGGCTCGACAGAAGTTGTTGGTTTCTGCGTCCCAGATGTACTTGGTTGCACAGTAGTAGTTGTACTATGGTCACCTAAAATAATACAGAGCTATGTTATTCGCATAAAAAATTTGAAAAATAATAATGGTCTCTAAATAAATCAATTAGGTATTTAGTAAATTTAACATTCAAAAATTTTCATAAAATGTTACTCCTATTTTTACATTAGACTAAATAACAAATGCTAAATTAAAATGTAGGTAAGTATTTATTTAAAAAAATATGATAATACGTACCAGTAGTTGTATTTTTTGTATTTATAACAAGGTTTAGTATTTTTCTCCCTCTCGATTCCATAGTAACTTATAACATTATCATTAATTGCACAACACAACCACAGCATGGGTCAGAATTATTTATAATGGTGGCTCAAAACAAAATCTTCACGAAGGCACTTCACTTCTTAAAATCCTGGAATTTCTAATGGCCATAATGCATTTTAACAAAAAATAAAGGGTAGGTCGAGAATCTTGTGGGTGAAACAACTTAAGTCAGATAGCTGAAGTCAAAAACAATAATAAAACTATAACGAACAAAAGTACTTAAGTCGACTTAAGTGCTTACGGTCCGGCACTAGAAGTGTTGCAAAAACATAAGTTGTTTGGTGCGTATTACTACCGGCTCGCGAATTGAAGCCCTGTGACTTAGTTGCTTATTGCCGTCGAAGGATTATACAAAAAGCAAAGCCCTGTCAGTTTTTAGCATTTCGAGAAAAAAATGACTTAAGTGCTTATGGACGCCGTGTCTAGATATTATACTATAAACGAAATTTTTTTTTATAGAAGAAATAGCCTCTCCATTTGTCAATTTAGAACAAAATTAATATTTTAACATAGGCAAACCAAACAATAATATTTTATGCTGATTTCACAAGTATATGACTCACATCTCAATATACGGGTACAAAATATATTTAAACTTACTGAAAATAAGAAATTCCATCCTTTTTCAGCACTTTGGACGAGTGATTCTTGCATTTTTTGTACGAGCACTTACCCATGCTTTTTGTCAGAACGCTAAAATGACACTAGTTGAAAAGCTTCCCTAACATGTCAAAATGGTTCTCCTTTGCTACTGAAGGTTTTGGGGTGCGCATTGTGAATCTAAGGGGGGCCGGCAAAGCCGGAAATGTTTGATCGAAGGGGTTAAAGTATGAAATTGCCGTTTTATTGTAACAGGTACTTCGAATTGACATAGAACCTTCATGGTTTGAGATTTTTGAGCGAAACTTTTTTCACATGGTACCTATGAGGTTCTTCTTAAAAAATGTGCAACATTTGATTTGGTTGCGTTGATCAGTTGTCACTTTCGCTATTTCGTCTCCCTCTCTATGACGTCACTATCCTATGACGTCACTTTCTGCATCTAGTCAGTCACCTTAACTAGTCTCATGCCTTATTTCGTCTCTTTCCCTACTCGTCCGATGCCGAAGTACAGTCAGTAACAGTTATTATGTAGGCATTTGTTTTTAAAAGAAAGTTCTTAGGTACATAATACTTGCAAGGTAACTAGTAGGTATCATATTTGAAAAAGTACCTACTAGGCAAGCAGAAGGTCATTGAAGTTATACGAAGTATATCTTCAATAATTTTGAAAAGAAACAGCAATTGTTCTTTCACGTTTATGTTACAAGAGTACCGAGAGTGAATGCGGGGTCCAAGTTCCTAGGGTTATCCTCCACAGCGGTAATTGCTTTTTCATTTCAGAGGTTTTTTTTACCTCCAATTCTGCTCAGCTAGTATTTTTTACCTCCAATTCTGCTCAGCTAGTATTTTTTCAACTAGATCTGATAGAATTACTTGAGATAAGTATTTCGCCTCTTTTATTCAGTAGAATAACAGACTTACAACAGTCAATATTGGTATTTTTTTAAACTCGAACGATTTATCGAAATTTTCGGTAGTAGGTACTTAGGTATTTAACAAGTTAGAAGAAATAATAATAGGTATTAAGAATAAGAATCATAACATGAGTATTAACATGGTATGAGCATGCAATTATGTTAAAATATGGATTAAATAAGATCCACATGTTTTGCCATTAGTGGCGTGCAAATAGGAGAGGGCTCACCGCAGATTTGTCACTAATGCGATATGTCTTTTCATAACTAGGTAGGTATAATAATCAATCATAAAAAAATGTCAGATAAACTTTAAATTAATTATACATTCTAATTGGTAGGTAGGTATATAAAATCAAAATTTGTCAAGCAGAAAATCATTAACACTATAATAACATTTTTCTATAAGTACATTCTTGAGTCTATTTTTAAATACATTCGACGTAACAGAGTTATTGTTGTTTATACATTTTACAGCATGATTATATCGTTCAGACGCATAGTACCAGAAACGCAAATTACCAGGGCTAGAATTTTTTATGTAATTTACCTTCTACGTAAATTACCTGAATTCCATCACGCAAATGGCTAGGATGCTAAAATTACGCAAAATACCTGATACGCAAATGACCTTATACGTGAAGGACCAGAATTGTATAGGTAAATTAGCTGAATTCCGTTCCAGCTCATTCCATTCATTTAGATATTTTGGGTGGCATGGCATGCCTCAAACTCTTTTCCGTATAAAGGCAGTTTGTGATGGGTGCGTACAAAGTCTATTATCGTTATTGTTACGTGTCGGCGTCGGTTACGTACCACACCATCGGAGAAACTTTTAAAGAAATGTTGGTTATTTTTTACAAACATTAGTTACATTTAGAATATACAGAACTGGTAGAGTAAGAATTTTGTGCTTAATAAAGTATGGCCTACAACTATCATTATTTGACGACCTCTGTGGCGCGGTGGGTGAAGGCCTGCCTCCGACGCAGGAGGTTGCGGGTTCGATTCCCGCCTCGGGACAAATGTGTGTACGATCTGCAGACATTTGTTCAGGGTGTCGTTTTCTATGTATAATAAAAATATCTATGTATTGTATTATATTATGTATATCAGTTATCGAGTACCCATAACACAAGCTCTGCTTAACTTGGGGCTAGATAATGCTGTGTGGATTTTCCAGCATTATTATTATTATTAATTATCAACAGTAACTAAATTAAACATTGCTCTCCGGCAACGTTTTTGCGTTTTGAAAACTCGGTCGTGTTCGGTGCTGTTCCCCCAAAAAATAATCCCGTAACAGAGCAAAGATTCAGCTAATCCGTAATAGGCTGAATCTTTTCTCTGTTACGGGATTATTTAGAATTTATTTTATGTTTTTTTAGAAGAACAAATACTCAAGGAAAAACAAGTTTGTTTATGGAGCGAGTTTATTTTTTAGATAAAATATAACTAGACAATAGAAAATAACTACTATAACTAGACGATAACAGTCCAACGCTTTGGAAAGATTTACTTGTAAGGGTAAGGTAAATATTTAAACTCCTTGATAGTTGTTGATAGTTTTTTTTTGATGAGGTACAGCTTTATTTACCTTACTGTACATGATACATTTTCGTCGGACGAGTAGGGAAAGAGACGAAATAAGGCATGAGACCGGTTAAGGTGACTGACTAGATGCAGAAAGTGACGTCATAGGATAGTGACGTCATAGAGAGGGAGACGAAATAGCGAAGGTGGCGACTGATCAACGCAACCATTTGATTATCGACTTCAGTTTTTTTTATTCAGCTTAGACAAGAAAGATGGATACTTCGAAAATTCGAGTGATTTTTGAAAACCTACGAGTTCCGTCGCGGAACTAACGCGGCAGAAACAGCGCGCAATATCAATGTTGCGTTTGGAGAGGGGATTGCTAATGAACGCACCGTGCGATTTTGGTTGGATGGAAAGTTTGATTTGAAGAAGGAACCACGTGGAAGAACGCCCACACAGGCACAGGCGCAGGTGAATAACTATGAATTGGAAGAGATGGGGGAAGCGGTAGATCGGAGCCAACCTACCCGCAGGAATTAGCGGCATGGTTTAACGTTACCTTACCAACAATATTGACTCATCATCATCATCATCAGCCTATATCAGTCCATTGCTGGACATAGGCCTCCCCTAATGAGCGCCATAGCGCCCTGTCTTCAGCTTGCCGCAATATTGACTCATTTGCTTCAAATCAATAAAATAAAAAAAATATGAAAAATGGGTGCCTCATGATTTGACTGATCTGCAGAAAGAAACTTGAAACTGGTGTTGCCTTGCCTTGTGGAATCGATACAGAACTGTCACAACTCGATCCACTATTCCTTATATTGGATCGAATTGTGATACGTGATGAAAAGTGAATTCTTTACGATAACCGTAAGCGATAAATGCAATGGCTGCCCCCGGGTGAAACGCCGCAACAGTGTCCTAAAGCAAAGCTTACCAATAAAAAGGTAATGGTAACTGTGGTGCAGGTGGTCTCAGCATGCTGTTATTGTTGTAATGGTAACTGTGGTGCAGGTGGTCTCAGCATGCTGTTATTGTTGTAATGGTAAGTGTGGTGCAGGTGGTCTCAGCATGCTGTTATTGTTGTAATGGTAACTGTGGTGCAGGTGGTCTCAGCATGCTGTTATTGTTGTAATGGTAAGTGTGGTGCAGGTGGTCTCAGCATGCTGTTATTGTTGTAATGGTAACTGTGGTGCAGGTGGTCTCAGCATGCTGTTATTGTTGTAATGGTAACTGTGGTGCAGGTGGTCTCAGCATGCTGTTATTGTTGTAATGGTAACTGTGGTGCAGGTGGTCTCAGCATGCTGTTATTGTTGTAATGGTAACTGTGGTGCAGGTGGTCTCAGCATGCTGTTATTGTTGTAATGGTAAGTGTGGTGCAGGTGGTCTCAGCATGCTGTTATTGTTGTAATGGTAAGTGTGGTGCAGGTGGTCTCAGCATGCTGTTATTGTTGTAATGGTAAGTGTGGTGCAGGTGGTCTCAGCATGCTGTTATTGTTGTAATGGTAACTGTGGTGCAGGTGGTCTCAGCATGCTGTTATTGTTGTAATGGTAACTGTGGTGCAGGTGGTCTCAGCATGCTGTTATTGTTGTAATGGTAACTGTGGTGCAGGTGGTCTCAGCATGCTGTTATTGTTGTAATGGTAAGTGTGGTGCAGGTGGTCTCAGCATGCTGTTATTGTTGTAATGGTAAGTGTGGTGCAGGTGGTCTCAGCATGCTGTTATTGTTGTAATGGTAAGTGTGGTGCAGGTGGTCTCAGCATGCTGTTATTGTTGTAATGGTAAGTGTGGTGCAGGTGGTCTCAGCATGCTGTTATTGTTGTAATGGTAAGTGTGGTGCAGGTGGTCTCAGCATGCTGTTATTGTTGTAATGGTAAGTGTGGTGCAGGTGGTCTCAGCATGCTGTTATTGTTGTAATGGTAAGTGTGGTGCAGGTGGTCTCAGCATGCTGTTATTGTTGTAATGGTAAGTGTGGTGCAGGTGGTCTCAGCATGCTGTTATTGTTGTAATGGTAAGTGTGGTGCAGGTGGTCTCAGCATGCTGTTATTGTTGTAATGGTAAGTGTGGTGCAGGTGGTCTCAGCATGCTGTTATTGTTGTAATGGTAAGTGTGGTGCAGGTGGTCTCAGCATGCTGTTATTGTTGTAATGGTAAGTGTGGTGCAGGTGGTCTCAGCATGCTGTTATTGTTGTAATGGTAAGTGTGGTGCAGGTGGTCTCAGCATGCTGTTATTGTTGTAATGGTAAGTGTGGTGCAGGTGGTCTCAGCATGCTGTTATTGTTGTAATGGTAAGTGTGGTGCAGGTGGTCTCAGCATGCTGTTATTGTTGTAATGGTAAGTGTGGTGCAGGTGGTCTCAGCATGCTGTTATTGTTGTAATGGTAAGTGTGGTGCAGGTGGTCTCAGCATGCTGTTATTGTTGTAATGGTAAGTGTGGTGCAGGTGGTCTCAGCATGCTGTTATTGTTGTAATGGTAAGTGTGGTGCAGGTGGTCTCAGCATGCTGTTATTGTTGTAATGGTAAGTGTGGTGCAGGTGGTCTCAGCATGCTGTTATTGTTGTAATGGTAAGTGTGGTGCAGGTGGTCTCAGCATGCTGTTATTGTTGTAATGGTAAGTGTGGTGCAGGTGGTCTCAGCATGCTGTTATTGTTGTAATGGTAAGTGTGGTGCAGGTGGTCTCAGCATGCTGTTATTGTTGTAATGGTAAGTGTGGTGCAGGTGGTCTCAGCATGCTGTTATTGTTGTAATGGTAAGTGTGGTGCAGGTGGTCTCAGCATGCTGTTATTGTTGTAATGGTAAGTGTGGTGCAGGTGGTCTCAGCATGCTGTTATTGTTGTAATGGTAAGTGTGGTGCAGGTGGTCTCAGCATGCTGTTATTGTTGTAATGGTAAGTGTGGTGCAGGTGGTCTCAGCATGCTGTTATTGTTGTAATGGTAAGTGTGGTGCAGGTGGTCTCAGCATGCTGTTATTGTTGTAATGGTAAGTGTGGTGCAGGTGGTCTCAGCATGCTGTTATTGTTGTAATGGTAAGTGTGGTGCAGGTGGTCTCAGCATGCTGTTATTGTTGTAATGGTAAGTGTGGTGCAGGTGGTCTCAGCATGCTGTTATTGTTGTAATGGTAAGTGTGGTGCAGGTGGTCTCAGCATGCTGTTATTGTTGTAATGGTAAGTGTGGTGCAGGTGGTCTCAGCATGCTGTTATTGTTGTAATGGTAAGTGTGGTGCAGGTGGTCTCAGCATGCTGTTATTGTTGTAATGGTAAGTGTGGTGCAGGTGGTCTCAGCATGCTGTTATTGTTGTAATGGTAAGTGTGGTGCAGGTGGTCTCAGCATGCTGTTATTGTTGTAATGGTAAGTGTGGTGCAGGTGGTCTCAGCATGCTGTTATTGTTGTAATGGTAAGTGTGGTGCAGGTGGTCTCAGCATGCTGTTATTGTTGTAATGGTAAGTGTGGTGCAGGTGGTCTCAGCATGCTGTTATTGTTGTAATGGTAAGTGTGGTGCAGGTGGTCTCAGCATGCTGTTATTGTTGTAATGGTAACTGTGGTGCAGGTGGTCTCAGCATGCTGTTATTGTTGTAATGGTAAGTGTGGTGCAGGTGGTCTCAGCATGCTGTTATTGTTGTAATGGTAAGTGTGGTGCAGGTGGTCTCAGCATGCTGTTATTGTTGTAATGGTAAGTGTGGTGCAGGTGGTCTCAGCATGCTGTTATTGTTGTAATGGTAAGTGTGGTGCAGGTGGTCTCAGCATGCTGTTATTGTTGTAATGGTAAGTGTGGTGCAGGTGGTCTCAGCATGCTGTTATTGTTGTAATGGTAAGTGTGGTGCAGGTGGTCTCAGCATGCTGTTATTGTTGTAATGGTAAGTGTGGTGCAGGTGGTCTCAGCATGCTGTTATTGTTGTAATGGTAAGTGTGGTGCAGGTGGTCTCAGCATGCTGTTATTGTTGTAATGGTAAGTGTGGTGCAGGTGGTCTCAGCATGCTGTTATTGTTGTAATGGTAAGTGTGGTGCAGGTGGTCTCAGCATGCTGTTATTGTTGTAATGGTAAGTGTGGTGCAGGTGGTCTCAGCATGCTGTTATTGTTGTAATGGTAAGTGTGGTGCAGGTGGTCTCAGCATGCTGTTATTGTTGTAATGGTAAGTGTGGTGCAGGTGGTCTCAGCATGCTGTTATTGTTGTAATGGTAAGTGTGGTGCAGGTGGTCTCAGCATGCTGTTATTGTTGTAATGGTAACTGTGGTGCAGGTGGTCTCAGCATGCTGTTATTGTTGTAATGGTAAGTGTGGTGCAGGTGGTCTCAGCATGCTGTTATTGTTGTAATGGTAAGTGTGGTGCAGGTGGTCTCAGCATGCTGTTATTGTTGTAATGGTAAGTGTGGTGCAGGTGGTCTCAGCATGCTGTTATTGTTGTAATGGTAAGTGTGGTGCAGGTGGTCTCAGCATGCTGTTATTGTTGTAATGGTAAGTGTGGTGCAGGTGGTCTCAGCATGCTGTTATTGTTGTAATGGTAAGTGTGGTGCAGGTGGTCTCAGCATGCTGTTATTGTTGTAATGGTAAGTGTGGTGCAGGTGGTCTCAGCATGCTGTTATTGTTGTAATGGTAAGTGTGGTGCAGGTGGTCTCAGCATGCTGTTATTGTTGTAATGGTAACTGTGGTGCAGGTGGTCTCAGCATGCTGTTATTGTTGTAATGGTAAGTGTGGTGCAGGTGGTCTCAGCATGCTGTTATTGTTGTAATGGTAAGTGTGGTGCAGGTGGTCTCAGCATGCTGTTATTGTTGTAATGGTAACTGTGGTGCAGGTGGTCTCAGCATGCTGTTATTGTTGTAATGGTAAGTGTGGTGCAGGTGGTCTCAGCATGCTGTTATTGTTGTAATGGTAAGTGTGGTGCAGGTGGTCTCAGCATGCTGTTATTGTTGTAATGGTAACTGTGGTGCAGGTGGTCTCAGCATGCTGTTATTGTTGTAATGGTAAGTGTGGTGCAGGTGGTCTCAGCATGCTGTTATTGTTGTAATGGTAAGTGTGGTGCAGGTGGTCTCAGCATGCTGTTATTGTTGTAATGGTAACTGTGGTGCAGGTGGTCTCAGCATGCTGTTATTGTTGTAATGGTAAGTGTGGTGCAGGTGGTCTCAGCATGCTGTTATTGTTGTAATGGTAAGTGTGGTGCAGGTGGTCTCAGCATGCTGTTATTGTTGTAATGGTAACTGTGGTGCAGGTGGTCTCAGCATGCTGTTATTGTTGTAATGGTAACTGTGGTGCAGGTGGTCTCAGCATGCTGTTATTGTTGTAATGGTAAGTGTGGTGCAGGTGGTCTCAGCATGCTGTTATTGTTGTAATGGTAAGTGTGGTGCAGGTGGTCTCAGCATGCTGTTATTGTTGTAATGGTAAGTGTGGTGCAGGTGGTCTCAGCATGCTGTTATTGTTGTAATGGTAAGTGTGGTGCAGGTGGTCTCAGCATGCTGTTATTGTTGTAATGGTAACTGTGGTGCAGGTGGTCTCAGCATGCTGTTATTGTTGTAATGGTAAGTGTGGTGCAGGTGGTCTCAGCATGCTGTTATTGTTGTAATGGTAAGTGTGGTGCAGGTGGTCTCAGCATGCTGTTATTGTTGTAATGGTAACTGTGGTGCAGGTGGTCTCAGCATGCTGTTATTGTTGTAATGGTAAGTGTGGTGCAGGTGGTCTCAGCATGCTGTTATTGTTGTAATGGTAAGTGTGGTGCAGGTGGTCTCAGCATGCTGTTATTGTTGTAATGGTAACTGTGGTGCAGGTGGTCTCAGCATGCTGTTATTGTTGTAATGGTAAGTGTGGTGCAGGTGGTCTCAGCATGCTGTTATTGTTGTAATGGTAAGTGTGGTGCAGGTGGTCTCAGCATGCTGTTATTGTTGTAATGGTAACTGTGGTGCAGGTGGTCTCAGCATGCTGTTATTGTTGTAATGGTAAGTGTGGTGCAGGTGGTCTCAGCATGCTGTTATTGTTGTAATGGTAACTGTGGTGCAGGTGGTCTCAGCATGCTGTTATTGTTGTAATGGTAAGTGTGGTGCAGGTGGTCTCAGCATGCTGTTATTGTTGTAATGGTAAGTGTGGTGCAGGTGGTCTCAGCATGCTGTTATTGTTGTAATGGTAAGTGTGGTGCAGGTGGTCTCAGCATGCTGTTATTGTTGTAATGGTAAGTGTGGTGCAGGTGGTCTCAGCATGCTGTTATTGTTGTAATGGTAAGTGTGGTGCAGGTGGTCTCAGCATGCTGTTATTGTTGTAATGGTAAGTGTGGTGCAGGTGGTCTCAGCATGCTGTTATTGTTGTAATGGTAAGTGTGGTGCAGGTGGTCTCAGCATGCTGTTATTGTTGTAATGGTAAGTGTGGTGCAGGTGGTCTCAGCATGCTGTTATTGTTGTAATGGTAACTGTGGTGCAGGTGGTCTCAGCATGCTGTTATTGTTGTAATGGTAAGTGTGGTGCAGGTGGTCTCAGCATGCTGTTATTGTTGTAATGGTAAGTGTGGTGCAGGTGGTCTCAGCATGCTGTTATTGTTGTAATGGTAAGTGTGGTGCAGGTGGTCTCAGCATGCTGTTATTGTTGTAATGGTAAGTGTGGTGCAGGTGGTCTCAGCATGCTGTTATTGTTGTAATGGTAAGTGTGGTGCAGGTGGTCTCAGCATGCTGTTATTGTTGTAATGGTAACTGTGGTGCAGGTGGTCTCAGCATGCTGTTATTGTTGTAATGGTAAGTGTGGTGCAGGTGGTCTCAGCATGCTGTTATTGTTGTAATGGTAACTGTGGTGCAGGTGGTCTCAGCATGCTGTTATTGTTGTAATGGTAAGTGTGGTGCAGGTGGTCTCAGCATGCTGTTATTGTTGTAATGGTAAGTGTGGTGCAGGTGGTCTCAGCATGCTGTTATTGTTGTAATGGTAACTGTGGTGCAGGTGGTCTCAGCATGCTGTTATTCACTATGTTATTTAGTTAATAGATTAATAGATAATTGTAGCTAAGAATACCTACTAACATTTTATTATAAGTCCTTGTTACTAACAAATTATGGATCTTAGCTATCTGAAATAAAAGCATTTTATTTATTTATTTACTTTAGCTTTCTCCGATCTGGTCGAGCAATAACGGCAGATGTCTACTGTGCCGAACTCCGAACAAAGATAGAAACCTAGCAGTGAATCAGCCCCGACTCATGAATCGATCTTCACCATTATTGGTCCATGATAACGCGAGACCTCATACAGCACGAGAAACCATTTCAACTCTACAGGAACTGCAATTACAAACCATTCCTCACCCTCCGTATTCGCCAGACCTTGCTCCAACGGACTACATTCCTCACCCTGCGTATTCGCCAGACCTTGCTCCAACGGACTACATTCCTCACCCTCCGTATTCGCCAGACCTTGCTCCAACGGACTACATTCCTCACCCTGCGTATTCGCCAGACCTTGCTCCAACGGACTACAATTTTCTACGTGATAAACAGTTTTCTTCCCAGGAGGCAGTACAAAATGCTTTCACACAGTTTGTCGAATCTAGATCACCAGAGTTCTATCGCAAAGGCATAAATGACCTTCCTATTAGATGCCAGCAATGTATAGATAATAATGGTAATTATTTTGATTAAATAAATATGTTAAATAAAAAAAAACTAATTTAATTTTTTCAGTATAAATCGGCAATTTCATACATTAACCCCCAATATACAAGTGTAACGCGTCGTATTCTGCACATTCAAGTTCTTTTGTCGTTTTTGAATAAGAGAGAAACTGTGGTCGTATGTGAATTATGAAGTCTGTAGGTATGGGTATGGCAATCGCGAAGCAAGTCGCGGGTAGGTTAGGTACAGCAAGTAACCTAATAAACTTATTACTGTAAGTCCTGACTCGCCATACTCGATGTTGTTTTCAGAGCATGATAATATTGATGCACCCGACTCTCATAAACGCGGAGTGCATGAGTGGTCTCGGCGCGGAGGCGACGGAGGCCGGCGCGCGCCTGTTGCCCGACGCCGCCGCGCCACCGACGCTCGTCGCCTTCCATCGCGTGTGTGAAGTCACCAGGCTGCAGGCTACCGACCAGGTGAGGATGCGCCCTTGGTTCCTGACCCCAGAGTGCATGAGTGGTCTCGGCGCGGAGGCGACGGAGGCCGGCGCGCGCCTGTGGCCCGACGCCGCCGCGCCACTCACGCTCGTCGCTTTCCATCGAGTGTGTGAATTCATCAGGCAATCTACAATCGTTTCCCAATCGCGATCACGAGTGCTAAGTTAAGGCAATCCTTTAAATAATAAATTAAAGAACTGGCTGATCGAACAATCCCTATCCTTCTGCAGGATTGACGAATTGCTGAAATAAGATAATATTGTGTATATAATAATATCAGTTATTTGGTACCTACCCAAAACACAAGCCCTGCTTAGCTTGGGGCTAGATTAGGTGATGCTGTGTGCTTTGTCCGTTATACAAAACACAAGCCCTGCTTAGCTTGGGGCTAGATTAGGTGATGCTGTGTGCTTTGTCCGTTATACAAAACACAAGCCCTGCTTAGCTTGGGGCTAGATTAGGTGATGCTGTGTGCTTTGTCCGTTATACAAAACACAAGCCCTGCTTAGCTTGGGGCTAGATTAGGTGATGCTGTGTGCTTTGTCCGTTATACAAAACACAAGCCCTGCTTAGCTTGGGGCTAGATTAGGTGATGCTGTGTGCTTTGTCCGTTATACAAAACACAAGCCCTGCTTAGCTTGGGGCTAGATTAGGTGATGCTGTGTGCTTTGTCCGTTATACAAAACACAAGCCCTGCTTAGCTTGGGGCTAGATTAGGTGATGCTGTGTGCTTTGTCCGTTATACAAAACACAAGCCCTGCTTAGCTTGGGGCTAGATTAGGTGATGCTGTGTGCTTTGTCCGTTATACAAAACACAAGCCCTGCTTAGCTTGGGGCTAGATTAGGTGGTGCTGTGTGCTTTGTCCGTTATACAAAACACAAGCCCTGCTTAGCTTGGGGCTAGATTAGGTGATGCTGTGTGCTTTGTCCGTTATACAAAACACAAGCCCTGCTTAGCTTGGGGCTAGATTAGATGATGCTGTGTGCTTTGTCCGGTATACAAAACACAAGCCCTGCTTAGCTTGGGGCTAGATTAGGTGATGCTGTGTGCTTTGTCCGTTATACAAAACACAAGCCCTGCTTAGCTTGGGGCTAGATTAGATGATGCTGTGTGCTTTGTCCGTTATACAAAACACAAGCCCTGCTTAGCTAGGGGCTAGATTAGATGATACTGTGTGCTTTGTCCATTACACATTATTATCCGATCTGATCCTCTCGCAGTAATCACCTTAAGCTGTACTCGCCCGAATGCTCTACTAACCGTATCGTAAATACTTCTCCCCGCCCCGCACTATCAATATTTTCAATACATTTACTCGCACGTTGACCGATACCATACTTAAACAAAACAATTTAAAAAAAAAAATTAAATTAAAAACCTTATTAACATTAACACAAACTTGTTCAATAGTTTGCAGTAGGTAGTACAACTGTTTGTTGCCACCAGCCACCAGCCAGCGCGCAGCGGGGCCCATTGCGTGGAAACGCCTCCCTGATCATATAATCATTTGGTACACAGTGTAGGTAGTACATTTATATTTTGTGAAATTAAAATGTTAGTCTGGGTTTATGTGACTCCTGCAAACGACCTGCAGCTAGTTGATAACGAACAGGCAAACCATCTTAAACTGACTGACTGCTCATTGGGTAGTTAATTACTTGTCTCCCTCTCCCCAGTCGGTGCAGCTCTCCGCCCCGTCGGTGCCGTGCCGCCGCTACCTGGCGGTACTGACGTGCAGCAAGACAGTGGAGCTGCTGCAGGCCGGCGCGCTGTCCCGGCACGCTGCCGCGCTGCTGCGCACTCACCCCGGCCAGCTCACTGTCCTCATACACGACGCAACCAGCTTCTTGAAGTGAGTACTTGCGGTGCAGCTGGTGGGTACGCCGCCGCCGCCCACCCCGCCCACTCCGGAAAATTCCGCGACCCCAGGACATTTCTGTGTCTGTGGTCGAAGTTAAGGTGGTCATGCGAACTGGCGTCGAAGGCATCATGCATGATTCCGAAAGTGTTATTGAAATGAGCTGGGAAATGATTGTGAGTAATGTGTTGTAGTGAGTCATCGAGCACATGTCATTTCAACTCTACTTGGTATTATCCAGTACAGTTGAAATGATTGTGAGTAATGTGTTGTAGTGAGTCATCGAGCACATGTCATTTCAACTCTACTTGGTATTATCCAGTACAGTTGAAATGATTGTGAGTAATGTGTTGTAGTGAGTCATCGAGCACATGTCATTTCAACTCTACTTGGTATTATCCTGTACAGTTGAAATGATTGTGAGTAATGTGTTGTAGTGAGTCATCGAGCACATGTCATTTCAACTCTACTTGGTATTATCCAGTACAGTTGAAATGATTGTGAGTAATGTGTTGTAGTGAGTCATCGAGCACATGTCATTTCAACTCTACTTGGTATTATCCAGTACAGTTGAAATGATTGTGAGTAATGTGTTGTAGTGAGTCATCGAGCACATGTCATTTCAACTCTACTTGGTATTATCCAGTACAGTTGAAATGATTGTGAGTAATGTGTTGTAGTGAGTCATCGAGCACATGTCATTTCAACTCTACTTGGTATTATCCAGTACAGTTGAAATGATTGTGAGTAATGTGTTGTAGTGAGTCATCGAGCACATGTCATTTCAACTCTACGTGGTATTATCCAGTACAGTTGAAATGTCTAAAGTGCTGAAATGTCTAATGTGTAAACCAAGAATCACAACAAATCGTCAATCAATTTATCATCTAGATATTTTAAATTTTCAATACCAACCGACCATTGCACACCTACGATTCATATTAAGACCCCAAAGTAGTGGAACGATATTCACGCTCAGATTCAAATACGCAAAAACTAGTGATTGATGGTCATACGATGAATGCGGCTGGTCCGGTACCGTACGGGACTGAATCTATCTCTTTCTCTTCCCTACCAGCTTTCAAGCCGACTTAATTAAATATTGGCTCGCGAACGCAATATTGGATATTCACGGGGCCTTATCTTAATAGTATATTATTATTAATAGTATAGATAATCGGATTATAGTAAGCCTACGAATACCGGCTTATGGATCATGTGATTAGCCGAAACTTTAAAAATATACGAGAGTGAAAGAGAAATAAATAGTTTCTGTGCCATGAAAGAGTTATCATAATCAGACCATAACTGACGGAAACATCGACAAACATATTATCTACATTAAAAACAAGATACAGAGGTACCTACAGCCGAACATAGAACCTCTTTTTTGAAGTCGCTTAAAAATAAATGCACTTATTAGCGTTATTATTATTACAGGTATTTAAATAGGTACCTATTTTGTATTTTCGTAGTGGAAGAATATCACGTGAGTAATGAATCTTGTATGTACGCAACCTGTGTGATATGTTAACATGCTATTACTGTATACGTAGATAAATAGAGAATTCTTTAATCATCACCATAGAAAAGAAAAACATAGGTATTGTGTCAAATTTAAGATACTAAACAGAGCAATGGATTTGGCGGCCTTATCGCTTAAAACGATTTCTTCTCTTTTGGTGAGCACTGAAGGGACGATCGTGGGCGTTCCCTTTAAGTCAGTGCTAAAGCAGTGACTTGAGGCAGAGTAGGGCGGTTCAGTATGGCACCTCTGTTGGATACGTGTTCGCTCGATGTAGTGAGTGGATGCTCATTAACGAAGCTCACACAAAAGTTGTAGGACTTATGATGGAAAAACTGAAGGAAGATGTATGGACTGGTAGGCTTAGATAATTTGGCATGTTTTTAAAACCATTCAACCGATTTCAAATTTATTTATTTATTTTATTTATTTATTTATTTATTAAAGGAAAACCAGCAGCACATACAACAAATATAACAATAAAGAAAATGGAAACGGAAGGCTATTAAAAGGTTTTCACGTGTAAGAAGAATAGTAGATACATAAAAAGTGTGAACAAGCAAAGTAAACATATAACCTACAAACTAATAGAATTGACATACATCGCAAAAATATCTATATAATAAATAATAAATGTGAGATAAAAAACAAGCAATAATATTACTAAAGCAAAAAATAAAAACTGAATTTACAATCCGCACTACATTACTCGCATGCCAATATAGAGCCATCCTCATCATCCTCGCCGGATGGTGAGAAAAAGTCAGAGCTCAACCGCCGTCTCACGGAGTTAACGCTGGAACAGAAGAGGTCCAGATCTATTTGCTTGGAGAGTTTATTAAAATGGTCGCCAACTCGCCACAAAAACGAATTCTGACGATAATTCGTTCTAACTTTTGGAATGTGAATGATTTCGTTAAATCTGAATCTTTTTTGGGGAACATTTAGTGATATTTTGCTAAGAAGTTCGGGGCAATTAATATGGTTATTAGTTATTTTGAGTAGAAATAGCAGGTCACCAATATCGCGCCTTTTGCTTAGCGTAAGAAGGTGGAATTTACGGCAAATATCAATGTAATTAGATGAACTGTATGGGACCTTAAGACGGAAGCAAAGATATTTAATAAATTTGATTTGTATCCGCTCGATTCTGTTGATATAGATATCGTATCGTGGACTCCAGATTTGAGAAGCGTATTCGAGTATGCTTCGTACATATGTGCAGAATAAAATTTTCAAAGTTTTACATCTATTAAAGCTGGCTGAGCTTCTCATTATAAAACCCAATGCTTTTGACGCTTTGCCAATAATAGAGTCAATATGAGAGTCGAAGAGAAGTTTTGAATCATGCAGCACACCCAGGTCTCTAATAATAGAACAGTCCTGCAGAATCTGGTTTTTAAGACGATATACTGACTTAATTTTTGTTTTTTTACGAGTGAAGGTAACTGTTGAACACTTTGAAGGATTTAGATCCAATTTATTTTTATCACAATAGAGATCAAGCCGATGTAAATCAGCCTGCAGGTCTAGTGCATCCATAGGCGTGTCAATAATTTTAAATATTTTCATGTCATCAGCAAAGGAAAGTAGGTGACTGTTAACAAAACAAGTAGAAATATCATTAATAAATATAAGAAAAAGCAGGGGACCGAGGAGCGATCCTTGCGGGACCCCACTAGGAACAAGTACCCAGCTGGATACATAATTATTGACAACAACAGCCTGAGACCTATTGCAGATGTACGACGAAAACCATCGGAGCAGATTCCCTCTAATACCCATCATAAGTAATTTAGACAAGAGAAGTTTATGGTCAATTCTATCAAAGGCTTTGCTGTAGTCAGTATAAATTACGTCAACCTGGTGCCCATTATCCATTGATTCAGATAAGAACTCGTTAAAGATAGTAAGGTTAGATACAGTCGATCGCCCTTTGAATAAACCATGCTGAAAAGGGGAGAAGGATTGATGAAGCGCGGAATAGATTTGATTGTATATAATCCTTTCAAAGACTTTAGCAATTATACAGAGCTTAGAGATTGGTCTATAGTTGCTTACCTCTAATTTAGAGCCCTTTTTATGAATCGGTGATACAAATGCAGATTTCCAAAGTTTGGGTACGGTACTAGAACATATAGATTTATTAAATAAAAGTGAAATAGGAATGTATATTGATTGAGCACATGATTTGAGGAAAACAGAACTAACGTGATCTGGACCAGCAGATTTAGATAGATCAAGGCTAGAGATCAATTTGAGAACCTCACCAGGATCTATTTCAATATTAAAAATATCGCATTCGATACCTTCAGGAGAGACTATTGAGTCGACGTTATATGAATAAGTGCCAGAGGGAGCAAGAAACGTGGAATAAAAATATTTAGAAAAGGCTTCACAAATTGATTCCCCTGTAGAGACAGAGGTTTCCAAATAATTGAGATGGGTAGGCATACCATTTGATTTCGAACGACTTTTTATGTAGGACCAAAACATTTTAGGGTTATGTTCAATGCCATTCTCAATGGATGCCATGTAATCAGTAAAACATTTATCTTCTAACAGTTGGATGCGATTACGTAGAAGTTTGTATGTAGATAAGTCACACAATCTACCATAAGTTTTGAATTTTCTAAAATATCTATATTTTTCCTTTATTACCTTGATGAGCGCTGGGCTATACCATTTGGGGTAAGAACTGTCACTTACCAACCTAGACGGGATATATTGGTGTTTAAGCTGGTCTAAAATTGAGTAAAAGAATTCAACTGCCTCCTCAAGCGAACGCGAATTAAATTCGGCGTTCCAGTCAATATCTGATATCTTATTGTTTATAGATACATAGTCGCCTTTGTTAAACAAATATTTTAAATAGGACTGAGATTTTAAGCAAGGTATATTAAGAAAAGAAGCTCCGATAAGAAGCGCTTTGTGATGCGGGTCAATGGGCACTAGGGGGTCAAAGCATTCCGCAACTACGATGTGTTCGTTTGATAAAACCAGATCTAAAATTCTGCCCTTCGAGATGTTACGGATACCATTGAACTGGCGTAGGTTATGTGTAGTAATTTCATCGACAAATATTTTTTCCGAAAAAGTCAAGCCGCGGGATGGTATAAGGTGAACCGAATCCGCACAGGTCGACCAATCTACACCACTCAGGTTAAAATCACCTACAATAATAAATTTATCATCCGGGTTCAAAATCATAATATCATTTAATTTAGCTAAATAATTCTCAAGCTGCTGCGAGAAACTATTGCCTTGGTTTTGATCACACAAATATAAGCAGCTAAGGTGAATATTAAGTGAAGATTTATTAACTTGCTTGAGAGATACGGTAACCCATATGTCTTCAGCCGAAGATTGATAAGAAGGCTGAAATATAGTGTGTAAATTTTTTCGTACGGCAATAAGTACCCCCCCTCCCCTGGTTTGACCAGTTAAACCGTAATCTCGGTCACGGCGCCATACCACATAATCGTTCCCAAACAGCTCGGAGTCCAAAATACTATCTAACAACCAAGTTTCGGTTAATATAATCACGTCGTACGAAGTCAAAAAATTCAAAATTCAAAATTCAATAACTTTATTTCTTTAGGCTTACAAAATAAGCACTTAGACAAGTCAAATTTTATACATAAACACAGCTTAATAAATAGTAATTATTATCAAATAAGAAACAAAATGTTATTGATTTTGTTCGCTTCAATTTTTTGTCCACTAGTGGAAGAAGCGAAAAATAAACCACTAGTAAGTGTATAATGCTTAAAATTTAATACAATGTTATTCGCCTATCTAAGTCTAAATATAATGGGATTTAGATACAGGTCAATATTTATATAAAACTAAGCTTAAGATTGTTCTCCTATAATACCATTGTCGGTGCGGATGTAGGGTATTAACTCTAGGGTGTAGACTGCGGAGATGAATGAAGACTGTTATTTATTTAGTTATAAAGAGTTTAATGAGGTCAAACTTTACAATGGGTTGAATATTGAAATGAATGGGGGCGGCGCGTGCGCTTGATGTAGCGGCCGTCGGCAGAAGAGAGAGGGCGAGCTCCGACACGAGCGCTGTGAAGTTCCCGCAGATGTGACGTCGTGCGGTGTGAAGATGGTTGTGGATAATATCTATGCCCCTGGTGTTGCCGCGTTGTTGGGGCGTAGACAGGCTGCCGGCCTTGGAACATTCTGTTCCAATGTTGGAAGTGGACAGAGCCGATTGAAGGCTCTTCTCATAGTCCCTGATGTAGTGAAGACGTCTGCCACGCGATGTATTCCATCATCACCTGGGTATACTGCAATGACCCTTCCCAGTAGCCATCGAAGTGGAGGCAGGCGGTCATCCTTGACCAGCACCATGTCTCCGAGTTGCGGTTGTCCCTTGTCCTTACGCCATTTGCTTCTGATCTGCAATTCTGAAACGTACTCATTGTAAAAACGTTTCCAGAAGTGTTGCTTGAGAGCTTGGATTCTCATGTATCTTGTGAGTGCCGAAATAGCCACGTTCTCCTGTACCTGGGGAGAAGGTAAAGTTGTGATCGATCGTCCAATCAAAAAATGCGCAGGAGTTAATGGGATAAGGTCTGATGGATCTGAGGAGAGAGGAGTGAGCGGTCTACTGTTTAGAATGGATTCTATCTGTACTAAAACTGTATTCATTTCCTCATAGTCTAAGTGTGCCATTCCTAAGACTCGCTTTAAGTGAAATTTAATTGATTTGACTGCCGCTTCTGCTATGCCGTTAAAATGTGGTGAATACGCTGGACTGAATTTGAAGTTAATTTCATTTTCTGACGAATAAGCTTCAATGTCATTAGAAGTTGATTTTATGAATTTACTGAGTTCGTTGCAGGCTCCCACGAAATTAGTTCCATTATCGGAATGAATGTTTGCTGGCTTGCCTCTGCGGGCTATGAATCTATTGAGAGCTGCTATGAAACCTTGCGACGTTAGCTCGGTGACAAGTTCTATGTGCACTGCTCGAACTGCCAAACAAACAAAAATACAAATATATGCCTTTTTTAATCTGCAACCCCTACCTTTTCTGTCCGCTATCAGAATTGGGCCACAGTAGTCTACAGACGTATTTAAGAATACGAATTCTCCCTGTAATCGAGATTTGTGTAAGTGTGACATAATGGGTTGGTAAGTTCTACCTGAAAACCTACAGCATCGTGTGCAACTACGTGTGATTTTTCTAGTGAGATTACGACCGTTTACTATCCAAAACTTATGTCGTAGGGAAGCTAGTAACAATTGAGGTCCAGCGTGTAGTAAGCACTTGTGATAGTGCTCCACTAATAATTGTGTAATGTGATGTGATGCGTGTAATAATATTGGGTGTTTTGTATTGTAATCTAAGTTAGAGTTAGATAGCCTTCCTCCCACTCTTATCAAGTTTGTTTCAGTTTCTAAGAATGGATTTAAGTTTAATATTTTATCCTTGGATGACAAATGGTGATTGCTAATCAATTGTGTATATTGTTTGTCAAATACTTTCATCTGTACTATTCTGCAAAGTGATTGTGTACTGTTTTCTAACTCTGATATGGTGAGTGTACCTACTGTTTTGTTGGTTGGATTCTGACAGTTGTGTTTAAAACGCAGTATGTATGCAACTATGCGTTGTAATTTAGCGTAGCTAGAATATTTACTTGTAAATTCGTGTGAATACCTTGACATAAAATTACATTGAATTTTCGTTTCAGGTAACTCATTGGTATGTGGGATTTGAACCTGTGTTGGCAAAGTGAACTCAGCCTCATGAAGGAAGCGTGGACCTTCCCACCACAAAGATGAGGATTTTAACTGCGTGGCGTTCATCCCCCTGGATCCGATATCAGCGGGATTCAAGTGTGTGGGAATGTAATGCCATCCATGTGGTTCTGTGTTTAATGTGATTTCGTTGACCCTGTTGTAAACAAATTGTTTTAGGTTATGCTTACATGTTTTAATCCAACCTAATACTATTGTTGAATCGCACCAATAAAACTGTTTGTCTATTTTTATGCGTAATGATTTTTTAACCTTCTCTGCCAATTTAGATGCGAGAACAGCCCCTAAGAGCTCCAAGCGAGGGACTGTAAGCCCTTGTTTGAGAGGCTTTACCTTACTCTTTGCTAACAAAAGGTGTATGCTGACATTCCCATTGCTGGATATTGATCGTATGTAAACGCAACCCGAATATGCCTTTATGGAGGCGTCACTGAAAGCATGTAATTCAATTTGAATATGTTTATCACATAAGACTCGGCGTGGTATTTGAATGTGTGATATGTTTGGTAAGTTCGCTATAAAGTTCTGCCACTGTGAGATAATTTCTGAAGGTAGGTCGTCATCCCATGATAAGTTAGTAGACCAAATAGTTTGCAAGATTATTTTTGCTTGCAACAGGCATGGATTGATTAGGCCTAATGGGTCAAAAACCTGAGCTATGGTGGACAGAATAGTGCGTTTGTTTTGTTTATGTGTTTGTGTGGCAGCCTTTGTTGTTGAGAAGAGCAACATGTCATGAGTACATGTCCAAAGTAAACCAAGGGTTTTTGCATAATTTTCTTTATTAATTGTTAATAATTGGTCGTTGCTATTTTCATCAACAATTTGAATGAGCATGGATGGTGCGTTTGAACGCCATTTTCTCAAATGAAAATGTGCGCCTTCAAGTGTCTGTATGACGTCTTTGCATGTATTGATAAGTTCAGATTCTGAGTCGCTGCCTGTTATGAGATCGTCTACATACATGTCATGAAGAATTGTTTGTTGTGTGTTTTTGTCAGTGCATTCTTGTCCTAACTGTACAAGACACCTTGTAGCTAGGTATGGTGCTGATGCCGTACCGTATGTCACTGTGTTGAGTTTATATTGTTTTATTTTCTGGTCCGGTTCTGGTCTCCAGAAAATCTGTTGTAAAGAACGAAATTGTTCATCAATTAATATTTGCCTATACATCTTTTCAATGTCAGCTGTGACTACGTATTTATGCTGACGAAATCTTATAAGGATGCTAATGAGGTCTTCCTGAACGGTTGGACCCACGTGTTGTATGTTATTAAAGGATTTACCTGAACTAGTGACAGCTGATGCATCGAATACGGTTCTCAATTTTGTACTGAGGCTATTTTCTCGTAAAATGCCGTGATGGGGAAGAAAGTATGTTACTTCGTCTGTATCTGTGTGTGTATTTTCGGTCATGTGTCCCAACGTTATATATTCATGCATGAATTGTTTGTATAATGTTTTGAATGATGGGTTGCGCTTGAATTTACGTTCTAGTGTTTGGAACCTAACGAGTGCTTGTTGTTTGGAATCACCTAAATTGGTAGGCGATTCTTTAAGTGGTATGTGAACCACGAATCTACCGTCTGGCTGACGGATAGTTGTGTTTGTGAAAATCTCTTCGCATTCACTCTCACCCTTTGTTTGGGTTTGTTGAGTGGTGGAAACAGATTCGAATTCGAAGAATTTGTTTAGTTGCTCTTCGAGCTCAATGGTGTTTATGAAATGAGTGTGGACTGTATGAGGTTGCCTTTGTGTATGGTTGACTGGAACTGAGCCAGACACAAGCCACCCAAGTTTTGTTTCAACGAGGGTTGGCTTGCATTTGCCTAACGACAATGTATTGTGAGAGAGTACCTCCCAGAATAGGTCAGCGCCCAGCAGTAACTGGACCTCTGACGGTGTATGAAATGTTGGGTCCGCGAGGTGAATGTGTGGTGGAATTGTAAATGATTTACAATTCACTCGTGTTGATGGTATGATTTGTGTTATTTGAGGGACAATGAAGCAATTGAGTTCTGTGGTGAACCTTGTGTTTGAGAGGGACGATATTGTGACGTCGCATCTCTGTGTCACTTGTGATGACTGGTTGCTTAGTCCTTGGACTGTAATGGATGTTGAATAGGTAGGTATACCTAATTGTTGTTGCAAGCCCTTTGTAATGAAGCTTGAAGTGCTGCCGTTGTCTAGCAACACCCGCACCTTGTGTGATTGACCATGACGGTCTGAAATGTTTACTATTGCAGTGGAGAGGAGTACCTGACTATTGTGTATGGATGAGAGTGTGATGTTTTCTCTTGTTTGTTCTTCTGCTTGTGCCTGTTTTTGTGTTGCAGGTAATACTACGCACTCCTTGGATGAGCTAGTGCTCGTGCTAGCATCTGTGTTTGGATTGTGTAATAATGTATTGTGTTTTTGTGAGCACATTTTGCAAGTGCTCAACTTGCAATGTTGTTCATCGTGCCCCCGACGTAAACAATTTTTGCAAAGTTTTAATTGGTTAACCCTTTCAATGCGTTTTTCTATTGGTAATGACTTGAACTTAGTGCAATGATAGATAGCGTGATGGCCCTTACACATAGGGCATGAAAATGCATTACTATGATTTGAATGTGATTCATTTGTGACAAGTGATTTTTGTCGAACATGTGTTGTGTCACTATGCCTACGTGGTGGCTTGTGGTGTGTGTCTTCCATAGTTTCTAAAAGGTCAGCTCGATTTTTTAAGAATGAATTGAAGTCAAGCAGCGATGGAAGTTCCTTTAAATTGTTCCGTTGAACTTCCCATTCCCGCATTGTTCTTTGATCAAGTTTACCTAATACCATGTGAATTATGAGAATGTCCCAGTGGTCTGTAGGTAAATTGAGTGTTTTAAGAGCTCTTAGATTTTTGTTAACTGTGTCTATGACTGTACGCAAAGCTTGGGAAGATTCCCTTTGAATCTGTTCTATGTTGAACAAGGCATGAATGTGATTGTTGACTAAAAGCCTATTGTTGTTGTACCTATCACACAGTAAACTCCATGCAACATCGTAGTTCTCGACCGTGAAATCTAATGATTGTATAATTAGAGATGCGCTTTCTTTGAGTGAAGCTCGCAAATAATGAAACTTGCTTATCTTTGGAATGCTAGTGTTTGAGTGTATGAGTGATTTGAAAGTGTCATGGTACTCTAACCAATCCTGATAGCTACCAGAGAAGGTGGGCAAATTAATGATAGGTAGTTTAATGTTTGGTCCTCGCATGTGTGCAGATACACCGCTAGAACCTGTCACCTGGTCATCGTGCGCTGCAGAGGCTGCCTGGCTCCGATCCAGCAGCTCCTGCGCAGCTGCAACTACACTGAAGTAGCTATTTTCGAAAGCCTCCCTCTCCGGAAATTCGTCACCTGGAATTTCAGAGACATTTTCTATTTCAGTCTGAGCGGAGTCAAAATCATTGTAAACGTCTTGGATTTTGGTTAGCCGAGCTGTAAGCTCACATGTCTGTAATGTATTAAGCTCCTTGCATGGCAGCAGTGGTTGCAAGAAGCTTTTGAAGATTGTAAGCTTGGATTTATACGAGCCTCTGTTTCTTTTTAAGGTTTTAAGGTCCATAACAATCAATGAATCGAAGTGAAAATGAAATTAAGTTAAAATGGTCCAGCTGAAAGAAAGATTAATGAAGTAGGTAAATTGAAATTATACTTAAATTTTACAATGCAAGGACAGGAAGCAGAAGCGTCAGGCAAATCACGTGCGCGAAGCGACTCGGAACGCCCCGCGCGCCGGCGCGTGCCGCGTGCACAACCGGTTGGCCGGCCGCCGTTACCTGCTTGCAAAGCCGCGATCGCATTCGGTGCTGAAATGTAGAAAGGTAGATTGAATTACAAGCAGTTAATGAATGCACAGCTTGTTGGGAAATGAACTCGATTTTGAGCTAGGCCACTCGAACACTAGGCGCTGAAATAGGTCTTTGCGATTCGAATCGAATCTACAATCGAATCATTCGATTATTCGATTGTAGGTAAGTAGTATTTAGCAAATTGAATTTTGTGAATCGTGGAAAAAAAGGGAAAAAATGTGGACGCAGAGACAGGGTAGAAATTATGAGAACAATTAATGTTGAAAATGAGGAAGGATTGCGCAAATTATGAATTGGAACGAACTCACGGTTTTACCCTCCCTGTTGGCTGACAGCGTGTCGATAGGTATGCACTGGTACGAGGGCTCGTCCCGTAGGATATCGGTTTGTATCTTGGCAATCCTTGAATGTTTCTTCGAAATACGGCGATAAAAAGATACGTTCTTGCTGGCTTGTTGACAAGAGTTGATGAGTTTTGTGCTTGAGCTCCACTCCGCCTTGGTGTCGTCGACCCCGTGTGTCCCGTTCGAAAATGTCCGTCGATGTTTCTTGGAAATAACTGGACATCCGGCTCGAATTCTTGTAGGGTATTAACTCTAGGGTGTAGACTGCGGAGATGAATGAAGACTGTTATTTATTTAGTTATAAAGAGTTTAATGAGGTCAAACTTTACAATGGGTTGAATATTGAAATGAATGGGGGCGGCGCGTGCGCTTGATGTAGCGGCCGTCGGCAGAAGAGAGAGGGCGAGCTCCGACACGAGCGCTGTGAAGTTCCCGCAGATGTGACGTCGTGCGGTGTGAAGATGGTTGTGGATAATATCTATGCCCCTGGTGTTGCCGCGTTGTTGGGGCGTAGACAGCGGAACTGGGCGACATCTGGCCAAGCATTAACATCATTGATATAATCATCTACGGAGTAAAAGGCTTTCTTGATAAGAATAGGGAGCTCAGTTGCTTCAGATGGAAGCTTATTATAGAAGCGTACGCAATTTCCCATAAATGATTTGCTTACCTTTCGTAATCTATATGATGGAATGTGTAGTTTGTTCTTGTTTCTTGTATTTCTGTTGTGAACATCACATTTTTTCAAAAAGCTATCTTTATTTTTGTGCGTATACATTAGATTTTCATAGATGTATTGCGATATTACTGTCAAAATATTTATGTCTTTAAATAGATCCCTCAAAGAATCGCGTGGCTTTAATTTATAAATTGCACGTACAGCCCTTTTTTGGAGAACAAAGATAGTCTGGATGTCGGCTGCCCGTCCCCAAAGCAAGATACCGTAAGACATTATACTATGGAAGTAACTGAAATAAACTAACCTAGCCGTATCTACATCGGTAATATATCTTATTGTTCGAACCGGATAGGCTGCTGAACTAAGTCTGCCTGCGAGAGCATCAATTTGCGGTCCCCATTGAAGAGAGGAATCAATATGTAACCCTAGGAAAACAGTTGAGTCTACAAGGTCAACTATCTCACCCTTTAGCATTATCTTAGTTGGGAGTTCTCTTACATTTGGTAACATGAATTTTATACATTTGGTTTTTTTTGAATTGAGTAAGAGGTTATTGGCGGTGAACCAATCTACTATTTGTGAAAGCGAATTATTTACATCGTCATAATTATATTTATTTCTGTCAACTTTAAAAATCAATGAAGTATCATCAGCAAATAAGACTATGTCACAGAGATCTTTTGCTAAAAAAGGGAGATCATTTACATATACTAAAAATAAAAAGGGTCCTAATATTGATCCTTGTGGGACGCCTAATTCAATTTTTGACCCACTAGATCTTTCTTTACCAATATCTACTTTTTGGACTCTATCAGATAAGTAGGATTGCATAAGGTCCAGTGCCTTGCTGCCAATTCCATAGTGTTTTAATTTTCTAATGAGTGTATCATGATCTACACAATCAAAAGCCTTAGAAAGGTCACAAAAAATACCAATAGCGTTTTTCGCTTTCTCCCAGGCATCCAATATATGCCTTAATAAAACTGTACCAGCATCAGTTGTTGATCTACCCTTGGTGAAGCCAAATTGATTTTCATGAAGTAGACTATTAAGGTTAAAATAAGAGGACAACTGAGTGAGAATAATTTTTTCAAAAACTTTACTTATTGCAGGGAGTATTGAAATTGGCCTGTAGTTGGCTGGATCAGTGTGACTACCAGACTTATAAAGAGGTACCAGTTTACTGTATTTCATGAGATCAGGAAAAATTCCTACATCGACACAACTATTGAAAATATAGGCCAAACAAGGAGCAATTTCCTTAATAATAGAGCTCAGTACTTTAGTTGAAATACCCCAAAGATCCTCAGTGTTTTTGATGTTAATCGACTTAAATGTTTTCACTATATAACTATCATTTACATGGCTAAAGATAAAGACTTCGTTACATTTTTCAACAGATGATTCTAATAATTTAACCGCCATTGAAGGTGAGGAGTTTAGAGACCGGGTAACAACTTTAGGAATATCGGAAAAGAATGCATCAAAAGCATCGGCAATATCTTTATCATTTATTAGAATTGAATTATTAATTTTTAACCTTATTTCTCTATTACGTGGCTTTGATTTACCAGTTTCGTTATTTATTAGTCTCCATGTTGCTTTTATTTTATTAGATGCGCTTACTATTTTTTTTCTCAAGAACAGGCATTTTGCAGTGTTACAGACTTTCTTAAATGTTTTTGAGTAGTTTGTTACATACAAAAGAAACGCAGGATCATGTAACATAGCTTCTTTAGCACCATAAAGATCGTATAGTCTATTCCTACTTCTATAAATGCCGGGAGTAGCCCAATCAGTGAATCCGACCTTGTCTCTAACTATGCAAGTTTTAAGTTTGAATACTTCACTGTGTTCTTTGTTTATGACATTCAAAAGTTTGGCAAATAAGTCATTAGGGTCATCAGAACAAGATACGTTAGTTACTGCTAGTTCTACTTTACTTTGAAAATTCCTAATACGGCTTTCTGTGATAGGCCTGTAGGTATATTTCTCAACTTTATTTTTATCGTTCAAGTTATAACTAAAATTAACACTGACCATAATGGTCTGATTTGAAATGCTTAATTACTGCTTTGTTGATTGGAGATTGATTGCAGTAAATATTATCTAAACAAGTGGCAGATGTTGGGGTTACCCTAGTAGGGTCATTAAAAAGATGTTCTAAACTAAAGCATTTGAATAAATTAAGCAATCTATCGGCAAGAGGATTCGCTAAAATATCTATATTAAAGTCGCCACAAATAATGAGATCTTTCCTACATGTAAATACCTTCAACAAAACTTCTTCCATAGTACATTCAAAAGCTTCCTGATTTGCGTCGGGGGGGCGGTACACACACACTATGATATGCCGCTCCAGTTCCACACATGAAAGTTCTATAGTCCTCTCAATAGTGAGCTTTACAATATCTTTCCGGTCTTTACATTTAAGACTATTTTTAACTATAATCAAAGAGCCACCACGTATTGCAGCTTTTCTTTTATAGGAACTTGCAAAACAATAGTTATTATAAAAGGGAAGTAACTGATTTTTTACAATCCAGTGTTCTGTTACGCACATAACATCTACATTTAAATAATTTAAAAATAGTTCTAATTCTAGGGTTTTGCTGGGTAAGCCTTGTATATTCTGATGGACTATATGAAATGCTTTTTGCTTTCCCGTTGTCGATGTGGTCAGTTTAAATTTGCTGACACTGTCGCTTTAATGCCCTCATTAGTACTATTACTAACTACACATACAGGCTCGTCAGGTAACTGCGTTATACTATTTATAACGGGATCAAAAATATTATATGCTAACAATTTAGCAATTATAATTTTGCTTTGTTTGGTAAGGTACAATGTAGCCTTAGTCAAAAAAGTTTTACTAATAAACTTATTAGTATCAAAAAATAATACATCATTATGACGACATGTCAAGTTGTACATCAGCATGTTGATGTTATTTATATATTCATTTTGCTTTGATGTTAATGACTTTGAGTAAGGGAAGGAGCAAATAATCAGTTTCCCTAGTCCATTCTGTACTTTATCCAGAAGTACTTCAACTAGCCTAATCAACTGTGACCGTTTCACATAACTTACACCAAGTTGAACAATTAAAGTTGTGTTTTTATTCAGAGAATCATCTTGCTGAATACAATCAGTAATTACATTTATGTTAGCATTTGGATAGCAAATCTTTGTGCATGTCTGCATTTGAATAGCAAAGTCAAACGTAAGTTACGCTTAAACAAAACTGATTTGGTGCGAAGGCCTCTGGTATTCTGATAATATATGTTTAAGTTATTTTTAGTCGAACTATCCATATTGGTCCCTAGAACATAGCGACAGTGTGAAATATAAACATTCCAATAAATTAATGTAAGACAAAAGTAGTATAAAAATTAAATAGGGTAGAAAAACATAATACAGAACAACGAAATCGTCACGAGTTAGATTCCTGCAATTGCGAGAAGGCGAGCAAATATGAATAATAGCGGGTGCAAGCAGGGTAGCTGGCTTGTATGCAAAAACGTAGCAAGCGAGCACGGTTAAACAATAGGCTAGTAACCGGTCGACGTTCGGCTCAGCGGTGACAAACATTTTTACAAAATGTGCTAATTTGGCATGTAAGTAAAATATAAATAATGTGCATGTACGAGAAACGAGATTAGAAGAGACAGAATTTTTTTCAGAATATATAAATACAAAATTGAATAAAAAATTACATTTAAGAGACAAAAACAAGGTACCTGGATTATAGCAACAGGTTAATGTAATTTGTTTAAATCAAACTCCTTGTTGATAATGATCACCGGTGATGTGTCATTCTTGCGGGTGTGGATCTTCCCAAACTTAACCCACACATAGGCATGACCTTTTTCTTTCGCCGCGACTTTCGTCTTGTTGAGTAGGTTCTTTGAGTCCGCGTTCAAGTGGTCGTTAATGAAAAATTGCTGAATTAAGGGTTTAAAAAGCGTTTGGAAAAAGTTTGAAACCCGGAACACGTCGATAGCGCGAACCAGCGACCACATACCCAGTAGAGAGGAAATGTTTCTCTCCATTTTCGAAAACGATTAATGATTTATCTATCACTTATAAATGTCAACTCTCGCTCGCGTACTAGTGTTGTGCTGATATAATAAAATAATGTATCGATACTCCCGATATAAATAAAAGAAGTGGGTAGGTACCTGATAAAGGTTTATCAATTTCATTAAGTTATTGTTGATCAGTTTATTATTCTAAGGTTTTTATTTATTATACTCTGGGTAATTTCTAAGAAATTAATAAATCCCAAAAATTTACGATCCCGACGGGATTCGAACCCGCACCTTCCCCTTCAGCGCAGGGGTGCTCTTTTTCCAACTAAGCTACGTGATCTTATCTAGTCGGCCCGAAAATCTTTGGGAGTTCTTTCGGCACTTACGCCGTCAGCGCCACCTACAGAGGAAACAATGAAGTTATCCAATTCTGCTCAAATAAGATCACGTAGCTTAGTTGGAAAAAGAGCACCCCTGCGCTGAAGGGGAAGGTGCGGGTTCGAATCCCGTCGGGATCGTAAATTTTTGGGATTTATTAATTTCTCAGTTTATTATTGTTTGTTTGTTCCATGTAGGTAACTCCGCCCGTAATACGTTGACCACAAGCGCTCTAAACCTATTATGATATTCCCGAGCGTAGTCTGTATGTGTATCACCGACAGGTGGTTCTAACAAATAAAAAAGTGAAGTGGCGTGTGTTTACAAATATAAATAATATACAGTGTTTTTTTTAACTGGGGCAGTACGGGGGCACCTATAACCAGAGGAGATACAGGTGAAGTTGTTTTTGAAACATCAGCTCCTTTATGAAGAAAAATATTTTGGCATTCAAATTTTTTTAGTCAAGCGTGAGTAGCGCCTTAAAATAAATAATGTTGTTAAATTTTTTTATGATGCCAATCGACTCAGTCTTTTCAAAGGATTATTTTATTGTATTAAATAAAAAAATCTGAGCAGCGGAAGTTAGTCAAATTTAATAAAATGTTTTCACATACGATTTCTTAGTAGTTTGGTACAAAACGGTACTAAAACTATCACAATAGATGTTTTTTCCTTCAAGAAAAATAAAATGTACCTCGTAAACACCCAACGACAGATCATACGCTGGTTCTCACATGAATAATAGTCATTCATTTGACAAGTGTATGATGTTCACTCTCGTGTCTACTCGACCAAAGGGTGAACACGCTCTCTATCTCACTATCTCACTAATATTATAAACGTGAAAGTTTAGATGGATGGATGTTTGTTCCTTTATCACGCCAGAACGGCAAAACGGATCTGGATGAAATTTGGCACAGAGATAGATTATAGTCTGGAATAGGACATAGGCTACTTTTTATCCCGAAATGCCTACGGGAACGGGAACTACGCGGGTGAAACCGCGAGGCGCTGCTAGTGGTACTATAATTACTCTATGGAGTTTAAGCTAATCAAAAATGAAAATAGGTTTACTCTAGAATTAAGAAATCTTTTACTTGCCAAAGCGCTAGTTATTGGAAAACGGTTACAATCAAATAATGTAAAATCCGTAGTAAAATCACCGACAGTCTCAACATCGCCGAGCCTAGAGCCTAGAGTGATAGGTCATTGATATGACTCTAGGAGACCTAGCCTGCGCTGTACCACTCAGCATTTCACTAGAGCTATTTATATGATTGATTGAAATTTGAATGAGAATGAATAATTTGTTTGCTCCCCAGGGAAGGCGCGCGGCACCTGGTCCTGGAGGAGGCAATAATCGGTAAGTGGAATTCGATGAATCACCAGCCAATAAGAAACCATGGACATAGTTACCTCAGCCAAATATAGCGATATCTACTTCCGCTGTAAGAAGTGCAGGGATCTCGAGAAGAGCCAAGTCAACCAGGTTATTACATTCGAGTGAAGTTCAATTCCTCCTGCACTTACGTGCAAGTGCCAATCAGAGGGTCTTCACTTTCTTATAAACGACAACTAAAAATCATAACATGGGACGTTGCGAATGGGTTTTCCGTTTGAGTATTTGGAGGGTCGGCTACGTAGCTTATCCGAAGCAAGCAGTCTCCCGCTACGGCGCGCCGAGGCGGGGGCGCCACTGAGCTGTAATGATATGTGTTCGTCTGTTGTGTCTAGACCTGCTTGTGTCTCTGGGCGTGGACACGCTGGTGGTTCGCGCCGCGAAACAGCTGACCGCGCTCGTGCTGCACGCGGCGCGCGCGCTGGCCGAGGAGCCCTACAAGTAACTACATTACTTACATCATTTCAGCGCTTACACTCTTATACTCGGTTCTACAAATCAGAAGATGTTATTTGTCAACAAAGATATATTTATGCATGAAAACTAAACAATAAATATAAAACAACAAAGCAGGTATTTCAACGGCTGGTGAATTGACGAGATGTCAGCGCAGAGCGCAGTTCTCCCACTCTCTTATAGAATCGCTCTTCCTCGCGAACCTGTTGTCGTTCTGTGACGCCCTGTAGATACGAGATACTTGGTGGGTTGTGGTTACCAGTGAGCTCAGAGTGGAGCCGCAATCGCAACAAGGCCTTGTCTGGTAGAATACACGATAATGTCATCGAATCATTAAAGCATGCCTAAAATAATTTGATACATACCTTCACCTGCAATAACTTACGCATTGTTTGACATTTTCCCTATTCTAGCCTAAAGCAAAGCTTGTAGACTGTCCGTGCTAGGGAAGGGCTCCGCTGGGCATGCCCTAGCCCTAGGTGTCTCCTCATCCTCTCCCCTCTGTTCGCAGACTGAGCCGGCGCGCCGTGGACGAGGAGGCGCAGTTCTACATGCGCGGGGACAACAAGAACTGCGTCGCGGTCGACGCGCAAGGTCGGTGCATACCAGGCCTTCGACTGCGTTTTACTTCCTGTTGAGCTCTCTTTTTCCAAGCCACTGACGGGACATATACGTTTGGAAGACTGTCACTGCGTTTCCATCGAGACGAGTGTGCATGAGATGCAGCCACGCTTCCGGAATACAAAAAGATTATCTATCTATCTATACCTACTTATAATAAAACTGTAACAGGTCCAATTCTGTGCATTGAAGATATTTTGAAAATTCTATTTGGAGGGCATTCGTGATCATTCGTTTTCTTTCATGTCTGTCTGTCTGTCTGTCCGTCCGTCTGTCTGTCTGTTTCTTGGAGCATCACACCGAAACTCTTTGATGGATTCAAATGAAACTTGGCATGATTTGAGTTCATACTACAAGGAAGGACATAGGAAACTTTTATCCTGGAATTCGGTAGGGTTCCCTTGGGAGGGGTGATGAAAGACAAAATGTGTATACAGCTGTAATTCATCAACGCGTTGTCCGATTTCATCCATTCTCTTTTTGTTAAAAACAGTGTTGAAGGTCATTCAAAATCATCATCATCGTATATTACTGTTAGACATAGGCCTCCCCTAATGAGCGCAATAATAGCGCTTGCCGAATCCATCTGAACGCGGGTTTGGTTTTTAGACTCCTAAATATGCTACATGAAATAAACCCGAATGGCAGAGATTTCAAAACTGCTTTTGGGGCCATACCCCAAAGCCAACAAGATCATTTAGAAAATTGTTATCAGCAGCGCCGACGAACGACCTGCTGGAGAGCATCCGGGTCGGTACAACGTTCCCACTACCATTGAAGTTGCCGTCGTCCTGGTAGGTCAGCAATGTGACACGCGGGATAAGTGCTGCGTACCCGGGATGACCGCTTGCAACGAAACGTACCTACCGGGCATTCTTCAGTATCCACTTATACAAGGTTATTGGTAAATTAGTGACAATACGTGAACTGCAGGTCCTGCCCATCATCACAAACACGTTCGTGAAGGCGCCAAGTCTAAATTCTAAAAAAAATATAGTTCACCTCTGATACTAAATGAAAAAACATCTTTGTTTGGAACCCAACGAGTTACTTAAGACCGATCTTTCACTCTCATATCTTCTGTTAATTCAGGGCAGAGCTGTTTTTAAGTTGAGTTTTAAATAAAACCTCTCTAACGAACGATTATTGAATTGCGGGGGGTACCCATTACCAATATTAAGAATTAAGACCTGGCGTCTTCACAAACGTGTTTGTGATGATGGGCTGAACCTGCAGTTCACGTAGGTATTGTCACTAATTTACCAATAACCCTGTATAGGTACTGTCGTGGCGAAGACGGATACAACTTTAGTCTTCGACAAGTGAATCCGACAACTGGCGAGACCGTCGACGGTAAACAAGTTTCCGCCATGCAATTTACATAATAAAATAAAAAATAAAAAAAATATCTGGTCATAATGTTTCATAATGTCAGACAAACTGTTATGTAATTATTTGTAATGATTCTTTTTGCAATAGATAAACATGTTATCTTATCTAATAAGAGAACGCATTGCTCACCGGCAAAGGTTTCGAGGGCTGCGTTTCGTATCATATAAAGGACTACGCGCTGAGAATTATGTAGATCTGCGGGACGCCATGAATCAAGACAAAAATAGTGTAGATTTAGGCCGACTGGTGATTCTTCCTATAAAATCAAAATCAAAAAATGGGCGTCCTAATCTCTTCATTACGTTCACTACCAACCCCAAATAGTAGGATATCATTGAAAATCAAACGAACTGTATGAAGTTCGATGACAGGTGAACTCTAGTTGGTTGCCCTTACTTACTAAATAAATAAAATATGTAGTTAGCGCCATCTAGCCTCAGCCAAAGGCTGCGGCTGCGGCTGCGGCGATGGCGCTAACATATTGTGAACCAAATAAATCGCTGAGAATTAAACTGCGAAACATAATATATATAAATATATAGTTAATAATAATGTAAAATTTATCCAAAAATGCTGTCAAAAGTGAGTATTCCACGCGGACGAAGTCGCGGGCACAGCTAGTATCATCATAGAACTTATCATCTTTTATTGTTGACTCTTACGTTCATTAACATTAAATGTTGAATGAGCTTATAGCATTTATATTGAGCCTGCGGAATGTGTCTTCTGTTTCCATAATCTTGATTTGGTTCAATTTAAGCCGTAATTGTTCGATAGAGGTGTATTCGCTTTTGTACACCAACTCTTTGTAATATCCCCAGATGAAAAAATATTCAGGGTTGAGGTCTGGCGACCTTAGTGACCAGGCTGTTAGCACCCACGGCCTTTTTTTTGTTTTGTTTTCGAGGGTAAAAATCTGCAAACAGATACCATACTGCATTTAGCGTATGGTTATGTGGGGATGTCGAAGTAAAGCTTCAATGACCCACTAAATAACCCCCCGGTGGCCGGCCGCTACACGTGATCAATGGGCCTGGGAACTCCGATGGACCGCACCAGGCCCATCTTGCGATGCCATTAAGCACGTCTGTGCAAAATACCGCCCCCAACGTCCAAATTACGATGGCACGTGCCACACAATGCCATCGCCCTCCCGGGGTCTGCCTTGGAAAGTCGGAGCCCTAATCCGATTGCCCGCGGACCCAAGTACCCTACAGGGAAGCCGCGGCGCCCTCATTGGGCAGGCGGCGCGGCGCGGCCGTAGCGCGCGCCTTGCCGTCGTCTCCTCCGAGCAGGATCGGCTCTCTCGCGATCCCGTTCGGCGGCCTCTTTCTGGACCATGACGGTCTCACAGAAAGAGACCACCTCCTTCCACGCCGTCTCATCCACCAACATAGCTGCCACTACGCTAGGCAGAGAGAGATCCTGCCCGATCCTATTGACCAGGAGTCCCGATCCCACGGTCTATCCTATCCGTCTACGTGGAAAATCTCCATTCAAAAAATCCTTTACGTTCCGTGTGAAGTGGCACGGTAAATTCAAATTCTAAATTCAAAAATACCATACTACCTAATCAGCCTATCACAGCCATGCAAGAGCGAGACATAATGGTTTTATTTAGCTATCCTTTCCTTGAACATGAACCAGTAGTTTTTGGCTAGCAAGGTTTTTTGGTCACGGGTTTGTGGCACTATTGCACTATAAGTACATTTTTCAACTTGATGCCCTAGTAGGTAGTAGCCAAATGAAAATTTCAGGGTTTATTCTTCATGAGCCAGTAGTTTTTCAGATAGCTTGCAGAAAATAATATTATGCGAAATGTATTTTTTCGAACGTTGCAAAGCTAATGTAGATATTAGATTATGAAAGGAAAATTTGCGTTCGCGTTCCAGGTCACGGCATGGGCCGGCTCTGGCAGCAGATGCTGAGCGTGCTGCCGCAGTCGAGCCTGGAGGTGGGCCGCGCGCTGGCCGCGCACTGCCCGACGCCGCGCCACATGGCACAGGTATTAGTATGGACGTTAGTTCCAGGTCACGGCCTGGGCCGGCTCTGGCAGCAGATGCTGAGCGTGCTGCCGCAGTCGAGCCTGGAGGTGGGCCGCGCACTGCCCGACGCCGCGCCACATGGCACAGGTATTAGTATGGACGTTAGTTCCAGGTCACGGCCTGGGCCGGCTCTGGCAGCAGATGCTGAGCGTGCTGCCGCAGTCAAGCCTGGAGGTGGGCCGCGCACTGCCCGACGCCGCGCCACATGGCACAGGTATTAGTATGGACGTTAGTTCCAGGTCACGGCCTGGGCCGGCTCTGGCAGCAGATGCTGAGCGTGCTGCCGCAGTCAAGCCTGGAGGTGGGCCGCGCACTGCCCGACGCCGCGCCACATGGCACAGGTATTAGTATGGACGTTAGTTCCAGGTAACGGCCTGGGCCGGCTCTGGCAGCAGATGCTGAGCGTGCTGCCGCAGTCGAGCCTGGAGGTGGGCCGCGCGCTGGCCGCGCACTGCCCGACGCCGCGCCACATGGCACAGGTATTAGTATGGACGTTAGTTCCAGGTAACGGCCTGGGCCGGCTCTGGCAGCAGATGCTGAGCGTGCTGCCGCAGTCGAGCCTGGAGGTGGGCCGCGCGCTGGCCGCGCACTGCCCGACGCCGCGCCACATGGCACAGGTATTAGTATGGACGTTAGTTCCAGGTAACGGCCTGGGCCGGCTCTGGCAGCAGATGCTGAGCGTGCTGCCGCAGTCGAGCCTGGAGGTGGGCCGCGCGCTGGCCGCGCACTGCCCGACGCCGCGCCACATGGCACAGGTATTAGTATGGACGTTAGTTCCAGGTAACGGCCTGGGCCGGCTCTGGCAGCAGATGCTGAGCGTGCTGCCGCAGTCGAGCCTGGAGGTGGGCCGCGCGCTGGCCGCGCACTGCCCGACGCCGCGCCACATGGCACAGGTATTAGTATGGACGTTAGTTCCAGGTAACGGCCTGGGCCGGCTCTGGCAGCAGATGCTGAGCGTGCTGCCGCAGTCGAGCAAGACCACCAATTTTTTTGTCTGATTCTGATTTGTAAAATTTTATTAGGTTTCTATCAAAATCACAGATCAAAACGTTCCGGATTAAAACGACTTGTAGAGCTCACTTTTAGCGCCACTCCCAGTTTATGTACGAAACATTTAGAGATACCGAATGAAAAACGTGAAATGGTGTAATATCGCGGTGTTTGCAGACGGTGCAAAGCGCTGCGGGCGCGGAGACGCTGTGCGACGTGCCGGTGGCGCGCAGCGCGGCGCCGGGCGCGCGCCCGCGCCGCCTCGGCCCCGAGATGGCCAACAAGCTGGTCAACATATTCACCCAGGATGGAGACTTCAAACTGGACTAGAGCCTGCCGCGCACGACCTGGAATATACTCGGTGCCAGATGGCTTGCCAATACAGGACGTTGACCTATCCCTTAACCAAATCAAAATGGGGCACAACTTCGAATTTCGCATTTTTTAAGATTATACAATTCTTTGGAAACTTATTATAAAATCTTTCACTGTACAAGCTACCACCCGTCTATGTACAAGCTACCACCCGGCTATGGAATGCTCTCCCCCTGGACATGACGTGCCAAATCACTCCCTATCTTTCAAAAACTGCTTCATCAAACATCAAAATGCTTTATTTCCTTTAGACGTTACAGGACTCTTGCATCACCATTATCTATAATTCATTGTAAACATTAGATAAACTTATTTTTATGTTAATGTAAGTTAAGTATTATGTTTGTAGGTGTAGGTATTATACGAGCAGTAGGTAGGTATGTAGTATATAATTGATTAACAATAATAATAATCATTTATTATGGAACAAAAACAATTTATACATGGATATAGAATGGAAACGATGCCATCTGCAGAAGTTTTAAAACTGTGTCGCAGATGACAACGCCCTCCTCCGAAATTAAGATGAAGCAAACTTGTAATGTCTACGCTGCTCGTCAATGGTAAGAGGATTAAAAGGTATTTGTGAATGCTTGCGGAGAATCGTTTTTAGTATAAATAGTTGACGGACTGGGGGGGGGGGGAAGCGAATCGGTTTCTTTGTCATTACTTTAAGAACAGCTCTCTGTGCTCTTTCAATTTTAAGCATGTGGGTTTTAACAGCTCCACCCCAGGAAGTCACGCAGTAATATAAGATGGACTGTGCTAAAGCAAAATAGACAACCTTCATAGTAGAAAAGCTAAGACTTGATGAAGATAAGCTTTCTAATACGTGAGGTTGTATTATCAATTTGGGGTTTCCAAGCTAAGGCTTTGTCAATCATTACGCCTACCTAGGTATTTAACGCAGGACGTCTGGACTACCTTACGTTAAAAGCAGCGTCATCATCATCATCAGCCTATAGTAGTCCACTGTTGGACATAGGCCTCCCCTAATGAGCGCCATATTTTTGATCGAAGCTAGGAACCTACATTATCTTTGAGTGACATAAGCTGAGTACGATATATCCAGATACCACGTGAGCAAAGGTACGGCCAATGGCAAGCAGTATGTTTAAAAATAACATTAGACTAAATGCTAGCAACTGGCCTCGACTTTGCACTTGTATTAAAGCAGTTCCGTAATACGTTGGGTTACGCAGCGATCGCCAGCAAAGATCCCAGTTTTCAGAATGATTTTCTTCAACAATCGACATTATTTTGATCAATTAGCACAAAACCCTAATCAATATAGTAAAATATAAACCTTCCTCAGGAACATCCCGTTAATGGGTGAAAACCGTATGAAAATCAGTAGGTAACGTCGTGGTAACGTTGTGTGATATAATAAGTAAGAAGATAAACAGACAGACGTGGAGGGTTACTTTTTGTTATGTAATTTATTTATGTATTGTATGTAGGTATACTAATAAAATAAAGTTAAAAACTAAAACCCGACTACGTAAAAGTTATAAACAAGCGTTCAAAGATGTTCCGAATAAATATTAGCGATTGAATATTATCCATCGTTGCATTTTCATACTCGGTAGTCGGAGGCCTTTGTAGGTACATACAGAACTCCTAGCTTGGGGCCTCCGACTACCGAGTATGAAAATGCAACGATGTATAATATTCAATCGCTAATATTTATTCGGAACATCTTTGAACGCTTGTTTATAACTTTTACGTAGTCGGGTTTTAGTTTTTAACTTTATTTTATTTGCCTCTTTTTAGTTATGTAGTAGCTACCAACTTTAGTACCATAAGTCCGCGGTTTCTGAGGCGTTTTTCCGGACTTAAAATTAGTCAATATCCTCTCCATAATCCTTGACTGCCTAGTTTGTTCAGTGGTAAATCCCGAGTTGGGCTAAAATTGTACCTAATTGATATTTCACTATCAAGATAAAACCACAGTAGCAGCTAGTAGTGATATAGGTACCCCCATGCCATCGGATTATGAGAGTGAGGGAATAGAGAGTGCACCTGTGTGGATAGTCTCCGATGAGACTGGCCCCGTGGCCGAAATTCGGCTAGTAGGACATCATTATCTATCTCCTTGCTATATCGCCTTGTTATTTATTAGTATAGAGTATAATAAAAACTATGGTGGATGGCATTCGAAATTAGAGGGGGGGGGGGCTCAGCCCTCTCCTGCAGCTTTCCCCTTGTCATTTTATATCTATAGTTTCTCAAATAAAACAATATTAGTATCACACAATTTTACTAGCACATTCACTCTTTATTATAAATAAGTCTAGAACTTATGTTTGTCGATTGTGGTTGCCTTGTAAGGTGCTCGATGTTCCTCAATCTTCCATATTATGTTTTCTATTTCAACCGCACACAATTTATTACATTTTACGTGCTATAGCTTAAGGAGGACGCGCAATGAAACGGCCACAACCCAAAACCCATCCACAAGAACACACACCGCATACTGGTAGCACTGGAAAAACTTTTAGTTTATCAAAATCGCAGTTGGAGAAAGGTTCCAGTGATGCCGCAGCGCAAACCGCGTTGCGGCATCACTAGAACCTTTATCACTGTTGTTCCAGACGTTCTGATGACTCTTTCATCAATATGCCTCAAAGGATATGGAGTAAGGTTCAGGTGATGTCGTAACGATTCACCATCGCAGTTCGCTGATGTGTCCCACGAATGATTGTTTGTTCAGTCACAAATTATAGAATTTCAAATATTTTTATCCAGTTTCGGGTTCATATTAAATATCTGATATGATATAAAATTATCAGATTTTCCTTTCCTTCATCTCTTGTTTGAAATATTTACATTTACATTGACAAAATAGAATGACGTATCGGTCATATTTGATAGGCATAGAGTTGATGAAAATAGGTCGTAGGTATTGTAATATTTCTCTATGGGGCCTGCGGCCTGCGGCTACGTAAACTTTATTACGCGTTTTGTAGGCTTATTCGGGGGCGGAGCCCCAAATTCTATAGCCTATAACCATCGGGGTATTGAGACGAATCAGTCGATACATCATTTGTTGAAATCGAACCAGTAGTTTCAGCGCTACGTGGGAACAAAGAAATTGGCCACATACATACAAACATACAAACATACAAATATACAAACATACAAACATAGGGTGCTAACCTCATAACCCTCCCCTGTCGGTAGTCGGGTAAAAAACAATAAAATAAATATTTATGGCGGCTCCCGTTGTATCAAAATCAGTAGGTAAATTAGCGAATAGTAACGCCATCTATCTTAATTCGCGGAAACATGAGAACGAACTACAATGCAAAGAAAAATTGTGGTACGTCAATGTCAAACCAAAAGACAGTGAGTGACGGATAGATATTATGACAACAAACAAAACAATCATGACAACAACAAAACAACTCACGTGTTTGTTTTGTTCGTAGATGGAGTGCCTTACAGTGTGACCAGATTCAGTATTTTAATACTTTTTCAGTATATTTCATCGATTTTTCCGAACATCAGTATATTTTCAGGTATATTGGTGGCAGTCAGTATTTTTGGGTATATTTTGGTTGAAGTAATGTCAACACCGTTGTGAGTGATCGTCTTTGCGACAATGTTTGCGGAATTCCCCGGAATGCGAACATTAGGGACTTTCCCGGATTTAGTTTATACTAGGGATGTTACGGAGGTGGCTTAACGGAACCGAAGTCGGAGTCGGAGTTTTAGAATTTGGTTTGTCGGAATCGGAATCGGAACCGAAACCGGAACCAGACAACCAGACTTCGGTTACGGAACACCCGAAGGTGTTAGTAGATAGATTAAGATAAAGTGTTAAGGCGATATAGGTTCGTATTTTCGAGACAAGGACGAACGAACGCCGCGCAGTGAAGGCGAGAAAGGGATGCAAGAGCCGGCCGGCGCGCAATTTCACTGGTTTTTATGTCTAAATTTGTTATTGCTCTGAAATAATACTCGTTTGCAAAAAAATAAAACCATAATCGTCTAAAGTACTCAGTTAAGCATTTTTTAGACGACATTTCATTAAAATATGTTGAATAACTAGCAAATGAAACTGGTTTTCCGTAGGTAGTAAAAATGAAAAATTAGAGGAAACTTTGTGATTTTTTTGTATAGAGTCAAGTTGAGTCAATCGTGTTTCGGTTCCCATAACTTACTAACAAAAATCCTTAACTTTTGATGCTCATAAAAAAATATTTAAAATAAAAAAATAGTGTTTTTTTTCCTTAAAATTGATTTTTCGTACAGTCAAAACGTGATTTTGGGACTCACTTCACCTTAAGGGCAGGCCTCGTGGAATAAAAGTTTCTTATTTTATTAATTCTTCGTATTCAGTAGCATGCACATAGTTTAAATAACATTTTAACGAAGTAGTCGTACCTTTCTTTCGTGAAAATATCTATTTACAAACTTTATACTTTGCTGTCGTATCTGCACAAACTTCAATAAATTACCTAGAAAATCAGTATTTTTATTGGTATATCTGTCCTATGTAAGTCGGTATATTTCAGTATTTTTTTGAGGTGCCTCGGTATTTTCGTAAAATTTAATCTGGTCACACTGGTGCCTTATTATTATTACTCTAAGGGTCCGAGTAAGTAAAACGTAAATAAACCAAACCAAAGTAACCTCAATTTTTATGTAACTAATTCAACAACTTATATTTTCAGCATTTTACCATATAAATAGGCTTTAAGATGACAGTGTATTTATCCAGAATTGCATTTGGCTGGATTCGGAGTGCCACGTCCAAATATTTCACCGTAAATTGCATTGCCGAAACATTCTTGCCGAAATCGAAGTGGTTCTCTTCAAAACAGAAGTTTCTCCCATTACTAAGTAATTTAGCCGTAAGAAAGTATTCTGCGTCCAGCGATGGGGCCCCACCCACGGTGGCGTTGGACAACGCCGGGATGCCGCTCAAAAAGAAGATAATTCATAAGAAGGCGCCGGTGGACCTGAGTCAGAAGGAAGGGCATTTCTTAACATTTGCATTCGCGACGGCCAACGCGTACGACTTGAAAAGCTTGAAAGAAGCTCTAATACAGCAAAAGCTGTACGAGCCTGGGAAGTGAGTAGTTTTGTTATTATGTGTTTAAAGACTAGCAGCACCAGTGCTGAACACATCAGTTTCACAGTGTTAAAAGGTTTCAGTAGTACACGTTTGACTCCTATAGTGGTAGGTACTTTATGCACAACTAGGTGTCAAGTTTACTTTACAACTTTTGAATGTGTAGGTAATGAGTCTATCTTTTGTTACCTACATGTGTGATTGCAGACTGAAGTCAAACGAAGTGGGCGACGTGGTGGTGGCGAGCGCGGTGTACTCAGTGGGAGCAGAGCCGCGGGAGATCATCTTCTTTGGTGAGGGAGCCGTTGTCTTCTGGAACTGCACGGAGCTGGAAGCCAGCAATGTCTTGGACTTTGTCCGACCGTGAGTATTGAGCTGTAAAAAGTTAGTGAGCTGCTGACTTTCCTGGCAGTAAGACTAGCTCCGAGACTATGGCCTTGTTACAGAGAAGAGTCCTGGCTACAAGTGCCAAGCATCAACTGTTTGATCTTTCTTGTCTTTTCAGGTATGAAATTGATAGTTACCCCAAAGAAGTTGTACAGAAGGAAAAGGAGATAATGAGCTATGTTTATCAGAGGCATACGTAAGTAGGTATTTACTAAGCTACTAGCTTTCTGACTGGATTCATTCTATCCAAAGTTCTGACCTGACAATCATTCATAACTGTAAACTCAATAATTTGATTGATGATCTCATGAATAGGTATGTTATGGACTTACTTGGTAAATCAGGACTGAAGATTGTGGGTAGAAGCCATCTGCATCTTTATCCAAGTACCCACATAGATCTTGTTTAAATGTCAATCAACTTGCACTACACTATTATAATAAGTACACTCACACAAGGGTAGGTATCTAATACACCACAAGGTATGTGTATCTTCTTGAGGTCACATTCAAAAGGAATTGTTGATTAGAAATAGAATACTTGCAGGAAAAACTGCCACCTACAGAGCTCCACGTTTGTGATGGTGCCGGAAAGGGATAACTCATTGGAGAGGTATACATTCAGGTCAGTACTAACTATTTGTAGCCATCTAAAGGGTGTCTTAGATTTTTTATTATTATTTTCGAACAATTACAAACAGCAGGGGGTGGGAGTGGTCTCAATCGCTTGGCAGATTTTTTAGTTTATTAGCCATGAAATGGTTGACGGGAGTGCATCACGTTTAATGTGTGCGAGCATTTTATAAAACAATGATTCCTACTCTACTGTTCAATGTCACAAAATATAAATTGACACAAATATATTAATCAAAGAAGATAACTAAACAATCAAATTAGGAACACAATATAAACTAATCAGAACTAATAAGTACACCAATAATGTTCGGCCATCTCTCTGAGGGTGGTACTTCACTTTACTTTTACCTGGTGGTATGTCGGGCTCAGCAGTTGCCTGAGAGTCTGAGGCAGTTGTATCTCTGGTTTCAATGTCAGTTAATCTGGGTCAGTACGGGTTGGTCCACTACAAAGGTCCGTGCAGGCGGGCGCTGCGCCACCGTCTCCAACTGTTCCTCGCCTCGGCTCTGTCTAGGGTCAGGGTGGAGAAACGAAATAGCCGTCCTGTACTTGCGGGGGTTTTGTTTTTTACGCTATTAGGCACTGTTCTTGGGCATGTTTAAATGCTCCATTTTCTTTATTTCATTCTTAAAATCTTCTTCAGCCCAGTACAATCCAGTCACTTGTAGTCCCAACAACTGAAACCAGTTGCGGCCCAACAGGCTAGGTCCATCACCGAAGACCACGATTAGTTCACACTGCGCCTTCTTCCCGCCAAGAACCACACGAACGTTCGCCACTCCTACCACCTTCAAAGAGTCATGGCAACTGTTTCATTCTTATTTGAGTAACCGTCAACAGTACGTGGAAATTAGAAGAATAGTAGAGAATAAGGAAATTGTCTTTAAATCGAATTTGTCTAAAATCACAAGGGGTGTACCCCAAGGATCGATTCTAGGACCTATATTGTTTATTATATTCACAAATGACCTGATTTCCTTTATGGAAAACTATCATCCCGGAGTAAGGCTCGTGTTATTTGCTGATGACACAAATGCCATAATCTCGGCAGGTTCATTAGCGGAATTGTCATTTAAGTTGAACATAGTAGTTAGGGGTTTTGAGGAGTGGTTCTCAACAAATAATTTAATTTTAAATATAAATAAGACAAATGTATGCTATTTAAATCGACATCCAGGAATAATGATAAAATTATACTTAATCACAATGACATTAATATTGAATCATCCAAGGTAGTTAAGTTTCTAGGTATATATATGGACAGTTTCTTAAATTGGAAAAATGAATTGATCTCAATTGAAAGCTCCTTAAGCTCCGCATGCTACGCTATCAGAAGTTTAAGGGACGAAATAACAATAGCACAACTAAAGCAAGTTTACTTTGCGCTTGTAGAGTCGAACCTACGCTATAGTATAATGTTTTGGGGCAACAGCTATGCTTACAATACAAATACTGCTTTAAGAAATGAAATAAGTCCCAAACATTATCGGTTTCTACCTATATATACGTATATATCCGGCTATAGTCCGTAAGAGGTCCCAAAGATTTTCGGTTGAACCGACTAAGGGTTTCGTGGCTTAGTTGGTTAGAGCACACCCGTACTGATGGTGGGGCGCGGTTTCGAATCCCGCCGAAACCGATAATTTTTGGGACTTATTTCATTTCTTTGAGATACCCAGAGTGCGGGTTAGAACTATAACAAAAAAACCTTAAATATTGCTTTTATAATACAAAAGAGAGCAATTAGGACTATGGTACGTATACAGCAAACAGATTCTTGTCAGGAACATTTTGTTAAGCTAGGTATCCTTACCGTCCTTATCTTAGATTACTTACATAGTTACATCATCATAGATATAAAAGTAAGGAAGACAGGTTAATTAGGGAGAAGACGAGGAGAAAAGACATAAAGAGTGATTTTATTGCAAGGCTGAACGTAGTAAAGCACAGTGTCCGATATCAGGCTGTAAAACTTTATAATAGACTTCCAGTTGTCTTGAAAACAATATATTGGCCAGTTAAGTTTGGAAAACACTTGAAACGATTCTTGTTGGAAAAGTGTTACTATACTATTGACGATTATTTTATTGACAACTAGCAGCGCCTCGCGGTTTCACCCGTGTAGTTCCCGTTCCCGTAGGAATTCCGGGATAAAAAGTAGCCTATGTTCTATTCCAGACTATAATCTATCTCTGTGCCAAATTTCATCCAGATCCGTTCAGCCGTTCTGGCGTGATTGAGTAACAAACATCCATCCATCTATCTATCCATCCATCCATCCAAACTTTGACATTTATAATATTAGTGGGAAAATCAAACAATTGCTATTTAGTAGGTATTATTTTTATTTTGACCACAGTATGTACTAAATTTGTGTTCTGTTTAAACTTGTTTCTGTGTTAATTATTTGTATTATGAAATCTTTAAAGTATTTTCTGACACAATGCTACGAGATGCACCAGAGTCTATTTCCATCATCAAACTAGATCTAGGCTGAGCAGCCTCTGAACTCTGGCCAGGATACATGTCTTCAAAAGTAGCTTGGTGATTGAGACACATCTGTATGGCCGTTTGCGTGCAAATCAATCATTTGGTCTTCAGCAGCTCCCGTCGCAGACGTTCGTCTCGCACTCCCAGCACGATCCTGTCCCGCACTTGGCGCTCCAAGTCTGTGAACTTGCACTTAGCCACGCTTCCCTCAAATCTCGAATACATAACATATACTATATTAATATTATAAATTCAAAAGTAACTCTGTCGTCTGTCTCTTCTCTTACCTTTTCACGCCTGAGCGGCGGATTGGATGTCTGCGAGCACTTGGAGATAAGTGCTCGTAGTTGGATCTTAATGAAATTCGGCAGGGAGGCCGAAATAGCATCCCGGAGGCTAGGATACATAGGCCGAAATAGCATCCCGGAGGCTAGGATACATAGGCCGAAATAGCATCCCGGAGGCTAGGATACATAGGCCGAAATAGCATCCCGGAGGCTAGGATACATAGGCCGAAATAGCATCCCGGAGGCTAGGATACATAGGCCGAAATAGCATCCCGGAGGCTAGGATACATAGGCTACATTTTGTATTCAAAATTAATCCTCTATGGGGTACCTAAGTATAAAGTATACGATTTCATCATCACTATATCATCTATTTTTTTGTAAATAGCAAACAAAGGAATATTTACTCAGTCATTGTCTTGGCTTGCTTGTCTTGCCTTGGGGCTAGATGGTGTGTGTGTGATGGGTCCAACGTTATTTATTTATTTATTCACTGGCTCTGCGCGAGAGCAGAGGATCAGCCACTGTAAAGTTACCAGTTTTTGTAATTCATGATAATTGATACTTTTTTGACATTGATACTTACTAAGTTAATTGATACTTATTGTACTCAAAGAATGCATCCTTTGAGTAAAGTGTCCATTCTGAAACTGCTGTAGTGTTAACCATGATTTTATGTTACATAACACTTTTAGTTTGTCAAGTGATATGTATATGAAATAAAGCAGTCGATTTGTCCACTGACGTTCCAGCCACGCCATGGTGCAGTCGGCGCGGCTCGGCGCCTGGGAGTCGCGGCTCGAGGTGCTGGCCGCCTCCGTGCGGCACCACAGCGCCTGCATGGAGCGCGAAGGCGTCAGCTATGTCGACAAGAAGGAGGTACCTCTTTACTGGTACTCAATATGGGGCAGGTGGATCGTTTAATCGACGACGATGCATAAGTATGAGATCATACTTATGTGACGATCATATATAACGATTTCATACTTATGTATCTAGAATTGATCTTACTAACTGTAAGATCGATGACCGATTAAGGTTTTGAACAGACAATAATGTCACTGCATAAGCTTATAGTGCTGTATTTCCTTTAGACGATACAGGAATTTTAAACACAACAGAAATTACAAATAACAAGTAATTTTAGGAAATAGATTTTTTGTATATTTATCTTTTATATAGACAAAGTAAAGATGAGAAATAGTAATCCTATCATAATAAGCGAAAGATAAAACTTGTATAACATGTAACCTTTATGTATTACCTGAGGTGGTCCGCAAGCTGGGCGAGCTGTTCTCTCTGCGGCACCGGCTGACCGTGGAGTCGGATCTCCTGGACACTCCCGACTTCTACTGGGAGGAGGAGCAGCTGGAGCGGCTCTACTCCGCCACCGTCGCCTACTTCACCATCCCACGGAGGACACGGGTAACTGTATTACCTCAGGTGGTCCGCAAGCTGGGCGAGCTGTTCTCTCTGCGGCACCGGCTGACCGTGGAGTCGGATCTCCTGGACACTCCCGACTTCTACTGGGAGGAGGAGCAGCTGGAGCGGCTCTACTCCGCCACCGTCGCCTACTTCACCATCCCACGGAGGACACGGGTAACTGTATTACCTCAGGTGGTCCGCAAGCTGGGCGAGCTGTTCTCTCTGCGGCACCGGCTGACCGTGGAGTCGGATCTCCTGGACACTCCCGACTTCTACTGGGAGGAGGAGCAGCTGGAGCGGCTCTACTCCGCCACCGTCGCCTACTTCACCATCCCACGGAGGACACGGGTAACTGTATTACCTCAGGTGGTCCGCAATCTGGGCGAGCTGTTCTCTCTGCGGCACCGGCTGACCGTGGAGTCGGATCTCCTGGACACTCCCGACTTCTACTGGGAGGAGGAGCAGCTGGAGCGGCTCTACTCCGCCACCGTCGCCTACTTCACCATCCCACGGAGGACACGGGTAACTGTATTACCTCAGGTGGTCCGCAAGCTGGGCGAGCTGTTCTCTCTGCGGCACCGGCTGACCGTGGAGTCGGATCTCCTGGACACTCCCGACTTCTACTGGGAGGAGGAGCAGCTGGAGCGGCTCTACTCCGCCACCGTCGCCTACTTCACCATCCCACGGAGGACACGGGTAACTGTATTACCTCAGGTGGTCCGCAAGCTGGGCGAGCTGTTCTCTCTGCGGCACCGGCTGACCGTGGAGTTGGATCTCCTGGACACTCCCGACTTCTACTGGGAGGAGGAGCAGCTGGAGCGGCTCTACTCCGCCACCGTCGCCTACTTCACCATCCCACGGAGGACACGGGTAACTGTATTACCTCAGGTGGTCCGCAATCTGGGCGAGCTGTTCTCTCTGCGGCACCGGCTGACCGTGGAGTCGGATCTCCTGGACACTCCCGACTTCTACTGGGAGGAGGAGCAGCTGGAGCGGCTCTACTCCGCCACCGTCGCCTACTTCACCATCCCACGGAGGACACGGGTAACTGTATTACCTCAGGTGGTCCGCAAGCTGGGCGAGCTGTTCTCTCTGCGGCACCGGCTGACCGTGGAGTCGGATCTCCTGGACACTCCCGACTTCTACTGGGAGGAGGAGCAGCTGGAGCGGCTCTACTCCGCCACCGTCGCCTACTTCACCATCCCACGGAGGACACGGGTAACTGTATTACCTCAGGTGGTCCGCAATCTGGGCGAGCTGTTCTCTCTGCGGCACCGGCTGACCGTGGAGTCGGATCTCCTGGACACTCCCGACTTCTACTGGGAGGAGGAGCAGCTGGAGCGGCTCTACTCCGCCACCGTCGCCTACTTCACCATCCCACGGAGGACACGGGTAACGAACTGACTACGTACATTCTACTCCGAGGGGAGAAACCGACCGATTCCTAACGAGGGTGTTGTGCCGCCCCGCCGCCGCCGCCGAGGAGGGCATTCAAATACACAAGTTGGTAATTGCACCATTCCCTACCAACTCCTAACCGGATCTCTTCAAGACGAGAGTGAGCAGTTGGCCTAGCTAGACTATAAAAAATAAAACGTCAAGTGAGAGTCGGCCTCACGCAACGAGGGTTCCGTGTACATAATTATATATAATATATGTATTTTTAGGAACCAGAAGCACCCGCTTCTGGTTCGCTTCTTTATAGAAAAAAAAGGATTACAAAGCAACCTATAACAATTTACATGAACAATGCACAACTAGGTAGGCGGAGCACAACATAACGTCCGCGCAGGGCTACAATATGCCATGCCAGTGTGCCGCCGGTTGCCTGCGCGCTTTATAATGTAGGAGCGTCGTCATTGTGTTGGTGGCGGGGCAGGCGGGGCAGGCGGGGGGTTGGCAGACGCCATGTGTGTTAATATAATGGCGGTCTGCAAAGGGGTAGGGGGAACCAAGTTGAATAGTTTGGTGGCTTTCTTTATGTAAATCGTTGGCAGGTGCTGACGGAGCGCTTGTCGCACTGCGTGGAACTGCTGGAGCTGCTGTCGGGCTGGGCGGCGGACCGGCACCACGTGCGGCTGGAGTGGATGATCATCACGCTCATCTTGGCGGAAGTCTGCTTCGAGCTGCTCCACCTGGCTGACAGGTAACGGACTGTTCCAGACGGGTACATAACTAAGTCGGGGAGGCACGCGCGACGCCCTGCGCGGCTGCGCGGTCGGATTCACTATATACACATTAGCTCTACCGGGAACTCTAGCGCGAGAAGACATTTGCATGATTATCATAAAACGCCCCTTCATCATCAACAGACGAGGACTACCACAGCAGGGTAACCCACCTTTCTACCTCTTTTGGTTTGGAAACTTTGTTACGAATCGAACAGTGTGTAAAGTGAGTGACTGTTGTTGCTACCTTACACCCAACACAGAACACGATGTTTACTACAATCGGTACCTAGGCCGCGGTTCATTTCAGTGCGACACTCCATTCGTGAGAGTGTTGCTTCGCTGAAATATCTTCTCATGCGAATGTCAGCTCGCAAAGTTCCTTCCCGCTCGTATTTATATATTTAAGTACGTGTTTATATCGTTTCAGGTATCTGTCGTGAGTGACTCGGCGATCAGTAGAAGTTGCATTTGAATGTTATGTAATACACATCTATCAACATTTATTTATTAAGTATGTATTTTATACACAGAAATCATAATAATAAGGCACTAGAAATCGCATAGCGTGACCTTGTCGCCGCACAGGAGACTTATGTATGAGCCACCAGCGCGCGAGTTACCTTATTAGTATTGTTCGAAACGCCGGACGTGAAAGAACAAATAAAAATGGTGTTTTGCAGCATAACCAGTTGCGGAAACTGTTCGACAACTTGCATTTATACCAATAAGAGGACAACATTTCACCGTTAAGTCATTTTTTAAATAGTGCTCGCAAATCTCACATGGTACGGCCGCGGCCGGCAGTCGCAAGTTAGGGATGTGACTGCACGGCTTTGCTTCGACAAAATGATCGATAAAATCATTAAGGTTTCAATAACATTTTAATTGTCATAAAAGACAATTACTTTATTTGCAAAGATAAATTCGCAGTGAGATAATTAATTATTATATTTATATTTATTTATACATCCTTGATGGTGTATGGAGAGGTATGGCTTTTTTTTAGAAGAACATCAACACGCACTGTATTCTGTGATTGGTGTGACGGCACCAGCGATGCAACTAAACGCAGAGCGTTTTCGGTCACGTGATCACATATCTAAAAAGGTGTAATTATAAGCCCAATTGTTACCTTAAATAAGAATATTTTTTAATAAAAATCACTTGTAGCTGTCACTGACTAGGATGAAAACAATTTGCAACTTATTTTCAATGTAGTGAAATAACCTATTAGTTATAATATGATCGCGTGCGTGTGTGGAAATATCGATAAAATCGACCACTTTTATATTTTATCAAGCACTAGCGTATAATTACTTTTTTCAATGTATTCGTAAGTTCACAGAGAAGTGTTTGTGCATGTGTGAGATGAAAACTAATCACGTGCATGATTGTTTGTTGTGTGCGTGGATCTGCGTTTGAATATGCGTAAGTAGTAGTGAACGCATGGAGGTGAGGTGGCGACAGCCGTTTGTAAGTAATCAGCGACTTGTAGCACTTCTAGTGCCTTATTATAATGATTTGTGCGATTCTATATGTATAATAAAATTGTTACTGCTGTATGTATTTTGTACAGATTATACTAATTATAATAAGTTAGAGGAAAGTAACCAAATATGGAATAGTATACCTAATATGGAATAGTATCCCTAATATGGAATACCTACCAGCATTTCTCGTAAACCAAGAATCCTCGGGGCAGAGTTGTGATCGTCTACCTCCCCAAGTCACTACGCGCGTATAGATTTCGAGGAGTCAGTCGAGCGAGTTCTTTGGTCGCAGTGAGAGCTTTTTGTTTTGATGCTGTCAGAAAACTTTCACTGGTATGTAAACTGTAGGTCATTTTTAGGGTTCCGTATCCAAAGGGTAAAAACGGGACCCTATTACTGAGACTTCGCTGTCCGTCTGTCCGTCTGTCCATCTGTCACCAGGCTGTATCTCATGAACCGTGATAGTTAGACAGTTGAAATTTTCATAGATGATGTATTTCTGTTGCCGCTATAACAACAAATACTAAAAAACAAAATAACATAAATATTTAAGGGGGCTCCCATACAATAAACGTGATTTTTTTTGCCGTTTTTATAGATAATGGTACGGAACCCTTCGTGCGCGAGTCCGACTCGCACTTGGCCGGGTTTATTTAGTTATTTCATTACAAATGGTAGTGTGTTTATATCTTCTATCTATTGTATACAAGTTTGTTTGAAAGATCTTGAGGCATTTTATTGTCTTGGTTTATTAAGTGTTAAAATAGAAATCTAGGTTTAAATGAGTTAGAAATACCATAGTATTCCATAATTGGGGTACCTATTCTATTTTTGGAGACCTTCATGTTAATTTTGTTTTTAAGAAATGAGAGTAGATACTTATTAATAATAAATATAACACAAAAATATTACTATGTAATACGCGCATATATATACAAGATAAAGTTAAAAACTACAACCCGACTACGTGAAAGTTATAAAAGTTTGAAACATTTACATTGACAAAATAGAATGACGTATCGGTCATATTTGATAGGCATAGAGTTGAAAATGAAAATAGGTCGTAGGTATTGTAATTTTTCTCTATGGGGCCTGCAGCCTGCGGCTACCTAAACTTTAATACGCGTTTTGAAGGCTTATTCGGGGTCGGAGCCCTAAATCCTATAGCCTATAACCATCGGGGTATTGAGACGAATCAATCGATACATAATTTGTTGAAATCGAACCAGTAGTTTCAGCGCTACGTGGGAACAAAGAAATTGGCCACATACATACAAACATACAAATATACAAACATACAAACATAGGGTGCTAACCTCATAACCCTCCCCTGTCGGTAGTCGGGTAAAAATTGTTAATGATTTCGATTTTAAGGTTTTGATAATTGATATTTCTTTCGATGATTTTCGTTTATGCTAAAAAACAAAACGGTATTCCATATTTGGTTACTTTCCTCTACTGTTAGGTATGTAATGTACTTACAAAGCTAGTTGTAGTACCTACCTACGTAGATCATACTTGTAAATAACTGATACTAGGCTTTATTCGATCACAAAATATACAATATTTTGATTTGGTTACATATTTGTTAATTCAATTTACCGTCGTTCGTTAGTTAAATAAGCATTTGCTCCGTATAGCAACCTCTTCCCACATTCTCGTCCCGCATTCTCTTCCCTACTATTATCCATTTCCCATCTTGTCAATTTGTATAGTTAGGTACAGCTGTAATGTTGAACAGCCATTTCCCTAAGGAATACTTACCTAGGTAGGTACCTACCTAGGTAAGTATAGTTAGGTACAGCTGTAATGTTGAACAGCCATTTCCTTAAGGAATACTTACCTAGGTAGGTACCTACCTAGGTAAGTATAGTTAGGTACAGCTGTAATGTTGAACAGCCATTTCCTTAAGGAATACTTACCTAGGTAGGTACCTACCTAGGTAAGTATAGTTAGGTACAGCTGTAATTTTGAACAGCCATTTCCCTAAGGAATACTTACCTAGGTAGGTACCTACCTAGGTAAGTATAGTTAGGTACAGCTGTAATGTTGAACAGCCATTTCCTTAAGGAATACTTACCTAGGTAGGTACCTACCTAGGTAAGTATAGTTAGGTACAGCTGTAATGTTGAACAGCCATTTCCTTAAGGAATACTTACCTAGGTAGGTACCTACCTAGGTAAGTATAGTTAGGTACAGCTGTAATGTTGAACAGCCATTTCCTTAAGGAATACTTACCTAGGTAGGTACCTACCTAGGTAAGTATAGTTAGGTACAGCTGTAATTTTGAACAGCCATTTCCCTAAGGAATACTTACCTAGGTAGGTACCTACCTAGGTAAGTATAGTTAGGTACAGCTGTAATGTTGAACAGCCATTTCCTTAAGGAATACTTACCTAGGTAGGTACCTACCTAGGTAAGTATAGTTAGGTACAGCTGTAATGTTGAACAGCCATTTCCTTAAGGAATACTTACCTAGGTAGGTACCTACCTAGGTAAGTATAGTTAGGTACAGCTGTAATGTTGAACAGCCATTTCCTTAAGGAATACTTACCTAGGTAGGTACCTACCTAGGTAAGTATAGTTAGGTACAGCTGTAATGTTGAACAGCCATTTCCTTAAGGAATACTTACCTAGGTAGGTACCTACCTAGGTAAGTATAGTTAGGTACAGCTGTAATGTTGAACAGCCATTTCCTTAAGGAATACTTACCTAGGTAGGTACCTACCTAGGTAAGTATAGTTAGGTACAGCTGTAATTTTGAACAGCCATTTCCCTAAGGAATACTTACCTAGGTAGGTACCTACCTAGGTAAGTATAGTTAGGTACAGCTGTAATGTTGAACAGCCATTTCCTTAAGGAATACTTACCTAGGTAGGTACCTACCTAGGTAAGTATAGTTAGGTACAGCTGTAATGTTGAACAGCCATTTCCTTAAGGAATACTTACCTAGGTAGGTACCTACCTAGGTAAGTATAGTTAGGTACAGCTGTAATGTTGAACAGCCATTTCCTTAAGGAATACTTACCTAGGTAGGTACCTACCTAGGTAAGTATAGTTAGGTACAGCTGTAATGTTGAACAGCCATTTCCTTAAGGAATACTTACCTAGGTAGGTACCTACCTAGGTAAGTATAGTTAGGTACAGCTGTAATTTTGAACAGCCATTTCCTTAAGGAATACTTACCTAGGTAGGTACCTACCTAGGTAAGTATAGTTAGGTACAGCTGTAATGTTGAACAGCCATTTCCTTAAGGAATACTTACCTAGGTAGGTACCTACCTAGGTAAGTATAGTTAGGTACAGCTGTAATGTTGAACAGCCATTTCCTTAAGGAATACTTACCTAGGTAGGTACCTACCTAGGTAAGTATAGTTAGGTACAGCTGTAATGTTGAACAGCCATTTCCTTAAGGAATACTTACCTAGGTAGGTACCTACCTAGGTAAGTATAGTTAGGTACAGCTGTAATTTTGAACAGCCATTTCCTTAAGGAATACTTACCTAGGTAGGTACCTACCTAGGTAAGTATAGTTAGGTACAGCTGTAATGTTGAACAGCCATTTCCTTAAGGAATACTTACCTAGGTAGGTACCTACCTAGGTAAGTATAGTTAGGTACAGCTGTAATGTTGAACAGCCATTTCCTTAAGGAATACTTACCTAGGTAGGTACCTACCTAGGTAAGTATAGTTAGGTACAGCTGTAATGTTGAACAGCCATTTCCTTAAGGAATACTTACCTAGGTAGGTACCTACCTAGGTAAGTATAGTTAGGTACAGCTGTAATTTTGAACAGCCATTTCCTTAAGGAATACTTACCTAGGTAGGTACCTACCTAGGTAAGTATAGTTAGGTACAGCTGTAATGTTGAACAGCCATTTCCTTAAGGAATACTTACCTAGGTAGGTACCTACCTAGGTAAGTATAGTTAGGTACAGCTGTAATTTTGAACAGCCATTTCCTTAAGGAATACTTACCTAGGTAGGTACCTACCTAGGTAAGTATAGTTAGGTACAGCTGTAATGTTGAACAGCCATTTCCTTAAGGAATACTTACCTAGGTAGGTACCTACCTAGGTAAGTATAGTTAGGTACAGCTGTAATGTTGAACAGCCATTTCCTTAAGGAATACTTACCTAGGTAGGTACCTACCTAGGTAAGTATAGTTAGGTACAGCTGTAATGTTGAACAGCCATTTCCTTAAGGAATACTTACCTAGGTAGGTACCTACCTAGGTAAGTATAGTTAGGTACAGCTGTAATGTTGAACAGCCATTACCTAGGTAGGTACCTACCTAGGTAAGTATAGTTAGGTACAGCTGTAATGTTGAACAGCCATTTCCTTAAGGAATACTTACCTAGGTAGGTACCTACCTAGGTAAGTATAGTTAGGTACAGCTGTAATGTTGAACAGCCATTTCCTTAAGGAATACTTACCTAGGTAGGTACCTACCTAGGTAAGTATAGTTAGGTACAGCTGTAATTTTGAACAGCCATTTCCTTAAGGAATACTTACCTAGGTAGGTACCTACCTAGGTAAGTATAGTTAGGTACAGCTGTAATGTTGAACAGCCATTTCCTTAAGGAATACTTACCTAGGTAGGTACCTACCTAGGTAAGTATAGTTAGGTACAGCTGTAATGTTGAACAGCCATTTCCTTAAGGAATACTTACCTAGGTAGGTACCTACCTAGGTAAGTATAGTTAGGTACAGCTGTAATGTTGAACAGCCATTTCCTTAAGGAATACTTACCTAGGTAGGTACCTACCTAGGTAAGTATAGTTAGGTACAGCTGTAATGTTGAACAGCCATTTCCTTAAGGAATACTTACCTAGGTAGGTACCTACCTAGGTAAGTATAGTTAGGTACAGCTGTAATGTTGAACAGCCATTTCCTTAAGGAATACTTACCTAGGTAGGTACCTACCTAGGTAAGTATAGTTAGGTACAGCTGTAATGTTGAACAGCCATTTCCTTAAGGAATACTTACCTAGGTAGGTACCTACCTAGGTAAGTATAGTTAGGTACAGCTGTAATGTTGAACAGCCATTTCCTTAAGGAATACTTACCTAGGTAGGTACCTACCTAGGTAAGTATAGTTAGGTACAGCTGTAATGTTGAACAGCCATTTCCTTAAGGAATACTTACCTAGGTAGGTACCTACCTACTGTTTCAAGCTGTATTCTTTTAGAAACAAGACTCAAACACAGACTCAAATGTCTCATTGTTTTCGTAAAGTAAGGCAAACAGTGACAGACTGAGCCCCGTATTATAAAAGCTTACTCAATCTATGCTTGAGTGACGTTTATGCCAGAGAGAAGCGTTACTCAAGCATGGGTGTATGCTTAAGTAACCCGTACCCTTCAACGATGGAAAGTTAATAAAAAAAACGTAAAGCATTAACGTGCATGCGGGGTCGAAGAATCCCCGCTTCCGCTCTTACATGCAGCATTGCAAGTACCTACGCGACCTTCTACTCCTCACTGTCTGACGCAGCCCAAGCCGAGGTCTGTGCCACAGGCAGCTGTCCTTGTGCGTGTCTATTTTATCTGAATGTGACAGATGATGAGTAGGTGTCCATAAAGTAGCAGGAGTACAGTCCGTAGGTTCCCATGCCTGTAACTCGGTCCTCCGCTGTGCGTAGGGCGTGGTCGCAGCGCGAGCGCCGGGTGGATCACCACCGCCAGCGGGAGTACGAGGAGCGCCGGCCCGTCGCCGCCATCGTCGAAACCTAGCCTGCGCCTGCTGCATGCGGCTGTGAACACTAGCAGAGTCGAGTCGAGGCGGGACACCGCCATGCGCCATGCGCCATGCGCCAGGCCCGCTCTCATTACGGTAAATACATACATTAAGGATTACTTACAATAAACTTTTATTCTATTACGAGTGTCTATACGTACCTGATTGGCAGGTGGCCTACTCACCTGTTCTGTTCATTCGTCCTGTAGGGTCTGGATGGTGTTGACCTTACATGAAAGATGTTGTTGTTGAAGTAGGTGTAGATAGGTACCACAAGTTGTATGGTACCACACTGAGTCTATCACTAAGTTCACTGATAGGGTAAGTTAGAGTTTTATGCCAGTTAGTTGTAATGAGCACGACCACAAGATTCACAGTTAAAGTTAAGTTTAATATAAGATGTTTAGTACAAAGATAAGGTGGCAAATCTTCCTTTGATAAGTGTGTCTCCCGTAATAGTAGGTCAAGTACTGAAGTATGTAAGTAATAAAAATACGACAGTCAGAGGTAAAATGCAGCGCATGCAAAATGACGCGTGCGCTATTTAGTTTAGGTATGTATGGTGAAACCGTACATGTTGGCAACCCCAAAAGGAGAAAGTTAAAGTTATATAAAAATGTAAAATTAAGTTTAAGATATAATGTAAGTTAAGGTAAAGACGTGTAAATTCAAAATTTAAGTTAAAGTAAAGTTAAAATATTATTTGCAATTCAGTAAAAATATAAGTAAATAAAATGTTAACTATCAAAAGAAGATATGCCAGTACAAAGCAAAGAACGTATTATTCGTAAATGTTGTCTTGAGGTGTTCTTTGTAGTTCGACCCGTGCTCGTGACGAGGTCGCTGCGTGGTTAGGTGTTATCTGCATGGTGTTTTTCTGCGTGGGACGTTTCTAGAGGGAGTGGCGATAGTTTCACGATGGGACGTTTCAGTATGCCTGATTGTGTTTTGACTGTAGTTACTCGGACTCGGCCATCGGAACCGGGATGGAGCTCTATGACTCGCCCCATCGCCCATTTTCCAGGAGGCAAGTTATCCTCCTTTAACAACACGATGTCACCCAGTTGGATGTTTTTTTGTGGTTTGTTCCATTTGCTGCGACTTTGTAATTGAATTAGGTAGGTATTCGTTGGACCAGCTTTTCCAAAACTGTTGCATCATGTTTTCAGTTAGTTGCCATCGTCGGCGTATGTCAATAGTTTTGACGTCGCTGTAGTCCGAGAGTGGTAAAGTTAGTATCGGGCCGCCGGTGAGAAAGTGTCCCGGAGTAAGGTAGTTGAAAAATTCCTCCGGGTCTTCTGTAAGTGGGCATAGCGGCCTCGAGTTCATACAGGCTTCAATCTTCGTAAGTAGTGTTGTGAACTCTTCGTAAGTGAGTTTTTGTTCGCCTAGCACGCGTCGTAAGTGGTGTTTCAACGATTTCACTGCTGCCTCCCAGAGGCCACCTGCGCTTGGCCACGCTGGGGCGTTGAAGTGCCATTCAACCTCAAGTTTCCCAATTTCGGTGAAGAACTCTGGTGATAGAGTTTGTCTGAACTCTTCAAATTCCTTGCGCAACACCTTGGCAGCGCCAATGAAGTTGGTCCCACAGTCAGAGTAGACATGCTTTGGTGTGCCGCGTCGCGCGCACATCCGTTGGAAAGCAGCGATGAAAGTTTCAGTGCTGAGATCGGAAACGAGTTCAATGTGTACAGCTTTGGTTGCCATACATACGAAGATTGCTATGTAGCCCTTGGTAATCTTCACACCCCGTCCTTTGTTCAGTTTAACCTCCACATTTCCAGTAAAATCCACTCCAGTGTGTGTAAAAGGTTTCGATGGATTTGTTCGTTGTTGCGGTAGGTCACTCATTAATTGGTACGTCTCTGTCGGCTTGTGACGATGACACGTGATACAGTGACGTAGTCTTGTTTTAACTGCTCTATTGCCACCGACAATCCAGTAACGCTGTCTTATGTAGGTTAACGTTAATCGAGCGCCTCCGTGTAGTACTCTAGAATGTGCTTGGTCGATAAGTAGTTGAGTTATTCGTCCATTTTTTGATAAAATTATTGGATTTTTCATTTCGAGTGGCAAGTTGGAGTTATTTAGGCGACCACCAACTCGAATTATGTCCCTTTTATCTAAATACGGGTTAAGTTTGTATATAGGACTCTTAATAGACACGGTTTCCTTCTTAAGAAGTTGTTTGTATTCTTGTTGGAATTCCATGCGCTGTACATATTTTATAATCAGTTCATTTGCCTTAGCCAGTTCGCTCGTAGTTAGGTATTTAGTGTCGCATTTCTCGTGATTAAGTACGTTTGTACTAAAACGTAGTATCCATGCTGTCACACGTGTTAATGAACTGTGTTTGATTATAAGTTCGTCGATAAAGTGATTTGTCTCTTGATGTTTTGGTAGGGTTGTCACCTTGGTCTTGAGTCCAGTTGTAGTAGTATGGAGACACATAGTTGTCTGGACCTTAATATCCCACGTTTGTAGAAAGTCTGGTCCTTTCCACCATAGATTGAAGTTGATAAGTTTTTTAGGGTACATGCCTCGTGATGCGCAGTCTGCGGGGTTGAGTTCTGACTTCACGTAGTGCCAGTTTTCAGCCGGGATTACCAGTTTGATCTTGCTAACTCGGTTGGCTACGTATCTCTCCCATCTAGAGACGTCTCCCTGCAGCCAGGCGATTACCACTTGGGAGTCACTCCAAGCTTGTAAAGTTATGTTGTGCCCTTTGAAGGCTTCTTTGGCTTTCGATGCTAGTTGTGACAGTAGAAGAGCGCCGCCGAGTTCAAGACGGGGCAGTGATAATTTCTGTGCGAGCGGGGCAACCCTAGTCTTAGCGGCAAGTAAAGTTATAGTTGGTAAGCCACTTTTGTTGGAAATACGACTGTAGATGACGCATGAATAAGCCCTTTCGCTTGCGTCACAAAAACATAATAGTTCAATATGTCCTTGCGTCCATCCCAGCCATCTGTTAAGTGAAATATTTTTTATTTCAGGAAGTTCAGTTTTTAGTTTTAACCATTCTTGTTGTATCTCGGTTGGTAAAATTTCATCCCAAGCAAGTTTGCTAGTCCAGACCCTCTGAAATAGCAGTTTGGCCGTCAGTGTTATTGGCGCCAGCCATCCCAGTGGATCATATAGTTGAGAGATCTCAGATAGAAGATGGCGTTTAGTAAGTTGCTGCCGAGGTTTTTCTATCGAGTCCCAGTAAAATGTAAATGTGTCGATTTTGGTGTTCCAGCCGCGTCCAAGGGTCTTTTTCGTATCTTCGTGTTTGAAGTCGAATATTTGTTCAGCTGAGATTTGGTCTTCACTCAAGTTTTGCAGCAAAGACGGATGATTAGTTGACCATTTTCGTAAGTTCATGCCACCGCCCCGTAGTAAGTTGATGAGCGATGTCTGTAGTTGTTTAGCTTCGGAAATAGTGTTATGACCGCTGATTAAGTCATCCATATAAAACTCATTTTGTAGTGTGTGAGCAGCATCCGGGTATTTGTGTCCATCGTCAATGGCTAGCTGCTTCAAAGTTCTCATGGCGAGCCAGGGTGCGCTTTTCATTCCATACGTCAAAGTACATAGAATAAAATCTCCCAGTTTTTCCGAGGGTGAGTTTCGATAGACGATTTTTTGTAGGTGTTGTTGTTCATCTGCGATCCCTATACAGCGATACATTTTTTCTATGTCGGCAGTGAAAGCATATCTGTATGATCGCCATTTAAGGATAAGTGCTTGTATATCTTTCTGCATGTTAGGCCCCTTTTCCTGTAAATGATTGAGGCTGAGGCCACTTGTTGTTTTTTGAGATGCGTTGAATACAACTCTCAATTTAGTAGTTGTTGAATGCTCTCGTAGCACTCCGTGATGGGGTAGGTAGCATTCTAGTTTATTTGATGTTAGTGAAGGCGCTAGGGCCATATGATTCATGTTGGTATATTCTTGAATAAAGTCTCGGTACATAAGAGCAAGTTTTTCATTTCTTTCGAGACGTTTCTCAAGTTGTAAAAATTGAGAGATGGCCATAGATCGCGATTGACCGATCTTTTCTTCAAAGTTGGGAACGAAAGGCATTTTCACAATGTATTTTCCATCTGCAGCTCGTTGTACTGTTTTTGAGTAGAGTTCCTCGCAGTAGTCGTCCTTAGGGATGTCCTTGTTGTCCTGGGTGATATCCTCATGCTCCCAAAATTTTTGAATGCTGTTAAGATCGACTAGAACGGCGAGGCAGTTGAAAGTTTGCATCTTACCACACAGAATCCAGCCTAAGTGCGTTTGTTGTGCTATTGGAGCTTGTTGGCTGCCCTTCAGGACTCCATCGAGGATAACATCCGAGTAGATATCGGCCCCCAGTAGTAGGTCGACAGAACGTGATTTATTGTAGTCAGGATCAGCGAGTTTTAAGTTTTCAAGGTGTGGCCAGTTAGGCTTTTTAAAGGATGAGCTAGGTAACTTGTTGGTAAGTTTTTTCAATATTAACGCTTGAGTTTCAAACGAATAATTAGAATTGATGGACTTGCATGTAAGTTTTAAGCTTCCTTGGCAGTCTCCTGTCAGCGCCCCGACTCCAGATATGGTTGCGTTCACCCGTTGTCTCGGCAGTCGTAGTAGTTGAGCAGCTTGTTCGGTGATCAAGTTCACTTGTGACCCTTGATCCAGGAGAGCTCGAAGTGTGACGTAAGTTCCGCCAGCAGATTTAATCACAAGTTGAACCGTTGATAAGAGTATCTCCAAATCTCTAGTCGCGAGATGATTGGAACTGTTTTGAGTTGATGAAGTTGTAGGCATTGCCTTTTCGTTGTGTAACATCGTATGATGTCTATTATTGCATTCTTTGCAAGTTTTAGTTGACGAGCATTTTGTGCCGCCGTGGCTGTAAAGACAGTTTTTACATATAGAATGTAGTTTTGAAACAGTGTTGTTTCGTTCGGTTTTGTCCATTTCAATGAACTTTGGACATTGCATCAGCACGTGCCTACCTTTACAGTGCGGGCACGGACCGGATGTGTATGTAGTATGTAATGATTTCGTGTAGTTTTTCTTTAGATGTTGTGGTTCAGAAGTTTTCTTTGATGTGGATGATTGTTTCGGCATTTCCCATTTAGAATTGTTCATGCCCTCGTAGGCCATGAATTTGCTCTCTAAGAAGAAAAGGAACTGATCTAAGTGAGGTAGCTCTCTGTGATCTTGTAGTTCCTTCATGTAGTCGGTGTAGGTGGTGACGTCAAGTTTCTGAGACATTAGATGGACGATCAGTGGGTCCCATGTAGTCGTATCCAATCCGATGTTCGCAAGTCCATTCATGCATTCCCTGATGATATCATGCAGCTTCTTTAGGTTCTGGCTATCAGGTTGACTTATAGCCGGCAAGTTGAGCATAGTGTTGACAAACGAAGTGAACTGAAGACGATGGTTGTTGTAGCGCTGAGACAGTATGTCCCAACACGAATCGTAGTTTTCAGCACTGATGCTGAGATGTTGTACCAGTCGCTCCGCCTCTCCGCGCAGCTTAGTCTTGAGATGTTGCATTTTTTGTGCCTTGTTTATCATCGGGTTGTTATGAATCGTTTCAAGAAAGAGGTCCTTGAAAGAAATCCAGTTAGAGTAGTCGCCGGAAAACTCAGGAATCTCAATCTTAGGTGCCGAATGTTGATAGTGCAAAGTTGACCAGATTTTGGCATTTAAGTTGCGTTTAAGTTCATCGTACTTATCTTCTATGGACACGAACATGCTGTAGTAGTTAGTGTCGGAGCCCTTGAGTAAGGCTTCCAACTCCCAGTGATGTTTGTCGAGGACGTCCCACTTTGACTTCAAAATGGAAAGATGATCTTCCAGCTCCCATTTCTCCGTCATATTTCTTAAGTTAACCTTAGACATGGCACGGTCCAGAGCTTTAAAGTTACATTCTTGACGTGTGAGTAATATTTTCAAGTTCTCGTCGGTACTTTCTTCAATAGTAGCGCTCAGATCAAACTGGTCAGTTTTACTATGGCGTAGTTGAAGCAGTAAGTTGTCCATATCTTTCTTAGTTTTTAAGTAGAGCTGTAAAGTTTTAGTAAAAATAATAATAATAATAATAATAATAATATTCTTTTATTCAGACACATGATCCATTTTTAAATAATATTGGCATTAAATAATAATACATTACAAAGTAATTAAATAAAAAAAAAACATTAAAATTTAAGGTACTTGCTTAGATTAAGTACATACGTCAGGTGGCAATATACACCCACCGTTTATAGGTGTCTGATAACATCAGACGGTCAGACAGGCTTACAATAATGTCGTTTTTACACATGTCAACTCTGGACATGAATGAGGCAATTCTCTTTCTTTGGATGGCATTGAAAGAGTCTACACGGGCTTCTGTGAACATTTCTGAAGCACTACAATAGCGTTTCAGGCCCATGAGATGCCTAAAGATGTTATTATATGCCACTCTTATACCATTATGCGATCTTATGGTATAGTTAGTCCAAAGTTGACATGTGTAAAACGACTGACAAAATGACTTAAATAAAGTAACTTTCACGTCAGGTGAGGCTTTATAAAACTTCCTAGCGATCATGTTTCCCACAACGCACAGTGACCTTCGTTGTCGCTCCATGTCATCATCGTCTTTTAATGTGGACGTGACGATATGACCTAAATATTTAAAATTCTCTACTATTTTAACAGGCCGTCCGCCAAGACAAACCCCGGGTATATTATCGGGACCTTTTCCTGATCTAAAAATGACCATCTCCGTTTTCTTTACGTTATAAATTAAGTCGTGATCATTAGCGAATTTTTCACAAATATTTATTAATTTTCTTAACCCTTTGATCGATGGGCTGAGCAGAACCATGTCATCGGCATAACTCAGGTTGTTGACATATCTGCCATCCAGCCGGAGCCCCACCGGGGTTCTGCTCAGCTCATCGATCAGATCGTTGACGTAAACGTTAAAAAGGTCTGGCGAGCTGAGCCCCCCCTGTCTCACTCCGCAAGACAGCTGATAACTGTCTGAGAGCTTCGTACCCCACCTAACATTGTTGACCTGATTGCTGTACCAGTACTCAAGCAGGTCAACAAGGTCAGGCGGTACCTCTGTGCGTTCTCGCAGCTTGCCCCAGAGTAGAGCATGGTTGATCGTGTCGAAGGCGCGGCTGAGGTCAAGAAATACAGCATATACAGTAGTCCCGTGTTGCTTATAGTAGCTGACGACCTGTTTCAGTGAGAATATGGCCATATCAGTCGACACTTGTGGACGAAAGCCAAACTGGCCGTCATTCAGCCGCAACTTACCAAGATGCGACTGAATAACACGATCCAGCACCTTAGCTAGAATCGTAGCCAAGGAGATTGGTCTGTAGTTGGCCATGCTCGAGATATCACCGGTTTTGTTTTTCGTTATAGGAACCACTATAGTGCGTATAAGATCCTGTGGGAGGTAGCAGTGCTTCACACACACAAAAATGTCGTCGGTAAAGTAAGTGTGCGTTTTTTCTTCGATAGTTTCTAGAAGAGTGGCATGACGACTCTCAAAGTCCCGCCACTGGTGTTCGAGAGATTGGAGCCGAAGAGTTAAGTAGTCTTCTGTTTTTCTCGACTTACTATCCTTCCCGTAGTTAGAGCACAAGGTTTTGATGTTGTTTTTTTATTTTTTATTTTTTTTTTTATTTATTTATTGAGGAATAACAAACGACTACATTGTGCTTATTATACATTTGTGTTAGTTACTTTACAATGTAAAGATGCGTAGTATTTACAATGTAGCCCACAGCGCTATCCACATATAAGTTATGTACATAGAAAATAAAAGATAAAAAACACATGCAACTAGAAGGCCCAACTAAAGCATGAAGTAGGTAACTGGGCTCCTCTTACATGACTAAGTTAAGTGAACAAACTATTGTTATTATACTAGGTTATTACTTAAATTAACATGGCAAAGTAGACTGTATAACCACTTTTTAAATTTATATAAATTGCAAATAAATATATCAATGTCTACGAAGTTATTATTAAAGGACTCAACCATACGACGAATAGGAGCACGAAGTCCCGAGTTTGTGCGGCAGGTGGCAAGGGCAAACAAAGAACGCGAGCGAGTAGCTCGCGGTGTGCAGGTTCTCGGGACTGCGTAGCATATTTTTCTGACAAGATCCATACAGTCAAATTTGTTATGCACGATATTGTATAGGGTTACAGCTTCAAGATATTTACGTCTGGACTCGAGCGTAAAGAGTTTAAAATCAGCGAGTGACTTAGCGTAAGAGCTACGGGGGCGACGACATCTGTAATTCAAAGACCGCAGATACTTCCGCTGAACTCTCTCAATCGCCACCACGTACTTATTATAAAATGGGTTCCATATTGGAACCGCATATTCCAGCTGAGAGCGAACCAGTGTTTTGTATAGGTACAAAAAAGTGGATGGTTGCTTAAAGTCCGCCGACGACCTCATAATAAAACCATACATCCTGAAAGCATTGGTAGTTACAGATTCGACATGTTGATTTAAGTGTAACTGACAGTCAAGTAAGACACCGAGATCTCTTAGTTTGGAGACTCTATTCAATTCATTGTTGAAGCATTCTTCTTGTACTTTCAATACTTCCATCTTGTTAAAGTTTGTTTAAATGTAATTTTATTGTGTAGTATATGTAAGTTAGTTAGATTCTCCGGCACGTAGTTGACGGTGGCAGAGTATGGTTTTGTAATTGTCTGGCTTCTAGCTCTGGCACGTAGTAGACGGTGGCAGGGGAAGAGCAGCGTTGATTCACGACACGAAGGCGACAGAGTTTCTGTAGTCTTCACAATTTCAGTTGAAACTGGTCGTTTTAAGTATTCAGCTTGCACTTAAATGACAATATGTACGCCTTCTCAATTAAACTGGTGATTCCCGCTGGTGGGAGGCCAATTCAACCGATTCGCTATCGCCAAAAAAAATACAAAGCATAAATACCTCGGAATCTCGAAGGACCAAAATGTAGGGTCCTCTGGATGGTGTTGACCTTACATGAAAGATGTTGTTGTTGAAGTAGGTGTAGATAGGTACCACAAGTTGTATGGTACCACACTGAGTCTATCACTAAGTTCACTGATAGGGTAAGTTAGAGTTTTATGCCAGTTAGTTGTAATGAGCACGACCACAAGATTCACAGTTAAAGTTAAGTTTAATATAAGATGTTTAGTACAAAGATAAGGTGGCAAATCTTCCTTTGATAAGTGTGTCTCCCGTAATAGTAGGTCAAGTACTGAAGTATGTAAGTAATAAAAATACGACAGTCAGAGGTAAAATGCAGCGCATGCAAAATGACGCGTGCGCTATTTAGTTTAGGTATGTATGGTGAAACCGTACACGTCCGTTACCATAGGTACCGACGACGGTAACTATCGAGAGGCGTTTGCCTAGCTAGCCTACTATACTTCTTGCAGCCCGTAGGTAAGTAGCTCGTGGTACCGACGACGGTAACTATCTAGAGGCGTTTGCCTAGCTAGCCTATCTATAGCTATACTTCTTGCAGCCCGTAGGTAAGTAGCTCGTGGTACCGACGACGGTAACTATCTAGAGGTGTTTGCCTAGCTAGCCTATCTATAGCTATACTTCTTGCAGCACGTAGGTAAGTAGCTCGTGGTACCGACGACGGTAACTATCTAGAGGTGTTTGCCTAGCTAGCCTATCTATAGCTATACTTCTTGCAGCACGTAGGTAAGTAGCTCGTGGTACCGACGACGGTAACTATCTAGAGGTGTTTGCCTAGCTAGCCTATCTATAGCTATACTTCTTGCAGCACGTAGGTAAGTAGCTCGTGGTACCGACGACGGTAACTATCTAGAGGTGTTTGCCTAGCTAGCCTATCTATAGCTATACTTCTTGCAGCACGTAGGTAAGTAGCTCGTGGTACCGACGACGGTAACTATCTAGAGGTGTTTGCCTAGCTAGCCTATCTATAGCTATACTTCTTGCAGCACGTAGGTAAGTAGCTCGTGGTACCGACGACGGTAACTATCTAGAGGTGTTTGCCTAGCTAGCCTATCTATAGCTATACTTCTTGCAGCACGTAGGTAAGTAGCTCGTGGTACCGACGACGGTAACTATCTAGAGGTGTTTGCCTAGCTAGCCTATCTATAGCTATACTTCTTGCAGCACGTAGGTAAGTAGCTCGTGGTACCGACGACGGTAACTATCTAGAGGCGTTTGCCTAGCTAGCCTATCTATAGCTATACTTCTTGCAGCACGTAGGTAAGTAGCTCGTGGTACCGACGACGGTAACTATCTAGAGGCGTTTGCCTAGCTAGCCTATCTATAGCTATACTTCTTGCAGCACGTAGGTAAGTAGCTCGTGGTACCGACGACGGTAACTATCTAGAGGCGTTTGCCTAGCTAGCCTATCTATAGCTATACTTCTTGCAGCACGTAGGTAAGTAGCTCGTGGTACCGACGACGGTAACTATCTAGAGGTGTTTGCCTAGCTAGCCTATCTATAGCTATACTTCTTGCAGCCCGTAGGTAAGTAGCTCGTGGTACCGACGACGGTAACTATCTAGAGGCGTTTGCCTAGCTAGCCTATCTATAGCTATACTTCTTGCAGCACGTAGGTAAGTAGCTCGTGGTACAGACGACGGTAACTATCTAGAGGCGTTTGCCTAGCTAGCCTATCTATAGCTATACTTCTTGCAGCACGTAGGTAAGTAGCTCGTGGTACCGACGACGGTAACTATCTAGAGGCGTTTGCCTAGCTAGCCTATCTATAGCTATACTTCTTGCAGCACGTAGGTAAGTAGCTCGTGGTACCGACGACGGTAACTATCTAGAGGCGTTTGCCTAGCTAGCCTATCTATAGCTATACTTCTTGCAGCCCGTAGGTAAGTAGCTCGTGGTACCGACGACGGTAACTATCTAGAGGCGTTTGCCTAGCTAGCCTATCTATAACTATACTTCTTGCAGCCCGTAGGTAAGTAGCTCGTGGTACCGACGACGGTAACTATCTAGAGGCGTTTGCCTAGCTAGCCTATCTATAGCTATACTTCTTGCAGCACGTAGGTAAGTAGCTCGTGGTACCGACGACGGTAACTATCTAGAGGTGTTTGCCTAGCTAGCCTACTATACTTCTTGCAGCACGTAGGTAAGTAGCTCGTGGTACCGACGACGGTAACTATCTAGAGGCGTTTGCCTAGCTAGCCTATCTATAGCTATACTTCTTGCAGCCCGTAGGTAAGTAGCTCGTGGTACCGACGACGGTAACTATCTAGAGGCGTTTGCCTAGCTAGCCTATCTATAGCTATACTTCTTGCAGCCCGTAGGTAAGTAGCTCGTGGTACCGACGACGGTAACTATCTAGAGGCGTTTGCCTAGCTAGCCTATCTATAGCTATACTTCTTGCAGCACGTAGGTAAGTAGCTCGTGGTACCGACGACGGTAACTATCTAGAGGTGTTTGCCTAGCTAGCCTATCTATAGCTATACTTCTTGCAGCCCGTAGGTAAGTAGCTCGTGGTACCGACGACGGTAACTATCTAGAGGCGTTTGCCTAGCTAGCCTATCTATAGCTATACTTCTTGCAGCACGTAGGTAAGTAGCTCGTGGTACCGACGACGGTAACTATCTAGAGGCGTTTGCCTAGCTAGCCTATCTATAGCTATACTTCTTGCAGCACGTAGGTAAGTAGCTCGTGGTACCGACGACGGTAACGCTATGTTTATATAGGGAATGGTAATGAGTAGGCCTGCAGTACAAGAGTGGATCAGGCGACATTTCCGGTGTAGCACACGACGCGACGTGCTGCTACCCGACATGACGACGACACGCGCGGCACGAGCGACATCGACGACGCGACGTGGCACGCGACGAGACAGGCTAGCACGAGGGCCGTGTCATTGTGTCTGGCATGTGCTCATCTGCATGGATGACTCAGGGGTTTTGGTGGGTTTTCTTTCACTCAAAGTTGCCGTAGTTGGTCCTCGTTCTTATAACGTTTCTGTCAGTTCGACCGACTGACAACCAAATAGTCATGTGCTTTACCGATTCGATACGTTCGTTGTAAGAATGAATAGACATGATTTGGTTACGTTAAAACCTTTTTTCTCCGTAATCTTTATCGAAAAACTTAAAAAAACAATAATCTAAGGGATACAAGGCAGATACACCTTCGTTTAAAAAAAAATATTTTAATTATTAGAAATAGGTAATTGTGCAAAGTACCTACCATCTGTTTTGTTAGTTAATACCGTTGTTCTCCTAAACTATCAATCACAAGATTTTTTACTGTCATCACCCTCAGACTATTAGTAGAATAATCAGCAAAAGCTTGATTTCGGCGCTTACGTCGCTCTACTCTGTCCCGCTCCTATACACGCGAAAGCCTATGTCTATCCTTTTCACAAAATGGCGTCATAGATCGCCCCCTTAATGATAAGGGGTGATCCTCAGAGCCGGACTTGGATTGAATATGATCATCAGAGCCGGACTTGGATTGAGTAGCGATATCTAATGCTAAGGGGTGATCATCACATCAGAGCCGGACTTGGATTGAGTAGCGATATCTAAATAAAGCACTGATAACTAAACACACACCCCCATTTGTCACTTCCTCATCAGCAGTATATACCTACGTCCACTGCTGAACGTGCTGCATCTCCCAAATTGTGGGGTAGGTAGGTATTGCCATAATGAGCACTTGAGCACGCCTTGCAGTCGAGCTGGGGATGGTGCCTTCCTCCGACAGGTTCTCATATAACACCCGCTGAGTTGGAGTGGTCTATTCTTCCTCCGATAGGTTCTCATATAACACCCGCTGAGTTGAAGTGGTCGATTCTTCCTCCGATAGGTTCTCATATAACACCCGCTGAGTTGGAGTGGTCGATTCTTCCTCCGATAGGTTCTCATATAACACCCGCTGAGTTGGAGTGGTCGATTCTTCCTCCGATAGGTTCTCATATAACACCCGCTGAGTTGGAGTGGTCGATTCTTCCTCCGATAGGTTCTCATATAACACCCGCTGAGTTGGAGTGGTCGATTCTTCCTCCGATAGGTTCTCATATAACACCCGCTGAGTTGGAGTGGTCGATTCTTCCTCCGATAGATTCTCATATAACACCCGCTGAGTTGGAGTGGTCGATTCTTCCTCCGATAGGTTCTCATATAACACCCGCTGAGTTGGAGTGGTCGATTCTTCCTCCGATAGGTTCTCATATAACACCCGCTGAGTTGGAGTGGTCGATTCTTACGCCGATATTTGCGACTATCTGTGCTAGTATAATGAAAACGCAATAAAAGGTTGTTATTATTCATTCGGATCCCTTGGCACTTTATATAGTAAGGAAGTTGATTCACGCCTGCAGATTTCACAAAAGCAAAAACGCGATCTCCTTTGCTGTAATAAAATACGAAGATTTGGTAGTAGTTAATAACCAAAGTACATACTTATATTGCCGAGTCGGTCTCGTAGACCCTTCGTAGCCCGCGCTACGTACTTGCGTGTGGCAGACAGTCATATCGATCTGTGATTAGTGTTTCTAGTTAGTTTCTAGGTACCTACTGTTGCACGAGTAGAGCAGGCACTCGCCCACAGCCCACGCACGGCCGAGGCTTTCCGCTCTGCGCTGAAACCATTAGGGAGTTTACGAGTGCCGGTTGTATACAGATATACCTATGTATAAATATGCCTACATATTTACAAAGGGCCTAAGCTGACATTTCGGGCTGACACGAAGGGGCTAAATAGGTGTTAAAATGGGTACAAGGAACCTTATAGAATTCGTTGTAAGCTTTTTCGTTGGTTACCTACTTTATCAGACAACACTGACCCTCGGCCAATATTTATAAAATGAGTTCTTTAACCCCTCCGACGACGCGGTGCGGGGTCGCATTGACCTCAAAGGTCACGGCTATTAGTGCCGTCTGAGCGCCCAGAGCCGCCCCGGTGCTATCTTATTTGTTTTATCAACACTGGACCCACGTCGTCGGACCACAAGGGAGTCGTCCGCCCAACAAAACATTTTACTGAGAATGTGCAGCTGTTCGCTATTTAATTAGGTTTTCTGGAATAAAATATTAGGCTGATATTATTTTCTGCCAACAAATACTGCTGTCTTGGTTTTTTAAACAGAGAAGTTTAAGAAATTAAATACGTTTCCAAAAATTTCCGGTTTCGGCGGGACTCGAACCCGCGCCCACCCTCAGCTCAGTACGGGTGTGCTCTATGTTACGTTGTCACTGACTAGGACGAAAACAATTTGGAACTTATTTTTGATGTAGTCAAATAGCCTATTTGTGTATAAAAGTTAGGTAGGTCGGTATGCTCTAACCAACTAAGCCACGAAACCCTTAGTCGGTTCAACCGAAAATCTTTGGGAACTTATTTCATTTCATAGAGATACCCAAACTGCGGGTAAACACTATAACAAAAAACCTTGGAGACAAGTTTGATTAAACAAACCCATAATGATGCCGCTGTGCCACGCCATCGCCGCGCCGCGCCGCCGTGAGCCAGCACGCCATCGCCGCGCCGTGAGCCAGCACGCCATAGCCGCGCCGTGAGCCAGCACGCCATCGCCGCGCCGTGAGCCAGCACGCCATCGCCGCGCCGTGAGTCAGCACGCCACTGATGCTTTCTATTGTCCTTCATCCTCATAGCCGCTTATCTCTCAAAGCCAAGCGCTGTCTTTGTTATTATTCCCAGTTCAAGGCTAAAGAGATAAAATGTCAATGAAGGTAGCCGGTCGCTTCGCGGAGGTCGGCCCCTTCAATCCCTCAGGTTATCGTTCATCTTCGATTATGAAAGTCCATTTGTCAAATCCTTATCAGACTAAACCGAAAGCACAGCAATAAACGGAGAAGGCATTTCCTCTCGCGTGCGGTCTGTGCACATTTCCCGCATCCCGCCCCTCGCGCAGGCGCGGCATCCTCCGCAGCGCCGCCGCGCGCCGCCGCGGCCAGTCAGCTGACAGGGGCGTCGCGCGCTGCTGGGGTAGAACAAACCCCGACGCACATTCCGGGTTATCTTATATTAAGATAAAGTCATGATTAGGTAGTTATTTGCTATCGGTGTAAGGTGGTTTTGCCGCTGTTGTTGTTAGCTGCAAGTGTTGTGGAAGTGCTGAGTTAACAGGAGAGAAGGGAGATGGTCAGTGTTGGTGAGTTGCTACGTTAGTTTTCATGAATACCTACTACACTACTACAGTTTTCCGGAGAAACAAAGTTTTTACTACGCTACGGTATTGTCAAACGAAGGGAAATAGAGAAAACTCGTTTACCTACTCGTACTTTGCCTTTTACATAGCCCGGATAGATTAATAGCTATGAAAGAATCCAACTAGTAATAATAACAAAGTTAAACTCTATTCCAATCCAATAAGATTGATAGGCTATTTTACTATAAAAACTATCGTAGTTTGACGAATTCCAATCCATCCATCCAATCCTAAATAATAAAACAAAAAAGTTATTATAATATCTAAAGTTTATTATTGTTTAAAAAAAAATTTACTCTGCTCCGTCGCACGCTGGCCGCTAGTTTTCTATAAAACCGTTTTAAATTTGAATTAGTTGTGAGCTTTGAGTGCTATGAATCTTCATTACGGATGTAAGCGGGTTAACTACGAACCTTATTTGTGTTACAAACAACACCAATAAGGTTCGTAGTTAACCCTATATCAGTCCACAGCTGGACATAGGCCTCCCCTAATGAGCGCCATAGCGCCCTGTCTTCAGCTTGCCGCTTATTTATTTAATTTTCATAAAATAATCTTCAAAAAAATAGCAAAAAGAGATCGCGACCCTGCCAGGATTCGAACCTGGAATCTTCTGATCCGTAGTCAGACGCGTTATCCATTGCGCCACAGGGCCTGTGTAACTGAACCTGAAAATAGCAAATGTGTTCGTGATCGACGCAATATGAAACGTTTTAGGTACAGATGAGAGTTTACGTTGTAATGTTTAGAAAAGCCCTGAATAGCTCTGCGTGTCGAATGTACCGGGGGCGCAGTAGTAATGGCACACGGGAATGTGCTTGTCTCCGTGCGCTTGACTTGTATGCTGTGGACAGATAGAGAATTGGTTTGCAACAAGCCATACGCGATACACACATGAAGAACCACCTTTAGGACATTTTGAAATCGTTTCCATAACTTTGTTATTCGTTTCAACAACAAACCACAAACTTTGCAATTTGACGTTATCTTCTTCATTGTGTTAGAACAATCTTTAAATTACAATCAAATAAAAGAATTAAATTAAAACTAGTATTCTTCATTGTTAGCTTTCAAGACTTGCAAGGTTCGTAGTTTGCTGTGCTAAACAAAAAACTACGAGATTTTAAAAAGTCCCACAGGAAAAGGTCTGGTGCTGCTAGACCTGGCGATCTAGACGACCAGTTCAAGTTTCCAAAACGGGAAATCACTCGTCCTGAAAACTGATCTCTTCTGAATCTGGTGGTGGCTCAGGTGTGAATCGCTCCACGGCTTGTTGAAAACCAATTCGCTATCTGTCCTCAACAAAGATGTCAAAGCACAGTAAATTTTGACGCCATTTGCAAAAATTAAAGCACTTTCACACTATCCCATTACTTTTGCTCCACCCAGTGCCTAGTTTTCTGTACTCTTTACGAAGTGCTGAGCACACGTGCCCAATCCGTGCACATGACCTCGCCTGCTCCCTCCAGACTCCCTACATTTAGTGACCACGCCACCGTGTCGTGGAGTCAGGCAGGTAGGTGGTAGGTTCAGCCTGAAATTGAAAGTGGGCGGGCGGCACGCGATCGCCTGTGCGCCGCCGCCGCCGCCGCCGCGCCGCCGCGCCGCCGCCCGCCCTACGTGCGATACTTGTACATTTCCCTAATACAGGTACCACATGGCTTATAGCTAACCTGTATTGTTCTATAATGTGTAGTTTTTGTGAGTCATAGTTGTGTGTGGAGGAACGCCTGGACATTGTACAAAGGAAATTGTTAAGGAAATTGGGCCTAGATCGCTGTAACGCGGTTCAAACTTTGGGGAAAAGAAAACAAAAGGTACGCGATAATTACCCGATCAATAATCTTTAATTGGGTCTAGATCTAGGTCAAGAGTAGTTATTTTATAGGTCGATACCTCATCATATCAATGACTGTCTCGAAGTTTTTAATAAAAGTTAGATACCTACCTACCTACTATGGATGGGTATAAGTGCTGTTAGCAAAAGAACAACAACAAGGAATGATCTTGTGCGTTACTAAATAGAAGATACGTATCAGACATGTAGGGCGCGGGTAGAGTCGCTGAGCCATGTACGAGTAGGTTGGGTGAACGATCTTGACAATTGTTGTGATATGTATGTATGAGTCAGTTCTTTGAACACCTTTTAATATCTATATAATATAACTAATATCTTTTTTCTGACTTCAGGAGGAGGTTCGGCTATGTTTTTTTTTTATGTATGCTCGTCGATTTCTTCGTCACCGATTTTAAAAATTCTTTCACACTGTAAAGAGAGTGATCCCGAATTAGACCCAAAAAATGTAATCGAGGATAAGTATTTATCCTGTCAAGCTCTGACAACAACAATACATAATTATAATACTTTTGATAAATCACGACTAGCTTCAACAATGTTAGTCATGTCTTCGCCAATTTCGACTAGAGGTGTTTTCATTCAGCGCGGGTTCTCTAGTTGACTCGTTGACTATTTAGATTATAGCACTAGACTTCATTTTAACGGAGGTGTGCGCTGTTCACTATCGATGATGATAGTTTAAACTAAATTTATGAATCGAATCTATTTGATTGACTCTGAGTGCTCTCTGTTCTCGAGTTGCGCCATCTATCGATAGATTTATCGATGAAACGGCCATCAAATGCAAGCGGAAGCTAATAATTGATGTGAATTGGTCGTCCGTCGGCAGTCGGAGGGTCAACTATTGAACCGTGGAGTGGAGTGCACTCGGGGACGCTGTGCACCAGTGCAGCGCCTGCACAGGGAAATAGCCTATTATCGAATCACAAGCGGCCGTTGCGTTATGCGATTTGTATTGTAACTATTGTAAGTGCACTCGTGAGGGGACGCATTCCTTTGGTTGGTTTGAAAAGCAACTTAGTAATTGCCATATCTTCTTAGCTAAATGTTTAGAGACCTGGCTTGCAAACATTGCATTCAGATTCATTGCACTTGTGAGCTCTTTACTTTCTACAACAAATAAAGTAAATAATCAAATAACGAGTATTACCTGTAATTTAAATAACATTTGCTAAATAAATGGCATCAATAAATAGGTGGAGGGAATAAAATCTGGCCTCAATGGCATTCTCACATCTGTAGCAAAATTGACGGCAAAGGGCCGATAAGTGAAATCCGGTAATACCAGCTTTGTTACCATTTGTATTAGGTAGTAAGTAAAAATTGATGTCGTCACTTCCGTGCGGATGTGACTGCCCTCACGTACGCCTGTCCATGTCCAGGAAACTCCTCGCTATAATGATAAGATAATACTAATCACAGTAAGTACGAGTAGGTAGGTAGCGTACCTACTACCTACGACATCGTTTACAACTTATTTTTGCCCAGCTTTATCGCACGATACGCGAAAACGATTCATAACTACCTATCGAATATAGCGCGCCGCGCGCTATATTTGTTATTTGTTTGGTATAGTTATGAATCGTTTTCGCGCGGCGTAGGGTGTACGTACATCACTAAATAACACTCGTGACGTCATAATACCTACTCAAAATGTTACACGCTCGGTTTGAATACCTACAAATCGGTGAGCTCTAAGCTTCTATCTTGTTCTGTGGTTTCATTCGTTTTGTTTTTGCTAGGCTAGATAGCTATTCGATGATATAGGTAACTGAGGATTGAAGAATCGCCCCTAAGTATTATAAACACATGCTACGGTGGTTCGTCTTCATAACAAAACCCTCGTTAAAACAAACAAATTAAAATGTACACATACACCGCGTGCTCGTGTCAACAACATTATAATAATAAGATCTGTTCACGTGTGATCTAAGTAACGTTGCATGCACTGGCATGGCGCGTGGAGGGATCTAACTAACGTTGCATGCACTGGCATGGCGCGTGGAGGGATCTAACTAACGTTGCATGCACTGGCATGGCGCGTGGAGGGATCTAACTAACGTTGCATGCACTGGCATGGCGCGTGGAGGGATCTAACTAACGTTGCATGCACTGGCATGGCGCGTGGAGGGATCTAACTAACGTTGCATGCACTGGCATGGCGCGTGGAGGGATCTAACTAACGTTGCATGCACTGGCATGGCGCGTGGAGGGATGCAGCTATTTCAATCCAAGTTCATTAACGCCGCTTTTATCACACCTAGGGATGGGGCACTGCATATAAAAGTATCGATAGCAGCATAATTTTCTAATAAAAACCTTAAACGTTTTTTTTTTGCGTAAATATCGTAGATGGAAATTAATAAATCCCAAAAACCACCACCACCACCAGAGTACCCAGAGTACTATAATAAATAAAAACCTTAGTATCGTAGATGGTTTTGGTCCTATTTTAGGGTTAGCATAATGATAAAATATATAATTAAAATAATGTACTATATATGTACGGTACGGTACGTTTACGGTAAGACTTTTGACTTGACCTAGTTAATCGCACAAAGCCCAATTTGTTTTGGTATTTACAATATTATTATAATTAGTAAATAAGGTGTACCTACTTTCTTACTCGCTGATGATGAAGCAGGTACTAGTAGTTGTCGCCGCGTCCTTGCAACGATTTATTAACACCGGATCCGGAAATGACAAGAGCAGGAAGATAATTGTCGAAATTATTAAATTTCTGATCAATGTTAATTACACTCAGAGGGAATGACGTGCGCGGAGACAGCTTGAAGCGTGTCACATTGATTTGTGCTTTACATAATTTACAATTAGGTTTTATAATTTATTTTACCGTAGTTTCGAATAAAAAAATCCTTTGTGATTTGTTTCTTTTTTATCTGTGTAAAGCATCGATCAAAAATGTCCGGCTTTGCCGGCCCCCCTTAGATTCACAATGCGCACGCCACAACCTTCAGTAGCAAAAGAGGTACATTTTGACATGTTAGGAAAGCTTTTCAACTAGTGTCATTTTAGCGTTCAGACAAAAAGCATGGGTACAAAAAATGCAAGAATCACTCGTCCAAAGTGCTGAAAAAGGATGGAATTTCTTATTTTCAGTAAGTTTATATATATTTTTTACCCGTATATTGAGATGTGAGTCATATACTTGTGACATCAGCATAAAATATTGTTGTTTGGTTTGCCTATGTTAAAATATTAATTTTGTTCTAAATTGATAAATGGAGAGGCTATTTCTTCTAAATTTTTTTTTTCATTTATAGTATGTATTAATATATTTTTCATAAAAATAAGTTTAATATTACTAGTTGATGATTTTTAAAATAATTAGTTGGCCCGCCCTAAAATTTCATTTGCGTAGACTCTCTAATAAAAGAAAGACTAGGTTCTTACCTACCTACCAGAAGTATGAATTTATAAAACGTTTATTTTTTTCCCGTAAAAAAAACTCGTGCAAAGCCGCAGACAGGAACCAGTTCTTTTTAATCTAGAGTGCCTGCCTGTAATTGTATTTTAAGTTTAAATTGTTTTATGTCTGAAATGACCCTTTTGTATAAATACCTACTGTTGAGACACCAATTTATAGTTTCATCAATAAATGATTCGTTATCTTTACCTGAATTCTGTTAATTAATCCTTATAGAAAATAAACTGAGTAGGTAGGTATATAATTCTCAGGTAGGTACCTACCTACTTACAAAATAAAATAAAATGAATTCGACTCCACCAATCTCTTGTTCCGTATGGAAAAAACTTGTCAGGCTCTGCGCAAACTGTCTGCGTCAAAACAAAACGAACCCAATTTTGAGTGACATTTTTGTAAGGCTCTAGGTATCTACGGGGGAGGCCGCGAACTCCTTATTTTTGATCGAAGGTGTAAAGGCTATTATGTGGATTCGAAATAGGTATGGGTTATAGAAATATGCAGTAATCAAGAAACACGTTGTACTCCACGTTGATATGACAAAAGATAAAAGTATTTTTATGCCAATCAATACAGAATTTAATGATAATGCTGATTATTGCTGATAGCAGGATATTGCCTTTGTACAGAAGTTATTTAAAAAATCTAGTTTCTGTATGCACTGCACACTATGCACAGTTAAACTTACCTACACTATTCCCTACTCGTAACTACCCAATTCAACTCAGCTAAGTACCTAAAAATATCGTGGTTTTTCAATTACCTAGGTACCTCGAACAGCGCTTATTTTAATTTAAACATTTAAAAAGGAACGTTACAAATTGCTTATAACCTTAAAAAAACAGAATTTCCAAAATCAATCAAGATCTTTAACTTTGTAATTTTTCATCGATATTTAAATGAATCCAATCGATAACTTGTTTATTGACCGCGATGAGTGAAGCTTTGTTGGTAGATCATGGTATAATCACGACAAAACTTAGTTTGTTTTTTCTAAAATGTACTACCCCGTGCAAAATATATTTATAACTTCTTAGTGTTGGTTTCATAATCTTGTAACGGCAACTGTCTCTATAACTGTCTAACAGTATGTATTGTACTTAATTCTTCTAATAACATTTTAAGCAGCTTTATCACACCATTGATCTAGGTAAGTAGGTACCTAAGTAATCATAAAATAATAAACATAAATCAGATAATAGTTTACAAACATAAATAGCGACCACAATATTAAAGTATCTGTCAGCACCGGCAGGCTATTGCGATGTCATTTCATCACGTTTTAGATCGATCACGAAGGGCACTCGCAGTGACACTCTTGCGCAGGCTCGACGGTTAATTGTAGCGCTCTATAAACAGGTAGGTAGGTACCCTACCTACCGCGCGCCGCGTCCGCGTAGCCCGTGGCTTCAATGTTATTCACTGATTTGTGTGCGAGTTGAAATGTTTTTAATTAAAATGTTGTTCTGTACTCGGACTTTTGCAATGAGTTTGGTAATATAAAACCAAATAGAATTGCTTTATTAACTATCACTTCTAAGATTATTCGTATCAAGCAATATTATTATCTTCTTGCTTTATCTATTTATTGATTTTAGTCGACAAGAAACTTCTTCCTTCGAAATTACCTAACTTATGCAGGTACTTTTGTGATGAATATCGATATCGTTAATCTGTCAAACACATCCCTAGTAAAGTATAATATTGACACGGGATGCGGGCGCGTCGTCGTCTCGACGATGATGCACTGAAAGAAGCTGTTTGTGCGGCGCTTTATTGGCGAGCTCGAAGTACAAGTACGTCTGTGGGGATGCGACTTTATCTGCGCTCGGCGGATGCACTCCGCATACAAGGGCGGTCTCGTACAGGGTGTTCGACACAAAACATGTGGTTTTTTTTAAAGTTATTCCGTGTAATATTGTGACTGTACTGTGATATCGTTTGATATTTATTTGATATTTGTTTTTTTTCTTCCACTATGTTTGTTAGTTTACTATCGTATACTTTTGCTTTATTAATATCCCTACAGAAAAATATAGACGGGGGTGAGCTCCTGCGATCTGGGTGGCCACTGTGGCCAGGCCATACGACGACAAAATAGACATCAGTTTTATGGGTTTTGTGTTCCCGGAGGTGGCTCTCGCCGAATAAACTCTCTGTGGCGCTATCGTGCTGGAACCACGTGTGTAGGTAAAGTGTTCGATTAATCCTCTCAAAACCTCAACATAAAACATTGGTTTTTAATGCGAACTTAATAATCACGATCGGTAGGTAGTTACATTTGCTGCACGCGAATTGGGGAAAAATGTTGAGGTAAGGTTATTGCTTCTATCTTTTTAGAGCGGCCACAACCTGGAGGTTTGGTTTGTACGGGGCTTGTTAGTGCTTCAATAGCGGGTTTTGTCTCTCGAGTCTTCAATACTGGCAGCATCGTCTGCAAACAATCCTGTTTTTATGGAAATCCAAGATCACTGCGAAACTGTGCTCGTGAAATCCGCATTCCGGCCGCGTCGAATGATACCTTCTTCCGCATTCCGGCCGCGTCGAATGATACCTTCTTCCAGTTTATCCGGGCAACAGTTTTAGAAATATTCAATTTCACGGGCCACCCTGTATGTGGGTAGGTTATGTAGCGCATGCGCAGCGCACGCAGGGAAATTGACAAAAAATTGCAAATTTGGTAGATTGATCGATCGCTGTTTTTCTATTGTAATGTTTTTGTAGATGTTACGGTGCATTAAGTGAATATCATCATCAGCGACTCGACTTAACCAGCGGCTCTGCCAGCCCTCATGTTACGGTGCATTAAGTGAATATCATCATCAGCGACTCGACTTAACCAGCGGCTCTGCCAACCCTCATGTTACGGTGCATTAAGTGAATATCATCATCAGCGACTCGACTTAACCAGCGGCTCTGCCAGCCCTCATGTTACGGTGCATTAAGTGAATATCATCATCAGCGACTCGACTTAACCAGCGGCTCTGCCAACCCTCATGTTACGGTGCATTAAGTGAATATCATCATCAGCGACTCGACTTAACCAGCGGCTCTGCCAGCCCTCATGTTACGGTGCATTAAGTGAATATCATCATCAGCGACTCGACTTAACCAGCGGCTCTGCCAGCCCTCATGTTACGGTGCATTAAGTGAATATCATCATCAGCGACTCGACTTAACCAGCGGCTCTGCCAACCCTCATGTTACGGTGCATTAAGTGAATATCATCATCAGCGACTCGACTTAACCAGCGGCTCTGCCAGCCCTCATGTTACGGTGCATTAAGTGAATATCATCATCAGCGACTCGACTTAACCAGCGGCTCTGCCAGCCCTCATGTTACGGTGCATTAAGTGAATATCATCATCAGCGACTCGACTTAACCAGCGGCTCTGCCAACCCTCATGTTACGAGATTCTGAAAATCTACTTATAATACGTACGTACTTGTTCAATCCTGCCTTCATGAGTCTCATTCAGATTCTCCCAGCGACTGTTCGCGATATTTCAAGTTTGTTTTGCGACCTTATTGTAAATAATGTTATTTATTACAGATATTCAGTCTCAAATATGAACCCGGCTAGGGCACCGTCAGATAGGTAACATATCATCCTCCTAACTGTCAGCTTTTAAACCTGCTTAGTGGCAAACACCGCCAGCACATGCTAGCTGTCCACTCTTGCACACGATCCTCCTCCAAACTTAGTGGCAAACACCGCCAGCACATGCTAGCCTGTCCACTCTTGCACACGATCCTCCTCCAAACTTAGTGGCAAACACCGCCAGCACATGCTAGCTGTCCACTCTTGCACACGATCCTCCTCCAAACTTTTTTGACCTGAGTGTAGAATTTGACTGATCATTCATTCCATCTTTGCATTCTATGACAAGCAGTCGCTGGGTCGACGAGATTTGGAGGGGACCTATTCTTAGACCGAGCCCAAATAACTTCACCAATTTGGTCTTTGAAACCGAATCAGGGATGTTTACCAAATTTACCAACTTTATGATGTGCTTAAAGCTATTTGCGCCGTTTCCTCCTCTATGCACCATGCCAGATATCCGCTTCCTCCCCCAACCAACTCGAGTCTTATCTCCCTCGCAGTAGGACAACAAAGGATCTCTTTCAAGTAGGTAGGTACCTGCCTTGCTACGAGGTCCCTGGGGTAGGTATATTGGATTCATCAATGTGAAGAAACGCAGCGATGGATGCGTGCGCGCGGCGATCGCGCCGAAAAACGACGCTCGACTTGATGACTCGGTTGCGGTATCGAGTGAAGATAAACCAACTCAATCAAGGCAAAGGGCTGATATTTCTTCAAAGCCACCCGCTATACCAGAAGAAAAGACTTCGACTGATGGTGACGATGCTGGTGCGCAATGGCAAGTAGTCAGCCGAAGTCATAAGAAGAAAATAACACGTCCCATTACGGTTGGGACGGGAAACGTATCGGACGAACTCCAAGCCGCGGAGCGCATGAAATATATTCAGGCCTGGTCGTTCCGGCCTGACACCACCACTACGCAAGTACTGAGCTTTCTTAACAACATCGCAGTATCAGCTAAATACTCGGTAGAAAAGCGCAGCATTCGATCGGAAACTCATGCTGCCTTCGTGATCGGGATGCCGGAGGGAGTCTACGACGCGGTGACGAGACCGACTGCGTGGCCAGCCAAGGTTTGCTTCACGGATTGGTTTCCCACTCGCCCCCGCCAGCAGCGGGGGGCACAGCGCGCCGCGCTGCCATCCGGCGCCTGCGCCTGACTCATCGGTCTACCCTTACACTGTAGTGTAGATGAGTTACAGTGTAGATGAGTTTATGAAAAATATGGAATAATATTAGAATTATATAATTATTTTAATGAAATTATATTAAGATTAAAAATTATATTACTTATCTATTATACTTAGCTATAATAATAATTTCTTTCTGACGTGTAATATTATTACCAATAAATTGATTATTCTGATTATTCTGTTTTTCTCCAAATGTATTGCTATTAGAATATTGGGTTGGCTATACCTATTCTGTAGGAAGCTCCGCTCTCACTCAAGCCTATCGTTGCAGGCAGCTACAGTGATCTTGTGTTGTGCCGGCTTCCCTTCCAAAGACTTAGGCTCGTTGTATGAAAGCTTGCTCAGTGATGGGCCGATACTTGAGCGACGTGTATGCCAGAAAATCCTAACAAAAGCACTGATTGATGACTGAGCAAGCTTTTATAATACGGGCCGCGTAGTGTTTTGGGCTCACGTTACATTTTGATTGATCTCTTTCTTTATACTCTTTCTCGATAGTGATTCCTACATATCGACGATGAAGTGCGAATATCTCCTAACTACCATTTTTTGGGAAAATGAGTTATATATGCTATTAGTTATGATTGGATTCAGAGTTCAATTTTGCATGTACTGGCAAAACTCCTAGGCGATCGGAATAAAAATAACGTGTCAAAATGATTTTGGTAATACCTCCTAAATTTTTCATCACAAAAAATTGCTGCTAACTAACTCTAACTACTACTTCAAATATCTTCTAAGTTAAATAATTTATCATTTTGTATTTTTTTTTGCGCGAATACCTCCTATCTACTTTGAAACACGTTTTAATTTGACGAAAGAACTTGTTTGAATGAGACCGGTATACCCCTATCTGACTGCAAGCTCACTCTACTTTAAGACAAAACTGACGTGTCACAATTTCACTGTCTATAATGTCACTACTCACCACTGCACTTGCTATTGGTTCAACGAAACAGCGGCTGACATGACCTCCAGTACATTTACGTCGTTTTTGATTGACTACATAGAGCGACATTGTTTACCCCTGAAACTGCCCATTATAATATTCTCAGATGGTTGCACATACCAAAACCGAAATGTGACATCGGCAAATGCCCTCCTTAGATTGAGCAAATTGCATGGAATTACTATAATCCAAAAGTTTTTGGTGCCCGGTCATACACAGATGGAATGTGATTCCGTACATAGTGCTGTTGAAAGAAAACTGAAAAACAGAGAAATACATTTACCAAGTGAATATTGTAGTGTCACAAAAGAGGCATGTAAAAAAAATTCATACGAGGTATTGGAAATTGATTACGACTTTGTCAAAAACTATGCTGATCCCAAACACTGGGCTTACAAGAGCATCAGGCCTGGGCGTAAAGCGGGTGAACCGCATGTTGTTGACATTCGAGCAATTAAATACACATCAGATGGTCCCATACAAGTTAAATTAGACTGATGATCACTGGCTTGACTTGCCTCAGACGCCTACAGTGACTCAATGTGATGAACCTTACCAACAGTTTCATTCTGATAGGTTACCAATAGCATCTACCAAATACGATCATTTACAACAACTAAAAGCAGTCATACCTAAAGACTGTCACTTATATTACGATAATAATTATACTAAAAAATACATAAATACTCTGAGTTGTTTAGAGTAAGTGATTGCTCAATTGATAGTTCCTTATATTTTTGTGCCATTTTTCGTTATTTTCTAAATGTCTAATGTTGTCTTTATATTTTTAATAAGAGTAAGAAACAACTACATCTGGTAGATTGTTGTTGATTGTCGAGTCACGAGTCCTTTTTATATTCTTTATTTTCTAAATGTTTAATATTTTGTTGCTACATTTGATAAGTGTTTTTAGTAGCTTATTTAATGTTGTTGTTAATTTTTGAGTCATTGTGTATTCATTTCTAAAGTCGCCCAGCGAGCTATGGAGAGAGCTATGCTCGGAGTTTCTCTGAAGGATAGGATTTGCAACGAGTACATCCGACAGAGAACCAAGGTTGTCGACATAGCTCAAAGGATTAGCAAGCTGAAGTGGCAGTGGGCTGGCCATATCGCGAGAAGAACCGACAACCGCTGGGGTAAACGTGTTCTTGAGTGGAGACCGCGACTCGGCAAACGTAGTGTAGGACGCCCTCCGACCAGGTGGGATGACGATTTGCGAAAGACTGCTGGCAGATGCTGGATGCGGCAAGCTGAAGACAGGGCGCTATGGCGCTCATTAGGGGAGGCCTATGTCCAGCAGTGGACTGATATAGGCTGATGATGATGATGATGATGTGTATTCATTAATTCTAATTGTTTAACCTTGTATTACTTTAGATTAAGAACATAAAAGTGGGTACGTAATACTGCTAATTTAAATACTTAAAATTGTTAAATTAAAAATTTTTATTTATGAGAATCATCAAAAATAAAACAGTCAATGACGTTAAATAATTATAGCAAAGATTTACTAGACTGATACATGAATAAACATGTTTTTCTTCACTTATATGTATGTTTTTTTTAAATAAAGACCTTCTATACGAAATTCTAACTGTAATATCCTTAATATTGATGCCAATAACTCCTAACTGACATTATTTCGAAAATAGCTTACCATAGGCCAATGTAATTAACTACATTGAATTTGTCATATTATTTTATACGAATTACAATAGTTTACATAAATTTATTTTTTTTATTAAAAAAATTAAACGTTTTTTTCGTCTCCTGTAAAATTTGGTTTATGTTGGATAGAAGATATTCGCACTTCACCGTCGATATGAGGAAATTGGTTTTATAGCTTTAGTTAGTACAGAGCAGGCCAAAATGTCGTAAAATAAAAATGTTCATGCAGTAGGTAGGTACTCAGGTTTTTGTTCACAGTCGTAAAAGCGCAGTTACCACCACACAAACTATACACGAATGTACGCACATAGAATACTTACATAAAAGTGAAACACAAACACGGCTCCGTATGAGGATGCGGCCTCGCGTCTGTTTTTGGAGCTTTTACACACGAACTCGGTAGGGCTGGCCCACTGGCAATAAGTCTGAATAATACGTAAGTAGGTTCTACTTGTACTACTGTTCCTTGAAATGAGGAATATTGGACCGTCACGCGCCGGCCGTGTGAGGGGTAACCATCAGAACTTAGACAAGTCGGCCGCCCGACAAACAGCTTAGATAACAAGACTTTTCCAAGCATCTCGGATACTTGGAAAAGTCTTGAGTTAGAAACTAAGAAAGACCCACTTTGGATCGCTGAGACACAGGAATGGGTAGATAAACATAGGTACCTACCTACTATAAGATATATACTCGTACATACTACATTTAATGATTGGACAGGTTCCAAAGGAAGAGGCCTTCACCAACATTGGGCAAAGAGATGTATAGAGGTTGCCGAAGTCTAATTTTAAGCTTATTGTAAACTTGGTTTAGTAAGTGTTTAAAAGTCAAAAGTCAATAACTTTATTACTTTAGGCTTACAAAAATTTTTATTGATTTTGTTCGCTTCAATTTTTTGTCCACTAGTGGAAGAAGCGAAAAATAAACCACTAGTAAGTTTGTATAATCCTTAAAATGTAATACAATATTATTTGCCTATCTAAGTCTAAATATAATGTGATTTAGATACAGGTCAATATTATAAAACTAAGTTTAAGATTGTTCTCCTATAATAGGTACTATTGTCGGTGCGGAACTGGGCAACATCTGGCCAAGCATTAACATCATTGATATAATCATCTATGGAGTAAAAGGCTTTCTTGATAAGAGTTTTATGTACTGTTTAAATTTACGAATAGGGAGCTCAGTTGCTTCAGATGGAAGCTTGTAATAGAAGCGTACGCAATTTCCCATAAATGATTTGCCTACCTTTCGTAATCTATATGATGGAATGTGTGTCTGAATAGGCTTTTTAACTATAGGTTTACATTAGGTACCTACTTTGAAAGCTTCTAAAGTTCTAACATAAACGGTTATTCAACGGAATAAAAACAAATAGCATTTGAACTAGCAGGTACCTCAGGCATCTATTGCCCTTCTGGTATATCTATACCAGATAGCCAGCCCTGCTTTCGCATGTCTTATTATTACGCATGCGCACTAGCGGCGTAAGGGGGGGGGCGGAGGGGCGGTCCACCCCGGGTACCGCGCTCCAAGGGGTGCCATCTCGGCACCCCTCACTACTTACTTCAAATCCGAATCGTAAGGGGTGATACCGAAAACTCACACGCACAGACATATAAAAAAAAATTGCGGCTCGCTTCGCTCGCCGTACTTTTTTATTATGGTTGCAAAATAAATACTTGAATACTTTAAAGTCTGGTGTATAAAGGTTGCCTGGCAGAGATCACTCAAAGCGATAAGGCATTGTACATGCAACATAATCTGTATTAGTCTTTCTCTGCCCTGTTGGAGTGCAATTATGAGGTATTGTATTATGCCCTATTTTGTTGTAAATCGTCAAAAAACTAATTCTGAACTCATTCGTTGTCAAAGCTTAGGTACTTGTCTTGCTAAGCATACCTCACCAATTTTAAACAGATTGTGGCTTACTCCACTCATTGATAGGTACTTATTTTGTATTCGTTTTATAACAATCTTTGCAGCCACCGTAATTTCTTCAAACGTTTTAGGGCTCGCTGTTATTTATTTTTTGAGACTCTTCTTAGTTTGTTTCTGACCGCCCGAAAAAGTGAAAAAAGGGAAAAAATCGGCGGCTCGCTTCGCTCGCCGTCACATTTTTTGGTATTCCAAACTTTTTGCTGGCCTACCTTGCCAAACTTCAAAATTTCGAGGCTCGCTCCGCTCGTTGTTATTTATATGCAAAACTCTTATCGTCTTTACAATTCACATTTTGGTTTTCATACTCTTCTTAAGTTCTTCACCCTTCACACACCTATTCTTAACCCGAAAAAGGAACAAAAATTTCGGCGGCTCGCTACGCTCGCCGGTAGTTAAAGTACATACTTTGTCTTGCCAAAAAACGCCGTGGTCGTAGAATACTTGTATTTTTGATAACATCACCGAACTCCAAAATTACCGACTGCAGTTCGCTCCACTAGCCGATATTGATATTCATATCTGTTTATTTGGTCATAGGTGACCTATGACTATGACAAACTAGTTAGGTATATTTCACCAAACATCCGAAAATTACTTTAAAAAAATAAAAATAAAAAATCGCGGCTCGCTCCGCTCGCCGTTACTTACATTACAGTATATATACAGTATTTTTGTTTCTCGTTTTTTTGGGATGGGGATGGGGGGGGGGGGGGGGTGCTTGGTAGTAAATCGCCCCGGGTGCCAACCCACGCTACGCCGCCACTGCGCATGCGCGTGGTAGACGTCGCTGGTGTGCATTAGCGGCGGCGGCGGCGGCGCGGGCGCTGCATGCACTTCTCAGAACACCCTTTGTAGATCCCGAACAATATGCATTGAACTTTATAAACTGACTTTTAGCTTGTATTTGACGATCAATTATCGCCTGAGCTTTTTTTTTATCTACAATACCATATATATGTACAAGCAATTGGAAAACACATCGCGTCATCGGCGTCGTGGCGGTCACCGCGACCACAGATGTCTGCACTCATAGAAAACGGTATTTTACTCTAGGTATATGAGAAAAAGTCTAAAAATGTATTATTGAGATAGGTCAGTCAAAGAATAGTTGAAAAATGTTCGTTTTAGTTCATAAAGTAACAAAATAAATTTATAAATTCAATTCAGTTTTCACACCATGAAATAGTAGGCGCAATGTTGTTATGTCATACGGCTGGGTAGGCAAACTAAAAAGTATCAACTGCCAACAGCAACATCGGTGCATTCGTTCAGGTCTCACATCCAACTGACGTCATGAAAGTGTTCCTGGTTGGAAATAGTCGATTAAGACCAACTTATTTTTTTGACAAATGTAATTTTTGGGCAAACCGTACTTATTTTCTAAAAACTAAAAATGACGATGTTTTTTTTCTTTAAAATAAAATAGAAGGTTCCTAAGAACAAAAGCTACCCGTATGGGGCCAAAAATTTGCCCCACCCTGTATATTCAATTTAATTTGATTGTAGATATACTTTAAAGATTATATAATTTTAAATTTCTTATGGATTTTAAATCTGAAAAAAATTGACTTAATAATAATTAAAGTCTAAAAAAATATGATTGATTGCGAACATTGCAAATTAGTGTTTCCTATGTATGCTTGAAATTGCAATACAATACAAATTAGTGTTTCCTATGTATGCTTGAAATTGCAATACAATACAAATTAGTGTTTCCTATGTATGCTTGAAATTGCAATACAATACAAATTAGTGTTTCCTATGTTTGCTTGAAATTGCAATACAATACAAATTAGTGTTTCCTATGTATGCTTGAAATTGCAATACAATACAAATTAGTGTTTCCTATGTATGCTTGAAATTGCAATACAATACAAATTAGTGTTTCCTATGTATGCTTGAAATTGCAATACAATACAAATCTCTTTATTGTACACCACAAAATAAAGCAAAAGTAACGTAAACATGAACCATAAAAGTACAATAAGCAGCGTTATCGCTTAGAAGCGATTTCTTTCAGATTGCGAACTTTGCAAAATTATGCTTTCTATGCTTCAAATGAGTGGCTGTGTGTGTATTGCACTCACCGTCACCAGCACAGGTTGGTTCCTCTGACTCAGTACTATGTAGGTATAGTAGGAACAGTTGTAAGTGACGTAGGGCGGGCGGGCGGCACTGCTGCTCAGGCGTGATGACGTCGAGGGCGGACATTCCAAGTGAATTTGACTTTGAGTAGGGGCGGGAAAACTTGCTTATTAGAGCTTGTTGTAGTTATCGGTCCTGAAATACAGAGTGGGGCAATTTTTGGCCCCTTAAGGGTAGCTACGGTAGCTACCCTTAAGGGGCCAAAAATTTGCCCCACTGTATATTATCAGATAACTTTTACCTACTCACTATTGATGATGCTGATGATGCCCTCCTCGACGAATTTCGGCCACAGCTGACGGCGCGCGGCGGCCAGTCTCGACGCAGAAACGCCACGTTAACAACATAATGTAGTGCACAAGTGTGTGCGCATACACAGGTAGGTACACTCTCCATTAGGATGCTGTGCAAGTATTAGATGTGTGACATCTGTAGGTAAGTACATCGATTTCCTGTTTACCAAAGGTGTGGAAGGATTTGCTCATAACATAACTTACAAAACACATACCTACGTACAAAACACATACCTACGTATAAATAGTTACAAAACACATACCTACGTATAAATAGTTACAAAACACATACCTACGTATAAATAGTTACAAAACACATACCTACGTATAAATAGTTACAAAACACATACCTACGTATAAATAGTTACAAAACACATACCTACGTATAAATAGTTACAAAACACATACCTACGTATAAATAGTTACAAAACACATACCTACGTATAAATAGTTGCAAAACACATACCTACGTATAAATAGTTACAAAACACATACCTACGTATAAATAGTTACAAAACACATACCTACGTATAAATAGTTATAAAACACATACCTACGTATAAATAGTTACAAAACACATACCTACGTATAAATAGTTACAAAACACATACCTACGTATAAATAGTTACAAAACACATACCTACGTATAAATAGTTACAAAACACATACCTACGTATAAATAGTTACAAAACACATACCTACGTATAAATAGTTACAAAACACATACCTACGTATAAATAGTCAACACATTTAACGAGAAAACTATCTGAATATTCCGTGTCCTAATGAGTTACGTAGTTGAGTTTCCTGAGAGGCGCGCCTGGAGAATACTTCATGAGCTGATGGAATCCTCGGATTACAAATTATACTCACCTACCTAAGTCCACTCTTCATCCTTTTACGGCAGCTCTAAGCCCGCTCTAAATCTAACTCTCGCCGTTCTGCTGCTTTTATTTTATTGTAAGTTGCCAAAAAAATATAATTCGCCGTGGTCTTACAATACTTATTAGCTACTGCTGCTCGCTCCGCTAGCCTAAATTGATATTCATATCTGTTTATTTATTTTGTCATAGGTAGAGTACCTACCTAGTAGAGTACCTGCCTAGTAGAGTACCTACCTATGACAAATCCGCTTGCTTTTACTTATAATTCCTATTGTTAAAAGTTAAGGGTTCGGATAGTCAGCCAACCCCCAAGGTGGTTCACTATTTTTGTCATCGTTTTTTTGGTTTTTTTTTTGGTGCTTGGTAGAAAATCGCCCCGGGTGCCAGCCCACGCTCGCCGCCACTGATCACGTGATCACACTATCATAGTAATATTGTAAATGACAAATTTTGGTTGGATGGATGGATGTGTGTTACTTCTTCACCCCATAACTATTAAATGTATCAGGTTGTAATCAAACATAGGCTATTTTTTGTCATAGAGCAGTTCCCATGGGATAGAAATACCTTTAAACGTTTCCAATGAAACAACGCGTGCAAAGCCGGGGGCAGAAACTAGTACTTTAATAAAATACGAGCAAACTGTACCCCCATAGTCTTAGGCTGTGACCGCGTCTGTTGTCCTGTTGAGGAACGATCAGATCAGCTGGACAAAGAGCAGCCCTTCTCGGGTTGCTGGAAATATCTAAGATAGAAACTTGAGGAAATCTGTGGGCAGGGAATTTGTGAGTTCCACCAAAGCGCACCGTGCTGCACCAGAACTGCACTTATTCCTGAATGAGTTCAGTTCCCGGCGATGTTGCACAGCATCCGCACCACACCACACCACACTACACCACGGCACCCACCCAGTACAGCCCAGATAGCAGCTTACATGTGCCTGGCTGACATTCCTTCCACCACTGCGGCTACAATTAAACCTGTCACGCCGTGACAGGACGTTTGTTGCAATTGACCCTAGAGTTGTCCGCTGTACTGTCGACTTCGTTATATGTTTATGGACCTTCCATTTCTCATTGGAAAACCTGAATGCTTGCTGGTCTGATTAGATAATCTTCGACCATAATAATTAACTTACTTCAGTAGCAAAATGTGTTGCGATTTGAACTGGTTTCACAGAGTGCTGTTGAGTGTATTAAGGATGTGTATATTATGGCGGTATTCGATTCTGTTCGTGGTGAGAACACTCACTTGTCTACTGGGTGGGAGCTCGAACCGCTAAGTTTCTCATCATCCTCCGAGTGCACTAAGTCCAAGTGGCGCTGAGCGTACCTCCAGCTGTAACCTGATCCGTGGACCTCGAGTTGAGGATTTATAGTTACTTGAGTGACGGCCAATTTATTGCAGTTTCAATTCAAGGAACAACAAATCGAGGGAATTCATTCGGTTGTGAGTTCCGGATAACTGCATCAGCAGTTTCTATAAACTACAACACAATGTTGTGCCTTGTAGAGACAGACTCTTAGAAACTTTTTCGAAAAAAGACGAGCAAGCAAGAACCTACATAAAATAATCAGCGGTGTCCTGCTAAACAAAATAAGCATGTGAATGACACAGCATTGAAGCGCGCGACCAGACCTCATACTCATACTTAAAGTGCCGTCCAAGTAATGAATACAATACACACAGTGAAACATTTGGAGTGGTATGACGCGGTCGCGCTCGCCCATTGTCATGCAGGCAGGCTAGGCGGTGCGATGTCGCTGTGGATATGGACATCACTATCAGTAGTAGGTAGTTGTCTATGGCGTCCCGGAGTTGGAAACTTACAGTTCGTTTGTGAATAGGAATCGAAACGTATGCTCGTGCTCGTGCCTTCACCTACGAGTACATTATGTAGGTATCTCCCGGGTATGCTACGCTCAAACGTTGCACAGGCAGCATCATCGATGGTGTGCTACCGTTTTCAAAACATTTTCACTGCGGTTCATCAGTTTTTTTAACTTATATAGTTATAATGTAAACCATATACAGAAATGTTTATTAAACGTTAACTTTAGCAGAGGTCATAATATGAAAAAAAAATCAATAATGCAATTTACAGAGAGAGAAAGAGAGAGAGGTTTTTTTTATAAAGTTAGGTACTAGGATTTTTATAATTTTACGGGATTACTATCCTACGGCGACATGTCGATAGCTTTTTTATTATTAATAGAAAATACCCAGAACACTCGGAACAAATATTTGCAGATCGTACAAATCTTTTTAGCACGGCAGGAATCGAACCAGCCACCTCCTGCATCGCAGGACCTTCGCCCACCACGCCACCGAGGTCGTATGTCAGTGGTACATATTTTGTTTTGTTTATCAGACATGCTAGACTTGAGTTGTTTAAGCAAAGATACGAGGCAGTCAACATTTGAAGTACCTTACCTACCTCCTGCTGCATACAATTAATGCTGCATAAAGCTATTAAAATGTATTGAAATCAAATTGAAATGAATGCGTTTTGTATACGTTTCGTAAAGTGGCTCATTGTAATGGATGCAAGGCATTAGCGTCCAGTCCAGGCAGGAAGAACACGTGCCGATGTATTCAGTGAGGTACTTAGACCGTTGTTGGTCTGATTCTCTATGGATTGCTAACATTGCGGTCGTTATTGGAATTGTTCTCGCATTCACACTCTTATATCTCACTCTGTAGAAGAAGACAGAGTGAGAAATAGCAATGCGTTAAGTTTGCTGACTTATTTTTAAATATTGTTTTGTTAAAAAAATGTCGCTCTCCAAATTATATTTAACTAAAATGAAAACATTGGTAGTATAAACGAATTCTCTGGTTTCACAAAGAATTTACTTAGGTATGGTACCTACATAAGCACAACAAATACGATACGGGTACGTAAAGGATACGCGTGTGCAGGGAGGGACTCGGAGATGAGTGATAAGTGGTCACAGTAGGTATGGGCATTCGCGACTCTGTTTTGTATTCTAGCTAGGTAAGTGCTTAGTCTGCTACATGCATGACCTAACGGTGGAGGAGAGGAGAGCTAAACATTACTTGTATTAGTTTGTAAGTACCTACCTACTACTTGTTACCATTGCGAATCACATCACCTCCCTCCTCATGTCGTCGCGCAGGTCGGGCAGGCAGACAGTCGGCCCACACGCCGACTTGCCTGTGCCCACGCTTCGCCTTATAAAATAAGTTTTTTGCAATAAACTTAAAAAACTTTGTTAACTGTTTAATTTGCTTTGATTTTTTGCTAATTTTCTATCTGTAGGTAGGTAGAGCTACGGGCACGCGAGCCAAAGAGTAAAGTAGGTAGGTACACTGTAACTAAACTGTAACAAAATGTTTTTGACATCATGCATCATCATCGGTAGAGCACTTAATATTGTTTATCGAAAGAGGATTTATCTTATGAGGATCGTATGAATGCCAGCTGCACATCAGTCTGAGCTCTGCACATATGCATCCAACACATTTATCTTATGAGGATCGTATGAATGCCAGCTGCACGTCAGTCTGAGCTCTGCACATATGCATCCAACACATTTATCTTATGAGGATCGTATGAATGCCAGCTGCACGTCAGTCTGAGCTCTGCACATATGCATCCAACACATTTATCGCACACAAATAAGGACTTAAACTTATTCTTTAGAAACACACAACACAAAATGACTTCCTTCAATCTTCAAAGGAGTGGCTGCGAGCTGTCCGTCACCTGGTGCCTGGTGCCCTCAATATAAAAAAAGAAATGCATCTAAATGTTACAAGTTAAAGCCCATATTCGAATGCACGTTAGTCTGGTGTGCAGCAGCGGTGCTTTGCAGGTGTGCCACAACTTGTATCCAGACTTAGTTTCAACTCCTCGCTTTTTAACTTAAAGCGAGTAAGTACCTGTAATGTTAAGGCGAGGGATCTCTGCTAGATGCTAACAGTGTACATAGGTGACCGCAGAGCACCATCAGCCAGAGAGGCGCGTCCGGGCGGAGACACTGAATCTCGGAGTCTCGCGCGCGTTGCGAAACGTACGGAATGTCGCCTACGACATCGGACACTGGCATAGTATACGCAAACGCAGTAGGAAGTCAGGTAGACTCAGATATCGTCATCTCTGCCTATGTCCACAGCTGAATGAAGCTGAGCCTTTGTGTGAAGGAAACATGCTGCAAACGAGGAGGGTGTTGCCATAATCAGCAGCACGCTTGGCAGGCGGACTGGTGATCGCAGTGGAGGTGGTAAACGGAAGGAAGCTGCTGCACTACTTCTGGTGCGTTCCTTTAGTTGACTCTTACGACATTCATGAGTTGAGTTCGAGTTCAAATAGAAAGTGCATCAAATCTGCTTGTGATTCACTGGTTGACCCATCAATTTGGCTGCGAGAGAGGGGAAAAAAGACAGCACTTGTGTTTGCGCACATCATTGTACACTATGATGTCCTGCGCACACGCACATGGCCCGTCTCCGTTCAGACTGGCAGCCGTGTCCGACATTCGGCTAGGGCATCATTAATGTAGCGCGACCTAGGTAGGTCTAAGATAATGTCCAGTCTAAGCTGCAGTTGCCGTACTGAGTCCCCGCTCTGCGGAGCCAGTGGGTGCGCGACACGTTGCGCAGAACACTTGTAGCCCGCAAAGGGAACATTTGTTTACATTGTTCGCCTTCGTAATTCGAGGTCGAGGGTCCTTTGCTCGAGAGCTTGTAAGAAAACATTAAGAACTCATTGTAGCAGAGATACCTACTGACTGAGTGGGCAGCGTCGTAGAGTAGAGTTACCACTAAAACATTATGAACTCATTGTAGCAGAGATACCTACTGACTGAGTGGGCAGCTGCAGCGTGGTAGAGTAGAGTTACCACATTATGAACTCATTGTAGCAGAGATACCTACTGACTGAGTGGGCAGCTGCAGCGTGGTAGAGTAGAGTTACCACATTATGAACTCATTGTAGCAGAGATACCTACTGACTGAGTGGGCAGCTGCAGCGTGGTAGAGTAGAGTTACCACATTATGAACTCATTGTAGCAGAGATACCTACTGACTGAGTGGGCAGCTGCAGCGTGGTAGAGTAGAGTTACCACATTATGAACTCATTGTAGCAGAGATACCTACTGACTGAGTGGGCAGCTGCAGCGTGGTAGAGTAGAGTTACCACATTATGAACTCATTGTAGCAGAGATACCTACTGACTGAGTGGGCAGCTGCAGCGTGGTAGAATAGAGTTACCACATTTTGAACTCATTGTAGCAGAGATACCTACTGACTGAGTGGGCAGCGTGGTAGAGTAGAGTTACCACATTATGAACTCATTGTAGCAGAGATACCTACTGACTGAGTGGGCAGCTGCAGCGTGGTAGAATAGAGTTACCACATTATGAACTCATTGTAGCAGAGATACCTACTGACTGAGTGGGCAGCGTGGTAGAGTAGAGTTACCACATTATGAACTCATTGTAGCAGAGATACCTACTGACTGAGTGGGCAGCGTGGTAGAGTAGAGTTACCACATTATGAACTCATTGTAGCAGAGATACCTACTGACTGAGTGGGCAGCGTGGTAGAGTAGAGTTACCACATTATGAACTCATTGTAGCAGAGATACCTACTGACTGAGTGGGCAGCGTGGTAGAGTAGAGTTACCACATTATGAACTCATTGTAGCAGAGATACCTACTGACTGAGTGGGCAGCGTGGTAGAGTAGAGTTACCACATTATGAACTCATTGTAGCATAGATACCTACTGACTGAGTGGGCAGCGTGGTAGAGTTACCACTTTAGCCGCCAGCTTGCTACCCAAAGAGTGCCACTTCTATCCTCTCGGTTAGCCTAAGCTTATGTATGTAGGTATCCTGTTGGGTTCACTCTAGGGAACCAAGCTATTGTTAAGGTAACAATAAAAACAATATAAGTTTAATGTGTAAAGTGCAAGACGGCCATGCACGGCAATCATCCGCCCAGTGAACTGTTAAAATCACTGAGGGTCATTTAAATATTAAAATTAATGATACCACTTGAAGTGCAATTAAATTAGTCATACACACTCTATACGTATACACTATGTGGCTAGCCTAGTAGGTACATTAGTTGGCATGGAGCTGCGCACGAGTGGCTCGGTGGGCGATAACAGCCTCCTTATAGAGAGGACACGTGAATTATTCCGCTGGATCATATTCGTCCGGCGACTTTTTTTGTTTGGAAGTAATTGTTTATGTCGCAGGCCGTTTTGGGCATATTTTTTTGCGAATTTGACTAAAATGTTTATAAACATCGTAATTTGTCTGCGCAAGAGTTGTTCACGTGATCGATTGACTTGTTTGCTTGTATTGTACTGGCCCAGTAGGGTTAGAGAGGGACAGACAATCGTGCCATTGTGTCTGTTCGTATGGTTGTGCTTGTGCATCAATCAATTACCTACTTGTTTTTTCCTTAAATGAGTATAAATAACCTTCCAATGGCCATGTCGTTAAAACGAAAATACATGATATAAAAACCGCCATTGCCTTCTTTACTTCTGGCTAACAGTGCCAGGTCTCGGATGCTCTAACGATGATGGGCAGGTCACACATGACTTTAACACTTTGACTGTCACTGACGCACGCACTCATATACCACAGCTCCTTGCAAAAGTTGCACAGCATCGCGTCTCCCTGCGTCGCGTCGCTGAAGCTGAAGCTTGGCTTTGAGCGCGTTAGAGATTTCTAATTTTCAATAGCTATCCATTTAGTTAAGGCACTATGGCGCTCATTAGGGGAGGCCTATGTCTACAGTGCAGTGGACTAATATAGGCTGATGATGATGATGATCCATTTAGTTAGCCTCACCCGTGTCAATATTAACAATAGCTAATTAGGCCTCCTTTCTGTCCTGTTGTTAATAACATCGGTGGAATTACATCGCTGACCCTTCGTCCTGTGAGTCACTTCCGGCCCGTCGCGGCGGCAGCGACGGCGTGAAGTTCAATGTCGCCCGACATCTCCAAATACTGCCCCCGCCCGGCTGCTGCGAGGTCAGCCCTATACGGGCAAACGCGAATGGACCGTATTTGGGCCGCTGACTGTACTGTACTGTACTGTACCTGCCTGCGTGCGTGTGTCACTCACTTCCTAGAGCAAGCTGCCACTATGTGAAGGGATATCAGGCGGAAGAAGGTGTGGAACAGGCCTGTGCTGCTGCTTTGTACTATCTGGCAGATAGGTCCACAGCTAGGTCCAAAGGCAGGTTCGTATCTATGGGCTATTCAGAAACTCCGTTACCGAGTCATCGACACGGACTCTGACACGGATTCACGTTAAATTCTAATATTTAGTGGACCCAGAGTACTATAATAAAAAATAAAAACCTTAGAATTTAGTGGATGTCAATATTTACTGCGTTTTACAAGGAGTATATAGTAAATTGAATAATAATAATTAAGAAAATATTAATATTAATTTATTTCAAGAATAATGAATTCAGCAAAAAGCATAATGAATTCAACATAAAAAGTAAAAAAAAACTGAATCCATGTTTTAACTAATTTAGATTTAGTGCTACTTTTGAAGCGATTAACCTTAATGTGGTCCCTTATTCACTGATTTCATGGTATGCATCAGGATTTTTTGTTATGAAGTTATAAAAAAAAACAATAGGTACATAATATTTTTGTATTCAGCATAATAAAAACTTTCTTGAATGATTTTTTTGCGTGTTTGGCATTTGTGTTGTCTCTCATATAAGCCCAGCAATAGTCAGGCATCATCTGAGTATCCTATCCACCCTGGTACCGATGATCCTATCCACCCTGGTACCGATTATCCTATCCACCCTGGTACCGATGATCCTATCCACCCTGGTACCGATGATCCTCCATGATCTTGATGTATTAATGAAACTACTTTACTTGATCTTCACTTGTCACCCAGGTTACGTGGAAAGCACTCCAAATGGTTGTGTTGGTACTAATTAATCTTGATGCTTATAATATATCCCAAGTTTTTAAAAGGTAAGCATTTGGTTTAAGACATTTTCTAAAATTCCCGCCGAATGATTACCAAGAAAATTGATTAAACGGTTTTCTTTTGTTTGGTGCAAGACAGGTCTTCTCTTTAAATCTGGAAGCCCGTTACTTAGCGAACTCCGTTGAAAGATAAAAATCCCTTTTCAGATCATAAAGAGTCTTGAGAAAAAAACTAGAGGAACAACTAAAATCGTTGTGGACCGTCATCAGACACGTTTAAAACCAATATAAAAAAAATACCGCACCAATAACAAGTTTTTTTTTTCTGTATGTTAGTGAAGTTGACGCGATTTATACCAAAATGAACATGTAACCAAAAGCTCCAGTACCTATATCTTACTTTATTGTAACATGGACTCATAGGAATACGTCAACGATGTGTGGGAAACTACTTTTTTGGTACCTTGTTTAATTCCTTGCAGAACTCAGAAAGTATTAGAAACCGCTAAAATATTAACATTTCGCTCAGATATCAGTGATATCAGAGTCCGTATCGATGACTCGGCAAGGAGAAACTCCTTGAAGAGAAGAGCCCTGCAGTACAAACATGGCTCAGCCAAAAACTCATGTACCTACGGCTCCAGGTTTACTACTTTTAGGTACATAGTAGTATAGTACCTAAACTAACAGTACCTGAACAGGTACCTAAAAAGTAAAAAAAATACGTACCTACTCCTGACTCAATTACAGTTTAAGTATCAGAATAGGACTTGGCAGCTATCCGTCCCAACTCCCAAGAAACAGGAGATGACGTATAGTATCTATGTAACTATGTATCATACCATCAATATGAATAATAACAATATTTTGTTAACCTCAAATTAAAAATGTAGTAAAGTAGGTCATTAACGCGCTAAGCTATGTTAAGTTCCAGTAATCGGAGTGCAGTAGGGAATTTGTTCATTTCTAAGATGTTGTTATGTATATTTTATGTATATATTTCCAATTCCCCCAATCATCCGTCCGGTCCGGTCAGGGCCCCTTCGTCATGATTGTGGAAAAATGACAAGTTTCTATTATTATGTACGTTCAGGATCATCGCTTGCTTCGTCACGCGTCGGCATCAGCACAGCACGTCATCGACACGCTATCTACAGCTGGTAGGTAAGTATTCAGGAATTGCCTTGCTTCGTCACGGTTAGCCTCTACATCAGAAGCCTCCCGTTGCTCTATAGTGACTCGCTCTTGCGTAGGTATTTTACTAGAGTATCTTATTCGTAACTAAGTAAGGATGATGCCATCGGTATTCCAAGGATGTAAGTATGTATACTCTTCATTCACAAATTCGGTGTCAGAGCCGCAATGCGGCGATGACATAGCTCATTCAGTCTGTCGTTGCAGTAGCTAGGTACCCGCACACAGTGTCCCGCAGTAGGGCAGATCGTGCTCTTGACCCTTCGCCGGACACATATCGCATACCTGACCGCTACCTCTACCTACACCAACGATTATTAATAACTGGGGTAGGTACGAGTATGACGCAAACAAACTTATTGACAGCTAACGTAAGCTCTGCTTTACTATTACAATACCGTCAGCCTTTACTGTAGTACGAGTCACTGATAGGTAACCGTTTGCTTATTATAATTCTTTGCTTTTACGCCCGAAACCTCAATATTTTTGGTTATCGGACAATCTAAATGGTCTTTAAAATATAGAAAGCTTCGACAACTTCCAACCTTCCAATGCCAGTAAGGCTAGGTTCTACCTACGTACTTCAGCACCATCATCCGCATCCGGATTTTACCCTCTGCTGGGTACAGTCCTCCCCATGTTAGTGCAATCCACTACAATCCACCACAATCCTGTACTAGAAGGACCTATTAGTAAAAAAAAAATTGTGTAAAGAAATAAATGGAAATTTCCACACCAACGACGCATTCAACCCTGAAATTCCTATGAAATGCGGAACAAGCCTGTCTATACTTTACTAACCTGTTACTAACCTATCTCCAAGTGCGAGTCCTCGAGCCAAGCTCTCTCTGCCCAAACAGGAGCCGAGTGCTAAGGACTATAGATTCATTAATCCGCGCTGTCGGCAATGAATGCTCATCCACGCGTGCGTCGGCGCCGACGCAGCACACAGTGCGGGCTGCCGAGGAGTATTACTCCAGACATCTGGAGACTAATGGAGAAGGTATAGCTTGCAATATTTTTTCCGAAATTGGAAACGAAAAATCGAAAAAGGTTTGGGTTCGATTTGCATTTGGAACTCTTATAATTTATTTATTATGTATCAGGGCTTTAATCTTAGCAATTTATTTGTTTAGTCGATTTATAGTAGAATGCTCGCACACACCAGCTGCAGCCTAACACACGGAAACATGGAATAAATCTCGTCGAATGAAGCCGTTCACTCACTTATTGTGATCGAACGTTCGTTTGATCAATAATTCTACTTTTATTTCGCCCTTGCCATTACTTCTCCACATCTACAGCCTATGCTAGTCCACAGCTGGACACAGACCTCACCTAATTAGCGACTACTAAAATTTACTTCTCTAGTTCTTTTGGTATGTAAGGAAGAATTAGGAAATCTCTACGTTATTATTGTGGTGTAAACTAACAGCCCTGCATAGAGTCAAACCATATTCTAAGATTCCTTACAGTACCGTGTAGGTGAACTGCGCGGGGCAGTTCTTGATCGTTTCTTTGCCATGTGCTGTGTGATATTGCTTACTGTACCGTGTAGGTGAACTGCCCGGGGCAGTTCTTGATCGTTTCTTTGCCGTGTGCTGTGTGATATTGCTTACAGTACCGTGTAGGTGAACTGCCCGGAGCAGTTCTTGATCGTTTCTTTGCCATGTGCTGTGTGATATTGCTTACAGTACCGTGTAGGTGAACTGCCCGGGGCAGTTCTTGATCGTTTCTTTGCCATGTGCTGTGTGATATTGCTTACTGTACCGTGTAGGTGAACTGCCCGGGGCAGTTCTTGATCGTTTCTTTGCCGTGTGCTGTGTGATATTGCTTACAGTACCGTGTAGGTGAACTGCCCGGAGCAGTTCTTGATCGTTTCTTTGCCATGTGCTGTGTGATATTGCTTACTGTACCGTGTAGGTGAACTGCCCGGGGCAGTTCTTGATCGTTTCTTTGCCGTGTGCTGTGTGATATTGCTTACAGTACCGTGTAGGTGAACTGCCCGGAGCAGTTCTTGATCGTTTCTTTGCCATGTGCTGTGTGATATTGCTTACAGTACCGTGTAGGTGAACTGCCCGGAGCAGTTCTTGATCGTTTCTTTGCCGTGTGCTGTGTGATATTGCTTTATTAGAAGTCGGCTGCCTGCGTCCCGCCGTTGACCGTTGACACGACGCACGCAGAATTATTTATAGACTGCAATTAGTCTGGCATCCATCAGAATCCACTTAGAAGCCACTTGTCGTGGAATTCAGGGCGATTAGTGCACGCCCTAATAAGGATCGACTTGTTTGGAATGATTTGTGACCTACATAGGAAAGTAGTTTCGCAAAGAGTCTCATGGAGCTAGGAAAGTAGTAGATACTTGATGGCTGGTTAAGGCAATGAGATACCTGAAGTTAGACTTTGACCCATTTATTTCAAGCTTTCAGAAGCACTGATCATATTGTGTGAAAGTCATGACGATTTATTTTTTTGCATCGTCTAAACTGAGAGCTAGATAACAGTTTGTGACTAAGTTTTATGTTTATCCATTTTCCACGAAAGCTCGTTCCAAAACGGAATTCTTCATAACTCAAATCTATCACTGACATAAGCGTATCGAATTTCCTCGCTTTGATCCACGTATCCGCCCTCCCGTCCCCCGTGTGGACTGGCTCTGTCCCCTATGTGGGCCACGCGGTGCTGGGACCTAATGGGCCATTGAATGTATCGAGGACAGTTCAATTCATCTTACATTTATTCATTGGATCCAGTTGGACGGATGGACTAAGCTGGCTAGGTACAAGTCATTTGGTTTGGTGATACGACTATTTGAACAATTCAGGCAAAATTATACTAGAGTAGATTATAGTTTTGATTTTTTTTATAATTTATTTTTCAATAAAATCCTATCAGTCAAATTAATTTATCGAGTAGATTTTTTAATAAACATTAGTCGTAGCAGTATGACATTATTTTGGTTGGGGACTCAGACCGTTTTGCTACTCCACTAAAAAACCCTATGCCGTTTAAATCGCAAACTTTGTAAACCTCCGCCCGAATTATTGTTATCATCATCATCATCAAACGTAAATGAAATGAAATGTTAAAAACTCGTGCAGTACCATATCTGGTGCCCAAATGTTTATCAATAAAACAAACAACTCTACGTTCACTGAAACTGGGGCGCACTGGTGCTGGGGCTGTCAGACAGCCGTCACATGGAGCGGAGGGGAGATTCTAGTCAATTATATTTATAATAAAATGCTTTTGCTTATTTTCTGGCACATTTACTTATCTCAATGTTTCTAAGCTTTTGAAAACTGGAGATTATCCGATGACACTAAGACTTATTTAGATCGAAAAAGTGAACTTGAAGTAAGTGATCGTTAGTCCACGGTGTGAGCCACAAGCCCAGGGCACGGCCCAGGGCTGCTCTCCCCAGGGAGCAGTTGATTCGTTGACTCGTTATTTTCCCGACGCTCCCCTCGCCCTAACTTCTCATTATTTTTGTTCTCACTACATTTCTAACGAGTTTGATGACATTTGTTCTGAAACTACTATTATTTGATTCAATGAAGTGTTGCTTGCTATGCACTCAATAATATTATTTAGCAGAATGAATTAGCAAAGTACCTTACCTACCAGACTACGTCAGTATGTTGAGAATAGTATACTATGTGGTCAGCCCGAGTGTCAAGTTTCTTGTAAGCTTGTCCATATACGCTTTCGGCAAAATCAAACTCGAAAATAAAGTAATTTTCTTACAATGAAGCATAAACTAGTGTTGTGAATAGATTCGGGCGCCCTCGCTGACCTCTCGGACCAAAGGCGGTGTTTTTGCATCTGGCATCATCCGATCACATCATTCTGTTCTAACAATGCTGGTATCAAACATGATGTCATCTATCTGCCATCACAGAGGAGGTGTCTGGTACATTGGATTCGAAGTACCTGTTCGATTGATCAAGTTTGTCTCTTCTAAGTTCAAGTAGGTACCTATACTATACATGTGCCTACCTATGTGGAGAAACGTAGATCGGTATGCTGTCGGCTGTATGATTCCGCTGTATCTTATTGTAGGTATCCAGTTATTCCTCCTCTATGTTTAGGTACCTACCTTATATTTGTAGGCCATACGTGGTGGTGGTACTTCTACCGCAATCTCTACCACCCACCGTTATCTCACTAATCTCACTAATATTATAAACGTGAAAGTTTAGATGGATGGATGGATAGATAGATGGATGGATGTTTGTTCCTTTATCACGCCAGAACGGCAAAACGGATCTGGATGAAATTTGGCACAGAGATAGATTATAGTCTGGAATAGGACATAGGCTACTTTTTATCCCGAAATTCCTACGGAAACGGGAACTACGCGGGTGAAACCGCGAGGCGCTGCTAGTAGCTTATAAATAAAGTGACCGAGGTAGGTTTATATGTATTTAGTTTGTATGTTCAGGAGAAAATAGGTGATAGTTAACAATGATTGATGTCAAAGCAGAAAGCTCCCGTTGTGCAAACTTTCTCATCTGGTTGCTAATGAGAAGATGAAACGGTTGGACGGCTGCACCTCTAATGTCTTCCATTTAGCAAGTCCTCTGCTAACACCAACTATGTATTTATTTTGTAATGAGCTTTGTAGAACACAGATCTTTTAGCTTGGTTTCCAATAGATACTAAAACAGCCGCCTTCGATCAAATCTCTTGTCAACGTCCATTTTTCGGCAATAGAAAGAACTAGGCACATATTTATCTACATTTTTCAATCAAAAAAAAATCCAAATCAAAAATTCTTTATTTCCATAAATACAAATAAATGTAGGTACACTTAGAAAAAGTCAAATTCTTAAAATAAAACACGGACACGGAAATAAAGTGGTACTTTTGATTTCTGTCGCTTCGGTATGTAGACTAAAGTAAAGAAGCGACTAAGAAACCTTTAGCCTGTTAGTTGTTATTTTTCGAGTTGGAGCAAAACCCGTCCCAAGCTTTTTTATCTTCTAGATATTCTGATATTTTGTAGTAAGCCACACAGAAGGCACAGAAAGGTTTTGATAATTTGTTTGAATTTATTTATTGATAGATTTTGCAACTCACTAGGAGTTTTGTTGTACCTAGAAGCGTATACATTTGATCATTAATTAGATAGGTACTTACTGTGCCTAATGCGTAAATTTTTGAGGTCATATTTGGCTACCTTAATTCCTACTTTTATTTTATGGCCTCTACTTGTGCCAAAAGTCACACCCGCGTTTATAGCCTGTCCGACCGGGGGGCATGCGCCCACGCCGCACGCCGCACGCCGCGGCGCCGCGCCGCCGCCCCGGCTCATAGCACGGCGGCGGCGCGGGGTGTCCACTGTCCACCTATCACGCACGCACGGCTGATGTGGATCCTAAAACTGTTATGAGGGTCCTCTGCAAGTCGGTCGGAGCTGACTGAGGGGCCAAGTGTCACATTCTTTCTGTTCACCAGACCATTGCCCCAAAGATATAACTTCTTCAACTGAAAAGACGATGATTTACAATGGTTAAACTTTGATACCTGAAACCTTATTCAACTTTTCATTCAGAAACCCTGTTTTTGATGACTAGCTGTGCCCCGCAGATGATCTACTAATAATGTTTTGTATTCGCCTAGTAGTTCCAGATATGAGCGCGTAAACAAACAAAACAAAACTCTTCAGCTTTATTACATGAGTAACATAGATGAGTGTCGATTGTGCTCTCGATGGAGCCTAGAGCAGCAGTGATCACGTTCATATATGACTCTACCATAAAGTTTCGCCGTCGCGTCGCGTCGTTTCGCAATCCGCTGGTGTAAGGCCAAGTGCACATGAGTCGTGTTGTGCCAATGTAGCGCTGTGTTGTGACAAATACTTGTTTAATGGAGCTGCCTTCGATTGGTAATGTTTGATGGATGGATCGTGTAGTGTAGGAGATAGAAACAGACGAGGTCTTTTAATACGTGTCACTGTCATAGGAATTACGATCAGTTGCTGTGCTCCAGTTAAAACGATAAACCGCTAGCCGGACCACACATATACACGATAGGCATCCTATAACTTATACCTACTGCAGAAGAAATTATTTGAAAATTTTACCTAGTAGGTATAAGTAACTTGGTACCATAGTAAAAGTGTCAATAATAAGCTAGCCTTACAATTACTTACCTATAGCTTGATAGCAGCTTAGCCAGTCGTATCCCAAGAAAAGACGGGGTTGTCAAAACTTCGTATCGATGCAGTAGAGCTCGTTATCTTTAGCGCATTCATTGTATCAGGCGGTTGGTATCGCACGTAGTAGCGGTCGGGTGCGGGTCACATCATTTTTGCGGGTCACATGATCAATTAATTGCGGGTTTTCAACTAGATCCACCAGTCTACTAAAAACCATTGGTCATTATAGATTGGTTTCCCGCAGGGTGGAGGATTTCGAAAGCAATAGGACTCCTACAAGTATGTACCCATGCTCGCTGCGAATGGTAGGTACATTATGCCTCGTACGTAACACCGGACATATATTCTGGCTGACAGAGTCCGACTGATATCCTTGAGTGAGGTTCAACAGATCATTTCACACTAAAAGTTAAAGAACATTCATGGATAATCAAGAATATCAGTAAACATGGTATGTGCTCTACCTACAAAGTTACCTTACGTAAACTGCGCTACCTAGGAAGAACGAAAATAGGTACGCTGTAGCAGGACTCCTAGGCATAGGTAAGTAATATACATAATCGTGTCTCCACGATGTGTTTCTTCAGTTATGGTGAATACTAGGTAATCTAAAAAATTAAATTTTGGGCCGCGCGCTTAAATGCAGCAAAGAGTGCTTGTTTTCGATTCAGCATAGGTACCATGTAGTGCCCTAATCAACCAAATAATACGACCCTCTGCGGTTAGATGACGTGTAACTGGTTAGGTTTGTATTACAAATTTTGTAGGCGCAAATACGTTTTTACGTTTAATATCGTTTTTTTTTCTGCTTTTCGAAGCTAATGGACCGTCAAGAAATAGGTATGAACTATGTGAATCACTATACTGATTCTGGTAATAATCGAATTAGAGACACCGATAAAAAGTGGGTTCGAAGCAACTACGCACACACTATAACGCCAGTACACATGTATACTGTGCTGTCACTAACACTACAACAACTACACAGGCCTCCAAGAACCTTTCAAGTTCAATTCACAGGATATATAAATTTCAAATTTCCACAATCAATATTTTGTCAGAAAACGGGTTCAAAAACACCAAATTTCCACAATCAATATTTTGTCAGAAAACGGGTTCAAAAACACCAAATTTCCACAATCAATATTTTGTCAGAAAACGGGTTCAAAAACACCAAATTTCCACAATCAATATTTTGTCAGAAAACGGGTTCAAAAACACCAAATTTCCACAATCAATATTTTGTCAGAAAACGGGTTCAAAAACACCAAATTTCCACAATCAATATTTTGTCAGAAAACGGGTTCAAAAACACCAAATTTTCGTGTTTTTGCCTTACGCCTTAAAAGTACTTTCCTCGAAGAGGAAGCCTTCAGTAACGTCTCAGGGCTCTCTCTGCGCCGGCGCAGCGGTGGGCAGGTGCCGCCGCTGGCAGGTCGCGATTTATACGTGATCGAATGATTTTTAACTTTCAATTCATTAGCAAGATGTGTTTGGGTTTCTAATATGTTAGGTAGGTACCTACTTACTTTTATTTCGCAAATCCGCAATTTTATGACGAAGATTTTATCTAAACGATTTACAAAGCCCACACAAATAAAATAATGTGTGATTAAACGTTTGTATTCTGCGCCCGCGCCGATTATTACGTTGTTGTAACGATCATTAGTTCTGAAAGGAAGCGCCCCCATCGTTATGAAATAAACTTTAACAGCAGACCATAACTCCGGTGATGTTGGCAGCCAACTCGGATTGTACACACACACAGTAGGTGCTGATCCTGCAGTATGAATGGGCTCGGATTCTTGGCTCGGCGCCAGAATCCGAGCGAAGCTGCAAACACCTCTCTAGTGCATAAACAACGTCATTAGAATGCATCTAATGAAACGCCTGTAAGTATTATAACGAGCCGTACTTATATTTTTTAAGCCGAACTTTCCAAATAACTACATACTCTTGGGAGCATTCCTTTTCCGACATTATTTAACTAGGGAAAACTTGGATAGAGTTTTGTCCTACCTTTAGCATAAGCCCATTTTATTTGTGTCGCTTCGATAAGTAGGCTATAAAGTACCTAAGGAAGCGACGTAGAAGCTTGTTAGTTGCTATTTTTCGAGTTGGAGCAAAACCAGTCCCAAGCTTTCTTATCCTCTAGGCTAGAATCTAGATAGTCTGATGTTTGATCCTCGCTCGTAGTAAGCCTGTTTGCACCAAAAAGGTTTTGACAATTTTATTGAATTTATTCACCTACCTACCTACTGATAGTTTTTGCAAGTCACACGAGTTTTCTTGTAGAAGCGTAGGTATAAATTGATTAATAATTAAAATATTATGATATTTCACATAGATGTAGAGTACTTTTAGTAGCATAATTGTAAGCAGTTAAAACGCGAGTTACTAATTAAAAACATTTTCAAATATCAAGTTGCTTTACGAAGCTGGGCTTTGTTTAGAAACGAATAGATTGTTTATTGGTTCATTGGCCCAGCCCAGCGCAGCGCAGCGCTTTCCCACTCATCGCTCGAACACAATCGGTACTTGTCTACATCTGATTGGAGCACAGCGGTGCTCGTGCTCACATCATACCGCTAATGCTCAGTCAGTTCGTTTGCAACAATGCTTACCTACCGACTATTAATGAGTCTGCGTCAATTACCGGTCGGTTCCCACTCTCCACTTCGCACGTAACTCGTGTTTTCTAATCAATGACAATGGAGGAGATATTAAATGTTCAGGTATTACCGCAGAATGGGAAATTACTGAGATGAGGGGCTATGTTTTGTGAAGGCATACGAGCGAGGCAGGTTAGCATACGAGCGAGGCAGGTTAGCATACGAGCGAGGCAGGTTAGCATACGAGCGAGGCAGGTTAGCTTTACATTGCACGCTATTGCGATTTACTAGTCTGAAAAAAAGGCTTGTTTTACGATGAAACCTCGATAAAAGTAATACAAAAATACAATTTATTGGTATAACAAATTTACATGTCAAGTTTTCATAAAAATAGTTGTACTGGTAATATAAATTGTTTTGTTCAATTCAAATCGTTTAACTAAATTAAGTAAGGTAACATAAATGAAAACTAATTAAATTAAGTAAAAGTATTAAAATGAAATAAAAAAAAAATTGTAAAATAAAAAGTTGTAGGTAGTTAATATATGAATGTGATCTACGATGAAATCACAACTTGCAGCCAGCGTTGCCAGAATGTTACTTTTGTAACATTTTACGTTACTTTTGACCCTCTCATGTTACTTCCATGTTACACGACTCAATATGTTATTTTGTGTTACTTTTAGGTCAATATAAATAAACTTGAAAAATACTTTCCAGCAAACAAAAAAATATCGAGAAACGGAACGCATCCAAGAATGTTTTTGTTCGTCATGTTGGCGCCATTGATTTTGTGGACTGACTGACTGATGCGACGTTTGCGCGAAAATCTGTCACTTCGTCGCAGGGTTGGATTTCGTACGATAATTATCGTATTTATACGATAATTAGTCATTAAGTACGATATACTATCCTAATTCATGGATCGTAAGCAAAAACACGATAATTTTCTTAATGACAAGTTATTTTCAAAAATTACATTAAAAAAACCTTTTTACATACAGCAACATTAAACTTCGTACCATAGACATAGAGTATCTCAAAATGTAAGACAATTCACGTAAACAAAAGACAAACAAAGTGAACCTTAACACAATCAGACAACGTCCAAAATAATTTCACTGTTAGCTAGTTAATAGTGAAGTAACTTTGTACTCTATGTGATTGTGATAAGGCTCACTCGCGTTCGTCGGGGTTTTGTCTCTGTACACAAACTATCTGAGTTTCTGAGACAGCCCCTACAGTACAACGTTTAGGTTGGTTGCAGAGTTGCATTCGGCGCGCGTTAGTAGCGTAGGTAATACAATGCACTTAGCACGGCGTTTTACGAGCGAGACCAACCATACTACTAGCTCAGTTCGGAGATTTCAATAATCTCCTCCCAATTACGTTTTTTTTTATAATTTTATTTTTATAATCAGGACTTTCCATCTCCCATATAGCTGAACGCTTTTGGATTTCATCGATAAATAAGTCTGTATCGAAGTGCTCCATTTCCATTTTGGTGAATATATGTGTCCACCAGTCCACCAAACGCGCGCTTGCATGTGTACACCTTCGACCAACCTCTTTATTCTTAAAACGCGTGTTACCAAAGCGCGCGCTTCGTTTTAAACTCTGTTTTTCCAAGATGTACGATCTTTTTCTTATAAATACGATATTTTTGAATGAAACGTACAATATTTTTTAGTCTGTCCGAATCCAACACTGCTTCTTCGTACCGCATACTCACTCTATCTATTCGATAAACAATTATTACGATTTTTTCGAAGTTGTACAAATGGGACAGGACAGACAACTTATTTTAGTTTTTGTGTAATAAAGTGCCATAATGAGTATTATTTATGTCGTTTTCCACATAATATATGGTAATGTAACTTTTCTCGGGAAAATGTTACTTTTTGAGCTGTCTCATGTTATATTTGACTATCAGCCACTGGCAACACTGCTTGCAGCGATGCAATAGGAATAATAATGCATATCAAGTCTTAAAATGCTTAAGTGTACCCTTTATGGTTACGATTAAGTATTTTAAGCTAGACAGCTGAAAGGATGTAGTACCTTGTACTACACAATCCCTACAAGGGATTTCTGGATGTTCCACCCCTAAGAGGGGTTGTCACTTTTTTAAATGTATTTTAACACTCTTTGTTCAATGGCCCGATTGGCTTGAAACTTCCAGAGAATACTTACAATTTATTGAACACGTATTTCAGGATTTTTCAAACTACTTATTCCTGAAAATGTAGTAAAACGGCAAATTAAACGTTGGATCCGTATTGAAATATCTGCAACTTTTAATGTAGGTATGATGCTATAACCTGAAATTTGCAGTATGTATTGTTATGAGGATTTAAAAAAAATTTCGTAAAACGGGATTTCTTTAATAAAAAGCTTTTCAGGAATGTCTGACTTCTTTAGTAGTAATAGCAGCTGATATAAAGAAATATTTAACCCTAAGTAGACGCGGATGATATCGTGAGGACCCAAGCTAGTCGTCAATAAATGATTTCTCTGAAGGCGTTGAGAGTTTGGGAGAGTAGATGATGTCTTCAACCTTGTTTTTGTTCGTAAAGTAAGAATTTTAATGATTTTTTTGTAAATTTCGCATCCATTTTCAACCATTTGCAACTTATTCAGAACGTTTAGTAAGATCCTGTCTGTTGCTCCTAGAACGTCGACTCAATACGTGTCTCAACTTTGACAGTGTCATAGGTAGGTACATATTTCAACGGAAACTTACATGAATGACAAAACATTAAACACAAATTAAATTTTCCACGGACTGCAGACACATGTTCAGACGAAGCTGTAGTGAAAAAAAAACTGATTTATAAGATAACTCTGGAAAGGCTTCAAGGACGTCGCTTGTTCTGCCGTCTGTACGCTGCGCTGGCGCACGCGTCCTGGTTCGGCGGACGCGAGGGCCCGCAGTCAGTAAGTCCGCGACGCTCGCTCCGCGCACTCCTCTCGACTCGCGACTAGTGCCCGACGCTCGCCGTTATCGACATCGATAAAACGCGAAGCTGCAAAAAGTGTAGTGTATTTTTTCCTAAAAAAGGATTTTAGTGGCCACTGGACCAGCCAGCGTCTCTAATTTCGAAGGTAATTTATAATATCCGATGGTATTTAATTTCGAAGGCCTGCTGTTTTTATATTTTGATGTATCTCGACGGAAATATTAGCACGTCTTGTAAGTTACTGAATTTGTTGTTTTAAGTTTTTATGTAAACACCTGTATTAAAGGTCACATCGATACTATTTATGTGAATAAATATATTTATTTATCGTATTGCGGCTTGTACATGTACATTACAGTACAGTACAGGGCCGTGAGCCGCACATTTATCTATTGTTATCATTTCGACGTCAACGGTTATCAATAATCCGATTAAATTGAACATTTTATGACTTTTTGAAAAGGGGATGTACTTGATAATTGTTATCAAAGTTAGATAGTACGGTCGGCAACCGAAAGCAAACTAGAAACACAAGCTCGTACCTACTTGGATGATTGGTCCACCACCTTGTTATACTTACTATAATAAAACTAGAAACACAAGCTCGTACCTACTTGGATGATTGGTCCACCACCTTGTTATACTTACTATAATAAAACTAGAAACACAAGCTCGTACCTACTTGGATGATTGGTCCACCACCTTGTTATACTTACTAAACACAAGCTCGTACCTACTTGGATGATTGGTCCACCACCTTGTTATACTTACTATACACAAGCTCGTACCTACTTGGATGATTGGTCCACCACCTTGTTATACTTACTATACACAAGCTCGTACCTACTTGGATGATTGGTCCACCACCTTGTTATACTTACTATACACAAGCTCGTACCTACTTGGATGATTGGTCCACCACCTTGTTATACTTACTATACACAAGCTCGTACCTACTTGGATGATTGGTCCACCACCTTGTTATACTTACTATACACAAGCTCGTACCTACTTGGATGATTGGTCCACCACCTTGTTATACTTACTATAATAAAACATTATTTAGTGTAGAATATTTTGTATAACCGAGGATTCATTTTCGGTGAAATTAATTATCGTTATCGGCTTATTTGGGTACCTAAGTACCTACCTATACTTAATTACTTTAATTATTCTTGCAAAAATATTATGCCAAGATAAGAAAATTATTTCAGCGACTTTTGATGAAACTTAAACCATTATAATGAAACGTAAAGTCATTCCATTTAATGAAAAAACTCTCAATTAGGAAACTCATTAAAGAGTGAATAAGCATGACTGAGCTTTGAATCACTCTACAGAGATAGGTACCTAGCTTGTTTGACATTTTCTCATGATAACGTCTTTAATGGATGTGCCTCGTCGACACAAGGAGTGATAACCAGCAAATTGAATAAGCTCTGATTGAAAATTGGAAACATATTGATATCTATTCAAGTGAGTCCTGGCGTCCTGGCAGTCCGCGCGGGCGCGTGTCGGGGCTCCCCGGTCCCCGCTACACATTCCTAAGCTCTAAGCTCGCAAGTTGGCGCGCGGCTATTTTCGGCGCGGCGAATGCGCGGCCGTCTGATTGTAACCAACCTTCCTGCGGCGAGATATTTCCCAATACTTATTATGAAGTGCTAAACAAGTTTTTAATTTCCTTAGTTTACAAGACGTTCATAAAACATACCGTAAGTATGTGACACAATAAAAAAAATTACTCGTGGGCAGGCTTTAGATTAAAGATCAAAATTAAAAATAAGGATTCGCAAATTAGGCTTACAAATTAAAAAAATATATAATGTCATGACAATATGACATGATGTCCCTAGTCGAATTTCGGCGGTCAGTCTCAACGAAGACAAGCCGCTTGCGCAGGCAGGACATATTATAGTGCACGGTGTGTGCGCAAACACTGGCGCACTCCCTATACCCGTCTTCGAGGCGAACCTGACGGGATCAGTTGTCAGACTAGGCCTAGATCTCAGCACTCACGGGATCCTCGTGATTAAAAACTCGATTTAAATAAATTTTATTACTAAATATTTGGTTTCTTGAACCAGTTTCTTCACTGTGTAGTTTTCTTGTAAATAGGCAAAAATTATATTTTGACGCTTACACCGTTCCATAAACATCTCTGTCCCGCTCCTATGATCACGAAATTCCATAAACATCTCTGTCCCGCTCGCGCTCCTATGATCACGAAATCATACCTGTGCCTATCCTTTTCACAAAATGGCGCGCATTGCACCCTCCTAGAAATGTCTCAACGTGGCAATGCTCAATGCACCAAGGCAGTGGCGGCGTAGCGTGGGCTGGCACCCGGGGCGATTTACTACCAAGCACCCCCCATCCCAAAAAAACGTACATACAATGCCTTATCGCTTTGAGTGATCTCTGCCAGGCAACCTTTCTACACCAGAATTTAAAGTATTCAAGTATTTATTTTGCAGCCATAGTAAAAAAGTACGGCGAGAGAAGCGAGCCGCAATTTTTTTTATATGTCTGTGTGTGTGAGTTTTTGGTATCACCCCTTACGATTCGGATTTGAAGTACCATCTGTGCGCCCCGAGGGGTGCCGAGATGGCACCCCTCGGAGCGCGGTACCCGGGGCGGGCCGCCCCCCCCCCCCCCCCTTACGCCGCTAGTGCACGAAGGCAGCATGCTGGGCTCTGCCTTCTGGTGACGGCTTAGATTTTTAGGAAATAGTTTAAATACTAGTTGTAATTGTTTTATTCTGTTATTGTAATTCTCATAATAAATAATATTTGATACTGCCCTAACTCAATAAAAACAATAATATTCTTATTCCATTTTGTTAATCAGAAGTTGTCAAATTTAACGGGAAAAATACCTGCGGTTTCTGACAACGATGCTCCAATCAGTTATGTAAACGAAGTTCGTAGAAAATTGCCGAAAGCCATAAAAAGGAACAGTTCATTCAAAGAAATTGTCGAACCGTTAGCGGAATTTAAATACAGTGCTAACTAGAAGAAGCGAGCTTTATTATAGTGATTTAACACAAAAATGAAGAAGTGAACTTCCGAACCTCGATCAAGAGATACGTGCGACCAACCTGCGTGAATACCGAGTCCCTACTCCCTGTAGGTAGGCAAGACTAACTCGGAAACTTCTTTGGTTTGTTATACTGTTTCCTTATGCTTGTAGATAAACAATAAACATGGCCAGACGTCCCCTATTCAAGAACAGTTTAGAGCCGGTATGCCAATGCTAGTATTGGGTACCTACCTACTCGTATCGCTTGTTCGGTACCTAATTTAATAATAATAACAATTATATTTTTTCTCGTCAAATATGGTATAGGTAAGGACCTAGGTACCAACCTACCTACCTACGCCAGATAAGGGGCACGCATTAGTTTATGTTTCGACACGAGTCCATTGTTTTCCATAAAGTAGTATTGTTATTGCTGACCATAAAGTGTGCAAACAGTACTTTTATGATCTTCGATACACTATTGAATATTGGGAATTCAAACAATAATAGATGTTCTCAGTATCGCAGATTTGATTTTTACGGAACCTACAATAAATCTGCAGTGAATAAATTTTAAGATTATTGTGGTTTCGATCATAATATTATAGTATAATTGAACTGAATAAAGCGATCACGATTATTTCCAGAGTTGGATATTGCCTACTTTGGCAGCGAAACAGCTGTACATTTTGTGAAAAAATTCATAATATCAAAACTAACATCACTCCCTATTAACAAAGAAAATTACAATCAAATTAAATAATTAAATTAAAACTAGTATTTACAAGAAATTAATAAATCCCAAAAATTTACGATCCCGACGGGATTCGAACCCGCACCTTCCCCTTCAGCGCAGGGGTGCTCTTTTTTCCAACTAAGCTACGTGATCTTATCTAGTCGGCCCGAAAATCTTTGGGAGTTCTTTCGGCACTTACGCCGTCAGCGCCACCTACAGAGGAAACAATGAAAGTTATCCAATTCTGCTCAAAGACCAAATTTACATTTAGTTCTTTGACGAGAGGTTTTGCCGTTGCTTGATTCTAAGGTTTTTATTTTTTTAAAGAGCACCCCTGCGCTGAAGGGGAAGGTGCGGGTTCGAATCCCGTCGGGATCGTAAATTTTTGGGATTTATTAATTTCTTAGAAATTACCCAGAGTATAATAAATAAAAACCTTAGAATCTAGTATTTACAATTGAAACAATTGAGCTAACTGCAGACTGTTGCAAACATCACTTAAAAATATAATAATCATTTTATTTTGTTTACTAATGGTGTTTGCGTGAATTTAGTTGATCCTTCTTTATATTATCTTTTAAATGTTATACTAACAAATTGATATGTAGGGACCTATATAAAAATCGAGATATGTAATAAATTTATAATTAACAACTACCAATTATTTAATAAACATAAAAACACACTCACGGAAACGGAAACTCTGTATACATAAACCGGGTCAAAATGTGATGAAACGGGAATAGTGAAATAGGAGTTGAGGGTTATAATGGAACGAAATGGAAATTCCGCAAATTGTTTCCGCTTTTGAGGCACAGATTCCTAGTCGGTTTTAGTTTTTTCAAAACAATCAATATTGCACAACAATGAAGTAGAGGGAAAATTAAATGTCGATATGAGAATTTGTTGCCTTGTGGCACTTCGGCGCCGCCGCGGGGCCAAAAATGTCTTAGCGCGGGGCCCGACGCGACGCGACCAGCGAGACGTCGGTCGTCGCGAAGGTTGTTAGTGTTGGGCTGGGCATGACGGACTTACTGAAGAGGCTCTAGTCCAGGCGCTCAGCACTCGCCAGATACCAGTGCGCTCGAAACTTAACGGAAATTAGATTTAGGTAGTACCGGATGTACTCACAATATGCGTGGAATTTTCTGCTTATTTTTTGTGCGTTTAAGTTATGGATGATTCTTACAAGAATAGTAGAGGGTACAATTTTGTACGTTCTCGTTTTATTTTTAGTATTATTATTATCAGTAAAATATGAAGAAGTTTGTGTGGTACAATAAATATAAATAAACAAACAGAGCCGCGCGCGTCGTGGGTGATGCGCTTGCGCTGGAAACAGATTAGCCCACTAACTGCGTACCGACCGCAAAACAATCATCCTTCATTTAAATTCAACTAAACTTTAATTTTAATGAAAATTGATGTAACGCAATGAAAAAGTAGAAATATAAAAAATATATGTACGCGATACGGGTATTTATCGCTACACAGATATATATTTTTTTACTAAGACAGTAACAACTCAAACATTTAAAAAGTTCATAAAATGACATGATGTAGGCCCTATACTTATTGGTTTCACCAGTCTCGGCTGAAAGACGTGTATGTACCTAGGTCAAACTCCACGTTTCGTTAAAAAATGTTTTTTACACTAATAACAACTTTCAATGTGACAAAAATTACACAAACTTGTGTAATTTTAACGATTCATTAAATCGTTAGATTTATCTTCAGTTTAAAGTGAAGCAGGCCCTTCGATCTGCTACCCCTCCGCGAGGTGACAGCGGAAGTCACCCGAGCGCGACACACTGCTGTGTCGCAACCCGCGACCACAGCCATTGTCTTGCCGACGGTACTAGTACCTCGTACGTACTACCTTAACTACTCGCGCCACGCTCCACACGATTCTACTGTACACCATTATGACCATCTCGTAACCATCACTCCATTACGTTGTGTCGTGGTGTGTTATGTTATGATGACTCTGCCTGATCTAAATCTACCAACCTATGAGCCTTGTACCGGTAACGCCACGCAAATAAATAACGTACTTAGGTACCTGTATTTTTGTACTAAGTTTATTGATTCTCATTGATCTTAATAGAGCTCATTGATCTAAGGGGATCTCTTTTTTAATCCCCATGTTGTAGTCCAGAGGGAAAACCCCGGCAGGGAGATCATTCCACAACCTGACTGTTCGCGGGAGGAAAGTCCTCATGAACCTAACAGTCCGCGAACTAAATGTCTTTAAGGTATAGGGGTGATATCTCTGCCGATGGCGAGCCGTGCGAAGGTAGAAGGGAGCCGCAGGCACCATATCAAATAATTCATCAGAACACAACCCATTGTACAAGCGGTAGAACACACACAGAGAGGAGAAGTCTCTCCTGAGACTTAGAGGATCAATACCGTCTGTGAGCAAGGGATCGTCAACAATCCTCACAGCACGTCTCTGAATCGAATCAAGGGGCCCAAGCTGGTATCCAGGTGCTCCAGCCCAAAGGTGACTACAGTACTCCACGTGGGGCGGACTTGCGACTTGTAGAGCAGCAGTCTCTGCCCCGCATTGAAATAAAGTCTAGCCCTATTGAGCACACCAAGCTTTTTGGATGCCAACTTGGCCTTATCTTCCAGGTGACTACGAAACTGGACGTCACTGGGGATGTATATGCCCAGGATCTCGATGCTCTTTGAGATGGTTAAGGGTGTGTTCTGGAAACGTGGACTAACAGAGAATGGGGTCGATACAATTATTCAGATAAAATCATCTATATAAATAAAACCGTAGTATTGTGTTAGTTAATAACAGGTAATGCTAAGTGTGAGTGTGACGGACAGTGTCTCGTGTGCGCGTGCGCATCGCAAACATTTCCACTTCAGTCATCCAGTTCACGCAAATATGCTCATGCTGAATTCCATACATTTTAGGTTCTAGGCCAAATTCCATCGTAATTTGTTCATCTTTATTTAAAATGAAGCATTCAGGTTCAGGCAAGCCCATGTGATTTGCCCTTGTATTAGGTAAGTTAACATTAAAAACAGTAGTGTATATTCTAAGGTTATTTTCGCGAGAACTCATAATAAAAATAATATGTATCATAATAAAATATTTATAAAATTGACTGTGAATGTGGCTCATGTTACATATGGCAAACAAAAAGAAGTATAGCCACTCGATTATAAGAGCACATAGCTGACGTCAAACACAAACGGTCGTCAAAGTCTGTAGTCTATGAACATCTTAGATGAACATTCACTGGACGCCGGTCATTTTTTTCGCTTCGACAAAGCTCAAATACTAGCTAGAGAAAACCGTTTCATTCCTAGAATGCTCCGAGAAGCAATTGAAATTCAAAAACATCCAAATAATTTCAATAGCGAAGATGGTTGGAGAGTACCTACCTGCTGCTTGGGATCCAGTCCTACATCGAGTCAGGTCCCACACCCAGCAATCCATAGCTACAACCCATCAAGACACTGTTAGTGATTACTGCGTACATACGGAACGTTATAATTAAAGTTGTATAATCGACGGTAGATACTATGCAAAATTCAAATTACTTGCTACTACTTACTTCAAATTACTACTACTACTACTATGCTACAAATGTCACCTCAGTCTGCCTGTGACCATGGAATCTGAAAAGCCTCCGAAACGTCAGGTTATAAACCAAATACAAGTATATGCGATCCATCCGGTTAAAACAGTGTTTTATTATTAAAAACAGTTTTGGAAACTTTGTATGTAGATACAGAATGTTATTTATCGCCCCCTTGTCTTGCTTCACACTAATATTACAAATGCGAGAGTTTTAATGTTTGGATAGATGTTTGTTACCTTCACGCCCAACTAGAACGGATCAAGCTCACATTCGCATGTGTCGGTGCAGGTAGCTCACTCAGCTAGCCCTGGAATAAAACAGAGGTTACTTTTTATCCCATTTGTTGACGCTGCCCTGATCAGGATGAATCCCACGTGGGTTTGATCGTGACCAGGGCAAGGTTCGCAAATAACCAACCAAACAACTGATTCACTCTAAACTATCGAAACACCCGACTCGCTCATCGCTTTTTCACTTTTGTCGCGAAATGAGATGGAAAAGTCTAACAAAATGTAGGTAGGAACCCTTTGGGAGACCAGACGAGTGTTTTGATTCTTACCTCTGTATAAAAATCGCTTGAGCCGTTTTGATGCTTGGAGGTGTAGAGTGGACTCGAGAAACGCAACTCGCGGCTCGCGGGCCAGCGGGAAACTTACAATACCTACCTAACTTTATAGTTAGGTCATGAGTGGTCAGTTAGTCATCTTCATCCAGTGATTTCATTGTTTTTCAGTCAATGAAGCAAGCATAGGTACCTACTCAGTTCGACCCATTTGTATGTATCATCTTGCTTAAGTTAGGTAGGTACCTACATAATACATTCTCGGAATAACATAAATAAAACGGTTATAAACAATATTAAAAGAATGCCACGTTTCAAATGTTCCATGAATCGAGACGAATTAAGTCAGAGCTGAACTGATTTTGATAGGATCCTCGTCTGTGACCTTGTTTGAACCCGGGCGGGGTCAATGAACTTCGCTGTGTTATCTCGTCCTTATCAGCGCATCTCATATTGCGTAGGATTATATGGATATATTTACCGTGTTACGGCCGACTTAGAAGTTAGAAAGCTTTTATTCAACCGACTTCAGAAAAAGGATTGTGCTTGTCTCAATACATTGGGTCGACTTCCATTTGCAAGTTCTTAGTACCGATATGGAATTTTCACAAAACTTTACAGAGAATAAGCTCAATGTTCTCGGATATAGACATGCAATTAAATGATTTGGATTTACTTATATAAATAAATTTTATGTACATTGTGTACTGCGTAGGCGCATGAGTCATAAGTAGGTGTACACCATACCGGACGGAAGTAGCTCAACAACCTCTGCCCATAATGCCATAATGCCGCACCATAATAGTAAACTTACCGTGGTTTTATTATAACGGAGCTAGGCCATGGGTACTAATGCACACAATAGCGGATAAATACTTCCCAAGTTACATAAATAATTTAATTATTTATTTTCTTTACGTGTAAAATAATTACCAAATATTTTAAATTGGGACAAAGAAATCCATATGTAGGTACTTATGTAGTTTGTAATATTAATAAAACAACCGTAACCTAAACATCATACAAATCTTTGTACAACCTAATAATTTTGTCTTTTGTTAATATAACAAAGAAAATTACAATCAAATAATAGAATTAAGTACATTAAAACTAGAATTTACAATTGAATCAATTGAGCTAACTGCAGACTGTTGCAACCTAACATTTTTATTTAATATTCCAAAACCGTCGAAAGTTGGAAAAAAAAAATTAACCTACAAATAATGGAGCTTGAGATGTAAATGTATTACAAAAACTAGAAGCTACAGAGCATTATGTTCACTTCCTTCCTACGACAAGAATGCGCTGGGAACCGGGATAATTGTGATCGACGCAGTGTATCGTTGTAAAATGCCGATTGAATCATTTCTACTAGAAAACATACGCGCGTGCGCAGTTAGCTAAGTACTTAGGGAACACAACCATTGCAGTTGAGCGTGATGGCAGTCGGGGTCTCTCTCTCTCTCATTGTCTGTCTACTCTACTCTACCGAACATTCATTCATTTCATAAAACAAAACAATAAACACAAGAGAAAAGTAAAATACAAGATTTTACTGTATGAATATATTTCAGGCTGATTAGGAATACAAAAGATTATCTACTATGAAGATACATAATAATTGTAGTGTTAGACGGTAGGTAATGATAATTTGATGGTTTTGAAAAACTATAAATCGCCTTCGATTACCTTCATTTTACATTGTTTTTAAGTTTTGCGGGATAAATACTAATCCTCAGGGAAACAAATTGTAACAGGACCACCTCGGGTTTATTATCAATAAAATAGCTGAAAATATTAAAATCTAACCATATTATTTACTGAGAAATCGTCGAACATTAAAAAAAAACATACATACATACAGCCGTAGCCGTATCCAAGAACATCATAATTTCCATTGGTATTATTTTCTTCAGGGTTGATAAAACTAGTAGAAAGAGATACGACTGGTATATCCATCAGCATCGCATGCCGCGGGGACGTTACGTCTTGCCGACAACGATCCGCTCAATTTCACGCAGATCGTGGTTTTTGTCAGTTGCTCAAGTGAGGCTGACGAAACAATGTTTCTGAAACATTTTTTAGAAAACTAACCACCTACTTACTCACAAGATTTTGGAAAGATTTTTCTATTAAATAGTAGAAAAATGAAGTATTGAAAAAGATATAGGACATGAGATTATTATTTATGCTGTTGTTGTCGGTGCGTCCAGATTAACTAACAAAGAACGCTGTAAGACATAGTTTAATAACACGGTTTATAATGTGGACGTGCTATAATTGTATATTAATACTGTGGCAGCCTTATTGAAAAACTTAACAGTGAAACCAAAATAAAATAAGTACGGCCCTATATCAGTTGTGTAAAAGTTTGTGGCACTTTTTAATATTCCTAGCACAATATTATTTTGTTCAATTGTCACCAATTTATAGAGAATATACGAAGTGACCAATAGAGAATATACAAAGGTATTCATCAGACTAAATGTGTCGCAGAGGTACTCATTATTTAATAGTTTGTCTCACTGGTCTGCTGTGAATGGCGCCGCAGGTCAGGGCCCAGGGCTCTCGTTAATGATAGGGCTCCATTACAGTCGACAGACTTATAGTGTAGGACGCGCGACGACATCTGCTCTCTAGATGCGAATGTGTTGAGTACACCTATCTATATGCGCTGTGGGCGTGGGAGGCGGTTTTGGAATATTGATCAAGGGCTTTAACTATTTACAGTAATATAATTTAAGTGTCGAAGTCATCTAAAAATGAATATATCAAGACGTAAAGCTGAATAATATTGTAGAGATAATAAACCAAAATAAGCTGAACAACTGTTGCCCCATTAAAACAATTTATATACGTAAGTTGTGTTCTTGTATTACTATAAAGGAATTTTCATATCCCATAAATTAAGGGAAGGGGCGACTATAAAAGAAGTAAGTAAACTTTGCATTTTACGAGAATAGCGCGCCAGAGCACATGCCTAGCTTGTTTTTACATTTGGTGTTTACTCAAAATGAGTGTTTCTGCCTGAGCACTACGACCGAAGTCGCGGGTGAACACAACCATAATATTCATTTAGGGTTCATTACACGGTGTGGCCACGAAACGTGCGTCTCGTTATTAGGGTTGCCAGAGCGGACATGATGGCGGGATCGCATGGCTTGCATACAATTACTCATGTGCAATTATAAGTGATTAGAGATTGTCAATGCATGTAAGGAAAAATGGTTAATGGTTAAGAACCGTTAAAGTAAGTTTGTCACTTACAAAATAGAAAGGTTGTCTGGGAGAGATCAATCTTGAGCGATAAGACCGTCAATTGTCGCTTATCCCATACCTAATAATTCATTTGTACATTATTTTTAAATTAAGTGTGCAGTAATGTATTTTCTATTTATCTAAAGAGCGTGCGCAAAGTTTTCCTTTAATTAATAGATTCTAACTAAAGTAGTAACCGACAATTTTAACCCGTAGTTACCTGATCGTCAATGTGTTTTTAACCCATAACACAAGCACTGCTTAGCTTGGGGCCAGATGATGCTGTGTGAATTGTCCAACATTATTTATTAATTAAAAACGAAAACGATAAAATGGCTACTTTAGTTAGAATCTATTTTTTTGTCCTGTTAATAAATGTTTCTCATCTTGATCACTTTATTTTTCACTGACATCGAAACATGAAAATATTTGCGCAACTGATAGAATAATACATATTCTTGATGGCAGCCCTACTATGTGACAGTATGACTGGTCACCGGTCACCGGTGACCAGGGCGGGTAAACGACCTGCTTCAATGCACCGCCAGCGCCACCATCCACTATTACACTCTTAGTTATATCACACGCCGTTGTTCACCAAACTCTACTCTATCTACTCCATTCCAGAATTTTCCATTCAAGTTGTTGGCAATCATCTCACAACTAAACAGAGTATCAGCTTGCACGTCTCGTGCAAACCAAATTGTCAAGATGATGTCGACCAAAATTGTAAAATTGAAACCTGTTCTTTCTTCTGTAGAAAAGGTGAGGTGGTCACCCACACGTTAATACTATCAGAACAAAGGTCACTTTGCCCATAAAAGCTATTTTCGCATTTGCCAATCAAATAAATAAACAACTCGTGTTGAGTTCACAATGATCCAATCACGCCGAAATAGGTAATCACTAAATAAGTTTGCGTGACAAAACGAATCTGTTCAGTCTAGACAACATCATTCAGCTGATTATTCTGACAGACAACTGACAGGCAGGAGTGACATTCATTACGAACAGTATCAAATCAGTTGTTGAGCTAATTTTGAAAGGGTTAATGGGATTTAATTTGGTCCAATATTGGTAAACACGGAAGTTCAAAACTAGCTTAGCAACTACTGTTATACAAGATTATCTACATTCCAACCAAAAAAAAGAAGATAGTTTTGATTCCGTATATTTTTGTCAAACTTAATGAAATTAGTTTTGTTTTCCTTTATTATGGCACAGGTGTAGGTAACAACATCAGGTACAACGTAAGTCACCTGCAATTACTTTAACGTAAGCATACCTCCCTGGGAGCACCAACAGCATCCTGAGCATGCTAGCGGACAAGTTCGATGGCCCGCTGTACAAACACTGCAGTGCTGTATTGATTAAATAATTACACTCGCTCAACTAACATAGACTTACGTATAGATTAACCCGATTATGGATCTGTGTTATCTGAAAAATAAACGATTATTATTATTTCAAAAGTTTTATTTGAAAGTGGTCCATTGTTTGTTACAGAGCCAGTAATGTCCTGCTAGTGCCCGGGCAAAGATGGCGTCATGCGGCGCAGTGCTGCTGGAGACGCGGCCCTTCCGGCCGTTCAAGTCCTCCGAGGAGTACCTGACTGCCATGAAGGAGGACCTGGCCGAGTGGCTCACCGTGCTGTACCCCGAGCTGAGGATCACGGCCGACAACTTCCTGGATCGCCTGGATACGGGCGTCGCGCTGTGTCGGGTGAGTTCATAACACCATTCCGTTATATCTTCGACACGTCGGGTCGGGGCTGATGCCTTGGCTACTCCTGCCATCATTACATTGTAAGCGAGGGAATAAAATACACAAACAAAACACTATCAGATACCTACTTCATTGATATTTCTAAACTTGTGCAGTGATAACTCGCACGAGGGCGACATCGGGGGGCGACATCGGGGAGCATCACTAGTTTTATTTTCGTAGCTTTTGTTTTTAGGCTCCGTATGTGTTTAAAAATAATAATAGGTCGCTTAAAACCTTCACTGCCCAAGACGCACATGTAGATCTAGCCGTCCTACTGACTGCAGGGCCCGCCGCTGCCGCGCCATGCGCCACCCGCCGCGGCTTGTCGGGTCGAGACTCAGAGGCTGGGTAGTGAAAGCGTTTGTAAAAAGAAACTACATACTTGGTCTACCAGCATTATTACGCATGGTGCGTAGCACACGCTGGTGAAGTAGGCGATCTTGATAACATTATAAAACGTCGTCAGTTGACAGGATGACGAAAAACTGACAAAAAGCCTGAAGTACCTATAGAGGTCGAGTTATGTCACTAAATTCACACAGAATTCTTGCAAAAAAAAAAAAACCGCATAATTAGGGTTAAGTGTGTTTTTACCGCTTCATTAAACTACACTAAAAATTTATAAAATAAGTTATTAAGTAAGTTATGTGACGCATGTCTTGCGCACTTGGCGGCGCGGCGCGGGCGCGGCGCGGGCGCGGCGTTGGCTCGCTTCATCGCAATCTCGAGCCGCTATCGATTTATTGGCCTATTTACTATCGATAAGGTTTGTTGGCTCATTTCATTAACATTACGTTGTTCTGGATCTTCATTTTTATTTCATTTCGTTACTTCATAACATGACATTGGGCGTAGTAATTATTGATTTAATATACCTAGTACATAAATTAAATTGATAACATTAAATACATACCTAATTAAAATTCAAATAAGATAATATTTTAACTTAACAATTGTTAGTATTTAGTTGCATACAGACAGATAAGAGAATGAACAGGACATACATTAGTTAATGTGGTGGAATACATTCAAAAATTTACGAAAAACCAATCTCTAAATCTGCCCCACAAAGGATAACCACAGTAAGTCCTCCGAGTACACTTTCGAGAAACGGCGATCAAAGTCTTTTACGGATTTTGCTACCGTGGTCCAAATAATAGACATATTTGAATATTTGTCAGTTTGTATTATGCAATGTAGTTGGTTTTATAAGTGGAATGACTTAGTTAGTCAATAAATACATTATTAACATAGAAAAACAATTATTGCAAACTCTGAATATACAGAAATATAGATTTTTTTGTGCTGATTCCGAATGTATATAAAACTCAATACCGCCAAAAATTGTAGTACTTACTGTGGTTATCTTTTGTGCGGCAGAAATGTGCATTTGCGCTGACGACGTGGGTCAACTTTCTTCCCATGTACTTCAAGAAGAGAGCTCAGACTAAGGAAGAGAGTAATATATGTTAAAAGAAATTCCTGTCAATAACTTTGTTTTTAACTGGAAGTGTATTTGCTTAGTCAAATGGATTACAGATAGGATTCCAATAATTTGCGTAGCTTTGTTGTTAAACTAAAAAAAGGCCCGAGGACAATAAAATGACCATAGAAATGATTCGTAAGTACTATCCTTGACATTAAGTCTAATTTAGTTTTAGGAGGCTATTAAGATGTATAGAATTTAATGTGGTTTTGGGCATTTCTAGAATGATGGTAATTAAAAGTCTTTAGTGGGTTTTAAATAAACACTGTTTTAAAACTAGATAGGTAGGTACCTACTAAAATTCAACATGCAAATAGAACCAACAACACCCACACACACACACACACATAAAACCACAAAAAAATCATCAATTTTGTAAGTTGTCAAATTAAACATCGAAATTGAATTACTTACAATTATTGGAATGTTATGAAAGGTGCAATGAAATACAAACCAGTCTTCAACGAACAGCTCCTCAAGTCGCTTTGGTAATCGTCTGACGGACGGTTAGCCAAATGTCAAAGTAGCTTGACACGCCAAACTGGGCTAATCTTGATTGAGTGCTAGTGATTATTGCAAACAACTTGTTAATTAATTGAAGCACTTTGATGGTGGTGCCTTGCAATAAGTGTTCTTCTCTCGTCTTTGTACTTTCTGCTGGTTGATTCAGATCTATTCGTGAAGTTATCAATCCTACCTTCCGCTCATTGGCTGCATTTTCATAACGGACAACAAACACAAGAATTAAGTGAAAACCTTCGATAAAAGTAAAAAAGGTAAACTTTAAGTAAACCTTTTTTACTTACATCGAAGGTGAAAATAAAAAAAAATCTAAAGAAAAACGTGGACCGAGTTCTTGGTTTTATTTTCGCATAATGAGAGTGTAAAGGCTCACAATACAAACTATACATAAGACAAAAAGCCTAAAGAGTTCAGACGAGTCTGTTGCTACCTACCTCTACACCTACCTCATTGCATTTATCAAAATCGCTTCAGCCGTTCGAATGCTCCTAGGTAATAAACAGTATAGTAGGTATCAGATAATCACAGAAACAATTAAAAAATATTTAACCGGGCGGGCTGTGTTAGTCGCGGGTTAAAAGTAAACGCATCATTGACTTACTGATGTTATACCGATGACACCCTTGCAGCAGTTGCAATCAACACAGCGCTATCCCAACTTGCCATACTCGCACTTAGCTCATTCTTGAATAAACAATAATGAAAATGAACGACCGGTTCAATCTGTTATAAGTATTTCCTTTCACCGTTACAAAACAAACAAAAACAAATATCAATAACAATTAACTTGTGAATTGTGAGAAATACGAGTAGGCAACAAACTTGACGAGAATGCGGCGAGATTCGACGCGCGACACGCATCTGCCGGCCTTGTGGCGCAACCTTTAGCAATCCACATTTCACGGCAAAACTGCACACATATTTGTAACTAAAGAAGTATGTACTTACCTTATTAAATCAGTGCTAAAAGTCCTTGTAGCTACGTTGATATTGTGTTTTTTTTGTAAAGATTTTGTGCGTAGGTCTCTCTATCTCTATTAACTTTTTCTTGGCAAACTTAGGATGGCTTACCTTAACTCTACGCGGATCTAGCAAAGTCCGTTTCTTAATATTGATGCTTGTTTAGTCTACGTTAGATAACAATGCCTTATCACATTAACCATGAGACCAAACATTATCCCACCCAGAAGCCCAGAAGAAAGCATAATACCTAATATATCATTATTACCTACATTTTATGACTCTGAAATACGTTTACCATTTCTTAGTAATTTAATGTCACCATTGAACGATTTACACGTCGTCATGGGAATTGAAATACTATCAAAGGGATTTCCCTTTGAAATTCATTGAAACTCTCCTATCTCTGGTTCTAAGTCAATAGACTGTAGCACATGCTGATTCACCCGTGCTTACTCTACATTTCGGCGAACGGTTACTCACGTGTGCTATAAGTAGGTTTATCATCCTGATACTCCTTTGTTTCTTCGCAATCTTTCGCTTCCGGTTTGCAATTTGTTTGCGCAGTTGGTTCTCTATGCAAACTTACTAAGAAATGCCAAGTGCCATTGTGTCATATTTATTTGTTAATAAATAAATCCACACACCATCATCGTCTAACCCAAAAGAGAGCTTGTGTTTTAGGTCTGTATAAAATGTATTACACAATAGGACCGAAGAAAGACGAGATCTGTCTGCAATTAGCTAATATCCGATGATATTAGCTAATTGCAGACAGATCTCGTGAACCAACATTTCGATTCGATAATCGAAATGTTGGTTCAACTGAAATGCGAATATAATAGCTTCTTGGAACCGGACGCCCTGCCCTTACTGTTCTTTTTATCACAAGTCTCTGATAAATTTCGGCTCGAAGCTACAATTGTTTGCGGATATTTTCTAACGCGAACAAAATGAAGACATTTAAATTATACGCTAAGCTGTGCGAGAAGTAGTAATTTACAAACCACACGGTAAACTCAAACTCACAGACCTTTTGATTTGTGTAATGTGTATTGATTGATGTGTCAATAATTCGCGGGTTCGATTCTTCGACGTCTGCGGGGTTAGGCGTCGATTAAATAATGGCTCAATCAAATCGAACAGTTTTTTTAAGAGCTGCAGTAATGAGTGGTTTCTGTGTTGATAATATGTAAAGAAAAGTGTGAAATTATACGTGTGGTACAGGCTGCCGTGCCAGCGTGACTGGTGCAGGCTGCCGTGCCAGCGTGATTGTGTAATCTGTTGTTCAGCTTTTCAGGGAAAATACAGGTACCTATATATGTACGTTGTAATTGTACAGTCTTTGATTGGAATGAAATGAAGTATAATTACCTTATCTGTGTCCTTAGACTGAGCTATATTATATTAGTCGTTATCACCGGAATAATTTAGTCAGGTATTGAAATACAACGTCATTACAATGTTATGTTATTGTTATCAGTGGAGACCTGCTTTTGTTGGAAACAACAACAACAAAGTTGGTACAAGTATACCTACTTATTTTATATAGTAAAAAAGGAAATTTTGCAAAAAAAAACGAAAATAAGTATGCTGTTTTTTTATTTTCACATTTTTTAAACTCATGACTCTGTTCACCTCCCATCTCAAAAAGACATACTGTTTAAGCGTAAATACTACATAGTTGTAATTTGTCGCTTTCAATATTTTGGAGTTATTCCGGATTCCTCCCACTTGATTCGGCCCAAACTGGGATTTCTAGAGCATATTCTCGTGAGATGGCAATGACAGAGAACTCCGAAGGGAATAAATAGTTAGGTAGTAGTTTGTATTGTCGACCTACATACATTCGACCTATTTAGAACGCTATAATAAAACGTCAATTAAAAGCCCTCTTCTACATAACTACGTTATAATAATTGTAAATATGTAAATAATGATAGCCATTATGCATTCCTGGATTACTGTTCGTGACGTTTGGGGGCAGGCAACATCTCGCTGCAAAATGGCGAACTCGATAAACACAATATTTATGCAATATGCGTGTAATAGCATTAACATGCTGCAAGGATACACGATGTGCCCGGCCGGGCCGACCGCCGCTCAGCGGCTAGTAAATGTGCTTGACGACAAGATCTTACAACATTTATTTAAAGCTAAACACGAACTAAATCTATCCAATTAATCAATACGTAGAAAGAAGATTCAAACATTTTATTGCTTAGGTTTTTTGTTATAGTGCTTACCCGCACTTTAGGTATCTCTAAGAAATGAAATAAGCACCCAAAAATTTTCGGTTTCGGCGGGACTCGAACCCGCGCCCCACCCTCAGTACGGGTTTGCTCGCAGATTTTCGGTTGAACCGACTAAGGGTTTTTTGGCTTAGTTGGTTAGAGAGAGATGAGGGTGGGGCGCGTTCAATCCCGCCGAAACCGAAATTTTTTGGGAACTTATTTCATTTCTTATTTTATTGCTTTCATGTGAAAAATTTTTACTATACTGAAACCGTTATATGTAATTGACATTCAGGCGGCCCTCAACCACTTTGGTTACACACTTAAATCCAGCCAATATATTAAGTTTCGATCAAATTTAAGTGGTGCTTGGCGTTTCAGTACTTTTACCATTGGGTGTGAGTAAATAACGTAAACATTTTTTGGACGTTTTTCTATGTAAAAAGACGACCAATCGACGACTTATATTCTTAGATAGACAGGCAATGCGGACTAGGTACTCAGATCGGACTGAATTTCCAGCCATGTGTCTATTAAATCTCGAGGAAAACTAACGTCGGCAAAATGAATGTCTGATAATCAATAACTCGTTAGCTAAGTTATGATATCGATAATTATGGCGTGCTAACGTAAGCCGCCGCTCTAGCCGCTAGCCGGCTTAGCTTGCGCTGGACGCTTTGCATTGGGTATTGAGTTCTACCTTCAAACCGATCTGTTGTCGATACCTACATGTTTAACTGGTCAACTGTCGGGGCGTACCGGCTGCGACGGGGAGTCGGCTGGCTAGCTCCTGGCAGGGCATGGCAACGCCCCGCGCGTAAGGGATCTAACCAACAACAATAATGCGAAAACTCGCCTCGGAGCTGCTCTAGCTACACACAAAAGTAATGAATGATATGACTTGCATACAGTTAAGTAAATCAGAATCGATACTTAGGTAGTAGGTAGGTACTGGTTGGTACTTAGGTAGTAGGTAGGTACTGGTTGGTACTTAGGTAGTAGGTAGGTACTGGTTGTACAATTCGTCAAGATAATCAGAAAATTCGTCTAAACTCAAGTATTTTCATTTAATTTTAGTAGGCAGGTTTACAATAGTGTTGTGCAAGCGCACATCGACACTATCGATAGATCGACCTTGTCGTTAGATAGTTATCGATAATTGCCGAGACGGGTTGTTTCATGAGCGAAGCGAGCAGCGGAAAATATTGACTTTTAGAATAAACACTTTCTTTGATAAGCTACCCCTTAACCTACGGAAATTTCCATCGTTTTTTTAATAAGGTTACTTTAAGGTTATTAAAATTTTTATTATGAAAATAGAGCTTCTTACTTTCATATCTTACCGACAAAGATAAAATAAGCGTAAGATAAGTTATCACTCTCTGAACCTTATGAACTCCCAAGATAAGAATGACAATGCAATACACGAAATAGTGGAATGTGTGTTTACTTAAAACTGACTTACAGCCTTGCAAAGAGAGTTAATTTCCCGCTACTCGCTACACTCATACCCGTAGAGCGAAGTGCGCGGGCGACGGCGCCGGCGCAGGCGCAGGTGCCCGCTCGAACCTTCGCCGCCTTATACAGAGAGCTCGTTACTCCTTCTATTTACTCCGAGTTTAGTTAATTCTAGGCCGCGGCGATAATGACGGGTTTGAAGGTAATTGATGCTGGTATAGTAGGGAGGTACCCTTCTGTTGTTCTTTTCGTTAGAGGCCTCGCTGCTTAGTGATGTAGGGGCGTGGCTGTTGGCATTCTTCGAGCTGATGACTGCTGTTGACAAGGCTTTCATACCTATTGCTGCAATGGGTCAGGATAGCTGTAGTACACACTATGGGAGGCATAGATCCATTAAATCATGGCATAGGGATATTGATATGGCAGGGGTTGTGGAGACACAGTGCGTAAGGTAATATGAAATGAACGCGAAGAAGTCTGGGATTGTGGTCATGGGTATAAACCTTCGTCAATTTAAACGGTCACAGGAAACTCCATGTTTTATAGTTTCCTGTTGTCCCGCTTCATAACCTACACAACTAAGCTATTGATAATATCAACACTTTCTTTAATCAACTTGCTAAAATGATTTGCAAAATTGCATAGAACACCTATAGGTTGGCGGGCAGTGTTGGCATGACACGCAAACAATGCTGCCAACCTAACGGAGAACGTGAGAACTGATGGAGTGGATAGCGGCGATCGGGCGCGGGCGGGCGGGGCGGCTCGCATCGGCAAATAAACAAAACAATCGAGTGGGCAACAAGGTCAGCACACGACTTTTCACACAAATACTGACCTTAAAAAGAAAGGAGCATCTCATTAAACAGTCTCTCGTTCGATGTAACAAATAACAAAAAAAATTGTTATATTATAGTACTTTTTATGCCGTTTACGCCTTCAAAAATTGCTTAAACTTTCAATTTAGTTACAAACTGGTTATAGACACAATATTTAACTGTAGTTTATATATATGAGCCCTAGGTACAATAAGTTTTGATCGATTTTTTTTTATTTTTCCACACTCAGCTCTATTTTTAGGTACCAGAAATAAAGATTGTGATTGTTATTGCATACTTAGATAAATTATACAACAAATTGAACTGTTTTTTTTAATCTACTTTATTAAACAAGGAAGATAAATACTGACAATTGATTGACGAAACACCACCGCCATTGTGCACCGCCACACGTGAGTTATTCATACATCTTACAACGGTTTTTGACTTCAGTCATCATTAGCATTTTTGTACCTTTGCGAACATGTTTAATACCAGCTTTGTACAATGTCAGTAGTTAAATAATCGACGATTTGATTTTTGTGATATGTTGAATAAAAGTGACTGTAGCGAAAATACTTCCTGTTTTAATTAATTGATACATTTTCTCTAGAGACTCTAGATTTGTACCTATTACATAAATGTCAATGTCATATCGATTGTTGAACCCAGAATTATCGACAACTTTTTGAAAAAATCTTGAAATGTAATTAAATCTCTCCAAGTCATTAATTATTTTATTGGCCATTATGTCAGTAATAAGATTGAACCCCCAAATTAAGTAAATCACTGTCAGTTTTGAAAAATGGTTTAAAATGATATGCACTCTGCAGATCAAGTTAGGTATGATTAATAAACATGCGACTTCGAGGAAAACCCATAGGTAGAGCCTTTGTTAATAACTACATTCAGGAAACTAATTTAAAATGTATTGATACAAAACCCTGCCTTAAGTTATTTTACAAGAAGCTTCACATTACTGTAATTTTAAGCAACATTACCTAATCTGTGCTTTTTTTACTGATTAACTGTAGGTTGGTTCTTACCTACCATCAGTTAATCTGTTCTCTCTACGTGCTCTAAAATATGTATAATGTCAAAACACGAGCAGTCCTGCGAAGTTTGACATTTACGAGGGGAGGGGCCGGTGCCTTTGAACTTTACGCATTTGTCGACCACAAGATCGGGCGTTGAGCTTTCTACCTTCAGAAGTTATACGCTAAATAGGTAGTTTTAACAAAAAAACTGGCTTTGGCCATGAATTAAAGTTAAATAATTTCATGAAAAAATAATTATGTGTGAGGTACGTATTTATACGTTAAATATCGTCGTAAAAGTCAAAATGACAAAAGTTTTTACAATTTAACACTTTTAAATGACAGAATAACGCCTTTGCCGTGACTTTTACCACCAATTAATAACAAGAAAGAGCTTATATCTCAACCAATTCTTACATCGCACCTCATCTGTCACGTCCAAGGTGTGAACTACACAATTACGCGCGTACAGTAACGAGAGCTTAATACGTGACAGCAGCGCCGTCACCGCACATGTCAATGTCTACTTGACATTTGACAGTCCTGTGTTCCGCCTCTAGTCGACACGGATCGGGCTGGATGGATGCGTCAAACGAATTGATTTGAAATGTAGCGTAACGCCTACGCCTGTCATAATAAAATTCCAGCGAATACTTGGAACTCCATGGGAGCGATCAATTGATAACATGCCCTACTCTCTGCCTTTAATTTAATCATTGTTAACTCTATGATGCATAGAAGCATCACTTTCTTTTGAGACGAAACTCGTCATCGTCGTTGTCGGGCACTGTCGATAAGCAGTACAAACAAGAGCCTATTAATACCAGCATCACGTCCCATAAAATCACATCCAAATATATCGATGATTCGTACGTCACATCACTAAAAACTGTCATTAATGAAAATGAACTCTGTTGTGCAAGAATTAAGATGCAATTTGTATAACAGTCTGTCGAACAATGTGGTATCAATGTCTTTTTGGGTAATAGTTATTCGTCTGGGAGATTCCCAATCCATCAATTTCCAACCTTGTAGAACTCAGCTATCCAATTATTACACCTTAATAACTGCGATATAAGGTTGTAATTGCGGAGTTATTTTTACGACGCGTCTAATTGACAGGTCCCTGCTAAGATGGGCATCACTATGCTGTAATGAGGCGACAGTACTGCCTCAACTCGTACATTTCCACTTATATCTGCTGTCAAGGATTTTCTGTTCCAAGTTTCCCTTCTATGCTGTGAAAAGGCTAGAAATATCAGTTGGTTGTTTCTCTGTCTATGTCTGCTAATGATTGGTAGACTCTGACATGGTCGATTTGACACATGTCATTTGTTTTCGTTTTGACCGTGGACGGAGGAAATCACCCCCCTTGGGGGGACTCGAGATAATCTATGGAATGTTCTTTACTGACACCTCCTCTATCCGACCAACAATTTGACACAAATTTCGTAGTTGTTTTGAAGTAGTAATTGTAAAGAGTATCTATTCATATCTTCTTAATTCAGTGTTAAACATGGTTTTTTCAGTTGAACTCTTGCAGGGAAAACATGCCGAGGTGTATTTTATTACAGTGTGTTGCTACGATAGACGATTAACACTGAAAGCCTTCGCTCTAATGGATAGTAGCAGTTTTATTGAAAATCTAGCTCATTCGTGTAATATGCGTCATGTGTTAGTTTTTTTAAATATATTAGTAATGCTTTTAGTGTGTAGGTTTGACTTTACTTCCATAAACCTATATTTATTGTTTTTTGCATAAAAATAAAAACACATTCAAAATGCAATAACAACTAGTGGTGTACCACATACTGTTTTTAAATTGTATCGATACCTTTATGGTTTTTTGTAGCAAGAAGAATCAAACCACATTATGAAGAACATAATTTCTAATCAAGGATATCAGAGTTAGCTATGTCCAGTTGCAACTAACCAGTCTTGCAGAATGTTTAGGACATTGTGTTGACGCCCAAGGCTTGAACAGTGAAGTGGGCAGGGCATCTTCTACAACATGAATCGTGGCTCCTTCATTTCAGCGCTACTTTATCTCTTGGTTAGTGAAAATTAGTAATTGGGGATTAAAAATTTAAGGTAAATGTGTTTTTTATAATTGGGACAATATATCAATACCCAGAGAAGAAGTGCCCAGTGAACCCAGTGAAGAAAACCATAGCTAAAAATAATATTATATACCATTACTAACTGTTGCCCCCGGTTTTGTTCGAGTTTCGATAAAAATTACATTAGGTACCTATTAATAAATAAACTTGTTGCTTTTTATTGATTTTAACCTATTAAGTAGACATATTCCTAAGCTTAGTGTGTACGATTTACATTGCGCGCTTGATTTAAATTGTTTGTGCTATTTAATTTCTTTCCTGCGTCTTACAAGAATAAGTGTAGTGAACAAGTATTTTACCGAAAATCGTAAACCATTTTATATGAAAAAAAGAACTGGTTAACCGATTTTCAGGCCTTAATCTTCAAACCCCTTTAATTTTTGACTTACAAATCGACATCGATGAAAATGTGGGTCAAGCAATAAAATAAGAACTGACGGCTGTCGTTCATAAAATAAGTTACGCAAAATAAGCCCTTATTGCGTATCCATTATCTCCTTAATCGTTGGTTTTGACGAATGGAAAGCTAAACGAGTTGGCACTTAAATATCTTAATAATACCTGAAGGTATAAATAAAATTACAGTACCTACAGTCCACCTGCCTAAATAGACATCAAACATTAGTAGCATCACTCTGTGAAGTTAACGTTAACGTGAAGCTTGTAACACGTGAAACGTATTTTTTGTGAATGAAAATCAAATAACCGTGCAGAGTATACTGTGGTGCAGATGAGTCATTCCATCGGAACATTTAATTGGAATTTTTACAAAAAAGCTTCGTGATTCGCGTCAATTAATTTTAATATTTATTGTTATGGTAATCGGTCTGACATCTCACAAGATACATCTGTGGTACCTCAGCTTCTTTACGGTAAGTACCTACTTCAGATTCAGTAAAATGTCGTCACTTTACTTAATTCTGATTCCAATATGTAGGTACCTACCGACTTTACTTGATGTAGTTGTCTGCTTCTTTACCCTACCTGATTATAACGAAAAGTTTTGTTATCTCCTCTCAAAAAATGCCTTCGTGCTTTCTAAACCTAGTTGTGTGTCCAACATCAGCTGACCTATTTGACAGCGCAGCGGCGGCGGCGTGCTAGGAAGTGGGGCCGACGCGCGGTGCACGAGGCGCGTGCGCCGGCAGGATGCACCGTCGTGACTGGAATACTGCGCGCGTTGAGTGACATCGATGATCGACAGTGGGGTCAGTGGGATAGATGATACGAGAGATCTTCAGGAACGTGGTCGGTAGAGTCTACGAACTTGCGTCGATGCTCGATAAATCAATCAATAGAATTACGTTTTTTCATAAGACAGAGAACGTCAAAGCTGCGGCTGCGGCACCATCATTTGTTCAATACTAAATCAATCACCATTATTAAAAAAATAATGTGAAGAAGCGTGCTGATCTCGTCCATATCATGATCATTATATCAACCCAAAAGTGTCCACTTCTGGTCCTAGGCCACCGACTCCCTGCGACCGCTCCAATGTCGTCTGTCCATCGACTGATTTCTACAACTCGATATTATGTAAAATTTAATTGCTGTTGATGATGATGATAGATGAATGTTATAATGTGAGTTGAGTAAGAATCACGGTGTTATCACGCACTTTCCCCACGGTTGGGCAATGCCGATAGCTGAACACAAAGTGGGAAGATCTAATGTGCCTTATCAGGGTGTTATCAAGGGGTCAGGTTGTACCCTACCTGACCTCGACGCTCTTTGACTTGTGTGTCATTCATAGCTGATTGTAAACAGCCTGTCAAGTTTTGTTTTTTCCTTTGGCTTTAGGTTCATTATCCAGTATTTCGGTAACAGCTTGATGTAGAGCTTTCCGCTCTAAACTTGGGTCTTAATGTAATTTTTACCTATATTTAAAATTAGTGTTACGAATTAATGTAGGTACGTCTTTCTTTTTAGGGTTCCGAACCTCAAAAGAAAAGGAACCCTTATAGGATCACTTTGTTGTCCGTTTTTCCGTCTGTCATTCCTCTTTTCTCAGGAATGCGTGGAGGGGAGGTATCGAGTTGAAATTAACATAAAATACTCAAGTCCGTAACCTCTTGGAGCCGTGATATCAAACTTCTGAGTCAACGCAATGAAAAATTACAGCTGTTTATGCCCATTTTTTTTCATTTACATGAGAATCACATGCACAGAAAACCTGTACGAACTTCTCGTTGACCTAGAATGATAAAATTTGCCAAGAAATAAGGCTTACAACTAAACGGACCCCTCGGTGCGCGTGCCTGACTCGCACTTGACGTTTTTTTTTCTATAAGCATCTTAAAACAGAAACTTTTAGATGCCTTTGCGTTAGTTTCGCAGCTAGTGTAGGCATGAACATGAGGTATCTATACCTCTTCACAGTGACCTAGCTGTCCTCTCGAGTCTGTGCCGGTGTTGATGTGACATAACCAAATGAACCAAACAACTCATTGTTCTAATCTGCATGCAACGCTCATCGTGCGCATCTTTGGACACGCTGCTGTGACGCTAGGAGCTTCAATCTATACCTACTAGAATACCTCAGTAGAACACACGTCCACTGTTGAACTAGTTTGCGCTGGGCAGTGGGCAGGCGGGATGGTTTCGAGATCGCAGTGAGAGTGTTAACATAGACAGAAGGAAGCAGCTGCCCTCCTCCTGTAGGTTCCCTTAGTGGGTTCTTACGATATCTACGAACTGAGTTTGAGTTGGTCGACTCTTACACCGCGACCGCCACATTACGAGTATGTATGATTTTTATTCGAATAAGGTTAGCTTAGAGGCGCCTCTTCAGGAGAAAGATACATGTAATTTTGTCACAAAATCATTAAATGTTCCAGTTCCTTCATTATTGTTATGGTTGCAATTCCCTAAATTTTCCTCAAGCGTCATTATCAAAGGTGAGACTTTGTTAACATTGTAAATATCAACTTGAATCCTAGCTGGGTGAGGGATCCTTCCTTCGACCAATTAGGGAGCGGAACCATAACGTTAAGGTTTAGAATCGCTACAGAAGAAGGTCAGAACAATCAAACCAAAACAAGAGGACCATATCCTCCTTATCGAGACACTTTCAACTCTCATTGAAATAAAGAAAGTGATTATCCCAGTATGGCGGGCGCCGCGGGCGCCATCTTGCCAGTATGGCGGCCATCCATCGGCGGCCATTGTGGCTAAATTTGCAGGTTATGGGCCATTGTTCAGAGTTAGATGTTGCTTTCTAAGCAACCGCACCGCGCCCAGGGTCCTGTCGCCAATTTACTGATGCGTCAACGTATCATACTTATTTCCTTATAAGAATCTTACGAAAGAGTTTTCTTTCTCGAGTTATAGCAATATTTCAAGCAATTACAAGTTAATATCTTAAATAACATCCAAATGATCTTTGCATAACGTCTCGCAATAAAAACTCAATAAAAAAGCTATTCCGTTCGCAATGAACGCTACAATGAATCACATTTCCCGCCATTTCACCGCGATACCATCTGCAGATCACATGATTAGGCGCTTGCGCATCCATTGTGCCGAAATTCACACATTTGTCTTGAATAGATCATAATTGCTTTAATTCAATTATTTGTGTGTTCATTTGCAATTAGTTTTATCAAAAAGTTGCCTCAGTTAATAACTCATTGCAAAAGATAGCAATCGTTATGAATGTTAAATTAACAGATTTATTTAATATATGGCAATTATCAAAAGATGTTGGAAAGGAAATTGGGAAATTTCGCAAACGGTACTTACGAGAGAGAGAGATGAATAAGTCCACAACCGATCACTCCTGGACACATGATGCCGCCTCAAATAGCGGTCTTGAGCCGGCTCCATCCACCGACTCCCTGCGACCGCTACAATGTCGGCGGTCCATCCAGTAGAAGGACGGTCTCCCCGCACTCCGTTTCGCGTTGCATCGCGGTCGCCATCCCCAGCTGTTGTTGAAGACGATGATGATTAGGCCGGTAGGCCAAGCACGGGGATTCTTCTCTAGGGTAGAATGGACAATGAGACAAATCATATAGTGTCACATACATTGCGTACATTAGTGAAGTTGAACAAATGAATTTCATGTTATTTACGAATTCGATGACAAAGTGACTTACATTGTTGTTTATTCTACCCTACACCTACAACAAGCCCCGCGCTTGCCCTGCTGGTGTTGCGTGATGACTGCTGACACAAGCAGCGTGACGCAGAGCGACGTAACCTGCGCGTGCGCGTGCGTCCCGGCGGAGGCGCTACCACTTCCTTCCCTGTGACAGTAGGTACTAAGTAGGAACTAGCCATCATGCATCATTTTATGTTATTTTCGATTTAAAACATTATTTTGAAGGTATTATTATTAACTTTATGTTAAGTATTTTTCTTGTAATACAGTGAACATTTCGTTGGTAGTCAAAAACAAATACTTTGGAATGTTTCATATCCATCCCTTCTTTAATATTCTGGGCACTTATTAGCTTCTTCCTGATGTGGCTGGGAATCTGAATGATAGGGACTTCATGCACGGCCATCCTGACAGTATCCACAGTTCTACAGACATTCGCATAGCGACATCACTAGTAATGTAAGTCTAAGTATATGTTAAAGAGGATTTCACAAAGAGTTAAGATAGTAGGTACAAGCCAAAGACTGTTGTAGTCCAGTCTATGTAGAGTACAGAGCATCAGTACCTACTACAGAACATCATCAGTGATACGATACCATGGCACATGGTGGGTGTTGTCAGTTATTGAGTCCAACAGCGAACGAACAACCGGTTGCAGGAGCCACTTAACAAATCAATGATCAAATATCTTGTCAAACAATTCTTTCATCTGTAGAGTTGACTTTAACAAGAGATTTATAGATCATTGATCGGTGTATGGAGACGCTCAGGGAGCCACATACAAGCAGCTGGTTAGTAAAGTGGTAAGTTCCGAGCACACGAGTGGTTTCTTCCTCTGCCTTCACAACTCCTTGGAAGTGTGAAATAATTGTAAGGTTGTCAGAATTCCATTGGAATTTGATGTAATTATATTTTCGGTAAAATAACTGAAATATTAAAAGGCTCATTAGCTGCATTTTGCGGTTTTTGGTAAATGTATAAAATATCGCATTAAGGTTTATTCTTTTGGGGTTCTTCATTTAAAACGGAAACTTCTAAAAATTTGCTCATTTTTACAAGGATTACTACATAAAATAAGAACAAAAGCAAAGCAAATTAATTATTTCCTGTATCACTCTACTTCAAATGAGACCAAATGATTTATAACACTAAAAATTGACGACGGAACCCTGTTCGTAAAATGCAACTTACAAACAATTATAACACTGATTATCAAAAAGTTGCCAAAATATTAAGATAATTTGAAGCGAGGCCGTCAGAAGGTTGCTGCAATTTCGTTAAAAACCGCATCATGTACGACTCAGCCTTTGATGCATCCGCTGATTATGGAATTAAATTACTCTTTTCATTCTAAGCAAATCGTCTATCTTATGAAATAAACTTATAAAAACGAAAAAAAATCTTTTGACCCTCGAATGTGCCACTATCCGAATCCCTAGTCATGTCTTTTTTAGAAAATGTGTACATTTACGTGTAAATTACAATTACATGTACGTGTAAATGAAAAGCAAAACTGCTCCCGGCTAAAAACTTCATCAGAAGATCCAGCTTAAACTCGGATAGTTTGCGTTGAATAACTCGGCCGCGGGCGCGTGATAAACATCGAATAGGAATCGATTACGATGAATCGAATCGATAAGGCGGCTACAGACGATGCTATTTTTTTCTGCGATTTCGTTCGTGACACGGTAATTTGACTTAGATTCAGTGGTCCGGTGCGGTATTATCCACCTTTTCATGTGGTTGTGTTAAATCTGAAACATTTTATGAACGTAGGTATTGTTTGGCTCTTGCGATCATTTTTGGAAGTTCTGAGTACCCTCACATCATCACATCAGTCCACACATGTCCACTGCTGGACATACGCCTCCCCCATACGACGACGCCATAAATAGCGCGCCGGAGCCGCCATGAACACCACTCCAACAAGATGGACATTATTTGCGGAATCCAGAACTTTAATGGAATTATGCGACATCATCTTAGAGAACAAAACGGAAGGCACACAAGAACTAAAGAACTAAACAAAAGTTTAAGTGTCTTTCTATCGTAGATAAACATGACGGCAGTCGGTAGACCCTTAAGTTCTGCCTTCAATACCATATTCTTACTTTACGACCTCATCCAGCTGTCATCATCTCAACCCGATGCCACTTACGAACCTTATTTGTGTTGGAAGAACACCAACGTTTCATCCCTTAGCGAGGGACTCGGTCAGGGTGAGTGCGGTTGTAGGCCCGCGCGTTCCGCGTGAATCCGAGCACTCGAATCGCCACTAGATATATTATGTAAGTTGGTCCTGGGTTGGTATTTTCCTTTGACCAATATAATTTTATATAAATAATTGGTCTATTCTACATTCTATAGGTCAATTGGTCGTGTGCAAGCTTTATCCACCAGTCTTCCATTTCAGGCGACAATATCTCGCGCCGTGTATAACCAGCCTTATCTCTTCACTTTCGCCGTTAATTGTGCGGTAAATACGTAATTACTACAAACGCATGCGCATAGAAAGTAGTCGAGTTATCCCACGGTCGCGGGCCTTCTGTCTGTCAGCGACGTGTCGGGCTGTCTGTCAGCGAGAGATCGAACGTAAATCAATGTATATGGTAAGTATTTCTTGTAAATACTTAACTGCACCTTCAAAAGCTATTTCTGCGAGATCGATGTCAAATCAATTACTTACTTTCTAAACAGATTTGCTCTTTTATTGTTATCTTTGTTTGGCTAACGCATTCTCTGCCCAGCCTCAGCGGCTAGACGCACACGCGCAGCAGTCGCAGCTAGAAGCTCTGCAGGACCCACATGCCTCGTGGGCCGTGAAAGTGTTCAGTTGAAGGTGACCGTACTAGTACTACAAACACAGATTGCAAACTTTAGACGTACCTAGATACATTTTCGATTTTACTGTGGCTTTATTGAATTGAACAACTTTATGATTTAATGAAAGTTCAAGTGAAGCATAGTCCAAATGAGTATTATTACCGACCGTGTCTATTTGCCAACTCGGACCCGAGCTGATTAGTCCTGAGCGAACACTTGTAAAATATCAATTTACTCGATAATTCGTCCAATTAGGCGCCAGCTGTGAGATGCTGGGCCGTAAAGAACTGGTTTTATTGGTTACAAGACATCGGTAGGGTGGACAGGACATGATCTGTAAACAACTTGAATTTATACACACGAAAGCACACAAAATATTATAAGTTAAATGGTACGCCCAGGTAAAAGATGCAAAAAGTAAAACACGTTATGTAGATTCGAACCTACAACCGTTAAATCGTGGGCGAAAGAATCAGTGAAATAACCGAGACCTTGATCAGTAAGAGCTCTTTCTAGGATGTAGTCTACAATACTGTACAACCACAGTATAACTATGTATCAAGTAGCTAGTATATTTTGTATGGGTTTGTATGTATGAGGTTAGCAAGGTCGCATCGTGGGCGCCACCGGTCACGGCGGGCGTGGGCGCCATACTAAGGTATTATATCCAGTGCAGGGTAAGCTGCTTGGTGTTGGCTTCTGGCCTACCTACGTGAATTATTTTCTTTTACCTTCTGATAAAATTATTTGAGCGAACTACAAAATTAAATGTTAAATGTGTGATGTTGAAGCGGTAAGTTCGGAAAGCTAAAAGTTAAATGTGTGATGTTGAAGCGGTAAGTTCGGAAAGCTAAAAGTTAAATGTGTGATGTTGAAGCGGTAAGTTCGGAAAGCTAAAAGTTAAATGTGTGATGTTGAAGCGGTAAGTTCGGAAAGCTAAAAGTTAAATGTGTGATGTTGAAGCGGTAAGTTCGGAAAGCTAAAAGTTAAATGTGTGATGTTGAAGCGGTAAGTTCGGAAAGCTAAAAGTTAAATGTGTGATGTTGAAGCGGTAAGTTCGGAAAGCTAAAAGTTAAATGTGTGATGTTGAAGCGGTAAGTTCGGAAAGCTAAAAGTTAAATGTGTGATGTTGAAGCGGTAAGTTCGGAAAGCTAAAAGTTAAATGTGTGATGTTGAAGCGGTAAGTTCGGAAAGCTAAAAGTTAAATGTGTGATGTTGAAGCGGTAAGTTCGGAAAGCTAAAAGTTAAATGTGTGATGTTGAAGCGGTAAGTTCGGAAAGCTAAAAGTTAAATGTGTGATGTTGAAGCGGTAAGTTCGGAAAGCTAAAAGTTAAATGTGTGATGTTGAAGCGGTAAGTTCGGAAAGCTAAAAGTTAAATGTGTGATGTTGAAGCGGTAAGTTCGGAAAGCTAAAAGTTAAATGTGTGATGTTGAAGCGGTAAGTTCGGAAAGCTAAAAGTTAAATGTGTGATGTTGAAGCGGTAAGTTCGGAAAGCTAAAAGTTAAATGTGTGATGTTGAAGCGGTAAGTTCGGAAAGCTAAAAGTTAAATGTGTGATGTTGAAGCGGTAAGTTCGGAAAGCTAAAAGTTAAATGTGTGATGTTGAAGCGGTAAGTTCGGAAAGCTAAAAGTTAAATGTGTGATGTTGAAGCGGTAAGTTCGGAAAGCTAAAAGTTAAATGTGTGATGTTGAAGCGGTAAGTTCGGAAAGCTAAAAGTTAAATGTGTGATGTTGAAGCGGTAAGTTCGGAAAGCTAAAAGTTAAATGTGTGATGTTGAAGCGGTAAGTTCGGAAAGCTAAAAGTTAAATGTGTGATGTTGAAGCGGTAAGTTCGGAAAGCTAAAAGTTAAATGTGTGATGTTGAAGCGGTAAGTTCGGAAAGCTAAAAGTTAAATGTGTGATGTTGAAGCGGTAAGTTCGGAAAGCTAAAAGCAAGGATATATATATAATCCAGAAAACTCGTTCAAATCAAAATGGAATGTCTTTCAGCGGAGAACTGGGGATGATTATTTATACCCCTACTGGTACTTAACTAAACATATTATTCGAATTATACCTAAGCCAATGATTACAAAACACCTATGATATATTTTTTTTGATCGAGATTAATTATTATTTTTATGAAATTAAACTACAAAATACAGCAATCCGCCATGACACGTTGAGAATACTGAGGCGTGGTGTCATGCCATCACAATGTGTAATATAAGGGCAAAGAATATTTCCTTCGTGCGCGAGTCCGACTCGCACTTGGCCGGTTTTATTTAATTCCAGTCTCTATCTACGCGACTTATGTATAGTTACTATTTGGCGCATTATTGATAGATCGTACATATTTGTCACGTTTCCCGAGGTTAGTGTGTGTTGATAGAGTCATTTGGAAAGGCAGGACAGATACAGGGTGGTAGAAACACGGGAAGGTTACATCCAGCCCATCTGTAGCGCCACTGGGCTAGAGATTTAAACTATGGGTAAAATTGCTCCTACTCTACCAGTAGGATCAACGACACCTACAATTCGGTAATTTTCTAGAGGTAGTCTTACTAGTAGAACTACGGGCTACGAGATTTCACAGTAGGACCACGGACAACAAACATAATGTCGTTGGTGTTACCATCCTTAAATAAATAATAAATAAATAATACTGAACAATCCACTCAGCATCGTTTAACGCCAAGCTCAGCAGGGCTTGTGTTTTGGGTACTAGTTCACTGATATCAAACTAAAGAGAATACATTACATACATAGGTATTTTTTATTATAAATAGAAATTACCCAGAATAACCGGAACAAATATATGCAGATCGTAAAAAAAATTGTCTCAAGGCGGGAATCGAACCCGCAACCTCCTGCATGTATCTCTTTTTGACAAGGGACAAACTGACTCCACAAAAAGCCCGGGGTTTAGGTACGTCAAAACGTAATTAACGGGAGTCTTCGACTCGGAGCCGTGAGTGATTCGACCTCAACTCGATTGTTCGATTATCGAACTGAGTCGATTGTTGTAATCGATTCAATGCCTTTGTTTGGGCTCCATCTGCTTCAAACAGAATGAAGTACTGCATCATTATCATCACCGCACTTCCTATACTATTTATCTTTTGCTTGTTATATCTCTCTATCTTATATTCTGCGACTTATTTTGGTTAAACTATTGAATCCCGTGGGTCTAGGTATCGATTAATTATTCATTTACAAAGTATTCATAATATAATTTGTTTTGTTGCAGGTAAGTCATCATTAGCACCAACTGTTTTTATCAACCGGTAAACCAGTCGTGTTGGTGAGTTTACAAAATGCTAACAACAACAACTTTCCAAAAAAAATCATGAGTTTAGCACTTTCAGAACTTTCAGAGCAATTTGTTAATTTTGTACTTTTATTTAAAATGTAAGTTAAGTTAATTGTGTAGCCTTGGACAGCGCAATCTCAGAGTAGTTGTATTGACATCTCCGCCGTGTCGTTTACTACAAGGTCAAGTTCAACCGTTTCGTAAATCCGCCATGTCGTAAATGTCGAATAGATACTTACTTATAACTTGCTAGCTTTTGTCGTCGGCTTCGTTTGCGCTTTTCTGGGATTAAATAGCCTATTTCCGTCGCCGGATACTATCTACTTCCCTGCCGAATTTCATTAAGATTTGTTCAGTCGTTTAGGCGTGAAAAGGTAACAGACAGGATTTCTTTCAAAAATTCAAAATTCAATAACTTTATTTCTTTAGGCTTACAAAATAAGCACTTAGACAAGTCAAATTTCATAGATAAACAGCTTAATAATAGTAATTATTATCAAATAAGAAACAAAATGTTATTGATTTTGTTCGCTTCAATTTTTTGTCCACTAGTGGAGAAGCTTTCGCTTTTTTAATATTAGTAATATTTATCTCTGAATTAATTAATTAAAGTAAAATAGCGAAACAGAAGGTTCCATCTGAGGACACGCGTTTAATACGGTTTCTAGTAAATATTTGGTAAGATGATGCTTACTAAAATAACTTTGTAGATTCAAGGTGAAGTTTCCAAACTAAGATTTAACTGATAGCTCGGTATGCACCGAGCTGATGACAGCGGGTGCTTGACAAAGCTTAAGAACTTGACCTTTAGATAATATTTAAATTGAAAGTTAAAACGTCACAGGAATCTGTTTCGTCAACCACGGAATGCTGCCAATATGGATGCAAGTGGAGGTTCGATTCCATTTTTACTATTGCTGTTTAAAATGTATTTTTGCGATTATTTGGAGACGCCATGAAATACAATAATGAAACTAATTTGAATCTACACATTTTTTTGTGAACTCATCCTGTAGGTAGAGCACTACAAAAGGCTGTACAATGGCAGACACAAAACATTCATATGTGGAGGTAGATACAAAACATAGGTACCTAAAAGGTAGTGCCTAATTTCAAACGATCTCATCTGTGTTCTTGAGTGGAGACCGCGACTCGGCAAACGTAGGTACGTTTAGGACGCCCTCCTAGCCAGGTGAGATGACGAAAAGCAAAAGACTGCAGGCAGATGCTGCTAACGGTCAGCTGAAGACAGTACGCTATGGCGCTCATTTGGGGAGACCTATGTCCAGCAGTGGGCTAATATAAGCTGATAATGATGAAGACCTCATAAAGTCAACTCTAGTTTCGGTAGATAGAATAGGTGAGATGGAGGTCTAATCTGATGGAAGGTGATAAATTGACTCTTCTGCCCGCATTTTACTACTTATCGATATAGCATGAATAATCGACAATATCTGTCACTAGGGGTCGTTGTGCGCATGCAATGATCTAATACACATTTTTTCAATATTTGTTTGTTTGTTTATTTCGCATGTGGGTGTAAACTAAACCTACCTAATTAGACCTAATACGGACAACTATCCATCGTAGGTCAATAGCTTCAGCGAACTCCTTGAATTCATTTATCTATGAGCATAAATAAATATCAAACACTAACTCCCGCCCGCAGCTTCACTTGTAGATTGTCCCAAGTGCCACGAAGGTATCTACTTTATACGTACAAAACCTCCCTGGTGTAAGAATCAGTTAAAAAGGTGAACTGCTGCCTGCCGCCTGCCGCCTGCCACAGCCTTGTGTCATAAATCAGAAACAACTTCCACAATAATGACCAACAATCTTCCATACAAAAGAGGTGTCGCAAGTTCCTCTACTCCTGGGTGGTGTGGTGACAATGCGCACTTCCTGCGTTTGTGTGGTGAGCAAGTGGGTCGCGGTCACTCGGCTCGGCTCGCTATATCTTCGATCACGACTTTACTTGAGCTACAAATAATCCTGATGAAGTCTTTAAGAGGCACTTTAAAAATAAGTGCTTTAAAAAGGGGACCCACCAGGAATCGAAAGGAAAACGAAGAATTGAGCATTCGACTTACATTACAATACAACTCTACATTTGGAAATAATATTTTGAACCTCATTAGAGTTCGTTTATCTAGCGGTATTCCGGTTATGTTACTTAGCTAACACTCCAGGGTTCCGCTCTTTACTTTTAACTAAGTCACATTAATAAATAAAGTTATTTTTCAATTCGCTTGCTCAAAAAGTGTGTCAATACAGCGTAGCTTAGCGGGAGTAAAATTCGTTTTTAGGGTTCCGTACCTCAAAAGAAAAAAGGAACCCTTATGGGATCACTTTGTTGTCCGTCTGTCAACCCTCTTTTCTGAGAAACGCGTGGAGTATCGAGTTGAAATTCACATCATATAGTCTCGTAACCTCCTGCACCCGCGATCTAAATCAAACTTCTAAGTCAACGCAATCAAAAGTTACAGGCGTTTCTGCTCAATTTTTTTGAATTTTCCAAGGGAATCACATGCACACAAAATTTATAGGGTGCTTCCCGTTGACCCAGAACCATGAAAATTGGCCAGAAGTAAGGTCTTGTGGCACAAGTAAAGGAAAAAATCCGAAAACTGTAACATTGTAGTCTTATCACAATAAACATTTGTTTGACTCTCGCCATGGACCAAAACATATTAGGAACTCATTCATTATTTTCATGTGGGTAGATATTCTTATCCACAAGGTAGGTACCTAGTCGTAATGATAGGATATCAGATATCATTTATCTAAACAGCCGGAGTCCTAAATTCCAGCGCTACTTTCGCCCACTCAAAGTCTGTACATTAGGCATTTTGCGTAATTTTCGCCGCCGTACCTAGTTTACAAGCTAGTTCTAGACGTGCCCTAATTTATGTCCTAGCACAACCGGAATACGGCTCACATTGGGAAATGCGGCGAGATTCGCGAACGGTTGCCAACTCGGCAACTTGGCACCTTCTGGGCAGTGGGATAGTACGGAAGATTTGATTATGGTCATTCATATAAAATTATTTGCCTATGAATGCAAATAATTTTATATTATATATTTCTGATCAGTATTTCAGAAGAGACAGAATATGTGACGCCGTCCTATTCCTGATGGTTAGTTACAACTCTTACAACATTTCCACAAAACCGTAAGTAGTATCGTAAACATAAACAAGTTAGAGCTGAAGTAAACTAGTGTTCAGTTCCACATAGGTAACTTATTTAAATCAAATTAAAAGTTGTATATTTGTAGTTGTGTAAAGTTTTCTAGCTGACACATTACGAAATAATTGTTTTATGAAAGTGTATGTGCAACAGTTCGGGTATCATTTGTTTAAAAAAACGTCTTGTTATTTTGTGTAACGTCACACGTTTACATAATACAAATGAAATACTTATATACGTTTTTCAGGAAGATAGACACAAGTTCTATCTTGTGTCATAAAAAATTGCGTAGTAATTATTTATTGAATATCGTATACAAAATTTTCTGATATATTTCAATAAAGAGTGATATATACATAGATAAACAGATAAGTATTTTATTCCTAGATGGTATATTTCTAAAAGCTATGGCAAATAAAATAACTCGAACTTTGTAAATGCTCTCCTGTAAAATCATAATTTTTAAATTTCATAAATTGTCTAATTCGTATAATTCTAATTGTATAATTTGTCTTTCTCGCAAACAAGCGTTATATTCCGTCCGCTACTCGATTGGCGACGGCTCGTAGCACACCTGCGCCGCAGCGAAGCTCGTTTTGCGGTTCCACTACTGCTATGATTTCGCGGCGGAGACGTGCTACGGGCTTCATGTTGCGGACACCAACCTGTCAAAAATAACCAAAATGTCAAAAGGATAAAACAGTGAGCAGAAAGTTTCGCCGAACCCAACCGGCAACTTGTACACATCACGAACCTCACGAACCTCACGAACCTCACGAACCTCCGGCGGCCTCAACATGATTGCAGGGCGGCGCGCAATGTCGCATCGCGCTCGAAACGTCGCGATGCACCCGATCCTCGCTTTCAGGCGGTTAGAGGTCAAAGTGGCGAAAACTTGTCATGGGAATAGCTTCAGTAGATGTGTTCAGTAGGTAGGTCATTACTTCTACATGACGGACCAAAGAGGGTTTGGAGCTGGTACAATAATCAATCACATACACCTACAGCATGCTGGTTATTTTCTAAGGAGCAAAATATGTATAAATTTTCATTCATTTAGTTTGTGGTAAGTATCTAAATTTGAGCCGGAATACCAGCTGCGATGGTGGTGTAATGGTCAGCATAGTTGCCTTCCAAGCAGTTGATCCGGGTTCGATTCCCGGCCATCGCACATTTTGCTTTTTGTTTTTTTTATCGTTTTTTATTTTGTTGCATAACTTGAAAGTAATTTATGTTTTTAAACAATCTAAAGGTAGCTCAACCGTATCGGGTAGATTGTTAACAACAGTCTGCAGTTAGCTCAATTGTTTCAATTGTAAATAGGGACTAGTTTATGTTAAATTATATTATTTGATTGTAATTTTCTTTGTTAATAAAATTATTTTTAGTAATTATTCACGAAAATTATTTTTCTAGGATCTCACTCTCATTTTATATAAATATATCCGGTTCCGCGTGTCTCCGCGGATTTGTGCGTAGCTTGTCTCGGACAATAGCGTTGTTAGACATAGTTTGGTCCAAAAATTACTCGCTGGGTACAGGGAAGTAATAAGGATGAATTGAAGGGGGATAATGTAAGGAATGTAGATGTGGCTTAGTCCTTCTTATTAGAGTAATTGACACCTTGAGATTATATTGCCTTGTTTAGCGGCTAAAATTTAAGTTAGTCAGGTATTTCATTCATAATTTTTAAAGGAATGTTACAAAAGGTAACATCTAAAATGTTTCGCATTGTTGCTTCAAGTTCATTCACATGAGTCACTCCCCTCACATCGTGCGGCATTTCGCCGCCGCCGCTGCGACGACGCCGCGCGCAAGGTCGCCAAGGCCGTCAAAAGCACGTAAACACTCTCAAGCGTGAAAATTTAGATGCAATTACCACGCGACTGGGAAGCGACACTCGACGTCGCCCATAAAAGGGAGCGCGCCGCTCAGGGCCACCGCGAGGCTGCCTCGGGGGTGACTGACTCATAATAAAAATTCACACTATCAACGATTTACGACTTTGATATCCCTAAATGGTATAAATACGGAAGAAAAAACATTGAATTCGGTATTTTGGTGATCATTAATGCTGATTGATGGCATCGGCGATAAATTGTAAATATACTTTTAATCGTGATTTTTTCGTACAAATCGAATTTAATAAAGTGCGTCTGTCAATTATGGGATTGGACACGGCTGTGGTTCAGGGCAAAGGTCGGGGCGGAGTCGCACTAAGATAATGAGCAGTCTGCAGTCTGCAGGGTAGGACTTCTGAGAGACCTGTTATTCAATTAAAACGATGATGGATTCAATTGTATTTTTAACAACGATGGAATTAATAATTGGAAAGGGGTTCGAATATGACTTCCCGCATATTCTTTCTTTTTAACTTTGAAAAGTCTAACAAAATTCTTTGAAGTTACAAATAAAATGAATAATTATATGTTTTAATTGTAACAAAACCATAATTCCATGACATGACATTGTATCTATGATCTTTATGACGGAGCCTTGCTCGGCGCTCCTTGTGTGCTCGTGACATTGCCTTGGAGCGGCCGATCGTTAGCTGATCAACGCCCTATTTGGACATTCGTGATTCGTATACCTTTTATTGTAGGTACCTTCATTTCTGATATAATCTACTCAATAATTGAAATACAAATTTATTTATGAGTAGTTATCGGTAGAATGAAAGGCATAGAAGAAGTAGAGATGTTAAACATTTGCAAAAGTTTGGGAGGCTATCGTTCCATTTATGTATTTATTTATTTATCATTCACACTTGAAATGTTGTACCCGTCAGTTGCTGACATCGCAGACTGCAATCTCCTTTTCAGTATTGTGCATATTCGTATTCTGATGAAATGATAAGTTAATAAGTTTAAACTTATATTTTAAACTTAATAAGTTTCCCATTTAAATGACCGTCCGGCGAGCATTGTCCAGTTGTTGATATTCATCTGAAAGATGGGTCAATTAAACTTTAAATTAAATATTGTGCTTATTGAGCTGTCCGACGCCAAATCGAATTTTAATTAAAGTTGCGGATTGCAATTCACAGGACAATGAAGTCGGAGATTGACATCGTAATTTGAATATCTGTTTATGGATAATAAAGAATGGGAGTCCAGTGTAAAGTAAAATCAAATTGGCCGAAGTATTTGTTATAGTTTGCGAGAGACTGCAGGCAGATGCGCTGCGAAAAGGCGCTCTGGCGCTCCTTAGGCAATGCCTATGTTTAGCTGTGGACTGTTATGGGTTGATGATGATTTTATTTTGTTGGCATAAATCATTATTTCTACCCAATAATGTACCTAATCATAAAATTTTTCCAACTTACCAACTTTTAGAAAAGGCTTAAGACAGGACAATCTAAACTCCTTGAGACAATCTCAGTGCAGGATTTGCCAACGTAATGAATAAATAAAGCATGACTTCCTAAGTCTTATTCCCAAACAGCACCCACGGTCGTTACTCAGGCGAACGCGCAGTCATTAGTCTTACTGCCGGCACACAGCACAGCACAATGGGATAGGCACTCGATTAATCTCTATCTAGATTATTGATAAACTTGTCTGGCGAGCCTCGCCATTGGCGGTGACGGCAATTTATGTGGATGCTTTGATTACATTGTAACCTGAGCAGGTAATGTCAAGCGCTGTCTTATAGACATTTCCCTTCTCTTTGTCCCTTTGATGGACAACACTTTGTTGTGATAGACAGTTATTTGGGATGTGTCAGTGTACTCACACTGACCTGGACCAAACCTAAGGCTATAGAATCTTGATGACTGAACATAAGGGAACCGAATTAGAGCGAATTCCCATAAAACGCTTGGAATGGGTAAGTACAAGTACACCGTTTTCTGCCTCCTATGCAAACTTGCAAAACGGCCCAGTACCTATGTATTTTATATCCCAATGTCAGCTATTTCGAAAGTAAACTAGTGGTTTTAATGTCAAAAACTACTTGTCTTACACACCCACATGTTAAAATGGACTTCCGAATAGACACCTGATTCCTAAGTCGATCAATCAACTAAATAATCTCGAAGGTTTATCTTGCATTTCTCATCACGCGGCGTTCGTCGAGAGTGAGAGTAGTGCAGCGACCTTGAGCTGCCGCGTGCGCGCGCGCCGACCGCGATCTTTCCGGTTTGCGACAAGAACGGTTGTCGAACTCATTCCGATATCTGTTCCGGTTTGAAGGGCAGGGCTGCCGGGGAAATTACATTACATTTTACGGTTACGATATACGTGACTCATCTAATAGGAAACGACCAAATTATATTGGCACCTACAGTTTTAATTACGATTTTAGGTAAGTTTTGAGTACGTACCTATTTAGGTTGGTCTTATGTTTTATTGTACCATATTATAGAGTTTTCTGAAGAGTAGTGTTCGGAACGACAAGTATAGGTACCTATGTAACTGTAAGCCTTATTAGTTCATGATGTCACTGTGATGCATCGCCAATGCAGGCCGATGCCCGACAACCAGCCGTGTCCGATTCAATGCACTTGATGGGACTATTTACGACGATCGTAAATAAGATCGCGGTTTTGGACGTAATGAATGCGGATCGACGAATGGATGACTTCACAACAAAAGAATCGAATTCTAATTTGCAACAACTTATCGCTTACTTTAGTTTATAATGTGCTTTTCAACCACAATCCCTGCTCTGAAAGCTTTCACATATTTCAGCAACAATGATTGATAAAAAATATATTGCTCATATTAAAAACTAAGGCCTACCTCGGCGCTAGCAATGAGTCATGAACTTAATGAGATGAGTACAAATGAGAGTCCCACGCGTGGGATCGGTGAGAAATAGCCGTGGGAGGTGCATTGTCAGCCACTCACTAGATGGATAAATCTATATTCTATTAGATCTTATCACACATATGTTTCATTTGTTTAAAGGAGTGCGGTAAATAACTTGGTCAACTAATGACTTGGGACTTAAATCTCATTGTTTTAAGAAAACATCACTTTTTTAATACTTATTGATTTAATACTACGTGTACTAATTTTATTAGGTATCAAGTCTACCATTGCTTATTTGAACTTAAACGACTATTAATACTAAGAATAATGTCATGGCTACTGCCTACTCCTTATTTCCATGAAATTTAACTTATTCCGAAACAATAAAACCTCGAGTGGACTTGACCCGAAAACAAATGGTCAATAATTTGGTGTCCATTAAAATTATTGAATCTACAAGCAATCATTACCCGTAATAAGTAATTATTTCTACAGCACGCTCGCGCGCCCGCTACTTCAAATACTGCGCTACTGTATTGTAATTGTAAGTAATGCAAGAAATAGTAAAACCTCAACGTAGCTTAGTCAGACGGTGGAAAATGATAATATGAGTTGTTTTCTGCATTCAGTAGGTACTATTCAGTTCGTGCATATTTTACGTTGTAAGTCGTTTAAGTAAATACTTAATTAAGTTCCCGAATACGAGGAACATAATAACTTTGATTTGTCGATACTGTAGGTACACGGTGCGACCTCGTGGAATACTGCTTCATTACACGACATGTTGGGTGTTGTTCACTTGGCTCCGGTCTTTTCTCTCCGTTTAGACTTTTGCAAGCTATATAAGATTAAGAAGCCTTCATATTTTACCCTTGTATCCGCCTGGTACAGGAAATTGCACAATTTGAAGCACGAAGCACTTTTTGGTAGCAATGTTTCTTATACAATACTAATGATACATTTTGGAGCCATAAAGACACTATGATCTAAATAAATCCATAGACTCCGAACTAGCATAATCTGTATTTCAGGTGTAAGTGGCTTTTCACAAATGTTTTAGAGACATCTCGGAGCTAACTAGATAAGACCCCACAGTTTTTCTCTATAAATAAAATGCTACAATTAATTGTGTATTTGCAGAACTTTAATCAATACATCCGACGGAATTGCCATCGACGTTAACTACCAACGTGCAGTTAACTCTTAAGAATATAGCATTACAGTCAACATTATTTTTTATTGCACGTATATCGTATACCATTACTTATACTGCACTTACAGCTTTACGTGATATGTCCAAATATTATTTTTATAATTTTACATGCCTTTCGTTTTGTACATTATTTTCTTGCCGTTTTGGAAGCTTGGGGCATTTTAATGTTTTATAAATCTACATTACATTTAAATAATAATTATTAGACCGCTTGTTTAATGTGCTATGGCCCTTACCAAGTGTGGCTATGAATTTCTTAGAAAGATTACAGCACAGTATCTAATAGGTACGTTTGATTAATTTATTATTACCGGTAATCCTAGTGTGCAGTATGCAAAACTTGTGAGACCTCACGTAAAAAATTATGCACAATTCATAATTCATAATTCATAATTCATTTATTGTTTGTGAATCAGGTTAGTTTACAGTCAGTACATAGGACTTATATTAGATCGCTGGATTCTGCCGCTTAGGCGTACAAACATTTCGTTATACATTGTTAAATAAAATAGTAATTAACAATCAAAATACTTTTCTTTTATTTATAGGCATGCATTAATATTTTTGTTTATATTTAATAGGTACTTATCATTTTAAATCTTAAACATGTCAAATTATGAAATAGGTACAATTTAAAATTATAAACTTAATAAATTAATTTCAGCAGAAGATGAATATGTCAAAAAAAATAAAATTATTAAATTGTTCCATTTGAATGAACAATGTCTAATTAAGAATACGGTAATATTGTATAATTTGGATCTAAAAAATCGTTTTAATAAAAATAAATAAAGTAGATATCGTTTTATAACAAATTTAAGATAGGTACATATTCAATTAAAATATGAAAATGTCAAACATTGCGGTCATTTAAAAAATCATTCACTGTATAATAAGCTTTGTCAATAAGAAGATCCTTAAGTTTTGCACTAAATTGGTTACTGGACAAATCTCGAACCACTTTTGGGATTTTATTATAGATTTTTGGTGCCATACAAAATACACTGGAACGCAACAACTTTGTTCTACATGGCACATTGCGTAATCTGCCCTCAGACCGACTTCCAATTGCAAATTCTTCAAAGAGGTTGGGATTGTTTTTAACAAAAACTGCAACTTCGTAAATGTATAGACAAGGAAATGTAAGTAGTTTTAATTCGATAAAGTGACTTTTACAGGAGTCTCGTCTTTGTAAACCACGAATTGCTCTTATGCAACGTTTTTGTGCTTTGAATGCTCTAAGGTTGTCTGTCGAGTTCCCCCAAAACATGATGCCATATCTTAGAATTGAAGTCACGTTTCCGTGATAGGCAGTGAGTAAGGTGGATAGATTTGATACCTGACTTAATTTAAAAAGGGCATAGGAGAATTGTTTTAGTCTTTTACAGATAATGTCAATATGATGTTTCCAATTCAACTTACTGTCAATGTTAAGTCCTAAAAACTTGGTAGAGCTTACTTCAGTCACTTTGGTGCCGAAGTAGTCAATACCAATGTCAAGATTAGAATTACTTCTTTGTTTGAAATTCATTAGATATGTTTTAGTCAAATTTATCTTTAAATTGTTTGAAGATAGCCAATTTATAATAGATGTCAAGGTAGATTTAATGTCAATTTCAAAATTATGCGTCTTATCATTAATGAATAATACAGTACTATCATCCGCAAATAACGTTGTAGGATGCATAGTCACTTCGGGTAGGTCATTAATATAAATCAAAAATAGAAGTGGTCCTAAAACACTCCCCTGGGGTACCCCATGTGACACCACTCTGGGGAAAGATTTGTAAGTGATGTCTGTGTGTGATTCCAGACATATTTTATTAACTTGAGTCATCTGACTTCTATTACTAAGGTATGATTTTATGAGATCATTTGCTGTACCTCTGACACCGTAAACATCTAGCTTATGCAATAGTCTATCATGATTAACATGATCGAACGCTTTGGTCATGTCCATGTACAGTGCTATTACATTTTTGTTTCTATCCCTATTAGTCATTACATTGTTAAGAAAGTCGAAAATGGCTTTATTAATAGACCGACCTCGTCTAAAACCATATTGATTCTTACTTAAAATTATATTGTCCTCTAAGTAGCTATTAAGTTTTATGTATATAATTTTTTCTATTATCTTAGAAAATACTGGGATAAGAGCTATGGGTCTGTAATTTTCCACATTATCTTTTGTTCCTTTTTTGTGAAGAGGTTTTATTATGGTAATTTTGAGAGTATCCGGAAAAACACCTTGTTCTAAACAATTATTGACTAAGACGCATAAAATTGGAGATATGAATAACGCTACATCCTTAACGATTAGAGTAGAAATGCTGTCAAAACCTACGCTTTTAGTATTTTTTAGAGAGTTAATTATTTTTAGGATGTCATAGGGTACTGTTGGCGTCAAGAAGATAGAATTAGATTTACTGTATTTAATATTATTATGAATGTCGTTGCCATGGTCGATTTTGTTCCCGGTGTCAATGAAAAAGTTATTAAATATATTTGCAATGTCTGTTGGATCTGTAATTGTATGTCCATTTTCTTTTAGTTTGGTAATATTTTCTTTAGGTGCGTTACTATTATATTTATTGATTATGTTCCATGTAGCCTTTGATTTATTCGGCGCCATTTTAATATAATATTCGTTTTGTGATTTCTGTGTTAACCTTATTATTTTATTATATCGTTTAGTGTAAGTCATTAGCATTTCCTTATTGTGTGTGTTACGATTACGCCTATATTTCCATAATAAGCTTCTCTTTTTCTTACTACAAAGTTTTATGCCATTAGAGATCCATTTAGGCTTTCTTTGTGTAGGTATTTTCAACTTTACTACTGGAAAGCACAGGTTATAGAAAAGAATGAATGTATCATGGAATAATTTAAATGCCAAATTAGGGTTATTTATATTTGTGACGTCTGAAAATGAAAGCTGACTGATACAATTCTTGAATTTAGCACGGTTATCTTCACTATAATCACGCCTAAAAGTGTACCAGTGTTTCAATGTACATGTTTTTTGTATTGGTACTTTAATAAGCTGTCCTAAGTGATCCGACAGTGCAAGATCCACAATTTCTCCATTAGTGCTTGGTATATTATGAGCCACATTATCTAAGCCAGAATTACTATCCGGGCGTGTGACATGTTTAAATAGAAGTGTAAGGTTGTAATTCGCGAGAATATTTTTAAAGTCTCTAGTTATTTTACTGTTTTTCAAAATATCTATGTTAAAATCACCACATATTAAAATTTTGTAGTTTGCATAAAGTGTATATTTAGAAAGTAGTGTATGTAATCTTGAGAAAAAGTCTTCAATCATCGACTTGTTATCTCTCGGCGGGCGGTATATACAGACTATAATTAATTTGTGTTGCGGTAAACGTATAGCAGAACATTCTATGAGCAACGGTATAGACAAGTCTACTATACTCTGTACGTTTTCGTAGTCATGGTAATAATAGTCGCGAATTAAGATGCATGATCCCCCTTTACGATTAGATCTACAGAAAATTGAAGCTATTCTAAAATTTGCAATTGGAATTTGCGAGAGGTCGTCAAGTATTAAGTTGTGTTCACATAAACAAATAACACTGACAGTTTTACCAAGTTGATCGAAATTATCCAAATAAACCTGCAATGGGTCTGACTTAGCGACAAGACCGTTAATATTCTGATGTAGTATATTAATAGAATTAAACACGAAATAAATTATTAGTACTAAAATCATTAGTTGTGAGGTCTATATTTATACAGTTATTATTTTCAAAAGTTTTGAATTGCTCTTTCATGAAGTGATGGAGGTGTTGGAAGATGGAACGTAATCCATTGTTGTTAACTTTTCTTGTTGGTTTGTGAAACATGCTGTAGTCGTAAATAAGATGCTTGTTTGTGTCGAATATGAGCGCGTATTTATGTAATAGTATGTCTTGAAGCAGTAATTCATTAAAGTTGTAGATCCTGCGATTTATTGTATCTGTTCCAAATCCATAGTAATAGGTTGGTGTGCATATTATAATGTTTGTGTTTGTGATTTGATGTACGGTTTTCCTTATATCAGCTACTAGTTCCGCATATTTTATTATATGTACAAAGTCTTGGTCACTGATGAATAAGATACAGAAGTCATTCATTGTATAGTTCGTTAATTTTTCTTGAAGTCCAATCAATAGTTGTGAAGTGTGTGCTTGAGGGGTGAGATAGTGGCATAGATTGTAGTAGTCTCTATACATCACGTCTTCTGCCACAGAGAGCACTTTGTTATCCTTGTTGGTAGACAAAAGGCATATTTTGGGTTTGTATGCAGAGGGATTTTGTTTTTCCGCGGGTGTTGGTGTACTCTTTTTTGGTAGAGTTTTTGCGGTTTGTGGTAAATTGTATGTCTGAGTTTCTCTGTGTATCATATTTCTATTCTCTGTCTGTATGTGAACGTTGCTTGTGTTTGTTTTCAGTATCGGTGAGATAGTTGTTTGAGTTTCCTTGTGCAGTGTCGCCTTAGGTGTAACAGTGGACGCCGCCTTTCGATTGAGATGATGATGATGATGTTCGTCGCCATTATCCGTCTGTATTTGCTTGCTGCTACTAGATTTTGTTTGTGTCATCTGTTTTTTTAGATTTTGTGTAGGCGGTGAAGAAGATGCTGCTCTTTTTGGACTAAAGCCTATTTTCTTGTACAGTGTATTTTTCTTAGCTAGCTCATGATTACAATTCCTTAGATCCCTATTTTCTAAGGATAATTGTTCAATTTCTTGGTTAGCACTATCTAATTGAGTTTGTAGAAATTCATTTTTTTTAATTAGATTTTCAAGTTCCATGGTTTGGGGCGCTGATAGGTCAGGAAGACTATTTGTTGATACATCAAGCTGGTCAACGCTCATGTTATTCGATTTATCTTGATCAACTACCAGAGTGGTGTATGCGCGTCTTAGTGTAACATAGTCTTGTGAAGTATTCATCGTTAGGAAGGTAATGTAAAGAACACTAGTATTCCGTGTGGCTATTTAGCATAAAACTCCAATCAACTCGCCGCTAGATGGCGCTACTTCATAACCGGTCATTTCCGGTAGAATCACATTTGTTTATGGTATAAATTGTTTCGATTGCAACATAGTAATTTGTCTAGGACCAGTTTTAGACACGCCGACACAACCGACGATTATCGCGCTAAAAGGTGTTAAACTAATAACTAAGCTTAATCACTGTGAAGCTAGCGATTTGCATGTTTAATGAAGGAATAAAGCCGTACTGGAATCACTATCGATCACGAGTACATCTACCTACATAGATATGACCTGCTGTAATACCTGCCCCATAATATACGTCCTTAATATGTTTCTGTGGTATTTTTGCTCCCGTCAGTGAAAAGAGAATACGCATAAAAATGTACTTATACATTTTTGAAATCGGTTATTAATATTACCTATTGAATTACCGAAAAATATTGGCACCCCCAAAGTTTTAAATTTTAAAGGAAAATATGTAGTATTTAATCGCTGCCCTTTTTCTGTGACGTCACCGTTCAGTTTGTCAACTCAAAGACATCTGTTTCTTCAATCATAATAAAATGAGACACAAATAAATGATAAAAACCATCATGTTTGTTGTTGTGTCTAACCTTCCTGTTTGTTGTTGTGTCTAACCTTCCTGTTTGTTGTTGTGTCTAACCTTCCTGTTTGTTGTTGTGTCTAACCTTCCTGTTTGTTGTTGTGTCTAACCTTCCTGTTTGTTGTTGTGTCTAACCTTCCTTTCTTTTTTTCCAAAAAGATATCCTTAAAAGCTGCATGTCATGGACAACACGGTGAACGGTGACGTGTCGTAGAAGTCGTAGTCGTAGAAATTTTGCGATCGAGACTTAAAACATCTACTTTTAAATTACTAAATTTCACTGTAAACAGCAAAATACAAAAATAAATATGTTTTATAATATATTAGATCTTTATACATACATACATTTAATATACATATAGGTATGTACTATAAGTAGAATACAAATAAAATTAGTTTTTTTAAGTGACATGCATGTAATACCTACTCGTGTAATATACCCTATTCTTACTATATTTATAGAGCCGGAATCAAAACTGCAACTTCGACAGTTCAAAATGTCAAGACGTAAACAAATTAAAATATGTCCAGAACTAAAAGGTGTTCCTAGCCTACTTTACAGAATAACCTGTTTAAGATAGTATAGATACTTACTACTCATATACATCATACTACATCTATATAACTATCTTTGTTCAGAAAAACCTGTACATGTATTGTAGTATAGATAGTTACAACTATCTTGGTTCAGAGCAGTTTTTTTCAGTCAAAAGTCAATAACTTTATTGCTTTAGGTTTACAAAAAAGCACTTAAAGTCAAATTTTATACATAAACAGCTTCATAAATATTAATTATCAAACAAGAAACAAAATGTTGTTGATTTTGTTCGCTTCAATTTTCAATCATTCATTAGTTTAATGTTGAAACACTTATCTAACATTATAATACCTAATCACAAACCTAAATGTATTTTTGTAACAGCATCTTTTTGTTGCAGCACGCGAACGCAGTCCGTGAATCCGCTCGGCACATCCTGGCGTCCCCGCCCCCCGACTCGGCGGACGCGCCCGCCCTGGCTGCCGCCCTGCGCGCGCGCCCGCCCGTCAACATGCTGCCCGCCGCGAAGGCCGGGACCTTCTTTGCCAGAGACAACCTCTCCAACTTCATCGACTGGTGCCGCAGAGCGCTCGGCATCCTCGAGTGTCTGCTCTTCGAGACTGACGACCTCTGCCTCAGGAAGAACGAGAAACATGTCGTTCTCTGTCTCCTAGAAGTAGCAAGGTTATTTTGTTTAACTTTTGTTATTTAGATTACAAATTGGTTGAAAGGTACAAAACAATGTCGCTAAGACGCTGTGTCTGATTTTAACCGAATTCAGGAAGGATGTTCTATGTTCGGCTGTTTCTATTGTTTTTGTCTTGTTCACCTGATTGTGCCACGCGCTAGGTTTGTATTGTTTTTCTCTTTTTCACCTGATTGTGCCACGCGCCAGGTTGGACACTACATTTGCTGAAGCTCATTGCAAACATGATATTGTATTAAAGGAAAGGAGCAGTTCTCGGCATGCCAGCCCCTCTGCTCGTCCAGATGGAGAGACAGATCGAGCGCGAACTGGCCGGCGAGGAACTCCGCCCCGACGACTCCGCGCTGGGGCTGGTACCGTCGGCGCCGCAGCCCCAGCTCGTCACCAACGACCTGCGCAGTCTGGATGAGCGCGTGCGCGACCTGCTGGAGCGCTGCTCCTGCCCCACGCAGTTCCCCATGGTCCGCGTCTCCGAGGGGAAGTACAGGATCGGGGATACTAGGATGCTGATCTTTGTCAGGGTGAGTTGTCAACTTGTACGTGCATGGAATGGGTGACGGGTCTACCAACGCCGGAGACCGGAGTATTTATGGAAGGAAGGTATGGCTTTCAGCCAGCAGGGGATCCTTCGCCTTCGTGAATATCATCTCGTAAAGAGTTTTAAAGTTTAGAGTCGACAGACTGTTTCACTATGATTATCTTCGTAGCAGGCTGGTTGAGCTGTGTAAAATGATAATTACCTACCTACGAAAAAACTTGCAAAATTTGTAGCATTTTCGCACAATCGTAGGTAGGAAATGAGTACTTACATGCAGATTGCAGCCGTACCAACACGTCTCTCCTCGCCGGCCGCAGACTCGCGCTTACGTCGCCTCGTCGCCACGAGAACCGTAACTCACAGCACTTAGCGAAATGATCCAGGAAAGAGGCGTCAACAATTATATTAATCAGAAGTCCCTTGTACGGCGCTAGAGGTCGCCGGCCACTTACCCGGCGTCTGCGCAGTTTGATGAGTTATCTGCTGCTGTGGTGTAAAATCATTACATTTACATAAAGAATTCATCTTGTAAATCAAGCTGGACCGGCGCCTGTCGTATGGATGGTGACACAAGTGGTTTTATGAACTATCATACAAAAGCGTGATAAAAACTTTCTTTTAAATTACATTTTGATGAAAAAGCTCAACTTAAATATGCACCAGAGGAACTCTAACTGAAAGCGCTTTCGTAGGCTTAGGCTTTCGTAGCGGGGACTCGGTTACTTCTACTAAACAATCCAATCGGTTTGCGCACTTGAACAGCATAGCCGTATGCAGTTACGGACTACCTTAGAATATTGACATTATAAAGCTATATACGTACTCGCTTCGGTCACCTAGCTAGAATATGAGTCAACTGTAAAAACTTTCGTTGTTTGACGAATTCAGAATGTAAGCGTGTTATCTACGAACCTAGTATCGCCCTGACGAAGTTCCTCGGGGCTCTTTTCCTGTCATGCGGATAACTGCACGCGTGCGGATCTGGTCCGCGTACGGGCCACCCCAAATCTATAATTTCATTTATTTTTTGAATTTTATTTTTTTCTATCTCGCAGGCCACTCGCACGCGAAAGGTGGATTGGCTGGAGCAATTTATACCCATAAATTGCTCCATCCAATCCACGAGAAACATGTCGAATCTCTTTGCCCGAAACAAAGAAGGGCAAAGAGATTCGATTTAGTTTCGGGTGACAATCAACATGACAGGAGAAAGGGCCATAAGGGATGACAAGTTGGTGTAGTTCCAACACAAACTAGATTCGTAGATAACCCGCTTCCACTCATATTGAATGAGTCAAGTAGTTTTGTGTCCAACAGTACAGTACAGCACGTCCACATTCCACAAGCACGCCCATAGCGATCGGAGGCGAGCAGGAAACGCAACACTAACTTTACCTTTAATAATGTGCTGTAACATCTACCTTGTTGAAGAAACTCGTTTATATGTGTCGCTATAATGCACATGGCAGTCTAATCGACATGCGTTGGCAACACTCTTTCAGTTTCTGATATGTCAATTTACACATTTCATTGCCAAGTCTCAATTAAAATTATTTAGTGTCTAACCACTCTCCAAAGCAGGCAATGTCTAACAGAATGACACTATTAGAAATCACTAGCAAAGTACCTAATAGCTAAAAAGCGAGTCTAAAAACCGCCCTATATCCTGCACATGGCGCCGACCCTAAAAATAGACTCACCTAAAACGGTCCAGCCATCAGCTTACACCAATTTAGCACCAAAGGTCACAGCAATAACGCTTCTATTCCTTTAAAGTCAACCTCTCTATGATTTATTCCGCACCAGACCATGTTTGGTCAAATCGAATTCGATCAAATCGAATATTATTGCAAACTTAGAATCGACCTTAAATCTTAACCAGAACTATACGACCTCTTATTCAAACCGGACAGGTTTAAAGACGGGTCACTTGATTCTGGTGTATAGACCCTCGTGGCAAATTAAGATGGACCTGTCCATGTGAACAGGTGGATGTTGATCGAGGATCATTTTAGGCTGGCGGATGACCGAGCCATATTAAGGGTAGCAAGGCTCTCTAAAGTAACCGAGGCCACGCTGTACAGAGCTGTATAAGACCTCCAAAGACGTATTCCCATGGCTAGGTTAGGCTGGCTTATTTGGCGAATAGTTATCGGTTTATTAGTTGTAAACAACATCGTTTAGTTGAATAGAGCTAACTAAACGTTCCGGTTTCCAGTTTAGGTAAAAGGTTACAGCCATAACAGCTTAGAGGTACTTCATTCATGATGGACCTGTCTGTCCATCACAACTCAACCAATATAAAACGGACACGTGGCATCCTTGCTCAAAAATAAATAGTATCTATAGGAAATCAAGACGGTTAAGATAGTCCTGTCGGCCAGGATGACCAGTATAATATATGATAACGAGCCCGTGCGGCCCGCACGTACATCACATTTGGACTCGTAAAGGAATGGTTTTATCTCCATTTGTTTATAAAAATATGTTTGAGTAGCGACTCTATACTAAATCCTTGCTGGGGCAAGCTAAGCAACATGACCAGCAGACAAACGTTTGACCCGCCTGATGGTAAGCAAAGCAGTTACGAAGCCTGCGCGGCTCACCTTATGGTACCGCAGCCTACGGATGCCTGAAGTACCTATGTATGTTCACTCGTCCGTTCTCTTGCAGATTCTCCGGTCGCACGTGATGGTCCGCGTGGGCGGCGGGTGGGACACACTCGCCCACTACCTCGACAAGCACGACCCGTGCCGCTGTCGCGCGCAGCACCGCACGTCGCTCTCCGCGCGCCTCGCACGCCCCAAAGCTGACCTGGCCGGCGCCACCGTCACCTACGAACGGCCCAGTGACAGCCCTGCAAGACATGACACTCCAGTCCGCCACGACATGTCCAGACACTACGACAGTCGCCACAGCCACGACGCCGGCCCGACCTCCCTTCCGTACATAAAAACAGAGAAGACGCCAGAACCGAGTCGCGATAGATACGAATCCCTCCCCTATAACGATATGAAGCACTACCACTCAAACAATCGGCTAGATGCTCCTACCAGTCTGCCGTATTTAGGAGATGTAGACAGAGCTCCGTCTCCGAATAGGAGGATAAGAAACCACAGTCCTGCGAGGAAGTCTTCATCTCCTGATAGGAGAACTAAAGTGGTGGTGTCCAATCACCTGGTGCCGTCTCCCCAGGGCGTTAGGAACAGGAGTCCGCGGCCAGCGTCGCCGGCGCCGCAGGCGGAGAGTGCCTCAGACAATGGCTCCGAAGTGTCTGACGAAGGGTACCGGTCGCTGGGCGTCGTGGCAGCCTCAGCCCAGGGCTCCCCATGCATGAAGACCACCAACCGATACAGTCTGCACAGCCAGAATTCTATTGAAGACACTGAATTTAGCGGTAAGTTTCTTCATTTTATCGTTAAAACTGAATGAGAGGATTTAGGAGAAGGCACAAGATAACAGTAGGAGGAAATGGGCCGATAAAATTCAACAGGCTAGGCCTTACTTGTTGTCTTTTACAAGTGATCCTCGGGGTTTAGGGGTTGATACAAATATGTATGCATATGCAAGCTCGTGGCACAGCTTTAGTGGAAATACACACATTGAATCCGTCATCAATGATAGTAATGTAGTAGTTGTAAGATGTTTTTTTTTAAATTGGAAGGTTGACTTTGTGAGTCTGTCTATTTTTTCATTTACGTAAGTAGTTTTGTTATTATCAAGGCTATACATGCTGTAGATAAATTTGCAGAGGTTACTCTGCAGTGAAGTTTAGCTTGGGATAATCAGCAAACACATAGATAGTAGGTATTTGCAATGCATTTGCCTGAGTGCAATGTAACGGTCGGCAACGCTGATGATCCGTTGAGTTTGTTGTGAAAATACTAATTTGTTGGACGACGCACGGCATGAACGGGAGCGATAATTTTATGACTTGTATGAGTCCGATGACTAAGTGGAAAATCAAAATTGGTGACTGGGCTGGACCATCTAATTGTTATTTTGACTTCTGAATATATAAGTATAGTTATTAAGTTCAACATCAGGAGATTCGGAATAGAATACTAAAGAATACCTTACAATTTATTGTCCAATGTATTATTATTAAATTCAAAAAAATTATAGATAGAAAAAAGTACCTAAGTCCTCTCTTAAAATTTTTATTCAATGTTTTTAACCAAGAGTCAAGTCTAAGCTAAATCAATGTCTTTAATAAATGTGGTTAAAATGTGTAACACTGCACAGAAACGATCACTAGTCTACTGTCTTGTGAATAGGATAGGTAGCGTCAAAACGATCACTAGTCTACTGTCTTGTGAATAGGATAGGTAGCGTCAAAACGATCACTAGTCTACTGTCTTGTGAATAGGATAGGTAGCGTCAAAACGATCACTAGTCTACTGTCTTGTGAATAGGATAGGTAGCGTCAAAACGATCACTAGTCTACTGTCTTGTGAATAGGATAGGTAGCGTCAAAACGATCACTAGTCTACTGTCTTGTGAATAGGATAGGTAGCGTCAAAACGATCACTAGTCTACTGTCTTGTGAATAGGATAGGTAGCGTCAAAACGATCACTAGTCTACTGTCTTGTGAATAGGATAGGTAGCGTCAAAACGATCACTAGTCTACTGTCTTGTGAATAGGATAGGTAGCGTCAAAACGATCACTAGTCTACTGTCTTGTGAATAGGATAGGTAGCGTCAAAACTATCACTAGTCTACTGTCTTGTGAATAGGATAGGTAGCGTCAAAACTATCACTAGTCTACTGTCTTGTGAATAGGATAGGTAGCGTCAAAACTATCACTAGTCTACTGTCTTGTGAATAGGATAGGTAGCGTCAAAACTATCACTAGTCTACTGTCTTGTGAATAGGATAGGTAGCGTCAAAACGATCACTAGTCTACTGTCTTGTGAATAGGATAGGTAGCGTCAAAACGATCACTAGTCTACTGTCTTGTGAATAGGATAGGTAGCGTCAAAACAGAACTTAGTATAAATCATAATTTTGTAACCAACTTACCAAAACAATCACAAACTATAAAATTATTTAAAAATCTCGTCATAGAACAACTTTTCCACATCGCTCGTCGCTTTTTGCTTAAACTTAAGTTTGCCGAGTTAGCCATGTCGTCCGAGTGGTCCGCTCTCGTCGAACACACGTTTAGATAGCTGTTGTACGATGTCGTCCACGATGTCCACATGCATGTTTGTGTCGATCATTACAACTGGGTGCTTTGCAAATCTTCCCTGCAATATGCGTGCGGATTTGTTACAACTGTCTGTTAGAGATACGTACGCTCATAAATAATTAAGTGTGCCCATTTGTTAGACTATACGGGTGATCTGTAGGTACTTTGACTAAGAGTAGGTAAATTATAATAAACGCAGCAGTGGAAATGTTGTAAATGTGAATAGGCCAAGGGTTGAATTAATAAAAATGTCAGGCGGCCCAACCCAGCCCTGACCTCTGCAATTTCTTTAGCTTGTTCTGAAGGCCACCATTGCTAAAATTACTGCTTTCACAGCGATAGCAGCTCATGCATCTTTTGACGATTTACGCTGGGGTTGCAAACAACCCTTGACACAGTTCCTGAGCTCAAAGCGAAAACTAAATATTTCTCTTTTTGGATTTTCATTGCGCGAGAAATTTCTCCACTTTAAATAAAATCTACATAGGTGATGTAAACAGCTGTATATTTATAAAAAGCAAACTCTAAAAGCATTTAATTCTGATGATGATAATGAAGAGCAAAGTCAATATTTTCCGACTAGGCAGTAGGCACTCTACTTACATCCGCTGTACACACGAAGAACTCAGGCAATTCGTAAAACCTATCGATTACCTAAAGCTGAATTGCAACGCAAACAGACGACCGGACACGTCCTTATTAGTAGATGCAGGAATCTGGCACTGTCAAAACAAACAAAGGTGTCAGTTGGTCGCTGCCGTGCCCTAGGTAAAGGCATTCTCCGCGTGCCTAGAATGCTGCAGGAAGGTCGCCGCCAAGCCTGCAAGGAGCTGGCTGAAACAGGCTGTTACCTGTCCTAGCCAGGAGGCTAATAAATCTGCCTTTGACGTGTTTGTCCTCATTAAGATCTTGTTGTTGCTCCATATCGTAGATAGATAATCATTATCAGGCTTATTCTGAAACTTGATAGCTATCCAATCGCTTCATATCTGTATCAATCGATACAGTTTATCGGACTTTTGTTTTTTTTTGCCTTTTTCTGCGTTCGGGTACCATAACTAGCTAACTTAGTCTCCTTCACATAGGTACTTTTGTCTATGTTAAGATTAGCTACACTAGTAGGCATGCATAGTCCAAACAACTTTCTGTGACTGACTTGGTAAATACTCGTGTGCGTAGTCTGTCGTTTTTGGCAGCTCGAGTCCATTGTGTGCCGCTTACGATTTGGTGACTTAGATGTGTCGATAACCTGATTCTGTTAGTTTTGCGTCATCATCAATCCTTCTCAGGAGCTGCTATTGTGGTATAGTAAAACTGACGGCTTGAAGTGTATAAAGACTTGGTCCCACCCATTTCTATTCTAAGGTCTGTTTATTTGCATAAAGTAGTGTTCTTGTGTTCCACGAATGCTGTGCCACCCCGCTCCCGCTCAGGCACATCGTTGTATCGCTAAGCGGTGGCGGTGTTGTATAAACACAATAGTGGAATCATCCTGTCATTCAGCTATCATTTGGTACCTACTGGCGTATTGCTCTCCAACCTTTCATTAACTAGCATTTCGTTCATACATCTTAATCTCTTCGGAATGAGATGGGTTGGTATTATCCTTAACTAGGATTCTCGTAAACGCCGCACAGATATAGGCAGATATGATTCCCACACATATTATAGTCCCAAGATGTCACCTACCTACCACCACCTACCATCCTACGATATGGTTATATGAACAAATCAGCAAATCTAGCTGTCCAAAAAAGGCGTCCATAATTGGTCAGCTCCCTCTCGCGTGGGCAGCATTAGTACCGTGTGACAAACTAGCCGCGCCTTGTAGGGAGAGGAATGCGCACGCGGTACGCTTTACAATTATTTTGAATAGCAATAGAGATTACATTAGCGTGGCAGTAGGTTCCTCTGGATGAGGTTTGATATTTCAATCGACAGAGCATGCGTTGAATCTTTCTAAATTTGCATACTTAATCCAATAGTGAGACTAATGCCTAAGATGCAGTTAAGATAAATAATTTACTTAGAAATTTCTAACTTCGGTCCTTTTAATTTTCTTTTGTTTATCTGTCTTCTGTTTTAACTTTCTAATTCTGTGAAGTACATCTCTATTTGGTAGCTTTGTATCAAGAAGAATAAAATTATTTATTTCCATCAATTTAATAAAGTTTAAACGTTTGAACTTACGGGTTCCTATTTCTTTTGGTTTTCTCATCATTTGATGTCATTATGATGGCTCTTGTCGATGCCATTTATTGATATGTGTGTTAGTTAGTAAATATCGTTTGGTTTTCAAAGCTATATAGGTTATAGGGGGTATCTTTGATATTCCTCCTAGTCCAGTAACCGCTGCCCAGTCTTCAGCGACGTCAAAGAGTTGGCAGGGTGTAAAGATCACGCCGCAATGTGTCCTCCACCTGATTGTATCCAATTTGCGACTTCCAACGTCGCGACGAGATATGTTCAATTTAATCGCCAGAGCCTTTTCCGCAATACTCCATTTTAAGGTTTATTACGTCGAGTTTCCTATTCCGCGTTCAAGCTTGCTCGCGGAATGCTTGTGTCGTGAAACTGTTTATTTTTAAACGTTCACACCAGAGATTTATTTACTCGTAGCAATGAGGAATCTTCATCGCACGCATCATATTTCGTATCCTAGAGAATCCATACAATCCGTTCTAAAAACTATTATAGTGCGCGAGCCCGCGTTCTCTGGCCAATCTCTAAGAAATTAAATAAGTTCCCAAAAAAACGACGCTTGAGCCGTAAGAGGTCCCAAAGATTTTCGACGAAGCCGACTAGGACTTCGTGGCTTAGATGGTTAGAGCACACCCGTACTGAGGGTGGGGCGCGGGTTCGAATCCTGCCGAAATTGAAAATTATTGGGAACTTATTTAATTTCGATCACCTTTCGTACTTAACTATTCCGTCGCTATCGTAATTAGCGCTTTTTATATTTGTAATACCTATGATCTCTATTGTCCTTTTCCAGAGCGTCTCGACCAAGAAGACGGCTGTCCCTCGGAGAAGGAGCGCGACCATGTGAGCCTCAGCACAGGGCTCCGCAAGACAGACTTCTCCGAGACCTTCTACGGAGCGCGCAAGCCCAGCTCCATCGACGACAAGTCCAGCCGTGGGAGCCCTGAGCGGATCCCCGACAGCCATAGCTCTCCTAGCAAGAGCCTAGCCAAAGTGGAATCTCCCAAGACTGTGAGGAGTCGCCAAGCAAGCAGGATCCCCCACTCTCCAGTCAGAAACAGAACTCCCAGTCGCGGGAATACCCCTAGCCCCAAACACACGGCCCATCCCAACCAAACCTCCCCCAAACTTACCCCGAAACTGCCTCCTAGTGCGCGGAACACCTGGAGTGGTCGGACCGCTCCAACTCAGTCAAAAGCCAAAGCCAGGCCTGCCATAGGAGCCGATACCTACGAGAATCCCAACAGGTCGCCTAAAGCTAAACCTAAGGTAGCCAGCCCAGCTCCTTCAGAAGCGTTCAAGCGAAACTCGCCTCTTCGAGCCAGCAGCGCTACTCTTCGCTCTCCTCCCAGTCAGAAATCTCTCAGCCCTCTTCTAGAACAGATCTTGCGTTCTACAGAGACTGCTAAAGATGACGCGTCAGTTCTAGAGAAAATGAAAGAGATTATTAGAACGTATTCAAAAGGCGATGATTCGCTATCTAGGACGAGTTCAAAGGACTCTGACTACGCAGACTTTACATCAGCTTGGGTGATGTCTGACGGCAAGCTAGAGCGGTCGACCAGCACGCGGCAGCTGGCGGCCCCTAGGAAGGAACGGAACGGTCCGTCCAGGATCCCGGCACCAGTGCAGCTGGCTTGTCGCCGCTCCAGCTCCACCACGCACTTTCCACTCACCGGAATGTGAGGTCTTCGACCTCGCTGACCCGTTCTCAGCACTCAAAACTGTATCACTGATTATTACCGAGCGTAGGAAGGAACCTAGATCTTCTTAAAGGGCATCTTTATGGCCGTTATGAAGGCAATTGGTTTGAAACGAAATCGATCTTCGACAAAGTCGCTCATGCTAGATGCCAGTGCTGAGTGAATTTACTTTGACAGACAGCAACGCAAAAGCTGCATCCTTCTTTAGTTAAAATCAAAACAACGTGAATATGCACAAAGAAACGTTAGATTGGGGACCTTCGGATACAAACAACAAGGTTTGGGGAAGGTTCCGGCAATCTTGTGGTTTCAGAATTAGTGAAAAGAAGTAGATAAATAACAAGATAGCTAGAAAGAAACGATGAATGTGACCATAAATCTTTAAAGGTAGAGCTGATAATCCAGTGTTGAGTTTAATGTGCAAGATCGGTGGAAATGTGGCGAAGTTGTGAATAGGTCAGCAAAACAAAGCAGACACTTGGAAGTGCGACGAATCAAATGATTCAGCGAGGTTCAGCTTGTTCTGAACTGTATGAAAGATAAGATTTATTGGATAGATTCATATCTAAATATAGTTGGGTGACGAGTTAGATATAATGATTAGGTATCGTACCTATCTGTGTCGCCCTTTGTACTATGAATCCCAGTTTCATTTTAAAATGGATTATATTTTTGTTAAGTAGCATACAATGTATTTACGTTTTTGTGTTTAGTTTTTCAATAACTGTTTTTTAAATTAGTGTTTTATGTACAGGACCATTTAATAAATGGTAATAATCAGTTAATAATAATATGAAAGACTTGAAGAAAAATAATTTTCGGTGTCATTGTATTAGATTTTGAGGTTTTGGCTAAAATGCATGGTGCTAAGGAAGTAGTTTTAATTTATGTAATCTTTATTTGATAAAAAATATGACGATAATATGTCACAAATAGATAATTTAGAAATAACTAATATGTACTAGTAGATTTTGTAGAGCAATGTAGAAAGTAGAGTATAATGTGGTATAATGTAAGGATTTTCATATTTCTCATCAATTGTATGAATTGTAAAAATTACTTTGGCAATCCATCTAGAAACCGATTTTTTTAAATGTGAACTATAATTTATCATTTTGTTTTGATTCAACTAGATTTTTCTGAAAAGACTAAGTTATAATTATTCTGTGCCGATTTTGCTCTGGTTTTTTATAATTATAACTTTTTGCTGCATTTAACGAAATTGACCATTCCAAGAGCGAAGCGAGCCGGGGTATTGGCAATGTCCTTATAAACAGTAATCTCATGTAGTGTTGGTTGCGAGGAGTCTAGAGCTGTATGTAGTGTTGGTTGTGAGGAGTCTAGAGCTTGGAAGACAGTTATACATACCTACCTATTTTACGTGACTAGATTTATTGTTAGAATAAAATCAGTAATAGGATCCATCCATTATTCCATCAACCAGAAACATTCGTGTCCGTACCTCAGAAAACAAAATAACATATTTTATTAATTAAAATTTTCACTCTAGGTATTACACAATAGGTAATTGTCATCGACCCGTCCATTATTTTACAAATTTATGTAACGAATATAAAATTTTAAAATTCCAATTGCGCACGGATTCAAACAAAATTTTTATTGAACACAGGAAATACGTTCCAGGTGTTTTCTCACGCATTAAATTTATTTCTTTTTATTTGTACTTGAAGTAAATAACTGAATAGTTTTAAGGACTTGACGTTTAAAAAAGCTCTACTCTCATGATAATTATATCACAAAAATAGTATTTGTCAAGTGTTTATGGTCTGTAGGTTTTTATATAACTTAAACTAGATTAAGTTTATGTACTAATGTTTAGTTAACCGGAGAGTGCTCGTGCACGCTTATTGTTCAATATTAAGGGTCAAAGAAAACTTATTTGCCTGTTAAGGATACTTTCTTTGGTGTTGACCTTTAAAACTTGAAATAGTTTTAGCTTTGAATTGATGAAAGATTTTTTTTCATTTATTGACTATGTAATACTGGCCTATGTTAGAGGCTAAGATATGTTTATTTGATTAACGTTTTTTTGTATCTTTGAAGGTTACCAGTGACCATGCCATAGATATTGTTATTATGCACTGAATAAACGATACGACCAAAATTATTGTTTTGTTACCTGTACTTCAAATATTTTTAAAATATTTATAACAAAAAGGTCTAGTAGGTAGAAAGTAATTTGGTTCGTCCATGAATTTAACTCAAGTTAGACACGGGTCTAACTTGAGTTAAATTCACTACGAACCAAATTACTACGGAGTAAGTAATTTGGTTCGTCCATGAATTTAACTCAACATAGACCCGTAGTAAGTAATTTGGTTCGTCCATGAATTTAACTCAAGTTAGACCCGTAGTAAGTATTTGGTTCGTCCATGAATTTAACTCAACTTAGACCCGTAGTAAGAAACTAAGCTCAGTCATCGATCAATGACAACGCAATTGATGTTACAACGCTTTTGTCAAAGAAAATCGTTAGGTACTTATTATGTACTCGTTAGTAACTATCAATGCTTGAGTAGGTAACGATTTTCTAAGCAAGCTTTAATACGGGCCTTAACATAGAGTTATTATGGCTAGTACCATAGAGTTAGTATAGTACCATAGAGAGCGTGTTCACCCTTTGATCGAGTAGACACGAGACTCGTGTCTACTCGATCAAAGGTAGACACGAGACTCGATATTTATCGAGGGCTTTTCTTTGATAAAGAAAAGCCCTCGATAAATATCGAATTGCAAATGTTGAGAATACCTACACTTGTTTGATTCGAAGCAATCACACGATATTTTGACAGTTCTTACCATATTTCTCGAGTAGATACCTATATTGCGAGAATTTGCTTTCGTGGCTTTAAGGTAACTGCCTTCCAGTTACCCTAAAGCCACGACATGCCCGCCCGTGCGACCTGCGTACTGCGTCAGCGACCGCGGCGAGAACAAACATAATTTTTTAGAAATGTTTTGAGTGTGCCATGTGTCGCCGCGGTGCGACTTGCAGTGAGCGGCGGCGGCAGCGCGGAAAACATTCGAGCGACCGTGGCGGCGGCGGCGCTCGGTGCGACGCCCTACGGAAAACTGACTGTAATCATAGCTACTAAGAGCTTTCGAAGCTGTATACCTATTGCGTTACAACACCAATAAATGTACGTTGTTGACGATTGCGCATTTTTCATCCTCCACCTACCCTTCATTAATAGATCAGATAAGACTGACCAAATTGTACCTACTAGTTACAAGTCGATTATTATAGTAGATTATACACTAAGGGGATAAAGCACTGTTTTATGTCACGGGAGCGAATTGAATCCCGAACGTAACGAAGGACTCATAATTTAACTCCTGAGCGTAGCGAGGGAGTTATAAGTTAATTCCTGAGCGAAGCGAGGGAATTAAGACTGAGTCCTGAGTGCAGTGAGGGGTTCAACCGCCCAAGACTAAAACAGTCTTATCCCCGAGGTGTATACTCTACTTTTCACACCTTATGCGAGACAAAAAAACAGGCTCAGTAGATAAATAATGTTTTCCTTTGACTTCTCTGGCAGCAGATTGTTGACAATGCCTATGGCATCTAATTTGATAAACTCAGGAGTCAAAACACTTTCATCACTCGACATTTTCAATATTATTTTTGAAATTAAATCTTCTATAGGCACCTACAAGAACTCGATTTGTTCGTCACGCGTGAACAAATGAAGGCGCGCGACGTTCCAAATTCGAAAGCACAAGCCGTGGTCCTAGATTCGAAATTCGAATTTCGAACACCGCGCTCCTCCGGACCGGGGTTCACACGGAGGCAAACTTCATTTATTTTGTCAAATCAAGTAGGCCATGGCCTAGGACAAATTGTGTTTAGCAAAATTAAACTTTATGCATATAGTAATAAGAATTATGAAAAGTGAAATCATATTATTAACCAGCGGGTTATAATGAAATTCAGTACAACATTATAACCCGGCTAATACCAAGGGATTTAATGTCTTGCTTTCGGTAGGGTTTACATGACCTATAATTCGGCATTGTCGAGCATGTGGTTTGAAATAGTAGATTATACACTAAGGGGATAAAGCACTGTTTTATGTCACGGGAGCGAATTGAATCCCGAACGTAACGAAGGACTCATAATTTAACTCCTGAGCGTAGCGAGGGAGTTATAAGTTAATTCCTGAGCGAAGCGAGGGAATTAAGACTGAGTCCTGAGTGCAGTGAGGGGTTCAACCGCCCAAGACTAAAACAGTCTTATCCCCGAGGTGTATACTCTACTTTTCACACCTTATGCGAGACAAAAAAACAGGCTCAGTAGATAAATAATGTTTTCCTTTGACTTCTCTGGCAGCAGATTGTTGACAATGCCTATGGCATCTAATTTGATAAACTCAGGAGTCAAAACACTTTCATCACTCGACATTTTCAATATTATTTTTGAAATTAAATCTTCTATAGGCACCTACAAGAACTCGATTTGTTCGTCACGCGTGAACAAATGAAGGCGCGCGACGTTCCAAATTCGAAAGCACAAGCCGTGGTCCTAGATTCGAAATTCGAATTTCGAACACCGCGCTCCTCCGGACCGGGGTTCACACGGAGGCAAACTTCATTTATTTTGTCAAATCAAGTAGGCCATGGCCTAGGACAAATTGTGTTTAGCAAAATTAAACTTTATGCATATAGTAATAAGAATTATGAAAAGTGAAATCATATTATTAACCAGCGGGTTATAATGAAATTCAGTACAACATTATAACCCGGCTAATACCAAGGGATTTAATGTCTTGCTTTCGGTAGGGTTTACATGACCTATAATTCGGCATTGTCGAGCATGTGGTTTGAAAAGTCCATTATTTTATTGTTTATGTATTATTCACTTACCTCAACGTGAGAAATATTTTTTCTGCAGGTGTTACAGCTCTCTTGCAGTTAAGTTGTACTTTAAGTAGGTATATCTTTTTCTATGTACGTATAAAGTACCTATATAATCGAATGTAACACCGGTCATTCTTATGTAACCAAAAAAAATATCGGGGTTTTCCCTATAATTATTGTTTAAGGACTTGAATTCACTATACTTTTTTTTTTTTACTAACGGGATGAACTCTTTGCTTTGCCTCTAAAATATCTTTAGCAAAAAAGATGTTTGATTCTAGGCAGGATCGTGCCATGCCACACATTCTGAATACATCCGACGCGGTCGCAGTCACCGCGCCGCCACTGGCGGTTCGTGGCATAGCGACACGCCGCCAGCCAGTTGCAAGACGCAGGACGCGTCGCAAGACGCATCGCCCTAAGTCTTGGCTTCGTCCTTATTGTATACTCCACCGACTACTGTATACTCTTTGAATGCCATGACAGCCGAAGTCAGATACTGACTATAATTTATAGAGATCTGTGGTCAGATATGTAATGTAGGCTCAGGAGATTATTTGTCTTATCTCTTAGTGTGGCAATCCACTTTGTTTTTTGTGTTGTTCTGTCTCCAATCCAAAAAACATGTTTGAAAAATCCTGTCAGTAGAGTCACAGCTTCATGTTTGACCCTGGACCACTACGTACTATGAGAACTGCCGTCAAACCATGAGAAGAGTTCCACTAGGACACATAGTTTTGTTCCTCGTTTCTACCAGAGGGCTTCCTCTGTGTAGTGTACCTACCTAACCTTTTGTTTTCTGTCTTGCCCTCTTCAGTCTGTAGATCCTCAATTCTGTGGTAAACAATGGAGCGAGACGCCGTTCTCTTGGGGGTTCTGTTCTATTTCATACTTATTGGAATAGGTAAGCGCTTGGTGGAAATCTAATGTTAGTAGTTTAGTGAAGAACGTCTGGTCATTGAAATATCATTATCCTTGGCGAATTATTCAACATTTTAACCATCTCAATCTCAATCATAATCATTAGCCAAGAATAATGCCAATGATTTAACATTCCCAGACTTTATAAATGCGTCACTTAGCTATTGAACGGAATTAATACTGTAGGCTGACAGGGAACCTGCAGAGCAAGGACAGCAGTTTCCTTCAGTGTATTTGTAACACCTTCACTGCGATCACCATCTGCCTGCCGCGTGCTGATTATTATATTAATAAACAATCCTGGACAATGACACAGCATCATTTAGCCGTAAGCTATAGTAGTAAGTAGTACTATGGAAAATCCCACCTTGTAGTTCCACAATGTTGCAGACAGTACTGCTCTGCTTAAAGACTCAGGAGTTGAGATGTAGGTACCTAGACGAATGGGTAGGCCGCGTCGTGCCGCGTAGTCCCGCTCAGTGCGATTGCACCTTATTAAGGTAGGTTCGAAGATTTGAATGATTTTGAGTGATTTCAATGTTGCATTTTAGCTGTACAACTTTGACATATCAGCGGTGGTAAACGAAAACTTTTTCCTTTACGGTATTGTGCAAACTAATGTTCGCCACAATGGGATGGGAACTATGCGCAGATCACTGATGATTAATAATTATATTCCAGTGGTGATTGTAAACGAAGCTTTCTGCAAATCATTCTGCATGACGAACGCCCGCCGCCATCTGGCGATGGCGCGGCAAAACGACTGTGAATCTGAGCTGGGAGTGGACTGCCCAAGCGCCGTCACCAAGCAGCCGACTCGGATCAACGGCATGGGAGACGCCTGCTACACGGACCCAATCTGACCATGACGGGATTATAGCTGACCATTAAATCTCCATTACTACCTATCTAACGAGGGTTTTACTTGTTACTGCTACCGTTTCCGCCCTCGTCACGAGCGTTCGGACCTTAACCGCTTCTTTGCGGATGGCACGATAGGCGTGTCATCAACTATTTTAACGTGTGGCGTATTAAACGAGAAGCGTGTCATTTAAAAATCAATTATAACCTCGGACAGACGTCTTAAAAATTAGTATAGCAATGGCTTTTACAATTATTCGGTTTTACCTGTTTGAAACCTGAACCTAGATTTACGTATTCTTCAAGATATTGTCAACTGTGGAAACAACGAGCTCTTGAAAGGCTTATAGACAACATCTATACATATATTTTAAAGAGAAAAGATTTGTATTTTTGTATGTAACGAATAAACTTAAAAAATGAGTACTGGACCGATATCAACAATTCTTCCTCCATTAGAAAGCTTACTCATGGAGTGACATAGGCTATATTATATTATATAATCTGCCTTTCACGAAATATACAATCAAAATCATCCGTTTGGGAGCTATGATGCCGCAACAACCCCCAGATGGATACACACACAGACACATAGATCCACCCGTCAAACTTATCATAACCCTTTTTGTGTCGGGACCGAATAAAAAATATATATTATAAAAATATACTTTAGCGCTGGCCATATCTCGAGAAGAACCGACAACACCGACAACTAGAGTAAACGTGTTCTTGAGTGGAGACCGCGACTCGACAAACATAATGTAGGACGCCCTCCGACCAGGTGGGATGACGATTTGCGAAAGACTGCTGGCAGATGCTTGATGCGGGAAAGTGAAGACAGGGCGCTATGGCGCTCATTAAGGGTGGCCTATGTCCAGCTGTGGACTAATATAGGCTGATGATGATGACTTTAGATATTATTATTACTTTTTATTGTTTTATTATCTAGGATTCTAATGGTGAAAGAAATTTTCAAATCAGTCCATTTTAACATGGAAAAGTAGTTATAATATATATAATAGCATATAGTTATGATAGCATAACTATAATAGTTAGTCACAAGGTGTTGCAGATTTTTGGTAGATATGAATGTCTTCTATAAAACTGTAGTACATCACTTTGCTCTATTGTCAATCGTTTCCGCAGCGTACGCGATTACATAAGGATTTTTTATGGTATTTTTTTCACACCTTGGGTTAGCTAAAACTTCTGCAAGACTGGTTAGTTGTAACTGGCTCAAATTGATTATGCTTGATTAGAAATTATGTTCTTGATAATGTGGTTTGATTCTCCTTGAATTCTTCGATTGAATTCTATTTTTCCTGTTAAAAAAATATTAATATATATAATAGAAGTGAAACATGGGTTCATAAAAAATAGTGTAGGTACCTAGGTACGATTGGCTATCTACATACTTCCCCGCCAGTTTTTACAATGCAGAATGCAGATGTAGAATACAAAAACTGCAAAAAAAATAAAGGTAATTAAATTTAAAAACAGTACGTACCACGTACTGGTCTCTTCAATGGAGACCGCAAATTGATGCTCTCGCTCAGTGCTCGACTCAGTTCAGCAGCCTATGCGGTTCAAACGATTAGATATATTACAGACTAGCAGTGCCTCGCGGTTTCACCCGCGTAGTTCCCGTTATCGTGGGAATTCCGGGATGAAACATAGCCTATGTTATTTCCTGAAAAGTAAGCTTTCTAATGGTGACAGAATTTTTGAAATCAGTCCAGTAGTTTTAAGTTTATTCGTTACATACAAAAATACAAATATTTCCTCTTTATAATATTAGTGCAGATACAGCTTGGTAAATTTATTTAAGTTACTCTCATAGTATCATGTCAAAAAAATATAGCTTTGGGAACAGGCCGCTCATATCGATACTATATGTGTTCACCAAATATAGCTTTGGGAACAGGCCGCTCATATCGATACTATATGTGCTCACCAAATATAGCTTTGGGAACAGGCCGCTCATATCGATACTATATGTGTTCACCAAATATAGCTTTGGGAACAGGCCGCTCATATCGATACTATATGTGTTCACCAAATAAGGGCAGTACGCTCAATTTATAAATTAAAGCAATGCAACTCTTTGAAGAAAATTATATGTATAAAGAAATAAATATTTTGACAGAAGTATTGCAATATATATGTCACCGTAGGATAGTAAAACCCGTAAAATTATAAAAATCCTAGGCACTTTATAATTTTCCGGAAAATAATCAATTGGGCCGAGTCACTTACAATGCATTAAAACACGTCAAATTATGATTTTCCGAAATCTTACCGTAAAATAATAAACTATTAAGTGACGGAACGCAAGACGCCCGCTGATTGGCTGATGGGCGCTAGCCCGCACCGCCATCTTTTGCTGTCATTCATTAGACGCCCGAATAGTAACAACAAAATTTTCATGGTCTGTTTTTCAACAGTGTTTTAAAATAGTTTGTTCATTACTAAAATTGGAGTTGCATAGTTGTAAATTTAGTGGAACAGTGGTTAATAGTTTTCAAACTGTTCGTAAACGAACACAAACATGAGCATCGGCCACATCGACCAATCAGAGGGCAGTTTATTATTTTACGAGTGACGTGATCGCCATAGATTTCGTAAAATAGTAAAACAAGGCTGTGATTGGTTCACAGGTTTGTTTGTTTATTATCTTACGGATAAGCTTAGGAAAATTATAAATTAACGTATTTCAATGCGTTAAATTATAAGTGCTTCAGTCCTGTTGATTATTTTCCGGAAAATTATAAAGTGACTAGGATTTTTATAATTTTACGGGGCTTACTATTTGACGGTGACATATATGTATATGGAAATCGAATGTATACGCACAAAAATAAAGATCTTTTTGAAGAACTGTGTAGTGATGTTCGCAATAGGTATAAACACAAAAAAAAAATTACACATCCCATCATATGGATTACGAAAGGTTAGGAAAACTTTTATTAGCAATTGCGTACGCTTCTATATCTAACAAGCTTCCACCTGAAGCAACTGAGCTCCCTATTCGTTAATATAATCAGTACATCAAATCTTATCAAAGCCTTTAGTTATTTATTTATTTATTCAAGCTTAATAATTAACTTACAAACTACTTAGTCCAAAACGTTAACTATCTTTAATACAAAACAACAAAACTTCAGGATAGAAAACTAGAAAACTTAAATAGGACCTTATCTGATTATAAATTGAACTTACGCTGTCATCAAATATGTCCACATGTTGGAACTTGTTGAGGAGTGTAAGTGCCCGCAGTGTCTATTAATGATTACATCAATGATGGTCACCCAGTTCCGCGCCGACAACACTATGTAAGAAAATCAATGTTCAGCTTAGTCTGTTTTATAGTGTCCGTTACGACGGAGGGCCCACATTGGAAATTTCATATTTCATTTTCATATTTATATTTCATACATATTAATGGAATGTATCTAAATCGCATTACATTTAGACTTAACTTGTTTTAGAAACATTAGTGTTAAAGTATATTGTATCAACTTACTAGAGCTTTATTTTTCACTTCTTCCACGAGTGGACAAACAATTTAAGTGAATAAAAAGGTAGCTGTCGTATACCTCGATGTACGCTAAGAAGTTGATGAGTATAATGTTACTATAATTAAAATAAATTTAATAAAGACATGTGCTCAAGCTTCATATAAAGTAAAAGTAATGGGAAAAAACACCAGCGCAGTCTTTCTATCAGTAACACTGTTGGGCAGAAAAACACCAGCGCAGTCTTTCTATCAGTAACACTGTTGGGCAGAAAAACACCAGCGCAGGCTTTCTATCAGTAACACTGTTGGGCAGAAAAACATCAGCGCAGTCTTTCTATCAGTAACACTGTTGGGCAGAAAAACACCAGGGCAGTCTTTCTATCAGTAACACTGTTGGGCAGAAAAACACCAGCGCAGTCTTTCTATCAGTAACACTGTTAGGCAGAAAAACACCAGCGCAGTCTTTCTATCAGTAACACTGTTGGGCAGAAAAACACCAGCGCAGTCTTTCTATCAGTAACACTGTTAGGCAGAAAAACACCAGCGCAGTCTTTCTATCAGTAACACTGTTGGGCAGAAAAACACCAGCGCAGTCTTTCTATCAGTAACACTGTTGGGCAGAAAAACACCAGCGCAGTCTTTCTATCAGTAACACTGTTGGGCAGAAAAACACCAGCGCAGGCTTTCTATCAGTAACACTGTTGGGCAGAAAAACATCAGCGCAGTCTTTCTATCAGTAACACTGTTGGGCAGAAAAACACCAGCGCAGTCTTTCTATCAGTAACACTGTTGGGCAGAAAAACACCAGCGCAGTCTTTCTATCAGTAACACTGTTAGGCAGAAAAACACCAGCGCAGTCTTTCTATCAGTAACACTGTTGGGCAGAAAAACACCAGCGCAGTCTTTCTATCAGTAACACTGTTGGGCAGAAAAACACCAGCGCAGTCTTTCTATCAGTAATACTGTTGGGCAGAGAATTCCCAGTAGTTTAACTGGTAAGACTACACTGTAAAACCACTGGGAATAGCCGCTCGTCACCGTCACTTCGCCGTCTTGCCAAACGTTGGGAGTGCGCAGCTCTACAGAGTACGCATAGAGTTATTTATAAGATTTACTATCATGTAGTTTCAGAGATAATGAGGAATAATATTGGTTTGGTGTAGTCGAAAGCGAGCGCGTTGAAATCTTTTGTACGCTACGCGGCGGCGCAAGCGGCGCGGCGACGACGACGACGCGGCGCCTGCGCCACGTCTGCGTACCCTCGTAGCACCTCGTAGCAAGCACTACGAAGTACTCCGTTCAAAAGATTTTCTTTTAAGGCGAAATGAGCCCCAAAACCGACGTTTCGACTGTATCTACCGAATATAATTTTATAGGCAATAGACTTCGATCAAAAATAAGTAGTTCGCGGCCTCCCCCGTAGATTCCTAGAGCCTTACAAAAATGTCAATCAAAATTGTCTACGTTTTGTTTTGACGCAGACAGTTTGCGCAGAGCCTGACAAGTTTTTTCCATACGGAACAACAGATTGGTGGAGTCGAATTCATTTTATTTTATTTTGTAAGTAGGTAGGTACCTTCCTGAAAATTATATACCTACCTACTCAGTTTATTTTCTATAAGGATTAATTAACAGAATTCAGGTAAAGATAACGAATCATTTATTGATGAAACTATAAATTGGTGTCTCAACAGTAGGTATTTATACAAAAGGGTCATTTCAGACATACAACAATTTAAACTTAAAATACATTTTCAGGCAGGCACTCTAGATTAAAAAGATCTGGTTCCTGTCTGCGGCTTTGCACGAGTTTTTTTTACGGGACAAAAAATAAACGTTTTATAAATTCATACTTCTGGTAGAAAGACTAGGTTCTTACCTACCTAGGTAAGAACCTAGTCTTTCTTTTATTAGAGAGTCTACGCAAATGAAATTTTAGGGCGGGCCAACTAGTTATTTTAAAAATTATCAACTAGATATTAAACTTATTTTTATGAAAAATATATTAATACATACTATACTAAAAATGAAAAAAAAATTTTAGAAGAAATAGCCTCTCCATTTATCAATTTAGAACAAAATTAATATTTTAACATAGGCAAACCAAACAACAATATTTTATGCTGATTTCACAAGTATATGACTCACATCTCAATATACGGGTAAGAAATATGTATAAACTTACTGAAAATAAGAAATTCCATCCTTTTTCAGCACTTTGGACGAGTGATTCTTGCATTTTTTGTACGAGCACTTACCCATGCTTTTTGTCTGAACGCTAAAATGACACTAGTTGAAAAACTTTCCTAACATGTCAAAATGTTTCTCTTTTGCTACTGAAGGTTGTGGCGTGCGCATTGTGAATCTAAGGGGGGCCGGCAAAGCCGGACATTTTTGATCGATGGCAATAGAACATTAAATTTTTTAACATGTTTTGATGAGCAGTTACTTGGGATCGAACGTTTAGTATTTTATTTAGGAAGTTATGGGAGTCGAAACACGATTGACTCCACTTGACTCGATACGTAAATTCGCAGTTTCCTGTAAATCTTAATTTTTACTACGATACTTCTATACGGAAAAAGCAGTTTCATTTCCTAGTTATTTAACATAATTCAACAGTTCCCTTATAAATTGTTTTGACGATTAGGTATGTTTTATTATTTTTGCGAGAGAATACATATTATTTTATAGCATTAACAAATTTATAATTAGAGACTAGTGAAGTTGCGCGCGGGCTAGGCATTTCGCGGCTCTTGCCTTCCTTTCTCGCCTTCGCCGAGCGGCGTTCGCTCGTCCTTGTCTCGAAAAAGCAAGTTTTTCGTCTTATGCGTTTTTCGCTTTTAAGAATAAAAATAAGAATCGGTTATTGTTTTCACCACCTCTTAGCTGTGTCACACAGCTTTTTTTTTCTCCCGCTACTTCGCGTTAGGTACCGTAATATTAAAATGATAGAATCTACGTCAGAATAGTAATCAATGCCTGCACGTCAAGTCAACGTCAATAATGTAACATTCGCTAGAAATACAAGCAAACATGATTATCGCTACAAAATACCCTGGTTCCATGTTATTTTAGGTACCTATATATCAACAGAATGTCTTTAAATTAAAAGTTTAGTTAGAAAGTCCCGCACGCTCGTCCGCCGCCATGGGTAAAGGAAAAGAAACGTTTGCAAAGATCGACATGATCTTAGACAAGATCATTAACAATATGCTGCAGAGCATCATCTTTGTGATAGTCATGTTCGCCCTGGTCATAGCAGTCCAGAAGATTATAAACAACGCAAATACCAACTGCATGAGTGCCGGCGGCGGCGGTGGCCCCTCGGCGGCGGCGGTGGCCCCTCGGCGGCGGCGGTGGCCCCTCGGCGGCGGCGGTGGCCCCTCGGCGGCGGCGGCGTCTGGTGAGTCCATCTGTGATCTCTAATTTGAAAAACTTAATAAGCCTTTGTAAAAATGTAAACATAATATAACTGAGATTTTGCAAAACAATGGCGAAACTACAAGTTATCTATTTGGGTTTCAACTTTGCATAGAACAAAGATCTGGAATAAATTGGAAAGCTGGAGTAACTATGACTACTAACTCTCTGTCCCATAACAATGCGTGCGAATGAGTAGGCAGGAGCTAGCGACAAAATGCTTCGTTTGGCCTCCTCATAATGATAAGATATAAGTAAGTCTGAGCTGGTATTTCTGCACAGGGACAGAGAACACACAACACCCATTCATGGCAGACGCGTACACAAACAAAAGGAGATATCGAAGGGACTAAAACTAGATATACCTTTCCCATGGGAGCCCAGAATACCCTAAACATCGCAAGTTTTAGCAATGGCTTAGACGGAATTGACTTTCAGGCCTTAGGAGACATCGCTAGTAGCCGCCGCATCGAAGACCTTCGCTTCAGAGCTTGCAAAGGTGCGAGGGGTAAGTCTCTGCTCCTTTTTAACAAATGTTTTACTCGCCATGGTGGTCGCGGTGTAAGGATCGACCCCCTGAACTCATCCCGTGGATATCGTAAGAGTCGACTAATGGAACCTACCAGAGGAAGGACAGCAGCTTCTTTCTGAGTATTCTAAACACTTCTACTGTAAACACCAATCGGTCTGATAATTGTGACGATTATGGCCTCAACCTCTCTTGCTTGATGGAGGCACGTTCAGCTGTGGGCAATGTGGACTATGTGGGCATATGTTTGTTTGTTTGAATTGAGTAGGCTCCCAAAGTACTGGACCGCAACCATGCCTTCACCGAGTGGTATACTTATTCTCGTATGAGAGACGTACCTTCTAAAGAAGAGACAACCCAAGATATTAATGATATGTTCAGATCTACTTTGAAAAGCAAACTAAGTTGACGAATAACGTCAGATCGCACAAAACGAAGGACGGGCGATCACAGATCACAATATATGTATGCGGGCGATCCGTTCTTTTGGTGACCTGACTTTCAAAATGATTCTGACTTCTTTTTCTTAGAGATCCGAAATGAAACGTGTCGAATGAACGAAATGAAGCGCTCAAACCTACAATTAAAGAGTAAATCCGCAATAAGCGCTGATTTCGCGTTACTATTGTTTAGACAGACAGCTGTCTCTGTTTATGATATAGTGTTTGACCCACATTTTCATCGATATCGATGTAATTTTGTGATCCTTTCTAGCTTTACAAAATTACTCCAACATATTGAAGTTTCTATGTGCCCACGAGAGCTACTGCCGACAAACTGTTGTACAGTTTGGCAGAAATTATAAAATGAAATGTACTCTAAGTTGGTAACAAATAAATAAAAAAATTACCTGCATAGAAAGAATAAGTAAAAATTGAATAGGTACCTATATATTTTTATTATCTATCTGAATGAAAACAAAAACACCTACATATTTGATAGAAAAAAATAAATCAGGGTAACTTATAGTACACTTTATTTTCTTAACATTTTTGCTTAGCTGTAAAAACCTGAAGCCACAGAATCAATACATATATGAACGGGATTAGCGCTGGTTTTAAGAACAAAAAAACATTATCAACTATTTTCCTGTGACTGACAGTCTGTTCTTAATTGGGTAAATATTATTAGAGGTTACAGTATCATAGATTCGAAAGGGTACTTTCGAATCTGTTTGTTGTTTGTTTCCCACGCCTAAACGGCTGAATGGATTTTAATTAAATTTGACAGGGAAGTAAATGGTGTCCCGGAGACCATTTACTTCCCTGTCCTGACTGTGTATGTCCGTACATAGGTAAATTGAAAATTTCGTGCCAAGCCACGGGCAGCAACTAGTAATGGTATATGATATAAATTGTTTAGGTATGGTTTTCTCCAAAAAAGATCTGACGTTTCAACAAAAACTGCCTGTTTTCTCTGGTAAAGGGTGCTACCATACTGGCCCAGTTATAAAAACACATTTCCTTAAATCCTTAATTACCTACTGTTTCACTACCAAAAAGATGAAGTAGCGCCGAAGGGGCTCTTTCATTTTGTGAATGGTGCCCACTTCATTGTTCAAGATTTGGGCGTCAACACAATGTCCTAAAACTACTGCAAGGCTGGTTAGTTGTAGTTGGATTTAGCAAAGCTTTATATACTTGATTAGAATTTGTTACCATGCTGATGTAGAATGCAAAATCTATAATATCATTAGAGGTATCGATAAAATTTTAAAACAGTTTATGGTATCAGGTACGTCACTAGTTAATATAGCATTTTGAATGAGGTTTTTATTTTTATGTAAAACACAAATAATTTAGGTTCATGGAAGGAAAGTAAAACACACAAACTTGAAGTATTGGTAATACCTATATAAAAAAAAAACATACGAAGCATAGTGTTACAAGATTTAGCTAGATTTTGAATATAAATGCTCCTTACCGATAGAGCGAGGGCTTCATGTGCTAATCGTCTGTCGTAGCCCCACACTATAGATATTTATTTTATTTATTTATTTATTTGATGGAAAACCAAAAGCTTTTATACACAGAGTAACAAATTGATAATTACCAGTAAGCTTATCGAAGGTTTTCACGGGTAGTTATCAGAATAGTAAAATGAAGACTATGAACATAAGTGACTAACCTACACGTATTACCTATATTTAAGTGTTTAGAGCTACATTATTTAAAAAAATACAATTTTTATCATCATTATCATCTTTTAATATAAATATCACCTTGGCGAATTCCCTTGCATGATCGCAATTAAAAATACCAAGTATAACATTTAGTTATGGAAATATGAAGAGATAATAATCATCATTTTATTGAAACTTTATTGATTTTTGATTCTTGACATTTGCTACCTCAAAACAAATTCAAAATTATAAACGATAAATTGATGATTGCATAGAAGCGGTATCATTAGAGAACCTGCTTATGTGTGGAAGGTAGCTGGCGATACCTTGATGCACGCTGAGAAGATGATGAGTATAATGTTACAACACGTAACATGATACAAATACAAGCTTTGCTAAGCTTGGGGCTAGATGGTGCATTACTTTGTTATATTTATTTTGATTAAGTATTTGCTGCTGGTAAGGTACAGCTCAAAAGTAAATTAAGTACAAATCTGTTTCATTCACCCCAACAGACGTAATGCTCAAAAATGACAAACGAAAGACATGTAGGTAGATAATGCGGTGTGTGAATGAGTGAAAATGACGTTTCCGTCTCTCACATAAAGAGTTTTGAAAACTAGACTAGATCGGGACCAGGTATGTAGGAGTGCACGGATGTATCGGACCAGACGCGGCACACAGGCGCACGCTTCTGAACGTCTGTGTACAGTCTGAAGCTTTATCAATGAACTCTTTTCTTATATAATTATCTAATAATAGAATAAAACCGGCCAAGTGCGAGTCAGACTCGCGCACAAAGGGTTCCGTACCATTTTCTATAAAAACGGCAAAAAAAGACACTGTCGTTTGTTGTATGGAAGCTCCCCTTAAGTATTTGTTTTATTTTAATTTAACTTTTCATTTTAATGTGAATATTATAACTACATATTCTGTGAATATTTCAAGCGTCTACCTGTTGCTGTTATCAATATCGAGCCAAAATATCATGTTTGTTGTATAGGAGCCCCTATTTGTTGTTATAGCGGCAAAAAATTCAAAATTCAAAATTCAATAACTTTATTTCTTTAGGCTTACAAAATAAGCACTTAGACAAGTCAAATTTTATAGATAAACAGCTTAATAATAGTAATTATTATCAAATAAGAAACAAAATGTTATTGATTTCGTTCGCTTCAATTTTTTGTCCACTAGTGGAAGAAGCGAAAAATAAACCACTAGTAAGTGTATAATGCATAAAATTTAATACAATGTTTAAAAAAAAAAATACATCTGTGAAAATTTCATCTGTCTAACTATAACTTGTTTTTGTCAAATTCTATGGATCCGTGTTGTCTAAATGAATAAATAAATTTGAATTTGAATATAACGGTTCATGATATACAGCCTGGTGACAGACGGACAGACTGACAGACGGACAGCGGAGTCTTAGTAATAGGGTCCCGTTTTACTCTTTGGGTACGGAACCCTAAAAATTAATGGGCGAAACGGTACCTACTGTAAAAATTCACTACTGTCGGTTGGCCATTGAATAACTTTATCGCAACATTGTAATTATTTACATAGTTGGTTGTAAAGTGGAAAGCGAGCGCATTGAAATCTTTTATACGCTACGCGGTGGCGCAGCGAGACGGCGGCGGAGCGGCGCCTGCGCCACCTCTGCGCGCCCTCGTAGCACCTCGTAGCAAGCACTACGAATTCAATAAATTTTCCTTTAAGGCGAAATGAGTCCCAAAACCGAAGGTTTGTCTGTACCGAAAATAAATTTATAGGCAACGTTTAGGATTTTATTTAGGAAATAATGAGAATCGAAACGCGATTGAGTCCACTTGACTCGATACATAAAATCGCAAAGTTTCCTGTAAATCTTCATTTTTATTACGTTACTTCTGCGGAAAAAGCAGTTTCATTTGCTGTTAGTTAACTGACATCATACAACGTTACCTACTGATTTTCATACGGTTTCCACCAATGAACGGGATGTTTCTTGAGGAAGGTTTATATTTTACTATATTGACTAGGAATTTGTGCTAATTGGCAAAAATAATGTCGATTGTTGAAGATGTCGATAAAAATCTTTCCCAATTCATTTCAAAATCAACCCAACGTATTACGGAACTGCTTTAATACACGTGCAAAGTCGAGGCCGGTTGCTAGCATTTAGTCTAATGTTATTTTTAAACATACTTCTTGCCATTGGCCGTACCTTTGCTCACGTGGTATCTGGATATATCGTACTCAGCTTATGTCACTCAGAGATAATGTACCTAGCTATAGTTTTAGAGTTCATTATTAATTGGACTAGTAGTTCCAGAAATACCAGTTAACTTTTACCTTAGTACCTACCTACATAATGATTTATTTGGATTATTAGAACCACTGTGCATATAACTGGTTGTTTCAATATTTTTCTCTCTTTTAGATTTCCAAAAATACCGTTAACTTACAAAAAAGTGGATCGACGACGCCATAAAATGAACAGGGCCAGAGATAAAAGATTGGGAACCCAACACTTGGACTAGGATTTGTGATTGGTATTTCTATTGTATCTTTTCATAGAAATACAGATTTTGTTTACCCATAACTTGACCCTAATTTAGATTTTCTAATGATCTAGCTTTTGCTAGCTAAGTTTTTTTATAGTTAGTGTATGTCGGAGAGGACAAACTATTGAGACCATTGTTTTTTGACATACCATGAGTACCTACTCAAATTCACAAAAATTGAATACCTACTATCTATTTTATCGACATATTTTGCGCATGGTAGCGCGCACATTTGCCCATCCCTATCCGTTGCAGTTGTCAATGAGGTTCTCCTGGCTACGCTGTGCATTGTGGTACATATATAGTGATCTGTGGTGCATTGGGAGGAACAGGCCATAGACACTCTCTATGGCTAGTAGGTACTATAATAACTCTATAGTCATAGACTCTCTCTATGGCTAGTACCATATTACTTCTATGGTGAACACGCTCTCTATGGCTAGTACTATAATAACTCTATGGATTTAGCTGTTCATACCATAGAGCAAAAAAAAATTTTGTCCCTAAAACGGAGGAGCGATGTGAGCGTGGCCATGACCGTGACCTCACTTAGCGTAGGTATGTCGGAAGCTAGAAAAAATTTAGATACATCTATATCTAAAAATATATCAACATTGACTTTTATATAACGAGGAAATAATATGGATATAAATATCAACCAAACAAAAAATAACACTAAAGCTTCTTCCTCGTTTTTACTTCTAGCATATCTACAGACTTTAAATTCGAAATACATTTTCTAATTAAAGAGAAAAAAACGAGGAATTTCTAAAATTATGTATTTTAGGGTACCTCAGTAAAAACGAACCCGTAAAGATTCTGCTCTCAGTGCGTAATGAGAGGTTTTCGTTTTACATTTTTAAAAAGAAAAAAATTAGTTCCATGTATCTCGATAGATGGCAGGGCTTCAACTGGGTTCCTACTTAGGAACAAGGCACTATGGTATGTTAATGTCACATGAAAGAAAACGTCAAAATGATAATCGGTCGATCGCTTAAAAGAACAAGGTACTAGAGGACTACCTAGTACCTTCTACCGGTGTGAATGAGATGGGTATATGCACTCTAGCATATACCCATCTCATTCACACCAGAGAGAGATAAAAATATGCTTGTAGCATGAGAAGAAATCAGATAGAATGAATGTTTCTCTGTCACAACCATCGTGCCAGTTTTTTCATTGTTTATGTCTAAACAATGAAAAAACTGGCAACAAACTTGATTTTTAAAATAAACAAAGAAATGTCACTATGAAAGTGACAAGACAGTGAAGCAAACCCTTGAATTTTTATGGATCATTCGTTCTTGCCCTCGGCTTTGCTTGAGCAGGAAATTTTCTTGAAGAAAGCTATAGGTATTTATTTTACTAAATCCATTCATCTCACAAGGCTCAATCTCACACGCTAGTTAAGCGTCCAGAGCTTTACACGCTGCGCTGCTGGTGGTCTTTTCTGAGAGTCATAATAATACTAGGCTCACGCACCACCCTTCACTATGCTTGTACCTAACAACAAAGCAAAGCAACATTTGGTTGTGCCTTTCAGAGAGTAAATAAAACAAACAAATAAGTGCATTTTTTTTAATAGAGAAGTACCTACTTTTAAAAGAAGGTTTATTCATAGGTACATTATAGGTATTAGTTTTCACTGCCTAAATTACTAATACCTTAGTCCTACAAAGGCATTATTTATTTGACATCAGAAATAAATATAAACAAATACATTTCTTGTTTTTTATTTCTTCGTTGCCTATAATTACAGCTGAATATCAATTATTGTCCTTTTCCCGTTGGAGTATTCAAGCCTGTTGTTAAGCGTTCCAAGAAAGCTTATTTCGATGACTTGACCACGGTATCCACCCTTGTTTTTATTACTGTATGGCCTGCAACAAAATAGCAAATATTTTACATGCAGATCACAGGAAGCTATAATGCCTGAGTGATACAAGTCATTTTTCAGATGCAGTAGGTGTGCTTGGTTAACCACTAATTTGAGAAGCTCTAAAACGTTAAATCAAATCCTGACATTATGTTAATGTGCAGTGGCTTACAGCAGCGCAAACACAAAGTACTTTTTATCCCACTAATATTATAATGGTGAAGGTTTGGATTGATGGATGGATGTATGTTACTCTCTACTCATATGAATAGATCTGTATGAAATTTGGCATAGCGATAGATTATAGTCCGGAATAACACATAGGCTGCTTTTTATCCTTTTACTTTTTTTAAATAAAGACACTAATAACTAAATAGACTTCTCTTTGAAATGAGGTAGATACTTAACTCAATTCTTACCTTTGTTAGAGCAGATAATTCATTTCAGCGAAAAAACGAATGGACGATTCTTCATATAGCAGAATACGTGAAATTGTCAATACTTTGTTAAAATTGGTTTTGCGACCTTTTTTTGGGCGAAGAAATTCTTCCTGTAGATTTGTGTTCTTTTATAACCACTTCTTTGCGATATTCCCAAGAGCTCGGCTGTTTTGTTGACACACGCTACCAATATTCACCTTTAAGCCAATTCTTGTACGTCTGCTCGTACACATTCATTACCATCAGTTTTTCATAGGCTCAGAGTCAGGCTCTTTATCATATCAGCACAAACACAACCAGTTATTAACAATAACTCGAACACAGCAAGATAACTTTATCGGGTAGAATATAACTTCACCAACAGCAAAAACCGGCGGCAAGGCGGCGGCGCAGCCAGAGAAAGAACATTCGATTCCAGAACTGACGAAGGACGGGAAACCACTAAAAACTTGAAGGAAATCTTGAATTTATTTTGGTTTCTCAAAAATAGGAAACGAATGTAGTGTTGCCACAGTCAAAATTAAAAAACTCCAAACCGAACTTAAATTTTGTCCGAAATATATGACTAAAAGATGTTTCGTAAAATATCCGGAAAACTGCAAAATGATATATTGCAAGCTGAAAATAGGAACAGTAATCACCTTTAAAACTAATATCACTAGGCATAAATAACGTATAAAATGTATAGTGTGTTTGTGACGCCTTCATTTATTTATATAATAAAGGTTTACCAACAACATACCTACCTACATATTTTTTCATTTACTTAGGTATTAAAAACTGAAATAGGTCCTTTTCTGATATGCAAGTTACTTACCTACTTACCTACAGGTAAACACGACATTTTTAGGTATAACCTTCACAGATCTATTCGATTCTTTTTTCAAAACTTTATAAAAACAACAAATCATTCACGCCTTGAGACGAAACTTGAGTGCCGTCGCGCCGGTTCGGGTTACTGACCTTGCGCAGCTGTTTGGGACGACATGTTGTACTAAGATGGCGGAGACTTTTTGTGATTGTGTGACTCGTTATTCAGTAATAATACATCTCATCTCATCTCATTCTCGTCATCGTCATTTAAAAATACATCTGATTAAAAGAGTTCTTCATTTGAACAAAATAAAGCTCAAAACCAAAATATTTTTAATTGGGACTTATGTCCCCGTTTTTTACGATTTTTACGTACCATAACCGACGGGGACGGGACTTAATTATGTCCCCGTCATCGGTTTGATGTTAGAAGGTGAACCGATCACAAAATCTGCCAGTTTTAGCATTAAAAAAATGCGTAAATGGCAACACTCAGAAAAAGTTTGTTTTCCCTTCATTTGTCATAGACATACCCTAATCGCCAGTTGACACACTGCCATCTATCGAGATATTTAGAACTAGCTTTTTTTTTTTTAATACGAATCGAAAACCCCTCATTGTTCGAACGCTCAGAGCAATATGCTTTAGTTATGAGAGGTTTTCGTTTTACATTTTTAAAAAGAAAAAAATTAGTTCCATGTATCTCGATAGATGGCAGGGCTTCAACTGGGTTCCTACTTAGAGGAACAAGGCACTATGGTATGTTAATGTCACATGAAAGAAAACGTCAAAATGATAATCGGTCGATCGCATAAAAGAACAAGGTACTAGAGGACTACCTAGTACCTTCTACCGGTGTGAATGAGATGGGTATATGCTAGTGCATATACCCATCACACCAGAGAGAGGTAAAAATATGCTTGTAGCATGAGAAGAAATCAGATAGAATGAATGTTTCTCTGTCACAACCATCGTGCCAGTTTTTTCATTGTTTATGTCTAAACAATGAAAAAACTGGCAAACAAACTTGATTTTTAAAATAAACAAAGAAATGTCACTATGAAAGTGACAAGACAGTGAAGCAAACCCTTGAATTTTTATGGATCATTCGTTCTTGCCCTCGGCTTTGCTTGAGCAGGAAATTTTCTTGAAGAAAGCTATAGGTATTTATTTTACTAAATCCATTCATCTCACAAGGCTCAATCTCACACGCTAGTTAAGCGTCCAGAGCTTTACACGCTGCGCTGCTGGTGGTCTTTTCTGAGAGTCATAATAATACTAGGCTCACGCACCACCCTTCACTATGCTTGTACCTAACAACAAAGCAAAGCAACATTTGGTTGTGCCTTTCAGAGAGTAAATAAAACAAACAAATAAGTGCATTTTTTTAAATAGAGAAGTACTTTTAAAAGAAGGTTTATTCATAGGTACATTATAGATATTAGTTTTCACTGCCTAAATTACTAATACCTTAGTCCTACAAAGGCATTATTTATTTGACATCAGAAATAAATATAAACAAATACATTTCTTGTTTTTTATTTCTTCGTTGCCTATAATTACAGCTGAATATCAATTATTGTCCTTTTCCCGTTGGAGTATTCAAGCCTGTTGTTAAGCGTTCCAAGAAAGCTTATTTCGATGACTTGACCTCGGTATCCACCCTTGTTTTTATTACTGTATGGCCTGCAACAAAATAGCAAATATTTTACATGCAGATCACAGGAAGCTATAATGCCTGAGTGATACAAGTCATTTTTCAGATGCAGTAGGTGTGCTTGGTTAACCACTAATTTGAGAAGCTCTAAAACGTTAAATCAAATCCTGACATTATGTTAATGTGCAGTGGCTTACAGCAGCGCAAACACAAAGTACTTTTTATCCCACTAATATTATAATGGTGAAGGTTTGGATTGATGGATGGATGTACGTTACTCTCTACTCATATGAATAGATCTGTATGAAATTTGGCATAGCGATAGATTATTATAGTCCGGAATAACACATAGGCTACTTTTTATCCTGTTACTTTTTTTAAATAAAGACACTAATAACTAAATAGACTTCTCTTTGAAATGAGGTAGATACTTAACTCAATTCTTACCTTTGTTAGAGCAGATAATTCATTTCAGCGAAAAAACGAATGGACGATTCTTCATATAGCAGAATACGTGAAATTGTCAATACTTTGTTAAAATTGGTTTTGCGACCTTTTTTTGGGCGAAGAAATTCTTCCTGTAGATTTGTGTTCTTTTATAACCACTTCTTTGCGATATTCCCAAGAGCTCGGCTGTTTTGTTGACACACGCTACCAATATTCACCTTTAAGCCAATTCTTGTACGTCTGCTTGTACACATTCATTACCATCAGTTTTTCATAGGCTCAGAGTCAGGCTCTTTATCATATCAGCACAAACACAACCAGTTATTAACAATAACTCGAACACAGCAAGATAACTTTAATAATAATAATAATAGTCATAATAGTCATTTATTCATAATAATTATTACAAGTCAATATTTGTGTGATTTGACCACAGAATACATTTTATTAAATAAAAACAATTAAAAATTAATGAAATATGATACATTCAAAATAGATTCATACATTGGTCATATGAAATAACATAAATATTCAAAAAATAAAATAAATTAGGCAACTGCTAATTATTATCTATTTAAATGAATAAATAAGATTTGTAAAATTTAATTCTTATTCTTATAAGCTACGAATTCATCGTAGCTATAAAAAGTTTGCTCAATAAGCCAGCGTTTAAGTTTAATCTTAAATGCAGATAGACTGTGGGTTTCTGTGACATAACTAGGAAGCCTATTGTACACATCTGGGCCCATGACATGTGTCAGTTGCTTAGACGACTTGCTCAATGTGCGAGGCACGGCGGCAAGTCTGTCGCGGGCGCGCGTGGCGTACGAGTGAGTGCTGCCTAGCGTCGCGTATGTGTCATGGTTCTGCCGCACGTACATTGCCACCTGGTAAATAACCAAACATGGCAATGTGAGAATCCCGAGGGATTTGAAGTGGGGTCTCGCCGAGTGGTCGCTTGGGATCCTTACAATCGCTCGTACGGCCCTTTTCTGCATCCAGAACGCGCGTTCCCAGTCGGCCGCGCGCGCCCATAGCTTTATCGGGTAGAATATAACTTCACCAACAGCAAAAACCGGCGGCGCGGCGGCGGCGCAGCCAGAGAAAGAACATTCGATTCCAGAACTGACGAAGGACGGGAAACCACTAAAAACTTGAAGAAAATCATGAATTTATTTTGGTTTCTCAAAAATAGGAAACGAATGTAGTGTTGCCACAGTCAAAATTAAAAAACTCCAAACCGAACTTAAATTTTGTCCGAAATATATGACTAAAAGATGTTTCGTAAAATATCCGGAAAACTGCAAAATGATATATTGCAAGCTGAAAATAGGAACAGTAATCACCTTTAAAACTAATATCACTAGGCATAAATAACGTATAAAATGTATAGTGTGTTTGTGACGCCTTCATTTATTTATATAATAAAGGTTTACCAACAACATACCTACCTACATATTTTTTCATTTACTTAGGTATTAAAAACTGAAATAGGTCCTTTTCTGATATGCAAGTTACTTACCTACTTACCTACAGGTAAACACGACATTTTTAGGTATAACCTTCACAGATCTATTCGATTCTTTTTTCAAAACTTTATAAAAACAACAAATCATTCACGCCTTGAGACGAAACTCGAGTGCCGTCGCGCCGGCTCGGGTTACTGACCTTGCGCAGCTGTTTGGGACGACATGTTGTACTAAGATGGCGGAGATTTTTTGTGATTGTGTGACTCGTTATTCAGTAATAATACATCTCATCTCATCTCATTCTCGTCATCGTCATTCAAAAATACATCTGATTAAAAGAGTTTTTCATTTGAACAAAATAAAGCTCAAAACCAAAATATTTTTAATTGGGACTTATGTCCCCGTTTTTTACCGTTTTTACCATAACCGACGGGGACGGGACTTAATTATGTCCCCGTCATCGGTTTGATGTTAGAAGGTGAACCGATCACAAAATCTGCCAGTTTTAGCATTAAAAAATGCGTAAATGGCAACACTCAGAAAAAGTTTGTTTTCTCTTCATTTGACATAGACATACCCTAATCGCCAGTTGACACACTGCCATCTATCGAGATATTTAGAACTAGCTTTTTTTTTTTAATACGAAACGAAAACCCCTCATTACGTACAAGAAGTAAGTGGTGAGATCCGAACAAAATCATATAAAAATTAAGTCTCGTCCCGTACTTCCACCGTAAAAAAGTGATGCTATCACGAGAAGAGCCACACAAGTCAGCCATTGTATTACCTTCCACTAAGAAGTTGGCAAACTACCTATTCGAAAATTATTCTAAGCTACTTACATAATTCATTGTGTTTGTTTGCATTTTGTTTGTTCAAGTCCAAAGTATTAAATGGTTGTCGACGTCTCGTCATAACCACACTTTATCGGCGAAGCGGACGTATTAGGTACGAGACGAGACTTGACATAATTTTTATTTTATTGCTTTTGTTTGGATACATCTATATATATAGGTAAAATAGTATGCGACATCGCACACCTATCCAAACAGAACGATTAGAATTTCAGTAAAATCGGTTTATTCAAAAATTTATTCGCCTTCGTATAAAAACATCGATAAATAAGTGTTCGATAACAGGTAGAAATTACTCAATCCTTAATTTTGCGTGACATCTATCCGACGTCCCAACCGAATAAAGCGGTTAAAATTAAAATTTTGCACGAACATCAAAAAATGCAATTAAGATAAAACATTTTTTAATAATATCCCAAAAATGTTCGATTTCGGCAGGATTCGAACCCGCGCCTCACCTTCAGTACAGGTGCGCTCTAACCAACTCAGCAACGAGATCGGCGCATGCCTGCTCGAATATATCTGGGACTTCTTACGACTTAAGCGTCGTATTAGCTCCACCTACAGGGGAAACCTTGAAAGGTTGTCCAAACCGGCTCATTGACTAAAGAAACGTTTAGTACGAATGACGAAAGGTGTCGCTTTTGCTATATTCCTAGGTTTTTGCTTTATAGTGCGTTACTCGCACTGGGTAAATCTTCTACGAAAACTTTTTGATAATATCCCAAAAATGTTCGTTAGGGTTAGAGCGCACCTGTACTGAAGGTGAGGCGCGGGTCCGGATTCTACCGAACTCGCCCACCTGCCACCGGCGGAGGCGGCATTGCTTCGACCACCTGCCACCGGCGGAGGCGGCATTGCTTCGACCACCTGCCACCGGCGGAGGCGGCATTGCTTCGACCACCTGCCACCGGCGGAGGCGGCATTGCTTCGACCACCTGCCACCGGCGGAGGCGGCATTGCTTCGACCACCTGCCACCGGCGGAGGCGGCATTGCTTCGACCACCTGCCACCGGCGGAGGCGGCATTGCTTCGCGCGGAGGGTGATCTAATCTTTAGTTTCTTAGATATTATATTGAGTGAAAATTTACTAACCCTCGAGATAAGATTTTGTAGGTACTAACAAACTATGGATCTATTGTGTTGTCCGAAATAAAAGATTTGTATTATATTTTTTTATTATTTATAGCAAAAGCGACACCACCACTAAACATATTCGTACTAAACGTTTCTTTAGTCAATGAGCCGGTTTGGATAATCTTTCAAGGTTTCCCCTGTAGGTGGAGCTAATACGACGCTTAAGTCGTAAGAAGTCCCAGATATTTTCGGGTCGTCGTTCGATCTCGTTACTTAGTTGGTTAGAGCGCACCTACTGAAGGTGAGGCGCGGGTTCGAATCCTGCCGAAATCGAATTTTTTTGGGATATTATAAAAAAGTTTTCGTAGAAGATTTACCCAGTGCGAGTAACGCACTATAAAGCAAAAAGCTAAGATAAAATATGTTAACAGGTGCCCTCGAACTGCACTACAAGGGAACCGCCGCGGCTGCGCAGTTCCGCTGTCCGTCACGTAGTGCGTTTGCACTCTTACACAACCACATTTCTAAGTTTATGCTCTGATGAATTACTTCCAAATAGATTATAATGTTAAATAAAAGTTTTTAGAAAAATATCTGAAACTGTTTCGAATAAGTTTATTACCTAGTATCCACAGAGTTGCAAATCACGCTACAAACTTACTTCGTCACTAAATTCGCCGATAACTTGAGTAGCATTTTTTAAAGGAACTTAAACGTCTTGGTACTGTTTTGAACAAGTCACAGGTATTATTTTCCATTTTTACCATTCTTGACATTCAACATTCGTAACTGCAGTTAATATAGTCCATTCTGCAGTTCCATTTTTCGATAAAGCGTCCGAGCTATCAATGGCGAACTTTATCATGAAAAACTCACCACGCGTTTGGGCTAGAGTCGGGTCGGTAGAGCTCGCTTTGTAAATGTTTTATCTTCCTTCTTGTTCATTAAACCCGTTTATTTATGTACCAATTTTTTTTTTTAATTTACTTACTTATATAACTCTTGTTGATTCTGCTCAGTTTTCGACACTACTATGTACAATTATGATGTGTCGTAATTATCATTAGTGTCAGATTAATAGTACTTACAACTGTGTTTTTGGTCTCTGAATAATAACTTAATACTTATACCGTAGTCGATTTGATGCTTTAAATATATTTTACCGCATAGAAGACAAGTTGCCATCACTTTTAAATGTTAACTTCTTTATTTCCGTACGTCATCATCACAAGGGTACATGCTGAAAATCAGCGTTGTGGGGTTACTCGCAACATTCAGCTGAGCATGCACCTATTCTGATAGCGCAGGAACACGGCACTGACCATCACACACGGCTTCATCTAAATCAAATTTGCATGTTATTTTTTAAGCTAGTTATATGTACTATCTCATCTTGTATATTTTTATGTAATGTGTCGTGTTTGCAATTGTATCTATCATGTAAGTTTTCTTTTTATATTTTTACCTGTCCTGTCTGTCAGAATAAATATATTTACATTTCATTTCATGCCGTGATAAACGGACTATTTTTACCTTAAATCAAATCCCGCGATCTCCAGGATATTAAACCAGCAAGACGGGGCGGCGCCACTTGCCACAGACCACGTGAAAACATAACTATTGCGAGAACAATTTTAACTTTAAGTTGGCTATCCAGATCCTGTGACATCACATCACTCTTTGGGACAATTACAGTCTATATGGATAAGTTGAGAAATCAAATTCCACGTGGACGAAGTCGCGGGTAACAGCTAGTGTAAAATACACAGAAACAAGCGCTGCCCTTCTCCAGGTAGGTTCTTTAGACGCCTTTTACAAGAGTGGTCGATTCTTACACCGCGACCGCCACAAACGGCTTGAGATCCAAAGATTCAAAAATAAAAATTCGCATTGTGAGCTGTTACCGCGTTATTCAGTTGTACCGTCGTGACAGCGTACTGTAGGGGAGATGTAGTCAAACGTACTGTAGGGGAGATGTAGTCAAACGTACTGTAGGGGAGATGTAGTCAAACGGAAACAGTGACAATGGTCGTGATAAAACAAAAGCTTATTTATAAATTTTTTCGAGTGCGACAATCTAATCTGCCTTGTCTCATTAAATAAAATTTTCTTCCTATCTATTCGAAAAGAGGCGAAGGGTTTCTCAATAAGTTGAAGCAAAATGGGTCCTTTCGGTGCCCGTATGTGTGCCCGAGGATAAAAACGGCTTTTGCACTCAGATATCGAAGAGCAAAAATACTCTTTCCGAGATGAGGGGATGAAAAGTTACGTGTTGCACTCGAGTGCAAAGATTTTTACCTCTATCTACTTATTCAGGTACCTTCTTATGTCTACAGTGACGAAATGACTTTTGAATTTGGAACAGTAAGAAATTAATAAATCCCAAAAATTTACGATCCCGACGGGATTCGAACCCGCACCTTCCCCTTCAGCGCAGGGGTGCTCTTTTTCCAACTAAGCTACGTGATCTTATCTAGTCGGCCCGAAAATCTTTGGGAGTTCTTTCGGCACTTACGCCGTCAGCGCCACCTACAGAGGAAACAATGAAGTTATCCAATTCTGCTCAAAGACCAAATTTACATTTAGTTCTTTGACGAGAGGTTTTGCCGTTGCTTGATTCTAAGGTTTTTATTTATTATACTCTGGGTAATTTCTAAGAAATTAATAAATCCCAAAAATTTACGATCCCGACGGGATTCGAACCCGCACCAGTACACACAGTATTTAATTTAAAAAAATGTACGGTATTCGCTTCGATTAAATCCTGGACAGTAATAAAATAAAACCTCACCCACTTCATTAGATAACCAAATTTAAAAAGAACGCGGAAACTTTGTGACATTGTGATAAAAAAAACGCGGAATTCGTTTTTTATCACAATGTCACTTGTGACACAACCTACCTTGGCCTAACCTAACGTATACCTACTTACCAACTTATATAGTCCTCTAACCATAGTATGGTTAGAGAACTATATAAATATAAAAAAAATATATAAATATAACTATAAACATTAAGGGTTAAAATTGTATGTAGGTATTTTGTAATTTTGTTATTACACGTACGTGACCCCCATTACCTTCATCTCCCCTAAAGGATCCTATATGTTTTTCATTCATTCATTCATTCATTCAGGATACCGCCCTTTAGGGGAGTTTTAGAGGAGATTACAACAAAGATTTCTTTGTAGTGAAAATACTACGTAAGTCTTGTTTGCGTGGGTTTTAGCGACAGTGGTTCTGAACTAGAACAAAATGCATAGCACTTCCCTCTACGTGTTGTATCCGTGCAAATACTATACTTATTCATAGCCCATCTTTATAATTAATATCTGTAGGTATTACTTGTGGTTATGATTCCCCAATCACACTGACTAGTTTATCTGTGAATCACACCCTCGGATCACTCTGATATCTTTATTTTCGTTAATCTTTTGGAATTTTTGTTATAAAAACTCAGAAAGGTTTGTGACACTTAGCCAATGTCCGTGACATTGGCAGAATTGCGTTGACAAGACGAACTAACGAAAAAAAAAACAAATCAACATGATTATCGCTACAAAATACCTTTGTTTCATAGTTATTGTATACTCTTTGGTTTCATGTTATTTTAGGCATTTGGAACAGAATGTCTCCAAATTATAAGTTTAGTTAGAAAGTCCCGCACCCCGTCCGCCGCCATGGGTAAAATAACGTTTCCAACGATGAACATGATCATCGACAAGATCATTAACAATCTGATGCAGACCATCATCTTTATAGTCATCTTGTACGCCATGATCTTTGCAGTCCGGAAGATGTTCCACGTCGCACATAACAACTGCAGATCACCGGCGGAGGGGGCCTCTCGTGAGTCGATCTGTGATCTATATAATTCGTACTAAACTAATTAAACCCTTGAAAAATGTACAAGGCTATATATTTTGCTGGCATAATCACGAGAAATGGATTTGGGCTGAAACTTAGCAAAGAGCAAATACCTGCAATAAAGGAGGAAAGCCGTAATAACTACGGCTACCAACATTCTGTCCCATAACAATGCGTGCGAATGAGTAGGCAGGAGCTAGCGACAAAATGCTTCGTTTGGCCTCCTCATAATGATAAGATATAAGTAAGTCTGAGCTGGTATTTCTGCACAGGGACAGAGAACACACAACACCCATTCATGGCAGACGCGTACACAAACAAAAGGAGATATCGAAGGGACTAAAACTAGATATACCTTTCCCATGGGAGCCCAGAATACCCTAAACATCGCAAGTTTTAGCAATGGCTTAGACGGAATTGACTTTCAGGCCTTAGGAGACATCGCTAGTAGCCGCCGCATCGAAGACCTTCGCTTCAGAGCTTGCAAAGGTGCGAGGGGTAAGTCTCTGCTCCTTTTTAACAAATGTTTTACTCGCCATGGTGGTCGCGGTGTAAGGATCGACCCCCTGAACTCATCCCGTGGATATCGTAAGAGTCGACTAATGGAACCTACCAGAGGAAGGACAGCAGCTTCTTTCTGAGTATTCTAAACACTTCTACTGTAAACACCAATCGGTCTGATAATTGTGACGATTATGGCCTCAACCTCTCTTGCTTGATGGAGGCACGTTCAGCTGTGGGCAATGTGGACTATGTGGGCATATGTTTGCTAAACTATATATGAAGGAGGGAGGGTAGTGGGTTTAGTAAAATCTCGGTCAGATATCTCAATCTTCTTTTAATCCAATGTAATCTGAAATATTATAACAAACTTTCAAGATCAATAATACAAATTTTAACCACAAAATAATTTTAGTTAATTAATACAAAGAACAACTATCATTTTAAAAATCAATTAATAATTTCTGGAATAATAAATCAAGTAATTACTTTAAAACAAACAATTAATTTCAAGCTAGTCAAATCAATGAATTATTATGATAATCGTTTTTGATCACGTCCGCACTCGAAGAGTGCCACGGAGCAGCTGAGCTCTTGAAATTACTAGCAGGCCGGTGCGCGGGTTTCGTTCGCGTGCGGTTTGAACAAACTGCAATCGGGTGGTTTTTTGCTTACTGTATTGGCGCGCCGATACGGCCATGCTGCTACTGGCGCGTCCCTGCGCCTAATTCTACTCACGATCTGTAAACGAAAAACAGTGTTTCATCAAATCTTAAGGCCAGGATATTCGAATTTAGCCAATTTTCGATTAAATTTTTAACGATCAAATATCCTTTGTTTTGATTGGACTAAAATTTATGTTGTAGTTGGATTAACATTATTGATTACTAGCTGTTCCCGCGACTTCGTCCGCGTGGAGTGGAGTTGGAGGTGGTCTACCGTCAAAGTAGACTTAGACCTGCAATGATTCTTGACCTAACGGCACATTTAACGTTTTCCCCTCTGGAGCGCACACAAAAATATGACGGGAACATTATAGTAGGCCGTAAGAAAACCAATGAGACCTTAAGCCGAGAATGTCATGGTAATACTAACTTAGGTTAACACCTTTAATTTCTGTCCCTGCGATTTATTAATTGTCAAAGTAAAGCATACGGCAACAGGGGTAGGGATGAATGGTGTACGCGGTTTAAAGACACTTTCGCCTGAGCCACATCCAATGGGAATCGCAGCCTCAATAAAATTTCAATGTGAAGCAGTTACTTTCAGTCGCGTTCCATTGCTCAATTTTGGTAGTGTATCATATTAATTAACAGCATTATTTGAACGCCGACCTTTAGCGTGACATCGTGTCCTGAAAGACCACTTGCGGTAGCAAACTGAGAAACCTTAATGGGTAACTTGTGGCTTTTTCCTGGGTATCGATCTGTATTACTACCTACTATCCTTAATCATTTTTGCTAAAAAATTACATTTATTGAAGCGGCTTGGTAATTTCTCAATGTAATGGGCACCCCTGCCCATTCACTCCCCCGTTTTTCTTACTAACAGGTACATACTTAGCCCTCCCAAGTTACATAATTGCTTTTGCGAACATACTGCCTGTTGTAAATATAAGCGAACATGGCCCTAGTAAATTTTTTTAACCCCCCGTTGTTCTGTCTTACTGGAACATTGCCATCCAAAGCCATCTAGTTGCTAGTTGATCACTCTAATGTACAACTGTTTTTGTGAACATACTGCCTGTTATAAATATAAGTGAACATGGCCCAAGTAAACGTTATTTTTTTAAAGGGGGGGCTCCGCCCCCCCAACCCCCCGTTTTTCTGTCTTACGGGGACATTGCCATCCAAAGCCACCTAATTGCTAGTCGATCATTCTAATGTACCTACAACTGTTTTTGTGAACATACTGCCTGTTGTAAATATAAGTGAACATGGCCCAAGTAAACGTTTTTTTTTTAAGGGGGGGCTCCGCCCCCCCAACCCCCCGTTTTTCTGTCTTACGGGGACATTGCCATCCAAAGCCACCTAGTTGCTAGTTGATCACTCTAATGTACAACTGTTTTTGTGAACATACTGCCTGTTGTAAATTTAAGTGAACATGGCCCAAGTAAACGTTTTTTTAAAGGGGGGGCTCCGCCCCCCCAACCCCCCGTTTTTCTGTCTTACGGGGACATTGCCATCCAAAGCCACCTAATTGCTAGTCGATCACTCTAATGTACAACTGTTTTTGTGAACATACTGCCTGTTGTAAATATAAGTGAACACGGCCCAAGTAAAGGTTCTTTTTTTTAAAGGGGGGGCTCCGCCCCCCCAACCCCCCGTTTTTCTGTCTTACGGGGACATTGCCATCCGAAGCCACTTAGTTGCTAGTTGATCACTCTAATGTACAACTGTTTTTGTGAACGTACTGCCTGTTGTAAATATAAGTGAACATGGCCCAAGTAAACGTTTTTTTTAATGGGGGGGCTCCGCCCCCCCAACCCCCCTTTTTTCTGTCTTACGGGGACATTGCCATCCTAAGTCACCTAATTGCTAGTTGATCAGTGAACATGGCCTAAGTAAACGTTATGTGTTAGCTAACACCTGCTCACTACTGCAGATTTTCTCTTGCTATTAAATATTTTTAGTATATCAAAGAAAACAATTATAATTATCATCATACTATTTTATTAGCACACATTCATTGGTGCACTGTTTACGAATAAGTCGGGCATATGACTAACTGCTTCAATAGTACCTACGTTTTGCAGTATTTACGCCACGGCACCAAAACAATACACCACAACATCACACGCTGCTTATTTACTGGTATAGCACTGAAAAAAGCGGAAGTTCCCACGGATTTTCACTATCGCAGATGGAGAAAGGTTCCAGTGACTCCGTAGCGCGGTTTTACCGTTGTTCCAGCCATTCTGAGGGCTCTTTCATCAATATTCCTCAAAATAAGTCTGCGCTGATGTCGTAGCAAGAGGTTCCACTATCGCAATTCGCTGATATCTCCTACGCATTAATGTTAGATTTGGTTCATCTTTATAAATTAAACATAACGTTTTATGCTTATTTGGGATTAAAACTCTTAATCCTGTCTCCTATGCGCAGCGTTGGTAGGAACATGCAAAAATTCAACTTGATCCATTCAATATTTTTGGCGTTTAGGTGCCTTAGCCAAACATCTTCACAACGGTTCACATTATGTACGTGTACTGATGAGGAGTTTCTTCTTACTGAGTTTTCTTGCTTTATTTATGCTGCTACTATATAATTTCACATTTTCATTTCATTTCGTATTTGAAATTTTGATTTGTTTTGTTTATATACATTGTGTAATGGCATGACACTCCAGAGAGCATGACAGGCAGGACAAACTGACGGATGTGACAGTGACATAAAATAGTGGGTTGATAATGACAGTAGGTCGTATGTTATAGGTAGTATATGGTTAAGTTCGCTCTATGAAAAATTAAAACCAATCTATCCCACGGGAACCATCCATTTTACCGGGATAAAAAGTAGCCTATGTCCTATTCCAGACTATAATCTATCTCTGTGCCAAATTTCATTCAGATCCGTTCAGCCGTTCTGGCGTGATAAAGGAACAAACATCCATCCATCCATCCATCCATCTAAACTTTCACGTTTATAATATTAGTCCATCCATCTAAACTTTCACGTTTATAATATTAGTGAGATTCTACGGTTCAAAACACGATATTTATCACTTCACCTGATTTTAAAAATTACGAAGAAAGAATAGTTTTTTGTTGTTTTTGTTGTTGTACTTCTAGTGTGTCAACGTTTTACTCTCAAAAAACATGTCAGAAAATAGGCAACGACGTTTAGAAGAATATTCTATAGTTAGTTTTTCTCAAAACCTTTTTTAATTTTGATAATAAGCAAAAACTTGATTTTTGGGCTTGCGTTGCTGTGCCCTATCTCACTCTTGTGAACACAAAATTCTATGCCTGTCCTTTTCACAAAATGGATCGAATATCCTGCCCTTAAATGGTCAAAGCAAAACATAAAACACAATACTCATTAGATCTTAAAGCCTCAGCGCTAGTATTAATCACAACATTCGACTTCATAGCCTCAGCGCTAGTATTAATCACAAGATTCGACTTCATAGCCTCAGCGCTAGTATTGATCACAACATTCGACTTCATAGCCTCAGCGCTAGTATTGATCACAACATTCGACTTCATAGCCTCAGCGCTAGTATTGATCACAACATTCGACTTCATAGCCTCAGCGCTAGTATTGATCACAACATTCGACTTCATAGCCTCAGCGCTAGTATTGATCACAACATTCGACTTCATAGCCTCAGCGCTAGTATTGATCACAACATTCGACTTCATAGCCTCAGCGCTAATATTAGTCTTGATAGTCTCAACGCTAAGTTTAGTCAATACGATTCAGAGCTTCAGCGCTCGACGCAACAAATTTTTAGAACCTAATGAATGTTCATCATTCTCTCAGTTTCTTATGTGACCCTTGTCATTGCCGATACGGTTATCTCACTTTAAATGCCGAATCTCGGTGTTTTTCTCAAGTGTTTATGTCATACCTTCCGGTATCTTCCTCGACCATTGATTCGACGGACTTCATAACGACCATGGGGTAAGACTTTCTTTATTTCATATGGTTCATCATATTTTTGACTTAGCTTCGTGTAAATCAACATAACTTCATCATATTTTTGACTTAGCTTCGTGTAAATCAACATAACTGCTCGTTTATCCTGACAAAACAAATCGATAGACTTTTCGGACTGTATATACTGTGGGCAAATGTTTGTTTGTTTGAATTGAACAGGCTCCGAAACTACTAAGCCGATTCCAAAAATTCTTTCACCATTACAATTCTACATTATTCCTGATGAACATATTATGCTATAAAATATACATCCGCTAGTAACTTATAAAAACGTTATTTTATATATTGTCATCGTCTACCTTTTGAACTGCCATGGCAAAATATAATATATCATAGAGCTCTTCAAATAGAAACTATTTGAAGAGGTCTATGTATGATAAACAAAGAAAATGTTATTTTGCTAAATAAGGCCTTCATCGAGTGGTATACATATTCAATTATGAGAGACCTACCTACTACAGAAGAGAACCTAAGATAAACCCAATAAGTATATGTTCAGGTCTACTTCGAAAAACGAACGAACTTTACGAATAACGCCAGATCGCACGAAACGAGGGACGGGCGATCCGTTCTTTTGATCTTGCTTTGATAATGATTCTGACCTTTATTTCTGAAAGATCAGTAACGAATCGTGTCAGTTAGTGAAGCGCTCAGAGCTACAATCAAGGAGTATAAAGATACGCAATAAGGGCTAATTTCGCGTTACTAATTGTTCTTACAGACAGCTGTCTGTTTATAATAATATGTACCCGCATTATATCCACATTCCCACATTTTCATCGATGTCGATGTCAGTTTGTTATCCTTTCTAGATTTACGAAATAATTCCATTAAACTGTAGCTTACCTGCATAGATAGAATAAGTATATATGAAACAATATTGTTTGTTATTTATTTGAATAAAAAAAAACACCTACATATTCAATAGAAAAATAAATCAGGGTAAGATTATCCTTTATTACAGTTTATTTTCGTAGCAGTTTTGCTTAGCTGGAAATACCTGAAGAATCAGAATTGAGAATCAATAAAAATATAAAAAGTAATATGCACTGGTTCTTAGGATAAAAAATCAACTGTTTCCTTAAGACTTACAGTGTGTTTTTAGGGTTCCGTACCCAAAGGGTAAAAACGGGAGCCTATTACTAAGACTTCGCTGTCCATCTGTCCGTCTGTCACCAGGCTGTATCTCATGAACCGTGATAGTTAAACAGTTGAAATTTTCACCGATGATGTATTTCTATTGCCGCTAATGCAACAAATACTAAAAAACAGAATAAAATAAATATTTAAGGGGGCTCCCATACAACAAACGTGATTTTTTTGTCGTTTTATAGAAAATGGTACGGAACCCTTCGTGCGCCGACGTAGTCCGACTCGCACTTGGCCGGTTTTATTTTTAACTAAGGCAATATGGTGGTATATTCCGGATGTCCCAAAACTCAACGTCAAGCCGAAAGCGGAACATAGAAAGTAAAAGTATATTTATTGCAATGACATGTGGAAAAGATGGTACATACAAAGTGAGTAACAATGTCATTTGCCCTTTATGGACATGCAATTATTTGTCTATTACATACATTTTAAATGAGAAAAAACACTTGTAAAATTTGTAAAGCATGGAATCAATATATGTTAATAAAATAGAGTTACACAAGTCAATTTAATAACAGTAATAAAAAAATATATGCTTATTTGTCAAAATTCTTATCGTTCATAAATTCTTTAACTTTATAATAGGTTTTATCAGATAGGATGTTCTTCAGCTTTCACTGTAACATCGCAGCAGGCATTTCTCTTATCAAGAGCGGAATTTGGTTATAAATTGATCGTGCCATTGCAAAGAAACTTATGCGCATCTACTTTTTTTACAGATACGGTTGCAAATTTTGTTTTGGTCTCGTCCAGTGTTGCCAGATCTACTGATTTAGCAGTAGATCTACCTGCTTTTTGAACCGTCTACTGATCTACTGATTTTTTGCTCAAATTTTGTGAAACCTACCTGCTTTTTCCGAGCATCAATAGCAAGTGACTCCATGTCTTTATTTTAGCTCACGTGACAAGTTACCAATGACACAAACTTCACAAAACTGAAACAGATGAATGAAACTGAAGAGTTCCATGTTCCTTCGTTTCTTCCTTCCAGCTTTCACTTTCTTTCTGTCTGTCTTGGTATGTCTGTTCATTGTTTTCGATTGATTGGTCGGTCCGTTCGTTCGTTTGATAAACTTTTGCAAAATGCAAACTGAGTGAGACTGTTTATCCAGTTATTACTCTACTATGCACTAAATAATATATGTCTAAAACCACAAATCAAAGTTCAATCAGACTGAAAACAACTGAGCAAAGCACAGCCGACAGGCCGCCTGGCCACGCTTTCCACAAAGCTACACAGTTTAGGAATGTGGGCAAAGAAAACGCTTCCTAAATTTAAAATAAAAAAAAAACGGGTTAGTAGCTTTGTTGTATGTTTTTTTTTGCATGAAAATACTCGCAAAACACAATACATAGGTACTAATTTATAACATATTAAAATCTACCTGGTTCTTTTCCCAATCTACTGCTTTTTTAACAAAATTTCTACTGTTTTTTTCAGATTCCATCTGGCAACACTGGTCTCGTCTATTACGTGGTACTGCGTCAGATTGCCGACAAAACAAATCAAAACATAGCTGTTTCTGAAATATACAGCGAAGGGAGAGTCAATATTTTGTACGTTTTAAAAAGCGGTTTACAAGAATCCGTCACTTTCATACGAAACATAGCTCTGATACATCTTTTTTGAAATTTGAATACTTTGTCGACGTCAGTTGAGTTCCCCAAAATATTAAGCCGTACCTACTTGATGTTTGAGGCAAACAGGCCGTGATACGCGATAGAATGGTTTCTTCATTAACTACTAGGGAAAGTTTATGTAGGAAGTAAACGAAGCTATTTATTTTTTTACAAACATTTTCTACATGCGGTTTCCAGTTTTTTTTGTCTATGTGGATTCCTAAGAATTTTGTGGTCGTAACTTCCTCAATTGTGTGATTATTATATTGTATGTCAAGATTTGGAATAACAGCATTATCGCGTTGTCTAAAATGAATTATTTTAGTTTTATTAATGTGAATTTTTAAATTATTTTTATCAAACCATTCTATTATAGATGTCAGAGCATAGTTAATGTCATTTCGATAGGTATTAATATTATTACATGTTATAGTTACAGTACTATCGTCAGCAAAAAGGGACATAGGCTGTGTAGGAGCTTTAGCAAGATCATTAATGTAAGTAAGAAATAGCACTGGACCCAGTATGCTACCTTGAGGAACGCCATATCCCATAATACGTTCCTTTGATATGAAGACTTACTCTTCGCGTTTAGTTTTATAATTTATTTTCGTTATGTGAGTTGCCTGTTTTCTAAATACGATTTGATTAATTGTAGAGCGTTACCTCTGGTACCATATTTTTCGAGTTTTTTAAGAAGGATGTTGTGCTGGACGTAGTCAAATGCTTGGGTCATATCGCAAAAAATTTAGCAAACGGGAATGTTTTTGTCGACACTAGGTTTTCTAATTAGAAAACCTAGTGAGGGTAGCTGCAAATAATGTTGCCCCTGCTTCGGAGAGGCGGTAGCTCCAGTACTCGAGTCATCCCGTGACCACGGCAGTGTGTAAACCTGTCGAAACGTCGGGAAAAATAGGTAAATAAACGCGATAAATACCCGTTAAATAGTATTAATAACTTGTTTGAAGCAATGGTGGGGCTGCCCGGATTCTGTGGTGCGCCTGGCATGTTTGCAGACGCACGTGTTAAGGACTTCTTGCTGTGATTCACAATAAGATAACATCTACAAAACGCAGGATGCTGGCCAGCACTAACTATCTGGAAAGGGCTCTGGCTGATAGACATTGCAGTCACCTGCACTGGGTATCAAGCCTCATCAACCCTCATCAACCCTTTGGCCAAACAAATTTATTACATAAATTAATTCATATACATGACATGTACCTTTATTGTTTACTCTATTTTATAGATCGTATTAACTGAATCAAGAAATTTCATTTCATTAAATTATTTACCAGCACTTCTGAAATTTTTATGGAGTCGGTCTTTGCAAAACGGCATAATCTGAGTTATGTGCGTTCAAGATTTGGGCGTCAACACTATATTTTGTGTACTACATTATATACACTATATATTATTATATTGTGTTGACGCCCGACCCGACTTGGTTAGTTATAACTGGACATAGTTAAGTTTCATATATACTTGATTAGATATTATCTTCTGGTTTGATTATATAGGCTTCTTGAATCGTTTCCGAATACACTTACCTCGGGCAGGTTCTGCAGTAGGGTAAAAGCAATTTTGAGAAGACCAAGAGGAGGATCCAGCTAGGCTGGGCAGCGTTTGGGAAACTACGTCAAGTCTTCTCATCGATACCGCAATGATAGAAAACGAAAGTTTTCAATCAGTGCGTCCTGTCCTACCCGTCCTGACCACGTAGCTGAGACGTGGACACTCCGGTAGGGCTGGTCCACCAGTTCAAGGTCGCTCACCCTATTGAAATAACTATGCTCGGAGTTTCTCTAAAGGATACGATTCGTAACGAATACATCCGACAGAAAACCAAAGTCATCGACATAGCTTTAAAAATTAGCAACCTGAGTGGCAGTGGGCCGGCCATATATCTCGTGAAGAACCGACCACCGTTAGGGTAAACATGTTCTTTCGTAAACGCAGTGTAGGACGCCCTCCGACCAGGTGGGATGACGACCTGCGAAAGACTGCAGGCAGATGCTGGATGCGTTTTTTTTTTATAACTTAAAAACAGTCTATGATACATCACGTGTTTTTATTGTATTTTGTGTGAGGTTTTTATTTTTATGCAAAACACAACGAATACACAAGTAAAACATACATATACTTAAAGCATTGCTAATATTTCAAAAAACTAACACACGCACGAGGCATACCTAACCTAGTGTTACTAGAGACTTCCTCCGTCCACGGCTCGAAGCCATTTGGTGGTCAGGTTGTTCGATCCGTGCGATTGACGTCATTCGTCAACTTTGTTCGTTTTTCAAAGTTTTCTTTTTTTTCAAAATTACAGACTTTTTAAGAGCAGATTCCTCTAAAACTATAAAATATATTGAAAAATTTCTCGGACAACTCGGAGCAAATTTAATCAGCTTTCATTTTGTAAGACTGATCATTTCACTAGGACGCATTGTTTCCGAGATATAAGTGAAAAACCGAAAAATTTGACCTTCAACCTTCCCTCCCCCCAGCTCAAGGGCTACAGGCGGGGACTTTTGATATGTTTACCACCTAATTAGTCCAAACAAAGTTACGAAGTCAAAAATAGTGTTCCAAACATTTCCCTCTATAACCCTTCGTTGCCCGGACTATGAGGGAGGTATCATCTTGCTAATTATCGTCAAATCATCAATATGCCTAAGGTCAATTATTATTGTTACACGCACCTTTCACTTAGTTTATTGAATCAGTTCACGTTTTAACCTCATCATGGCAGGCGCGTGCTCAAATATCAATCAATTTATATAATCAATATTTTTTATCAATCTCTTCATAGCATTTATATCACTTAAAGGTGTCCCGTAGTACATCTGTTGGTCCTTCGGCTAAGGGCTACTTACAGTAGACTAATAACAGTGTTCGCGTAAGTGGTTATTACCAGCACACGGATTGCAGTGCACAAGGAGGAAGGATACAGAGGACTGCAAGCAGCACACAAGTAAGATCTTTCCTTTTATTCATCATTGATTGTATCATTCTATCATTGAAGTCTCTATCATTACAACCATGGAAGATCTTGTGGCGACCCAAAATCAGCTCATGGGAGCAATGAATCAGCTCCTTGTGAATTTTAAGAAAGACGGAGCCGATCGAAAGACCACTCCGACACACATATAAACTATTATTATCACTATTATCACCGCAGCAGCGGACCATATCGTTTGAATTTCCCCCGGTGCCAGGTAGCTCATGCCCTCCTCAATTTTCTTCTTGGTAATAATAGTAAATTAGACGAGATGATGCGTAATCAGAAAAGTAACTTTAAAGCTTTCTCCCGTACTACTTCTTAACGTCAATTACACTAATATGACTGAAAACTACGAACTAGAAGAATCTTTGCGAACAATAAACGCGTTGGTCTACTAACGACGCTCTACTCTGGAAAATTGATAGTGAACTACAGGAAGAAAATATGAGCAAACATTCAGCAGGTATTGATTCAGCAGTTACAAAAGTACCTAGAAATCAAGAAAGAAGTCACGCAGAAGATTTCATCCGCAAGCCACAGGGAAAGATCAACACCTCAAACAGAAGTGCCATCATTCAGCGGTGATTATCAAAAGTGGATGACATTCAAAGATCTGTATATCGAGGCTATCCAAAACAACGGGACTATGTCTAATTGTCAAAAAATGCAATTTTTGAAAGGCAAACTCAAGGGAAAGGCGGTACAAATTGTCTTGCACCTGCGTATACTGCAGATAAATATCAAGTACGCTGGGACATTTTTAACAACCGGTTCAGTAACACTTAAATTTATTTTCAACTCATTATCATGAATTTACCTATTTCCCAACAGCAAACAGTAACTCAACTGAAAAATATGCATGACTGTGTCGTCGAATGCCTTAACTCTATCAAAAACATGGGCGTTGATATTAGCTCTTGGAATCCTTTGGTAATGTTCATCTTGGAGCAAAAGCTGGATCTTGAGACAGACAAGGAGTACTGTCAGTTATTGAAAAATCCTAGGGCTCTGCCGACTATCAAGGATTTTACAGACTTCTTAGGAAGCAAATTCACATCATTGGAGGCGTCACAATCACAACGTTTTCCAAATAAATCAATTAGTTCAAAATCAGCGCAACAAACAGACAAACAAAACCATAAATCTAACAATAAATTTAAATGAAATTATAACAATCAAAAACCAATCAATAACGTTGTACAAAAGCAGCAAACAGGATTTCAACTCTGGAAAAATTTAATCGCATATCTATTTAATTGCAAATTTTTCCTGAAAATGAAACCGATGCGATGGAACGCCATACAAGTAAAATTAAAATTATGCATGAATTATTTGTACGATCATCTTGGGCAATTTTTTAAAATCAAATACTACTACTACTACTACGTACAGCTGCCGTGAATGCAATGCAATGGTCGACACAATACTTTACTTCATGAAGCGTTTGCTGACCAGCCATTCACTGAAAACGAACATAACTTCATGAAGCGTTTGCTGACCAGCCATTCACTGAAAACGAACATAACTTCATGAAGCGTTTGCTGACCAGCCATTCACTGAAAACGAACATAACTTCATGAAGCGTTTGCTGACCAGCCATTCACTGAAAACGAACATAACGAGAAAGCTGTTACACACGTGTCTCAAGATCATATTTGGTACTGAAAAGTTATTGGCAACAGCCATGGTGAAGGTTAAGCCAGCAGATGATACATTTATCAAATTGACAGCCTTAATCGACCAAACGCCGCACAAATGCTGAAATTACCTATATAGAGATGCAATGGCGTTATTTTCGGGGTAGGAGCCAAGGAAAACAACTGCAAAGGCGCTTTGAATAATCATTGGTTCATCAATGTACAACGACTATCAATTTGAAACATATGTTTATATCATGAAACACATTTAGAAGACATCATCTAACTAACATAGCGTTTAAGTTTAAATTTACTTAGGCTAACGCATCTTATAAGTTTTTGATCATTAGCATAAATTACCAATCCTATCATTAATCGTACAGCATCTTTACCAACATCTCTCGCCCGGGGGTATGTACTGTGCAGCTCAACCGTGCATTTAGGTATAAGCAAGCTAATAAGGGCTTTTCAACTTAAATATAAAATAACAATCACGCTTTTTATTTTGACACTAGATGGCGCTGCACCATTATTTGTTTAGTAGTTTTGGCGTGATAAAATAGAAAACGTCAAGTGCGCAACTCGCACTCGCGCATCAAGGGTCCGTACAATCTTGTACTCGTAAGTAATCAAACATTTTTTGAGAATTTACAACAAAATTTACGTTTCTAATTTTTTTCCTTTACTTTCTGTTACTGTGTGGATATTTGGAGATAATTTGTTTATACAGTGACTAAATGTTGTATGTCTAGGATCTCGTAAAACATGTACTTAGATGACTTTTAAATAGCCTTGTTAAAATAATTATCAGCTTTTTAAACATTGTTTCTTTGGTTTGACTTTTCATATACATATTATGTACTTGTACGATTTTCAAGGGCCTCATCTAGGCCCAGCCCAGGTCCAGCTGTTAGAAGTACCTACTGTGTAAGAATCTACGAAGTTTTAAACTATATTAACATTATTCTGGTTTCCACAGGATGAAAACCTAACAAATGCCTGTTTGATTAATGTGACAATAGAATAAAGTGGCAGCCCAAATCCAGACTGATATAGGTATGTATGTGTTATCTATATATAATTATATTCATATTAGTTGCATTAAATTAACCCTTTGGTCCACTTTCACAACTATTTATTACTACTAGTTAAGAAAAAACACTTTTTACTCCTTATTTCATAACCGGTTATTAAAATAGAATAAAAAGTGGCCTGTCTTAACTGAAATCCAAAAAAAGTTAAGAAAGGAGAAATATAATTCTGCTTTTACAACTCGCATTATCGTTTAACCTAAAAACCTTATTGTACCTATGAGCCCCTAAACGCAGAAATTAAATCACCCAGACCAGACACAATCAAGTAGATATAATAAGCTCATGCGCGTAAATGTTTAACCTACCCGGGAATCGAACCCAGGACCAGTCGCTCAGAAGGCAGGTCAACACTGAGCCAACTGTCTAGTATTAATACTTACACTGTATTATGTGCTGTGCTAATAGTAGAAATACATATATATAACTATCTGCTGGTCACGGCTTCGCACTCATTGTTTAAGGTTATTTGTATCCCATGGAAACTGATTTATGGGATAAAAAGTATGCTATATTACTCTCCATCTTTTCAACTAACTCCATGTCAAAAATCAAGCCGATTGGTTGCTTAGTTAGGGTGTGAAGGAAGGACAAACAAATAAACAAACAAACACATTTTCGCAATTATAATATTAGTATAAAGTATAGATAAATGATTGGCTCGTAGCACGAGAGGTTTTGCATTTTGAACATTTACGAACTAGTCTATAATATTCGGTGTGGAAATGATTAGGTATTCCATCAGAGAGATTGCGATTGTTCCTTCGAAATGAACGGAAAATGATAATTTTATTCATTTTCAGACATCACTTGCGCCATCACTACGGATCAAGCTCACTAAAGTCTCCCTACAGAAACTGTTTTGCGACATTTGCAAAATGTACATCCTAGCACCTCGAATGTGATACTCACATTATGTGAGTATTGTAATGTTGTACAGTATTTCCATACAAAGTCCATACAAACATTTGTAGGTATATAATTTTATAAGATTGAAGAGCAGTACAAATCGTATTGTCTACGTGAGCGAAGCCGCGGGCGGAAAGCTAGTTTTGCAATTATACCTACTTCGAAATAAACAGAAATTGATAAGTTGATTTGATTACAGGTTTCACCTGCACCATCACGACCAGGCCCAGTTAAAAGAGTTACTACGGATCCCGTTTCGAATAAGCTAAAACATAAAAATTATTTGAAAATAGAAATGATTTTGTTAAAAATAAATAATCTGTAGGTACATAATATATAATGACTGTGTTTATTTATTTGTAGATACAAAATGATATGCTTGATATCGTAATAGAATATGATGTCACCATTGTCGCACTTATTGCCACATTTACGATGGCCCTATCCCCCTTGTCCCTGGGTTCGGCCCCAAAGATTGTCCATGTGTGCGTGAGATTTGTTTGTAAGTGTAATTGGCACGCTTCATTCTAGTAATGCCTGGTCTGTTACGTTCCTTGCACGCGGCACATGCCCACTTTATTTTCTATATCTTTGGCTATGGTTTTTGGAGCTACCGGTTTTTTTTTATATTTCACCGTGCTTTTCCAATCCTTCAACCATAAGAGTTATTATAGTACTAGCCATAGAGAGAGTCTATGACTATAGAGTTATTATAGTACCTACTAGCCATAGAGAGCGTCTATGGCCTGTTCCTCCCAATGCACAGCGTAGCCAGGAGAACCTCATTGACAACTGCAACGGATAGGGATGGGCAAATGTGCGCGCTACCATGCGCAAAATATGTCGATAAAATAGATAGTAATTCAATTTTTGTGAATTTGAGTAGGTACATGGTAGGTCTTAAAAAACTATGGTCTCAATAGTTTGTCCTCTCCGAAATACAATAACTATAAAAAAACTTAGCAAAAGCTAATTCACTAGAAAATCTAAATTAAAATCAAGTTATGGGTAAACAAAATCTTTATTTCTATGAAAAGAAGCAATAGAAAAACCAATCAAATCCTAGTCAAAATGTTGGGTTCCCAATATTTTATCTCTGGCCCTCTTCTTTTTATGGCTGCGTCGAACCTACCATGTACCTACTCAAATTCACAAAAATTGAATTACTATCTATTTTATCGACATATTTTGCGCATGGTAGCGCGCACATTTGCCCATCCCTATCCGTTGCAGTTGTCAATGAGGTTCTCCTGGCTACGCTGGGCATTGGGAGGAACAGACCATAGACGCTCTCTATGGCTAGTACTATAATAACTCTATGGTGAACACGCTGTCTATGGTACTATTAAAACTCTATATGCCTTCAACATTTACGAACGTCACTCTCTAGCCGTTTGTCCGCGACAGTTCTTACAACGTCATAATTAGTCAATTTTTCACGCAAAACCAAAGTTTCAGCAAAATGTTCCAAAATTACAAAGTGAGGTAGCAACCGGCGTCGGATAGCCCAGTGATGGGCAGTGACATCACTTTCCAATTTATCATCGACAAGGTTGTTTCGCACGTCTGGGAGACCGTCATCTTCATTATCATCTTGTTCGCTTTGGTCATCTCCGTCAAGAACATCCTGGATCGTCGCTGCTGCCCAACGTGCCGAAGGCCGCCAAACTGTCCTCCTCGACGTTGTCGATAGGTACCACCTCTTAGGTATTAGTAAAATAACGCAACAAACGGTCATATACATGTGTTCTCTTTCGTCTGCTAGGCCAGGACTTTGTGTCCCTGACATGAATATCATCAATTCCTGGTATATTCAATTTAATCCTCTTCATCACAGAAATTAATCATAATAACACTTATTCTATTGCAGAAAACTGAGCCCAAATGAAAATTGGAACTAGAAAAATATACTTATAACCTATGGAAATCGATAAGATTTTTATGTGTGCTTACCTACTGCTGTTTGTTTTGAGTACGTAAAAACATTTCCATAATCATCATTATACACGCAGGTGCACAATTCAATGAAAGCAGTAAATAGTGCTGAACTATTCACACACAGCCGCAGACATTAAAATTGATTTCTGCAGATCACACAAACAACTGTCCGCAGTTGTAGACGCGTCGAATCGATACATTCAGGGACAAAATAGAATACTGACATAACCACACACGTCCAGCCGAGCCGAATGAACATCCCTCACGCGTCCATGTCTCGCGCCGCACCTGACGGCGCGGCGGCGCTGCGAGCGCATCCTTGACTTTTAGGGTTATATCTAGGAAATTACTCCAGCTATTTCCTATCCTAATTAGCCAAAGGAATAACAAAATAGGCAATAATAAGTTGCTTGAATCAAATTACATTTTTGAGAATATTCACCTCGGTAGGCACTATTAAAGACCGATATAGCTTATTAAGTAGCACTTTTTAGTTATTGTGAAAGCTTAGGATCTCGCAAAGCTTTTAAAATCTGCCGAACTTTTTATTTGATGTTAAAAATTCAACTGTGTCTCGCTGACACGTAAATTATTCACTTTCGATGAAAAATGTTGTAACGTACGTTGTTAAAAACCTGATCATTTTATGTAAGAAAGAAGTATTCATTGGGGTCATATTACGATAGCTAAAACCTTAAAATTCCACAAAAAAAAATCAACTAAATCATATCTACCATCGCCGTCTATACAATTCCGAGCTGCCCTGGCACGCCCTGATAGTTGTATAGACCGCAATGGTAGATAAACAGCCATGAGTATAAATGACGACGAGCGGAGCAAGCCTCGGTAATTTTGAAGTTTGGTGAAGTCGGGTTAGCAACAGAGACAAGGAAGCTAAGACGATGCTATCTTGGGATCGATGGTGCGATCAGCACAAACGTTAGGAATACTAAAAAGATGTAATGGAAATTTTTGTTACTTTTTGGGGTAGTCACAAACAAGTTAATAAGATTATGAAATAAAAATATAACATCGAGAAAAACGAGCTTTGGTGGTGGTTGGTGGTTTAGGGAATCATACTAGCCTTTTATCCAAGATAAAAACGTTGAGTCTGATGTTATGTCTACCCATTTACGAGCAAACCGCTGAAATCGACCAGCATGGTAGATCCCCATATTCTTATATTTCCTGTACGCCGTCTTCCGGACTGGTGAACGGTTCCGTCCCTGGTACTGCCCCTGGTAGCAGTACCAGGTCCCGCGGTGGATTGTCGTTCCTCGCCGTGGGCGGGCGCTGGGTCGGCTGATTTCATTCTGCTCTCAACGCCTGTCATATATAATCATTATTACCTTTTCTTGCCAAATATCACGATGCTAAGTCAACGGGAAGTACCCAATAGGTTTTGTATGCATTTGATAACTTTAAAATTTCAAAAAAAAGAATTAGACGACTGTTACTTTTGATTGCGTTGACTTTTAGTTTGATTTATATGTCATGTGATTATTTGATGGTCATTTCAAAGCGATACCTTCACGCGTTCCTAAGAAAAAATTGTTGACAGGCGTACCTACAACAAAGTGATCATAAAAATAAAGGTTCCTTTTTTCCTTTTGAGGTACAAAACCCCAAAAATGAGAACTTCTTGCATGTAAAAGGAAGAAGAATAAATAATGCTGGACAATCCACATCAACATCTAACCCCAAAGTGTGCGGATATTGTGTGATGCGTATCTACCTACTAGAAAGCTAATAAGAGGGCGCAATGCGCGCCATTTTATGAAAAGGATAGGCATAGGATTTCGCGTTCGTAGAAGCGGGACAGAGCATACGTCGTTGGAACGGTGCAGCCAGTAGGTATTCCGATCACATGTGGACTATATTAGGAATTTTGTAAGATCTTTGTTTATTGCGTGTGCCCCAGGACCCCAAGGACCTAGGGTTTCCACCCCAAACGGCTCGAATAGGTAACCATGGTCAGATTGGCGTATTTTCGCCTTTTTTTGTGGGACTCCGATGATGTTGCTGCGGAGAGACTATACAGGGTTATTAGTAAATTAGTGATATTTTTTTTTTTAGAATTTAGCCTTGGCACCTTCACGAACGTGTTTGTGATGATGGGCTGAACCTGCAGTTCACGTACATATTGTCACTAATTTACCAATAACCCTGTATACCTTCAAGAGCTTTATGCATTGAGAACCAACCGCTCCGTATTCGTTTAGGACCTGTTTTACGCGAGGCCGAATTAAAATTTAGATCAGTTATGAGCCGCGATGTTTGTGAACTGCCGCGGCCCCCGCGGCCCCCGCGGCCCCCGCGGCCCCCGCGGCCCCCGCGGCCGCGTGTCGCGCCTCAAACGGTCGCACGACCGAGTTTCAGCATTTCCGGTACATATTGTACGAACCGTACATATTGTGTCTTCCATTAAATTTGTGGTGTCCTAAAGTAAGTTATTATGATTTTTCAGTGTTCAACATTCCGATGAAAAACTCACGAGTGACAAGGCGCTGCGAATGTGCATAGTTATTGGCCTATAATTGCAACACGCAACTTTCCCTGCCCTTTCTTATATTATGTCTTATATAGCCAGGGGGTTTTGATGGTGAACTAAGACGGCAAACGGCTGAAGAAGAAGACCGTCGCAGACAAACTAGTAGTTCGATTCTCCTCTAATGTTATTACTTATTACTACCACTACTCGTCAATAGATGGCGCTACTTTATGAGTCGCCCGTCCCACGAACTATGACTAAAACTTTAATCTGCAAGAACTGCAGCTCACCAAGAGATGTCGCTAACAGTGTAATGAAACTAATGTGGAAAACTGCGATAAAAACACTGATTGTTTGGCTTTCATTATTTATAAGTTTATTTATTATGTTTTTGATTGCAATAGGTAACTAAGTATTTCATAAATATAGATGACTAATATACTTAACTACTACTACTTAACTCATTATTCTATCTATAGCATATTTACAGTACCCATCTACTAATAATCCGATAACTAGGTTACTAAGTATACCTGCACACTAGCCAAACTCTATGTAGAATTTTAGTAAACAAACCACGACACGAATAGGTAACTAAATCGCTAACAACCTATACATTTTTATTGTAGAGCTAGGCTACGAGGCGAGGGCACTCTGAAAAGTTATTTAATGACGTTGTTGACACGGGACTATTTACAAAAAATTATACCTAAACACCTAACTAATTAAGCCTACTATTTACAAAATATTGCTCATTAGGTACTGTCATAGCGCTTCCAATCATTATGACTAAGCCAAAATAATTTCCCTGAATAGTGCCCGTCCATTGTTATCGTATAAAGTACGTAAGCTTACTTAGAAAAGGGACAAGCTTTATACTTTGAACAAGAAATGCTCCTTTTGAACAGGAATGCTTATTCAATAGGCATGTGAGCGGGTTAACTATGAATCTAGTTTATTTGAAGATCACCCTTAATCTCTTAACTAAGGACTCGTCAACTTCAACCTGGTTAATCCGCTTACATTCATAATGAATTTGTCAAACTACAATCTGTTTTCTGACTGATTGTTGCAGAAGACCGAAAAGAATAAAAGGAGTGAGGCCTTCGCCCAACAGCGAGTCAGTAACGCCTAGAATCATAAAAATAATTGCTGTTGAATCCCTCAGTCCTTCTTTTTCTTCTTCTCTTGTTTGGGAAAGATCTTGTTCATGGGCACGGCATCGAAGATCTTGTTGGTGACTGCCTTGAAGACGCTGCTGAGGCTGTCCTCGTAGGAGTCCTTTAATTCGTTGAAGACTAGTTCTGAGTTCTGGTTCAGGAATCTAAAGGGAAAGGAGACTAGATTACTTGGAACTTAGCTTAGTTAAGGTATTCCAGGAGTAGAATACCTGTCTATTAAAATTTTGAATTGCTAGACCAAAACTTGACGAAAACTTGGTCAAAAAATTGAAGTGATCAAAATCACTGACATTTTGTTTCTTATTGGATAATAATAACCGTTTAAGAAGCTGTTTATACCTACACGGTGAAACATGAGGGGTAAAATATTGAGTTTTGAAACAACGAAGATTTTAATATCAACTAGTTTTTTGTATAATGCAACTATCCTGATTTCACATGATAAAACATTGGTCTGGAAGGTGATCCCACACACAGTGGATTAGATTTATTTTTATGAACCATCACAATTTCTGTGCTGTCGTGTGTGTATCAGGAAGATGATATGTAGTTTGACTTTGACCCTGTCCGCTGTCCGACATCCTTAATAAAATGGAGATGCCGAAAATGTATAAAATGTCGGTAAATATAAATACTGACAGGTTCATCTGGTCCCCGAGCCGCTTGTCTCCGTTGAAGAGGTTGGAGAAGTAGAGGATGACCCGTTCCGGCAGGAACTCCACGCGGTACTGCTTGATGTGCATGTAGGTCTGACCGTCGCGCTTGACTGGTTCACCGACCAGGTCGTGTTTCACCACTAGGTTCACTGGAAAAGAGGTGGAAGCTTGTTATCAACCACGACTAACGACAGATATAAATTAAGAGGAGGTAGACGGTATCCCGGAGACGGACACAGCCTTGTTTTTATTCCGATGAAGAGCGATATTATGCGAATCCACGGCCAGAAGCACGTTGTCTATAAAGCACGCGTAAAGTTCCTCTCTTACCTCTGGCTATAATTATAACTTTTCTGTAGGATAGACACTGGATACTCACTGTGTGAATGTGGTCTCTTTGACCACATTCACACAGTGAGGCAGATTATACAGAAGTTCGAAGAGTAGGTATAATCAGCCCCTGTGTCTGGCCTTTGTGGACAATGAAAAGGCCTTTGACTCCGTTGAAACCTGGGCTGTTCTGGAATCCTTACAGGTATGCCAAGTATAGACCATCGTTTTATCTAGGTGCTGAGATGTGTAATACTGGATGCGGCAAGCTGAAGATAGGGCGCTATGGCGCTCATTAGGGGAGGCCTATATCCAGCAGTGGACTAAAATAGGCTGATGATGAGGATGAGACACTATGTAACTAACCATTGGGATAATTTTAACATGAAGATGATACAGAATATTTAAAAATATCGTGCCATATTTTGTGATGCCATACTCTGTTGACCTCTCGGTTCAATTATTGTAACTGTCATCCACTTAGTCAAATTTTCGAAGCGAAACGTCTAAACGGACACTAGACTAGACAGAGAGTGCACCTGTGCGCAGGACACAGCTGCACTCTCTGTACCCTCACTGCTACTAAGTATTTAAACAAGTAAGTACCAAATCCATAGCTCAAATTCCTTAAAACCGACTCACCCATCGTGATGTTAGCGAGGCCCTTGCCCTGGATGGGCAGCACCAGGATCCGTCCCTTCATCACGTAGTCCGCTATGAACTCCATCTTGGGGGTGAAGGACTCCGTGCGCAGCCGGTACAGAGGCAGCTCTGCTCTGGGAAATATTACTAAGTTTATTTATTAATCTTATTGAGGGCCTATGCTACCTCAAATCAACTCCGCCGGATGTCCATATCATTCAAACTTCTTAATATTCAACTTTGAAAATACATGGTAAAGATCAGGACTTACTTTATCGATCATAATTATGTTTCGAAAACACGATTCCATAAAATTTTCTCTATAGAAAAAAATCGCAGTTAGGTACCTGTAAATTTTTACTAAAACCTTAATTTCTCAATAAATACAGAAGTTTATAAAAATAAATAAGTTTAAAGAACATTTATATGTTGCGTTTTTATCAAACAATGTCCTAATTAATAGATATTAAGCAAAAACTTGATTTTTGCGCTTGCATTGCTCTGCTCTGTCCCGCTTCTACGAACGCGAAATCCTATGCCCATCCCTTTCACAAAATGGCGCGCAGTGCGGCCTCTTAAGGGCTTATACTACGTCGCCATAGGAGCGGGACAGAGCATGCGTTTTAAGAAGTGCAAAAATGAAGTTTTTGCTTATTAACAAGAAAACTACACAAGTTATGGAAAAGCTATCTGAAGGAACCGAGTAATTAGTGATAACCAACAAATTAAAATATAAGTCCTTTCAATAGACCGCAGGGTTCCTAAGATCGACTAAATTATGTGCAATGCTGTGCAATTTCGTTTCTATCGCATCTCTTTGGTTTTTGACGCCTGCAATGCAGGAGGTTGCGGGTTCGATTCCCGCCTCGGGACAAATGTTTGTACGATCTACAAATATTTGTTCAGGGTGTTTTGGTCTGAACAGTTTGACAAGCAAACACGCTAGGTTCGCCTCTTAGGGACTCCCAACAAAAAATTACAGCATGCAAAATAACAAAATAAAGCGGTCTTAAGTCTAGTGTTTTTCTAAAAGGGTCCCACAGCCAGCATGGACTGGGTCGACTAAACAAACAATGCAAAAGCAAAAGGTGAAAATAGAAAAAATGTAGTGGTCACACTGTAAGACTCTGTAGAAAATAATGACGAAGAAAAGGTGCTGCCTGCACTATATAACATGGCGGGTGTGCGGAGAAAGTGAGAGTGATTTCAGAAAGAGACATAACCCATATTATGGATAAAGGCATCAAACAATGTACTATCAACAAAACAAAAGGCTGTCTATTATCTGTGCTTCAGTGTGCGTCTGAAATCGGTATCCTGAGTCCAATTTCCCTTTGTTAAACTATATTCGACTTGAACCGGATCAACGTGTTATGTGCGCTGAACTCGTTCAAAGCGCTGAAATTCAGCGCTTTGAACGATTTATCTTTTTGTTGATCACGTTCAATCCAACGGAGAAATTAGGTCTTAATGGGCACTTCAATCTGCACTGCACTGACATTTTGGGAATTGTATTGAGCATTATCCCTCTGCTTAGAGATGTTTTGCCTTTGCCTTTGTGCAGTATATACATAGTTACTTGTAGTTATTGAGTTTGGAAGTGGTAAGTCCGTGCAGCCGGACGTTCTTGTAGATCTGCGAGATGCGGACAGGGCCGGCGCCCGACTCGATGGTGATACCCGTGACGTGGAGGGGCTCCATCGACGGGACCGACAGCGAGGGGACCCCTGGAAACAACGCCATTAGGATTAGCTAGAGTGTACATTTGGTAAACAGCAAAAGGAGTTTTGCAGACTCGCCTCACGCGGTATTTAGAGATATATCGCGCGTGCGATATATCGTATAATATACTATAGTTATATATCTCGTTAGGTTAACACAACAAAAAATTGTTTTTTTATTTTCACCGCTCATCTGGTGAGGTTTGTATGTCACCTTTCAGAATCGCTTTAGACAGTTATATTGTTATCTTGTCTTTAACTGTGATTGGTCCCTTTCTAGCTAATTTATGATTGATTTAAGTGCTCAGGTCCGTTGATTACTTACTGGGGCTTGTTTACTGGGTTGTCGAAGCATCTCTTCGTCAACCCCACATAACCATACTGTACTCTACATGCAGATGGTATATGTTTGCAGATTTTACTCTAAAAAAAGGTACCTAAAGGTAAGTAAGGTAAAGGAAAAAGGATTACCTTTCTGCATCTTCATGAGCGCGTCGGGCACCGCAGCGATGAGGCAGTTGTTGAGGTTTTCATCGTCGTGGCACGTCACGAAGTTCTTCGCTGGAAACAGAGAAACGTCTGTGTTTACACTTTTATTAGCTTTAATGCATATCTCAGACGTAATGTTGCGTATCTAGTTCCCGATAAGCGTGCGTCCGTCCGTTCGTATTCGCAGACCTTTCATTGCGACTGACGAGTGACCTTGTAACAGTTCTACGGCTACGTAATTTTAGTAATCAACTATTTCGCAACGGCAGCTGTGACGCAGGCTGCATCAAAAGTACATTTAGATTCTCCAATAAACATTCCTCCATTTTAAAATATATTACCGAAAATTAAAAAAAAATATTTTGTACTAGAACCTGTAATTTACTCAATTTTTCTCAATTTTCTGTAATTTACTCGGTTTGCTAGAATCCAAGAAATGAGAGCAAAGGCCAAATTTATGAATAAAAACTTACAAAAACAACAAATAAACAGCAAGGTAACTACTCAATCTAATCACTCAATTTAAAATAAAAACTTCTACATCGCCTACTAGCATTAACACAACGAAAATACTAAAATCGAGTTCGAAAACGGACTAGATGAATTAAATGATAGCATCCAATAAAAATGGTTTCGATCTCCTACGATTTGATTTTGATTTTTTCCTTTGTTCATTATTAAAAGTAATGTTGTTCAATTCTCTACCGAATGTCTCTACCTTGAATCAGGACTCCTAACAGTAAGAAAGCTCTACTTACTTCAGCGAGTCCTTAAAATGCATAGGTCACTGTGACGCAGAACAGAACATGACAAGATCGTAGTCGTAGAAGGAATCATCATGATGATGATGATGATTTGATTTCATATAACGAAGGAAGTGCTTGCAACCAATGTCCTGACTCCCATTTAGAAACGGCCAGGAGACGGGCACGAGCTGCAGAGCTGGAGCACGTTTGTAACAAACAATTCCGTGTCACTCACACAGAGGCCCGTCCCATTGCCGTTGGGACAAAAGAGATTTCGGGGGAGCAGCATCGGGGCAAGCACTATGCCAAGCCGTTCGAGCTTCGTCTAAAATGAAATTTTTAATTAAATTCCAGGAAGGACCAAATTAGAAGGCTTTAAGATTTTTTTCAACTAAAGAACTAGTTGTAAACGGAAGACAAGAACGCTGCTGGTACTAAACACTTACACAATTTTGCGAATACTTAAGCCTCTCCGTTTGACAGGCAGGGAGGCCTGCGAGCTAACCTGACCTTTATTGTATTGTATTGTATATGTATATCAGTTATGTAGTACCCATAACACAAGCTCTGTTTAGCTTGGGGCTAGATAATGCTGTGTGAATTGTCCAGCATTATTAATCCTTTCGCTCCGTATGCACCGATTGCATCCCAGTGGACGCATAGCTTACATAGGTCGGATTCAACCCCACTACAGTTGCATTGTATTTATAATGCAATCTTCCACAGATCAGAGACGCTCAGCCGGTCACACAACTAAGCGCATTAGATAATGAATCGACAATGAGCGTGTCTCGTATAACACGCGAGAAGGTCCACCGCGGGAGGTAGGTAACCACCGCGGGAGGTAACCCGCAAGCGGTTACTGCGGTTACTCTATTACCACATCAAAGAAAGTTCTTGTGCAACTGTTACCGCACATTGTACTAGATGTGAAGCTGGCTGCGTTTGTGGATTGGAATTTACTTATCTTTTTATGATAATTTTTACAAAAACCATCGAGCATTCTAACACGGGGTGCGCTGGGTGCTCTCCACTCCACTCCCTTAGTTTAACTGACTAGATACAAAGCAACAACTTGAATCTCGTAACGTTGACCCCTATTAGAAACAAATGTATCATTTTATACTGTACTGGTTAATTTTTTTATTAATCGAATAGTTTAAGGTCTTGTTTCCAAAGAAATCTTTTGGGAAATAATTTTTAATTTCTTGATAAAAAAAAATAGTTACTTAGTTATAAGAGTTTTAAATTAAACTCGGTATTGAAGCCTGAGAAGAGCACGAGGAGCTTTCCTGAAGGAAAAGACAACTGGAGCACGTGGAGCTTCCCTGAAGGAAAAGACAACTGGAGCACGTGGAGCTTCCCTGAAGGAAAAGACAACTGGAGCACGTGGAGCTTCCCTGAAGGAAAAGACAACTGTGTGGCTCCGAGTTTTCTAAAATGTATCAGTCGAAGCGACGCGGCGGCGGCGACGCGTGACCCGAGAGCTGGTGAGTATCTGGCGCAGCGCATCAGCATTGCTATACAGCGAGGCAAAAATTAAGTGAATAAAATCAATAATACCTTATTTCTTTTTTGATATTATTTATAAAGTTTAAGTGTCTAAAGTTGTTGTGTGTGAAAGTGCTTCATAGGTCCATAGGATCACTTTGTTCAAAAATCGTAAATGTGTTGTTAATTCACAAAAAAAGTGTTTGATTACTTAAGAGTACAAGTTTGTAGGGAACCCTTGATGCACGACTCTGACTCGTACGTTTTTTTTTATAATAAAGGAACAAATTAGAATTCGTATTTATACAATTAAAATTGTATATATTACGCATAATTTTCGTATTCAATTTATTCTGGACCGATCATTATCACCACTCAAATTGAATGCATGCTGCAAATCTGCGTTGTGGGTGGTTTACTCGGCACGTTCAGCTGCGCGTGGAGGGAGGGACCTCTTCTGATAGCGCTGCCTTCTGTTTACTTTTGTATCAGAATAAACGTATTTCATTCATTAATTCATTATAAATGTTAGTTCTAATTGTAATTTTCTTTGTCAATGATAACATAAGATCCAAACGAGATTATCTGAAGTGAACCCAAGCAGAGGTTCTCGAGCCTTCCGCGGAAGTGAAAGAGCCCTGGGAGCAGTGATCGATGATGGAGCGCATCAGCGGTTCTCCTTGCTGAGATGTGCAAGTGCGACCTTGTTGGGCAACAGTGACGACATGGAGGTTTCCGACGGAGGTGGCGAAATGTTACCTACCAAATGTAAATAAAATATTATTTCTGATCCTTTTGTTGGTTATTCACCTTAGACTTAAGGTTTCCTTCAAAATATCAAATCAAATAATAATAATAATAATAATAATTATACATACTATAACATTTATTGGACACAATTACAGTGTTTCAGCATATAATTAATATTTATTTATCTATTTAGTATATTATAGTTATTTTATGTGTATATCTAGTTTATGTGTTTATTAGTCTATCTTTAGTACACCCCCTGCCTTTCTTAAATTCACATAATTCTTTCCATCCAAAGGTTGCCTGGAAGAGATCGCTTCTAAGCGATAAGGCCGCCCATTGTACTTGTCTCATGTAATGTCTTTTTGTAATGTTCTTTTTCTGGTGTACAATAAAGTGTTTTTGTATTGTATTGTATTGTATAATTGAATCCATAGGGTCCTGAACTAGCCTAGGCTGTATTTCAGGATCCAAGGCTTCTCCTTCATACGCTTATACGTAGAATAGCAGAAGTTCTACGTTTTGTCGAAATTCGAGATGTTGTCAGACTTTCCTCACATAAACACGAATGTTGCCAGTGATCCACATTAAGTTAAAAACATATTTGGCATCTGCGTAGATTTCTTTGTATTTAAGAGCGCGATAATTGTGAAAAAGATAGGCGTAGGATTTTTTCGCGTTCATGGAAGTGGGACAGAGCAACGTCGTCAGTGCAAAAATAAAGTTTTTGTTTATCATCTATTAATTATTCAAAATATAAGCATTAGATAGAAAAACTAAACGATTACTTATATAAAACATTAGGCTGGCTAGGTAAGTATGTAACTTGTAAAAAGTAATGTGGTGCTGTCGCTGATAATTTAGAGGATTTCAATTAAAACCGTTTTTTATGCGAATTTTGTATTTTTAAGGTTCCGTACCTCAAAGGGAAAAAAGGAACCCTTATAGGATCACTTTGTTGTCCGTCTGTCCGTCTGTCAAACCTCTTCTCAGAAACGCGTGGAGGTATCGAGTTGAAATTTCTATCATATAGTCTAGTTTGTAACTTCTTGAAACCGCAATATAAATCAAGTTTCTAAGTCAAAGCAATCTAAAGTAACAGCCGTTTATGCGCAATTTCTTTAAAAATTTCAAGAAAGTCATGCACGTAATAACCTACAGGGTACTTCCTGTTCACCTAGAATCATAATATTCGGCAAGAAGCAACGTCCTAGGATAGGATAACACAAGTACGAGTAAACGGAAAAATGCGGAAACCGTAAAAGTTTTGAATGTGAAAATTTACGTTCGTTACCATAAATCTAAGTGTTTAAAAATAGGTACACATTTTACTTGATTTTTTCATTGAGCGCACTCTTAAGACTAGAAAGATAAGCCGACAGATAATGAAAAAATATTTGCAAGAAGCTTTGGTGCCATCAAAAGCGGAAGATCCATGCCAACACCATCGCGTTGTCACACAATGGTGAATCGACTGCATTGGTATGCCGGCTGCATGCGAGCAACCTTGGACCTTCTGCTAACTGCCGATAGGCTCATTATCCCTGAGCTTTATTGGCTCCGTGTCGGCCTAGTGGCGCTCTGGGCTTCAAGCTGAAGGTCGCAGCTTCTTTTCCTATTCTGGTTACACTGTCTAATTATTTAGACGTGAAGCTACAGACTTCAAAATGAGATTACTCGGGTACGCATAAATCCATCTCTCGAGCAAGTGGTTATGGATTTCGTACTACTCGTAACATTACAAAGGCGTTAGTGTGGCGTTGGGAACATGTTTGGCCGAACAGAACACCAAAACTACCGAATGGATCGGGCTGACATTTTGAACACACGAAGTTCTTGACCAGGAATCACGTTTACAGGCTAGGTACCTACTCTTATACCAAAAAAACGCGTGCGAAGCCGCCGGCAGACACTAGTAGTTAATGATGAACTGAATATAGATTGATACATGTAAGGCCGTGGCTCGTCTGCTGCATTTAGCTGCTGAATAGTTTATTGTAACAAGTATTCCATGAACTGGATCGAACCTTAGTCTTGTCCATTGGCCCTCCCATAACAAATGCCAAACATTACAAACAGAAGGGTGTAATAAAAAACATTAAGCAGTTAGAATATGAACAATAGGTCAGTTTAACATACTGCCAGCAGAGCACAGCCAGGTGCCTTGCCTCGGCTACGAACATACTGCCAGCAGAGCACGGCCAGGTGCCTTGCCTCGGCTACGAACATACTGCCAGCAGAGCACAGCCAGGTGCCTTGCCTCGGCTACGAACATACTGCCAGCAGAGCACAGCCAGGTGCCTTGCCTCGGCTACGAACATACTGCCAGCAGAGCACAGCCAGGTGCCTTGCCTCGGCTACGAACATACTGCCAGCAGAGCACGGCCAGGTGCCTTGCCTCGGCTACGAACATACTGCCAGCAGAGCACAGCCAGGTGCCTTGCCTCGGCTACGAACATACTGCCAGCAGAGCACGGCCAGGTGCCTTGCCTCGGCTACGAACATACTGCCAGCAGAGCACAGCCAGGTGCCTTGCCTCGGCTACGAACATACTGCCAGCAGAGCACAGCCAGGTGCCTTGCCTCGGCTACGAACATACTGCCAGCAGAGCACAGCCAGGTGCCTTGCCTCGGCTACGAACATACTGCCAGCAGAGCACGGCCAGGTGCCTTGCCTCGGCTACGAACGCCTTGTTTCCGGGATAAAAAGTTAAGGTGGTCCGGCGCGAGATTAATTTTTTTTGTGGCTTTTTTTATAATTCATTATTTGCTGAAATGTAGGTACAGTAGGTCTTACATTAAAAAGTCTTAAAGATTATTTATCGGGTATTTATCGTGTACCTTTAGTTTTGTTTTGCCCAACGTTTCAACCGCGTTACAGCGATCGTGGTCACGGAGCAACCTGCAGGCAGTCTTTCGCAGGTCGTCATCCCACCTGGCCGGAGGGCGTCCTACACTACGTTTACCGAGTCGTGGACTCCACTCACGCAACACGTTTACCCCAGTGGTTGTGGGTTCTTAACGAGATATGGCCGGCCCACTGCCACTTCAGGTTGCTAATTCTGAGAGCTATGTCGATAACTTTGGTTCTCGGATATGATAGTAGTTTGAAATGTAATTTTTATTTTCACATCTTCCAGTTAGTATGCTAATAAATGAACGAATAACAATAACCTCTCACTCAATGCTAGTAAAACCAAATGCATAAAATTCATGTTACCAAATGTAAGAGAACTCCCAACTAAGATAATGCTAAAGGGTGAAGTAGTTGACCTTGTAGACTCAACTGTTTTCCTAGGGTTACATATTGATTCATCTCTTCAATGGAAACCACAAATTGATGCTCTTGCAGGCAGACTTAGTTCAGCAGCCTATGCGGTTCGAACAATTAGATATATTACCGATGTAGATACGACTAGGTTAGTTTATTTCAGTAACTTCCATAGTATAATGTCTTACGGTATCTTGCTTTGGGGACGCGGACGGGCAGCCGACATCCAGACTATCTTTTTCTTCAATACCGGGCTGTACGCGCAATTTATAAAGCTACGCGATTCTTTGAGGAATCTATTTAAAGATAAATATTTTGACATATTATATATAGTATACTACGCACAAAAATAGAGATGGTTTTTTGAAAGAATGTGATGTTCACAACAGAAATACAAGAAACAAGAACAAACTACACATTCCATCATATAGATTACGAAAGGTAGGCAAATCATTTATGGGAAATTGCGTACGTTTCTATAACAAGCTTCCATCTGAAGCAACTGAGCTCCCTATTCGTAAATTTAAACAGTACATAAAACAAAATCTTATCAAGAAAGCCTTTTACTCCATAGTATATATATAGTACATAGATAATAATCATATCAATGACGTTAATGCTTGGCCAGATGTCGCCCAGACCCGCACCGACAATAGTATTATGGGAGAACAATAATCTTAAGCTTAGTTTTATATGAATATTGACCTGTATTTAAATCACATTATATTAAGACTTAGATAGGTAATTAATATTGTATTACCTACATTTTAAGGATTATACAAACATACTAGTTGTTTATTTTCGCTTCTTCCACAAGTGGACAAAAAATTGAAGCGAACAAAATCAATAACATTTTGTTTCTTGTTAATTACTATTTATAAACTTGTTGTTTATGTATAAAATTTGACTTGTCTAAGTGCTTTTTTGTAAACCTAAAGAAATAAAGTTATTGACTTTTGACTTTTGGCTGACTTGCCCGGTTTGTCGGTCAATTTGACCAGAACCAGGTTTGCTTACCACGACTCTATATTTGAAGTGAGAAGAGCAACATCCAGAAATTAATTCTAAAGCCGATATACTAATACCTAGTAGCATTTTTATGAAGACCTAGGTAGGTAAGTACCTGCCAACCATAATGATAGCACAATCTAAGTAAAACTTACGCAACGAGTTGCCTCCAACGGCGGCGACCCCAGCCACCAACAATAAACTTTTCATAAACATTAGTAACTCAGTCTATAAAACTTGTAAACACTCCGTCCGTCCGTCCGTCATGCACGAGTCACCGCTACTGGACGCCCGCACCGCAAGGGGGGCGCTTTATACCACTATGCAATTTAGATTGGGGGGTGATAGCGATATAGCTTTTAGGAACTTTTTGACATTTCTAGAATGAAAATGATATGTTATGATTTAGCTTGATCAGTTTGACATGGGTTCAAGTTATAGGTAGGTATGTTATTAAATTAGGATATGTAACAGGTTTCTTCGGATGTACGGGAAACGGAAGGGGATTTAGTTACAGTTTATCAAGGAACTTTGAAACTTTGATATTTGTTTTAAGGGCGTCAAAAATCCATTTCTGATGTGCACCGCAAAAACTACCATAGTTTAGGATCTGTTCAACACAGGGAAAGGCAATGAGTGTCCGGAGCTCGGACGGGCTCAGTCTCAATGTAGCTGGAGGATGAGCATTATTCCAACTTTTGTCTCAAACAGGGAACGTATCTTTTGAAGCATCAACCAGTCACCACACCACTGCGTTGCCGAGGTTGTTCGTCAACGACCAATCTCGTTCTTTCACCATGCAGCTCCAAGCCCTGTTCAAGGCCAAACTATGTAGACATGTAGATCAAATACCTACCTAAAGGTACCTGGTTTACTTTAACTGAACTTTACCTTCTTTTCTTAAATACCAATAATCTACTTGATATCAAATCTTACAATAGTATACCTACCTCACGTCATTAGGATTAGACTAATGTGTCGTATTTAGGATAGCTAAGGGACATTCCGGGAAGTACCTGTAATCCACTTACTTATACTAATTAAGATATTTCTGCTAATGTAAATAACTTAGTAACATTATAAAATCGAAAGTAATTATAAGTAGGTATCTGTTACCTTTTCACTCTTAAACGGCTGAGCGGATCGTAGTGAAATTTGACGGGAAGTTTATGGTATGCTGCGAAAGGATACATATATTTGACAGGGAAGTTTATGGTATGCTGCGAAAGGATACATATATATTTTTTTAATGAGAAAAAAATAAGGGTGAAGCCGTGCGCCGGGAGCTAGTGGTTAGTCTATACTCAGAATCATACCAGAACCAAAATAAATGAAACGGAACTTAGCAAACAAACACATTTATTTTCTACATCATTATTATGTACCTACATAAATAGTATAGATATAATCAAACCGAGTATTTCCATTTCTCAATAGTTATTGTAATACATAAGTAATTTTCCATGCAGTGAAATGGCCATAGAACTGTATTGCTGCTATCATTGACCTTTCTCGATATATCGCAACAGCGATTTGTTGGGTCCGTGTGTTTGCATATTGCTCCACGGCGGCGGCGGCGGCGGGCGGCGGGCGGCGGGCCAGCTTCTACCGTACCACTACGCTCGCAGGGCCTAACGTAGACCCCTTATTATTGTTGAGAAGATTAAACTCCGTGAGTATTATATCCTTAGAAAGATTTACCAATTATATGGTAAAACAAAGAATGGTTTAAAAGTTTATAGGTATCAATCTAGAGATATTTCCCGAGGCGAGACATTAAGCGCATAACGTCATAAGAACAAATCTATTAAAATACGATGTTATTTCAGTCGAACCTGTTTATCATCTCAACATCACAGTAGAGCAATTTATAAATTCCAGCATATTCTGTCCTCAAAATTCTATATAATCAATCCAAGTCCGCTGGACAGTTCGATGGACGTTCAACTTTACCTTCGATCCCACAATCCCAAGGTTAAATTACAATAACGTCGTCTTTATCCACATTATTGTAGCAATATTCTTCCGAGTTCTCGAACTCTTGGTATCCTTTCTGGTACTTCAGGGCCAGTGAGTTCCCTGGCAGCGCCGGGCTGAAGATGGAGTGGCCCATCTTGTCCAGATTTACCACACCAAAGTATATTGTTTCATTATTAATAGTAACCTCTTTGCGCTTCTCGTAAATAATCAGCGGTTCTCTGATGGGCAGGAGAATCATAACGTCTTGGTTCTTCTTTCCGAGGGTTACTTTGGCTTGTATTGTTCCGTTGATTCGATCGTCTGCTCCGATTTGCGAGTTCATAGGGAGAAGGCACTCTATACATCGTATTTCGTTATTGTGGTTGCTGCAAAGAGGAACAGGGAACAGTCTATCATTGAGGTAAAACCTGTAGACGCACTTGTGGTCTTGTAGACTGGTGACACTGGCTTTGTTTTCTATTCTAGCTTTCGCCGAGTGACACTCAAAGTAGTTTTTCTGCCTGAACTCTTTTATTTCCTCTAGGTTTTCACTGTCGAGGTCGTTAAATGTCATCAATCGTTCGTTGGAGTCGAATATTCTGAAGAGGGTGTCTTGGGAGAGCTGCGTGCTCGATTCTGAATCCTCTTTGATAGGGTCGAGAGACATTTTCCTTATAGTGTTTGTAAGACCTGCGATGGATTCCGTGAAGGGTTGAAAGTTTTCATTTCTGTAATATTGCTGGACTTGACCGGATCGCTTGGATGGTTGTTTTCTGGGAACTCTGGGCATCGAGACTAGTGTTTCCACGTCAGGGTCCTTGACAAAATGCGTAGGATTTCCAAAAGCAGTACTGTCGCCACGGCATTCCTTGCAATAGTCATTGACCTGACCTGTCCCGTTTTCAGATGGTTTAGATTTGTTTATGAAAAAATCTGATTTTGTTAATTTTTTACGTGTTTCAGACTTTTGTTCACGGATGCTTCCGGTGGAACAGCTCTTGCCATCGTGTGCCGGGGTGATGGAAGATAATTTCTTCGACTGCAGAACCTTTCTTTTCAGCTTTGGTTTACTGCTCCCGGGTCTTGACGACGATGACTGGTTGGAAATCCTTAGTTTCTTCGATGGTTCACTGGCTTTTTTACACGAAGACATTTTTTTTTCTATTGTAGGTTCATCTACTGTTTAGCAATGCGATATTAAACACAAAATCAATTGAACACTATTTATGTATGTACTGAATCTCGACTTTTTTATTCACGTAGATAGTAAGTATAGGTACATAAACACGCAGGAGAAAATTCAGCAAAATCTACAAGATCATTTCTTTATACATCAATGTTGACATTATTGGAACCATAGATGAATACTATTATACGGGGAAATTGGAACTATGATGTTGACAAGCAAACCGTTGTCATGGTTACCAAATTACATTCCATTCCACTTTCGTTAACAAACCGTAGATTGAGTATTTTACCTATAGATGGTTGGCATGCATGCCCACAAAAAGGGACAAAGTATACGAAGTGGTGTTGCCATGCAATTTTTTTACTCTGACTTTAGGTTCGTAATTTAATGTCTGGTAGGTGGTATTTTAGTATCATACATCATTAAATTATGTAGGTACCTACGTATGCGGGAATATATAAACGATTAATTTAATGAGCATAGAAATAAAACAATGTTTATCAATGTTAAGTTTCGTTTAAATTTATTAGGTACCACCGCCACATAATACGAGCTACGTGTAAGTAGACATCATTTCAAGTACTAAAATATATACGAAAATAATGTCATTTTGAAAATAATATTCTTGCTAGAGAATCAATTCAAACATTAACCAGGCACAGACTAACAATAAAAATTGCACTTTGGAAATCTCATTTCTTCTAAGTAATTAAATCTTACACTTATAGTATTGCTAAGATAAGACAACCATTATACGAAATTCAAAAGCACTTTTAAATTATACTTCAGGTGCAGAGAAAACCAAATTAAATTACACTGGTACGTCCTAGCCTATGTATCCAAATATTTTATATTCTGTTATAATTATTATGACCAGTCTTTAAAACGATTATACTAATATTTATTCTCCACAAATCATAGGATCACAAATCAATCCGTCTTTATTTTTATCAAAGAGCCTTAATCAAAATATTTCTATAAGAACCTGCCTACCCAACTTATCAAAATGTACCTTTTTTAGTCTTATATTATTCAATTATATATTATATATAATATTAGCACCTTAATGCTAATACTAGTAATTAATAATATTAGTACCTACTACTATTTCATACAATACCACCTTAAATACACTAACTAAACGGTACCTACTTACCTACTTATTAACTTACACTGGTGGTTTTATTCATACTGCATTGTATTTCTCTTACAAACTCAATGTTTTCATGATTTTCCTTACGTACTTTTTCCGTAATATTTATCTAACATGCCTGAAATTAAATATTGAAGCATTATTATGAAAAATATAATTAGTACTATAGTAATAGTATCATCATCATCGTTGCTTCAGATATATATCGTTGAGAGACGCAGGAATGCCCGCAGAGTCACTCTCCCACATTTAATTAGCAGAAAATATCATTAGGTCGAGAACAACAAATACTGTGATGTGCCCGGCATATTTGTTTAGCAGCTAAACAAATATGCCGGGCACGGTATGTATAAAAGCTAAACTTTAGCTGTTATAAGAGCTAAACAATGAAAAAACTGGCACGATGGATGAGACAGAGAAACATTCATTCTATCTGATTTCTTCTTAGGCTACAAGCATATATTTATCTCTCTCTTGTGTGAATGAAATGGGTGTATGTAACACCTCTAGTGCCTTGTTCCTCCAAGAAACAAACACTCATTTTAGTGTCAACTAGAGCGAGGTTCCTAGCGTCATCTATCGGTGAATAGCTGTACCAGTCACCTTGCCAGGCGCGCGCTATGGTTTTTCCAGAGATAGCAGTGTAGTAACACTAACTTTCATACGTGTAGTTTTGCGTTTTACACGTTCAACTGAAGATGGCGTGGCAGAAAAATAAAGCATTTGTATATAACGGAGTAGGCTCATTATTTGTTAACTGCGGGCGTATCTAGGTAATGCCAGATGGAAATACAGCTCTGAAACACAGACCCAAGCCTAGGGCTTCTATCTACACGAATCGCGAGACCGCTTTTACATGGATTATGTGACCTTCTTGTACCAATCTGCTACTCTAACTCTACTAGGTACTTATCTGAATTCCTCCATTTCTTCTCTGTCCTCCTGTAGAATTGATCCAACGTCAAAACATAAGACGCTTGAGATTCGCATAAAGTAGAATAGGCGCATTGCAAAAGATTAATAAGGATTTAACTCCGAAATACAAATATAATAGGCCTGTATTAGGAAAGCTTGCTCAGTGATCGTACTTTGCAATTATATTTTACTAGTGGTCGGCCCTGGCTTCGCACGGGTATATTCTATGGCCTATGTGTGTTACTCAGTGCTAATGTAGCTGTCTAACGGCAAGAAGTTTTGAAATCGGTTCACTAGTTTCCAAGTTTATTCGTTATATAAAAATACAAATCTTTCCTCTTTATAATATTAGGTATTGGTGTTGTTAAAGTGGCTTTTAGGTGTGGAAGGTAACAGACAGACAGACAGGCAGAGTTCCACACCTAAACGTCTGATCTGAACGGATCTTAATGAAATTTGGTAGAGACGTAAATGGTGTCCCGGGAACAGACATGTGCTAGTTGAAAAGCGCGTTCGAAGCCGTTGGCAGCAGTTAGATTTACTACATACTTTTTTGGTTAATACTCTTACTTATGTACCTATAAAATATGTATTAACGGTAGCGGGAATAAAAACTATTGAGTTATGAGGTAAGTCTTCAAAAACTCTAAAATATAGAGTCTGTTGATGTCTTTTGGTACATTTTAGCTTTACCTAATATATTTTTTTCGCTAAAATACGCGGTACGCGTTCCTCTTTGCAAAGCAACAAACACATACCTATGTACCTTCTTAGTAGGGAGGTATGTCTACAACCGTTCGCCCAAAGTGGCTAACTTGTTTCATTTCGATGCTCCATGGGCACACAATCACTGTAAAAGCACTTTCGAACTTGCAGTGGAACTGTAAGTTAGAGCTCGGGGTTCGTTTCGACGCGATATTACGATCTAGAAGACGTCCTACAAACGTTGGATCCTAAGGAGCGTATATTGTTACTTATCTTATATAGGAGACTAGCTAGGTGCGCAAGACATATTGTAGTGCCCAAGTGTGTGCGCAAACACAGGTACACTATCTACTCTCTTTTTATCACTATCCGATTGGAAAGAGCGAAAGTTCAAGTAGTATAACTTAGTCAGATACTTCAGAATGTTATCTATTAGCGTATGACCAGCTTTCAACTGTAGTTAAAATGTTTAGGTACATTATTGACAGCCCTGATCTACTAAGCCAGTTGCTTCGTCTTTACGTGCCAAACAATTATATTCGCGGTAGAAGTCACAGGCTCCTCGCTCTCCCACCTTGCCGTACTGTAGGACACCATCAATCGCCGCTGCCTCACGCTCTCGACGCCCTCAACGAGTTACTTAATTTTTTTCCAGACTGCGATATATTTGCGGACGAATGGATGGACCTAATGTCTATTGTGAGAGGGATGAATGACCAATGTATAATTTTAATTTTGACATTTTTATAGAAAAGTAATAATTATTCATTTAATTCTGTCTTATTTTTAGTGTTTTTATTGTTTGTATTTAAATTATAATTAATTAATTAGTGTAATTGGCAATCACCACCGTTCTAATTAAATAAATAATTAAATGACTAAAATAAATAAAATTAGGCATCTTTTCGCATTTACCAGGCTTCTCCTTCAGGTATCCTTCTTCATGATAGCCAAATCTAAAAAGATTTGGCATTTACCAGGCTTCTCCTTCAGGTATCCTTCATCATGACAGACAAATCTAATAAGATTTGTATGCTAACAGATATTAAGTCCTAGATTCTGCCCGCAAATTAGCACGCGTTGCTTCCATGGAAACCTTATAAGGTTAGTTCCATCCCGTATGATTTATGGGATAAAAAGTAAACTGTGTTTGATTCCAGGCTTACGCTATGCAAAATTTTGTCTCGATCCGTTCAGTAGTTTTGACGTGAAGCAGTAACAACTAGTAACAAACATCCATTCATCTAAACTTTCGCATTTATAATATATATATTAGAGTGATGTGAAGAAAATACGATTTGCTACCAATACAAGCTGCCTGCACCAACAGTCATGTTCTCAGTATAGTTTGTTCTTTGTTTACTACAAAATATCAGATTATCTAGACGATAAAAGATCTTGGCACAACTTTTGCTCCAACTCGAAAACTAACATTCTAACAAGGTAAAGGTTTCTTGTTCGCTTTTTTACTTTACCTTAAAAATATTGAAGTGAACAAAAAATCAAAGTGATCACTTTATGTTCTAGTTTTAGATATTATGTAATTTAAATTATTGTGGCGTGTCCAAGAGTCCTGTAAGGTCTAATGGAAATAAAGCAGTGTGATGTTTGTTCCTAGACACTGAATAACAATCTGTATAATTACTATGATAGTTATTGTATAGTTTGTTGTTCAGAATGCATGATCTGTCGAACAGCTGATTCGGATGCGGTGCATGCGGCAGTAAGGCCGGCCCTAGGGTGGCCAGGAGGCGTGAGCTTTAGAGACATTCAGGACCCTTGAACTAAAATCAACCAGCGCTACATCCTCATTGTTTTTATTTGTCTTGGTAGTGACCATTGAAACCCGCATACTGCGAAATTGGACTCGTAAATACAAGGGCCTGTGCAGGATGGATAGATAGACAGACGTCGCAGGCTTTGTGTAAGGGTCATGTAGGCCTTTAAGAACGTAACACTAAAACATATGAACAATCCTTTACCAGTAGATAGCGCTTTAACTGTTATTTTTCCTGCCGGACGGCAATCAAAATAAATCTCTTCACTTCGTATACGACGCCTGTTAGAATTTAAGCGGGTAGTACTATGAAATATGTTGCACTATTTTTTACTTGTTTCGCACTTGCTCTATTTTGTAAATTACATGCCTCTACAGATACAAGAATACGTTGCAAATACTTCAAATCTGCATTCAAATAAAATCAAATAAATGATTATGATTTATCAAATAAATAAATGATCAATTTATCATGTTTTTCCCGTTAGAAATTATCTTGGAATTATATTTAACTTTAAATTGGTCATAATTCCTTTATTTCCTCCTAAATATCTCGTTTCACCACAAGCCACAGTCACCCTACGCCCACCGACGACGCCGACGTTTCGACCGCGCATCTCTTCGGTTCACTCGCTGCTCAGACCGATGTGCACGCGCATCCCCTTGCTCGCTCTGTGGAGAATCCGAAGAAGAAAAAAGAGGTTCCTAGCGTTTAGGCGGTTCTTCGGCAAGAAGAAATAAACTTCTTATTTAATTAAAAAGTATTGACGCGATACGCAGGAAAATAACTTTGAAGTTAATTAAAAACTCTTTTATTTTTTCGTCGGAGTAAATGAGAAATATTTCAAGAATAATACCGAAAAGGAAATCACCAGGTTTATTTGTTAATAGAAACAGCAAATATAGAAGATTCGAGAGTTCATACAACAAAGAAGTCGAAGAAATGACAATGAAGAAGTTTTTGGTGTTTGCTGTTCTAGTTCTGGTGAGTTGGCTTCTTTATTTTTACAAAGCTTTGTGATTCAATTCATCATCATATCAGTCCACACACGTCCACAGCTGGACATAGACCCCCATACGACACCACAAATAGCGGTCCTGAGCCGCCTCCTCCAACGACTCCCAGCGAACGCTACAATGTCGTCTGTCCGAATTACACGAATCATTTTAAAGTTTTGTTGAGTAGGTACATTTTACGCAATTTGGTATTTTTTTTTAGATTAATATTTCATACAGCCTGTGACAGTCCAGTGGTTTTTATTTTAAACCGAATTCAAAATAGGCAGAGGTTCTATGTTCGGCTGTATTTATATTTTTTATTCAGTATGTTCGTTGATTTTTCCATTCATAACGAACCAATTTTGATGGTTCTTCTTCATGATGTCGGTTTTTAGTTTTCAAAACCATCAAATTATAGTTTTATATATGTGAATTACAAACCATGTCTTGTTGCCTAGCATTTGAACCTAATTTGGTTCGCTGAAGTGGATTGAAAACAACTTTATTTGTCTAAGCAGAATCACAACTAAAGAAATTGATTGCATTCACTCACTCACCTCTGTTCTCACACTTGTAGCAACATTATGTGTCATACTAAAAGTATCATGCATGCAAAGTGTTCCACGATCTAAGGTCTAAGATTCGGTCTGAGAAATTTCCTCATCCATTTGTTATTTGATAATGACTTGGTTTAAATGCGATCATTAATGATGTAGTTTAGTATATTATCTACCTTAAAAGCCTAGTCATTATCAAAAAACAGATGGATGAGTAAATTTCTTAGACAAGCTCTCCCACTATTATGGTATTTAAAAAAAAAAATATGTGAATAAACCACAAATTTACGGTTTTTGTATTTTTCCCTTTATTTGTGCTATAAGACCTTGCTCCTTGCCAAATTGAATGATTCTAGGTCAACGGGAGGTACCCTGTATAGGTTATAATTATGTGCATGTGATTCCCTTTTTTGTGATTGTGAAAAATTGGTCATAAACGGCTGTAACTTTTGATTGCGTTGACTTAGAAGTTTGATTTATATCGAGGAGGTTACAAACGTGAGTATATGAATTTCAACTCGATACTCCACACGTTTCAGATAAAAGAGGGTTGACAGATTTTATGGACAACAAAGTGATCCTGGGTTCCTTTTTTCGTTTTGAGATACGGAACCCTAAAAATAATAAATAAAACGTACCTATAATATGAAACAAAAAAACAAAAATGGAAACGATGCCATACGGAACATTTGATAACCGTGTGTGTGACTAGAGACAACGCCCTCTATCGAAATTAAAGTAGAAAGAGTTTGAAAAATAAAATTAATCACAAATAAGGTGAGCTAATTATTTAACATGCAGAATTATATAGATGTACGTATGATTTATTAACAAAGAAAATTACATTAAAATAATACAAATAAATTAGAACTAGTATTTACAATCGAAATAATTGAGATAACTGCAGACTCTTGCAAGTAATCCACAGATAAAAAGAAAATAAAGAAAGAAATACATTTATTTGAAACCAAACATGACACTTAGCACGAGACATTATGATAATAACTAACTAACGCAGATAGCTCAACTGATTCATATCAATACCAGTCGGAAGCGACCGCAACACGCGCTGGCTGCATAATAATGATAACTATTTAGTTTTTTATGTAAACAAAGAAATCAATCAAAAGTTACTAACTAATAGTAATTTCAAGAATAAAACAATTCGTTTGGATGATTGCTGCCGATCAACCTGTAAATGTGTTTGTGAGGGTAGGTACATATTATGTAGTAAAACATCTGAAATTTTAATATTTACAATCAAAAAGCCGATATTCAAAACCCCTAAATGATAATTATGTAATACTTCAAATACGTTAATGATATAACGTTCGTGATCGTGGCACTAATGCTTTTTCCGCCGCTCATTGATTGAATGCATGTTGTAGGTATAAGTCACCACAGGATAGTAAAACCCGTAAAATTATAAAAATCCTAGGCACTTTATAACTTTTCGGAAAATAATTAATTGGGCCGTGGCACTTACGACATAACGCATAAAATTATGATTTTACGAAATCTACCCGTAATGTAATAAACTAGTTTAGTTACTTTCTTCGAAGAAATTCGAACGCAAGACGCCCGCTGATTGGCTGATGGGCGCTAGCCCACGCTGCCATCTTTTGCTGTCATTCATTAGACGCCCAAATATTAACAACAATGTTTTCTAAGAAATGAAATAAGTTCCCAAAAATTATCGGTTTCGGCGGGATTCGAACCCGCGCCCCACCCTCAGTACGGGTGTGCTCTAACCAACTAAGCCACGAAAACCCGTAGTCGGTTCAACCGAAAATCTTTGGGACTTCTTACGGACTATAGCGCCGGTGGCCGATACCAACAATTTTTGGGAAATTATCGAAACCGATAATTTTTGGGAACTTATTTCATTTCTTAGAGATACCCAGAGTGCGGGTTAGCACTATAACAAAAAACCTAACAATGTTTTCATTGTGTGTTTTTCCTTTTTATTTAAGTGTTTTTTAAATAGTTTGTTCATTAGTAAAATTGGAGTAACTTAGTTGTAGAATTAGTGGAACATTGGTTAATAGTTTCCAAACTGTCTGTAAACGTACACACACAGACATGAGCTTCGACCAATCAGAGGGCAGTTTAATATTTTACGAGTGAAGTGATCGCCTTAAAATTCGTAAAATAGTAAAACAAGGCTGTAATTGGTTCACAGGTTTGTTTGTTTATTATCTTACGGATAAGCTTAGGAAAATTGATTATTTCTTCTAGTCTTGTTGATTATTTTCCGGAAAATTGTAAAGTGACTAGGATTTTTATAATTTTACGGGCCTTACTATCTGACGGTGACATATACAAACCAAAAACAAAATAAAATGAACGCATGAATAGGTTCATCTGAATCGACATCAGATCTGGGTTCGGGTATGCATGTCATACGACGTTTTCTAATCTGAGTAATCCACGGTGGGGTCAACCCTTACAAGAATAGTCCCCAACCCACACGCTCTTTGCTATTAGGTAATTTATCCATTTGCTCAGGTAGACCATCATCTTAATTGTTTCAACTTGCATATATTGTTTCTAGCAACTAAAATTATGGATATAAATATAGCTATCGAATTTATGAATAGATCGACGGGTGTCATTAGTTATAATCACTGATCAGACGCGGAATTTAGTGAAAGTTATTTTATTAATTTATTATAAACTGTGGTGACCATGACACTAGAGTTCATTGATAAATGAAAAAAAAACTAACAATACTTACTAATTGAGACGGTACTTGGAAAATAAAAACTTTGCAAGTCGATTTGAATTAGAGGTTTAAGTTCAAGGAACTAATCAGATTCTTAATTCAATCTCATAGAAGATCTTTAATAACAATCGAATAATAGAAGAAAAAAATTTGAACTAGTATTTAAAATCGAAACCATTGAGCTAACTGTACACTGTTGTTAATAATCTACAGGTAGCTCAACTGACACTCAATACCAGTTGGAAGCGTTGGCCAAGACGCTGGCATCTAATTATTACCTATCTGCTTATGTACCCACGTTTATTAATTAGCCTACCTAATGAACAAACGCAGGTAAGTGCCTGTACGTACATGTTTGATGTTCATACAAACCTAAAGAGAGTTTATTTTAATAAAATTAACTGAACTACAAAAGCATTGATATGTTACCCTATCATATAACACGTTGACTGCGGCTAGTCCTCAGGAAAATATGAGATTGACAGACCTAACGAGAGATTATTTATCGAACTGACTAAGTATAACTGAATATATAAATATAACTGAATATTGTAGCTCGAATAATAAGCATTCGATGGCGGCAACATTATAACATAATCAATGATGATTTTATAAAACTCCAATATGTTTCTGAGAGAAAGCCTTGAGGCAGAGAGACGTGTCCGCATTTCAACCAGTTCTTGAAGGAACCTTTGTTTTCACTAGTAGGTACCTACCTTCTGAAATGGCAAATAAATAATATCACTTCTGGTAAGGTTCTCTTTACAAACAAGAATGCAAACCTAAAGGTGTCGTCCACATCATTTTCTCGTTAGTTTTGTGGTTGCGTCTAATCCGTATGTCATTCTCTACACTTAATATTCGATTGGTTTACACACAGACTAGATACAGAGGGCTTACACACAGTACTGTACCGAGATATAGTTCTGTGGTAGATATAGTCCCGACAACTAGAATCAATAACGTTTATTTCCATGACTCCATGACACTTAAACAATCTTTCGTCTTTACAATGTACCCAACGGAAGAAGCTTTAAGTAAGCTTCTTTTTAATTAACTGCCCAGTAAACTGTCCAGGTGCATGTCGGGACTGTGGTTTGTCCCTAGGCCATTACCTGTCAATATAATGTATTTACCACTTTGAAACTTTTCCTATCCCTTGAAAGAAAACGTATTAGAAGCCAATAAACCAATATAGTACCTAAATGTGCCATTGTCAGCGAACGAAGACAACGTGAGCCGAGTGCAAATAAATACGTTACCTTCAAGTATCAAGGCGGCTCGGACGTCCGATTTGGGAATACCTTTCTGATTGAAGGTCGCGGCTTCAGACCAACACCTTTGTAGGATGACGTGCTTAAACTCTGGGTTTTTACCGACTTGTATTGATAAATAATGTATAATTTGTAAAAAGATGACTCCTTTTCGTCTTTTGTGGTATTGAATAAAATAATACAACTTGGTATTTCCGACGTGGTTTTACTCATTAATACACTATGAATAATACCTTCTTGTAACTTAGCTATGTAATTTTCAGGAATGTAGTTCGAGAGTGTATGTATTTTTTATAATGAATTTTACAATATAAAAGTTTGCTCTAGGTATGTAATTGTGTTTTGAAGGTTCAAAAAAAGCCCATTAAATATTTCATAATTCGTTTATTTTTGCTTGCATGTACCTAATAATTAATGATAAATAAAAATCCGCTAGTACCAATGGCACGAATATTTACCGGCACGTCGAAAAGCGACACCACTGGACCTACAGCTTTAAGGCGAATAGTAAGGCAAATGACCTTGAACATGTCCGCGCGCCTATATGCAGCAATGAGTGCTTGTTTTCGATTCAGCATACCATGTAGTGCCTTATTCAACCAAATAATACGATCCTCTGCGGTTAGGTGACGAGTAACTGGTCAGGTTTGTATCACAGATTTTGTAGGGAAAAATACGTTTTTACGCTTAATATCGTTATTTTGACTGCTTTTCGACGATAATGGACCGCCACGAAATAAGTATGTACTATGTGAATCACTATACTGAATTTGGTACTGATCGAATTTGAGACTCCGATAAAAAGTGAGTTCGAAGCAACTAAACACACACTATAACTAACACTATAACAACTAAACTATAATTAACGGCAAACATTTGGGACCGCCAAGGACTTCTTCAAGATATGTGTTAAAGGATATATAAATTTCAAAGCTCCACAACCAATATTTTTGTCAGAAAACGAGTTCAAAAACACCTAATTTTCGTGTTTTTGCCTTCATATTCGCCTTAAGTATGACGTTGATGAGTTGGTAACTACCGCCAAAGTATCAAGTCTACGTGAGCGGAGTACAAACGTCCGGCATTGTGATTGTGGCCAAGGATCGAGATGACGCGGGCGACGCATTTGGAGGTGCGACGTGATCGACCTGGCATCTAAATAATTGTTGCGCCCTGACAGGGTGTTTATGCATTGTGAAGGTACTTACTAAGACAGCTTACACCGACGACCAATACCTGTATGCATAAAATCACAGTAAATGATGAATAAATATTGCTGGACAATTCACACAGATTATCTAGCCCCAAGCTAAGCAGGCCTTGTGTTATGGGTACTAGATGACTGATATACATAATACAATACATTACATAGATACCTAGATATTTTTTTATTATACCTTTACGGAAAACGAACAGATCACCCTGAAAAATAATTTGCAGATCGTACAAATATTTTTATTTTCTTATTGAGGACTTTATTGACAAAGTAAATTACAATCAAATGATACACACACAAATAAAAACTAGTATTTACAATTGAAACAGTGCAACACTGCAGACTGTTGCAAACAATCTATAGGTAGCTCAACTGATCTATATCAATACCAGTCGGAAGCGTGGCCAAGACGCTGGCTGCATTGCCCCGCGCTGTATGGCAATGCTGATGCGCTGTGTGTGCCAAATACCCTGGATAGACTCGGTACCCCACGGACCTACATAATAGGCCTCCCCAACTCCCATACGTACGGGACGTGTATGTTACGTACGGGACGTAACATACAAACATTGCACACAATAGCGAAAAATTTTCAAAATCTGTCCATATTTGATAGAGAACTAGATAAACATTGAGGATAAAAAAAAACATACATACAGACGAACATAAATCCTCCTCCTTTTTATGTACTTAGCATTTAAAAATACTTAGGGTACCGCATAAAAAAATAACCCATGCAATTGTGAAGTCGCTGAGTACACTCACTATTAAGTGATCTAAATCGTTACACAACCAAACCTGAGACAATCCATACCTACTTATTTTCCTCACACTAGTAGGTACGAGTAGATACCTCCTAGAAAAATATTGAAACGTTCTAGGCATGAGTAATTCTTGTTTTAATAACACTGACAAAGATTTCTAAACATTTTCTACATGAAATAGATTTCTCAGTTATGTAAACCATAAGCCCTCGTGTTTTTTGGTCCCCGGTTAAATTTCCATTCTGCTACTCGCAACTAGATGGCGTTGTTTGATGGCAATATGCGATAGATACATTTTCACGCAACGAGTACTGAATTGATGGAACTGACATTGTGCTATGATGTTCCTAATTCTAATTTGAGACCTCGAATTATACAAGTCTACTTTTATCCGGGCAAAAGACGCAATATGGCGATACTGAACGAAACGTCTATAACATTATTCTTGATGAGTATGACCGTACCTATCTGTATCTTGTGCAGGCATCGGACCCGTGCTCCAGCCGCGCCGTGGAGGAGTCGGTGGTGAGCGACTACACGCCAGCAGGCGGCGTGCCCGGCAGCGTCTACAGCCAGATCGCCACCAACCTGGCCGAGAAGGTCACTCTGCCCATTTACAGGTAAAGCACTTAACATATCAATCTGGTAGGTTCACAGGTGGTCACAGATGACATCCACGGCTGAGTTGGATTGATTGGTCAATATTTATGCCACGACTGCCATATCTCAACTCATTACGACGCACTAACAGTTTACGCGGCTGGTTCCATTTACACACGCATCGAAATTTTTCAAGGATCAAGGGTGCTCTACCCATCGTCAAATCTTTACTTACGTATATGTTACTTACCCCACAGCTATCTTTACCAACATTATCTCCTTCCGTTGCAGATTCTTCGGCCTCAACAGTACAACCAGTACGACCACCAAGCGTCCCTTCGAGCACATCGAACTGCAAGACACCAACAGCACCAGAGATGTCGAGGAACTCAATGAGGCGTTGCTCAGGACTGACCTGAAGCCAGAGAAGGTTACTCTCTTCTCCGGCTATCTACCAGCATTCATCAATGATAATGAAGCTAATTCAGAAACTAGTAAAGATGTCGAGGTCTTGGATAGTAGGAAACTTAATGGCAGCTTCAAAGACAACTCAAAATTGGAGATAGCTGGTAGAAACATAACGAACATCAACGATGCAAAGAACGAAGTGGATTCCGATGATGATTTTGATGACATAACTCTGGATGACGTAAACAATAGCGGATCGCAGAGAGGCCCGTTCGCGTATGTGTTGGAGCTGATCGGAAGTGTTATACAGTTACTGTGGGGAGGGTTCTTAACTCTTTTTAAGCCTAGCAACCGCTCCAGCTGAATTTACAGAATCAAAGAAATATTCTGAAGTCTACACACCAGAGTCGGCGACGCAGCCCGGCGCGGCGGGTTGGTGCGACATTATGACGTATCAATATTGTAGGCCACCGACAGTGTTTTGCAAACTTGTCGCCGGCCCGCTGACAGGTGTAGACTCCTTTTCAGAAATCGACTATAGGCTCAAAAGTAACGTAATTTAAAAATGTATTAGTGCCATTAGTACTCTAAAAGCAAAGATATTGGAAAGTATTTTAGATTAAATAAATTATTGATAAATACATTCTGGATTTCATTCCATTCTTTCCATTCCATTCTATAGGATATTGGTATTACTGCTCGTAGATTGATAAATTTTGAACAACCACAATTTCACTTTTATCATTCTAAAACCACAGATACAGAGTCAATAATACGCGAGAGAAGTCACGTGAAGCTAGCCTGGTTTAAGTAATGTTTTCGTGGCCAGATTTCATTGAATCTGCTATCCATTTGCTGTCGTACCGATGATGGGCATTACTAGCTATAACAAACAATCAGCCCGCCTTCGCGCGTTGCCGCCCGCCCAAGCCCGCCCAGGCTAAGTGATAAGACGGTGCTGAGTGCACTCCGCCCTGGATAGAGTTACCAACCACTTAGGGCAATTACCTGCAGAGATATCGCGCTTCGTGTATTACAGTCTATTATTGGAAATAACTGATTTGATACTGTACGCTTACGTTTATTAACTAACCCTTTAGCACACTCGCATAGCTTTAAGCTTATCAGAATCAATTACGTTTCTTTCTTTAGGTTTACAAAAAAACACAAACAAGTTAAATTTTGAACTAAACAAAAATCCTACTAATAAAAGAAAAGCGAATGTGAGACCACGCAAAAATTATTTAATAAAACGAGCTGATATTTTGTAACATAAAAATTACACACCTAAAGATCTGGATCTGGAATATTATATACTAGGTATTCAATCCAAAAAACGCGTGTGAAGCCGAGGGCAAATAGGTAGTATGAAATAATGTGGTCATTTATATTTATTCTCTATACTTTTTCTGTATAGGTTCCTACCTGGAGCACATGATCAACGATAGTAGTAACTCAATTTTAATAATTTAATCTGTAAGTCGATTTACTTTTCAATTAAACTCATAATTTCCTTTGAACAAGTACAGTTCAAAGGTTGCGTTTAAATTATGAGCAAAACCCCATTTTCTTATCAAACAGATTCTTTTGTCTGTAGAAATACTTAAAGTAAATTCCTAAAATACTTGAGATAAGCGCTCGTGGCTTTTTATTATCTACCTATATCCATAGGACACGAGGTTAGTAAAACAATATTGTTAAATTCAAAATGAATTATTTATTATGCTTACTAATTTAATTATTACCAAATATTTAAATGCTTATCACCAGTTTGACTATTTAATAGTGAGATATAAAAATAAATGCATACGACACTAAAATAATAGTCTTTCAAAAATAAAAAGTTATAAATTCGATAAAAAACCTAATGTAGGTAACTTAATCTAAAGTGGCACATATAATTTTACTTAACCATTAACTTATTTAGCTAAACTTACTAAATCCTTTAACGGTTCCCTGCTAAGGTTTTTTGTTATAGTGCTTACCTGCACTTTGGGTAGGTATCTCTAAGAACCACCGGCGCTATAGTCCGTAAGAGGTCCCAAAGATTTTCGGTTGAACCGACTAAGGGCTTCGTGGCTTAGTTAGTTAGAGCACACCCATACTGAGGCCGGGGCGCGGGTTCGAGTCCCGCCGAAACCGGAAATTTTTGGGAACTTATTTCATTTCTTAGAGGTGCTAGTTGAATTTAGTGGCATACAAGGACATAATTTAAAAGTAGAACACACAAAAATAGATGCTAAGCGCGATTTTGTCAAGTTTGCGAATGTTGAATTCCAATGCTAGAGCCCGATTGCGATCGGATTTGGATGAAATTCATTACCAACTTATATGTTAGAAGTCTTCAAGTCTTATTGAAAACTTTTCCAAATGCAACCAAATGTGTGAGATTTGATTGCATTTTGCTTTTCTTCAGCTCTTTTATTTGACATTTTGAAAGTTTTAACGTTGCCACAAATGGGAATTAGCCAAGAAATACATTCGATAAGTTATGCCATTCAAAGAAACCGTCCATCATGACGTCATTTTGACATTGATGATCATAGGTACCTTCTCGTTTTGAATTGCATTCTCGATTAGAGCCGGCATGTTCAAAAACATTAGGTATATGAGGAGATTCTGATTAAGGATTGAAGGCATGTTGCCATGTTCAGATCTACACGGTATCCGCTACCGAGAGCGCGGTTAGTTTCGCTCGGATGTTGCGATCGGTTACGCGCGGTCCGCGGTTTTCTGTCCTGCATTTTAGTGACAGTAGGATTCGCGCACTCGGATTTTTTCTTTGCGGTCGTTGTGGGTAGCGAATATCGCTTAAATCTGAAAAAGCCAGAGTTAGGAAATCCATTCACGAGCAAGAGCATTGATTTGAAACTTTGAAACCTTTATGGCTCGTCCACATGTTGGGCGGGTGTACCTACACACACTTGACAAGATCTAGTAGGTAATGTTTGTAATAAGATTCAGCAGCATAGGCACGCCTGACCTAGTCAGTGAATAGTGATGATGACAGTAGCCTGACCGAGTCAGTGAATAGTGATGATGACAGTAGCCTGACCGAGTCAGTGACTGAATAGTGATGATGACAGTAACAATTACAGACTAAAATTTTGTATCTAATAATTTATACCTAAGCCACAAATTAAAACACGTTAAGTATATGTTTTTTTGATATCATAAAACTACAAAATACAGCGATCATGGCGGATGTATTCTTATCATACGAGAAACTTGAACACCAATCAGAGCATTACACAACTGTGACGTCATTCATGCCTTCATAATATTATGTTATGTAAAGGACATACTTACAGAATAACTATGGTAAAATTCTAACATTCTCCTCTTGACAATATTCGTCGTCAGAGGTTCGTACATCGGTGACCTCACAGACAGAGACGTCACCAGTATTCTATCGTTTTAAAGCGAAATTGAAATTGCGTTTTGAAAAGCTAAATTTTTCCGTCAAAACCCATTATTTTTGTATTATTATTTTTGTATATTGTATTCGGAGTAGTTTCTCAAAATCTGTCATCATGCCTATTGTCGCCATGACTCAGCCAACATGAGGAGTGACCATGACAGAGCAGGTTCTTCTGGTGCTACCGCACAAAACCGTCCTAGTACTTATAAACCAGTGGCTGCAGATACCTCAGCTCGGAGCTGAGCTTGGACTCATCCTTGGCCAGTTCGTCCACCATCTCGCGCGCGCGGTTGTTCGCGTAGTCGTGCCCACAGTCCTTGCGCTCCACCATCTTGGAGAGAGCTGTGCGCAGCTGTGCGCGCGCGCCGCCTGACGAGGAGTCGACGAGGACCTTCATCACGTTGGGGGAGAAACCCTGAAAGGAGAGAACTGATGCTCAACGGATGACGGGCGGTTCATTAAATCATTTAACTTTATTGTAGAGACCATAGATATACAGAACAGGTTCTGTAAAAATTCTTGAAAATATTTCATTAAATCGTAACATGCTGGATGCTTCAAAACCTTATTTTGTACCTCCTCAAGAAAAATAAACGTAAAACTTTTATGATCCTTCTTGAACGAGATTTTTATGAATGTGTAGGGAACATGCCAGCGTTGCTGTGTCATTTATGTTCGGCACCAAGTATTTTACTTTTTAAATATTTATATACGTTGATAAAGTTGAGTTGAGGAGGAAAACTGCAGAATTTGAGGTCATTAAAACGAATGGGAACATTGATTAGCTTGCACTCAATTTTAGCATTAGTGATTCACTGGTTTGACTTTTTTACCTGCCAGCCTTCAGTACCTACTCTGTTTGGAGTTCGATTAGTTATGTCTTTTAATACCTACCTACAGGAAATAACAAAGGCTCTCTCATGACTCACACCGACGGGCGCGGGGCGATACATCGCAGTGGGGTATTGCAATTTAATAGGCGGTGGTTAAAGGACGCATATTACTTACAGAAATGAGTTATATGTTATATGTATATATCTATACAATTTACAGCGACGGCATACAATAGCAGCCAGCGCGTAGTAAGCGAGCTAGACGAAACGAATAAGTATCTTTAAAATTAGGCTAAGAGTGTAATTGTTTGTTAATAAATAAAATAAAATAAAACAACACATTTTGTAGCAAGAATCTAGTGTCCCTGCATGGACTGGAAATTTTCCTTCATACCACTTGTAATCAGGGGTGCACTTTGATGAGTCCACCAGGGGCGTATCCGCTTATCACATCAATTAGAAGAAATATAAACTTATTTTAATATTTTAGCACATTAACAAGACCCAGATGCTTAACGTTAAAAACAAATCAATCTTCGTCTGGATGTAAATTACGTAGTAAAGCCATCAGCTCCGTAATTCACTCCATTAGCAGATTGTAAACGTGGAATATTGGTACAGTTAACTATTATTTAGTAATCCTTACCTTAATCGCTAATTTACGGCTGTGTAGATTGTTACCTCAGGCTTATGATTACTCTGAGTTAATATTCTATACTACCTAGTTAATATTCTCTGTGGACACTTGCCTACTGCCTACTAAATACTAAACTTTGATTATAAGTAGGTAAACATTCCAATAATTGAGTAATTTTAGTAGCAGATGGGTTTTTATTACCATTTTATAAAACCTAAAACCACAATTTTCAAACACAGAACTTTGGGTACCGGTGCCACAAGATGTTCGTTCACACTTGCTTTTACAATGCTGGCTCGCATCTGTTACTTGAGACATTCAAAATCGCTATCCCATGTCCAAAATTGAAAAAAAAAAAACCAATAAAACCAGAGATCTGCAAAAGGATTGTTGAAATACGGATTAAGCCACTATTCCTCATGGATCGCTTCAGACATCAAGACGTCGATTTGTATGAGTGCGTAACATAAAATCCTTCACGATCAGAAACAATCTAAGTGGTGCTAAAATTTTTACGAGATTCACGTAAACTGACATTAAGATGCTTGTCTACGCCCCACAACGTTATGGTTATGCCCCTTGTCTACGCTTTTACAAGGTTGCGTAATGTTTGTGGAAATTGCTTACATTATTAACGCTCGTAAAGGACCGAGTTGTTTTATCCCGGGTTAAGAGCTACACTAAATTATACGGACGTTTTCATGCAGCTTGTCGCTGTGCTAGTTGGGGATTAGGTATAGTTAATTCTGCCCTACCGTAACTTTTGCAATGCTATAAGATTTCAGCTGAAGTTTAACAAGGCGCTGCTGAGTGAGATAAGTTAACTTTTTATAGAATAAATAGAGACATACTACAAACTTTATATTATAAAGACCAGCGCCCATTAGTGCCCGTTTTGTTTTGTATCAATTTTTTTACGTTTCTGAGTATTTTATTCCATGTTTTGTTTTAAAATTTTCATAATGCTTACTAAGATTAAAGCCTCAGGGTCAGTTCACACCGAGACACGACGCTGCACACACTTTGATTATAAATACAACTTTACAGTAATTTATACTTGCGTACGTTTTACTTCAAATTTTTCCACAAAGTGTTATTGTCCGACGTTGTACTTACATTGTAGTCGCTTAGCCGCTGCTTCTTGGCGTCTCGGCTGAGCAGGTCGTACAGCAACAGCAGACGGAGGTTGGAGCCCGAGAGCTTTGCCTTGGATGTTGCAGCAGGCTAGAAGTATGAGAGACATTTTATTATTGACATATTAAACTCCCTTTAGCGCACCCCGTGCTGTGCCTGTGGTGTGAGGTTCGCATTATAAAATAATTTGAAAATTATATTTTACTTTCTGTGATCATTCTAAAAGAATTCTGAAAGTTGGAAACAGATTTTTTGCAAGTCATATATTATGCGAGTTATGAGCTGAACACTCGGCTTCTCGGGCCTCTACCAAACATACTATACTAATTAGAAGCAATATTTACGCCAAAATCTAACTTAATCTCTATGGAATTTTGTATAAACTCTTTTGATGGATTAAAAGTAACTCTCCTGGAGGGTTTTTCATAAAAAGAAGTTTATAAGCTTTGTGTGTGGAAAATGCGAGTCGATAAACTTGGTGCAGGACGCCCTGTAGCCAGATGGAATGACAATCTGCGAATGTCGGCTGGCAAATAACAAGGCTAGCGACAAACTGAAGACAGAACACTATGGCGCTCCTTAGAGAAGGCCTTTGACCAGCAGTGGAGAAGCATAGACTAACGATGAACACTAATGATGAAAATATACACCAGATACTTAAAATGCCAAGTTGCCCATCTCCTGATGAAAATTCTTCAGATTTATTCCACGACCACGGATGACGTCTTCTTTCCTTATCAACGGGCAGACCTTAGTGTGTATTGCATGTTACCTGTGCCCCGGCGCGCTGCCACACGTCCACGAGCCGCTCGTCGTGCGGGTCGCGCGCCATCTGCACCAAGTCGCGCACGTCGTCTGACAGGTACTGCAGGCTGTCGGCGCTGATGTCTTCTAGGAGGAAGCCGTCGGACCTGGAATATAAATCCACATTTGATTAAGGAGTGTTTTAAATGTTGAATGCAATTAAAATGTTTGCTTAAGTCCTTTGTATTACATTGTTGTTGGTCATGTGATTTTCACCGGTCTCTTACATCTTACTCAAAAAAATCTGTTCGAAAAAAAAACATGAATTAAACGCTTTTGAATCTTTGTCATTTTAAACTAATGTGGGGGTGAACCACGAAATTTCGAGCTACGTTGAAGAGTAGGGTTTTAACTTCCTTCTTCTAAAATAGAAGTGTTGAGCGTATTTTGAATACGGTAGCTGTAAAACACTTCTGACCATTTCACAACACGTTTGACCCTGACCATAGTTTTCCTGTACCTAGAGCCATGCAGAAGAAAACTCTTGAGTCTCACCTGCTAGAGATCTTCACATCAAAATGCGGCGGCAGCAGCGGCGCTTCATCAGACCCTGGCTCCACTAACGGCTGCACCTCCTCCTGGTTGATCCCGAGGAGCACTCCCTCCCGCGCCTCCTCCGGGAGGAGTACCTCGTACTGAGGCGGCGGCAGGGGGAGGAGGAAGTCGCGAGACTGGTAGCGGTTGATGAACGGCTTGGGGGGCGAGAAGGGAGCGTAGAGGCCTGGCTTGTGGAAGGGGGTTGTGAGCTCGTTCCTGGAGACAGACGTCGTTACATTAATGAATAGTCTATGTAATAGATTTCATTAATTCCCGAAAATTATCAATTTATTTCAGCATTTCCCTCAAAAATTTAGTCTCTTTTCAATCTTTAACCTATTGAAATCACTGACTACAATTTCCATGCGACATAAATATAGTACAGAGCATAAAAGGAGTATGTTACCCTTATCCATCCAAACCAAATATTAAATAAGTAAGTTTAAGTTGAACGCACTTTCCGAGCCTTACATGCCGAGTTCCAATTCAACAACCAGTGGTATGAAGTAGGTATCGTACAAAATGTCCTCGCCGAGTCCATCGAATTGTTACAATCCATTTGTTTCTATTACTAAATTAAAGATTAAAGAGTTGGGCGCTGACACTACCGCACAGGTTTTAAGCTTCGGTAGTGTCATCGGTTCAATGGGTATCAATGATCCTTTATGTAAAAAATAGATCTGAATACCTAAATGTTTTTTATTATTATTTATTATTTAATTACTTCGGCTTGTTCGGCGCGGTTGGCTCACATTGTAGTACGTACGTTCAGCTTAAGTTAGTAGATAGGTACAGGTTTTGTTCACAACTATGAGAGTAGTTATCCCGTTACCTCCAAGTTATCGAATCCTTACGTCATTATGCAAATATATCTACATTCTCGTGCTAACATACTATTTACAAAGCTTTTATATACAAATGTACAGTTATATCATGGTTTTTATACTGCAGACTGTTTCTGCTAATATTTACATAAATTAATCTAAACCCAATCCTTGAGCGTGCGTTTTGAAAAACCATAACGATTTGTATTCTATGTATTCCTTATTTTACCGACCACTGCCTATAAATAACCCTCACCAAGTCAGCCGTAGGCCCTCTAACTCAGCGACCCACAGTCTATCTTGGCCTCCGACACGAGATGTCTGCAGGCATTTCGTTTCAGAGCTGTGTCTCGCCAGCTAGTGTCGTCGAGTTCACTCAGCCTGATGTTCTTAAGCGTACCTACACATCTCATGCGTGGATACCTAAACTTATGGTCCTGCAATCCATCCACCTGCAAATCCCAGGTATTGACAAGGTACAAAGATAATGAAAGTGACCGGAGTCAGAGAGTGTGCAGTGTACCCCGTGCCTCGGTGCCCAGTGCGCACGTTCAGCCGTTGGTCCTGCGCCTGTCCTCTCCCCGCCACAGTGCCTGCCGTCCCGTCGGATTAAATGCGAGTGAGGTAATAAAGAGTGAACGTGTTTTAGCGCACACACTTGTGCACTGTGGTCGGTCTACATGGTTGGTCTCCGCTGGACTGGCGGCCGTCATCGTGGCGGAAATTCGGCTGGGAGGACATCTATTGATAAAAGAATAATGTAAAAAGCGTAATGTACAAAGCACAACCTTCTCGTGGTAGTATAACCCATCCACCATCCATTAGTGGTCGGCTTAAACGTGGCCGGGTACCACGATGACGTCACATACGGAGAAGTGGTGGAAGTACTCCACGTGTAGGTCGGCCGAGTGGTCGGCCGAGTGGTCGTGGTCGTTGGCCGAGTGGTCGACTGCGGGGTGGGTGTGAGGTCGTCTCTCGTCTCGAATGCCATCTGGTCGGTAAGGTGGGCTATTATCTGCATTGCGACTGGCAGGTAGGAGTCGGATAGTTGGACTTGCTGCTTTGCTGATGATACCTGCAAACATGTTTGACGTGAGATAATTTCTTCAAGTATGTCGAAACAAAAGTTGTTTCGTTCAGAAATTAGTATAATGTCAGTTATTGGTCTGGTCCGGACGTGTTGATCGGCACTTGGTTGGGTGGCTTTCATGAATGCTTGAATGTGATCCCGTGTTGAACAGTAGTCGTAATAAATACGTTTATCGTTATTATTTTAAATAGTATTATTATACAGGGTTCTTGGTAAATTAGGAGGTTCTGCCCATCATCACAAACATGTTTGTGCAGAGGCCATTCTTAAACTTGGTATTGGTAAAAGGTACCCCCCGCAATTCAATAATCGTTTGTTAGAGAGGTTTTGAAATTCAACTTAAAAACAGCTCTGCCCTGAATTAACAGAAGGTATGAGAGTGGAAGATTGGTCTTAAGTAACTCGTCGGGTTCCAGACAAAGATATTTTTCCATTTAATAACAGAGGTTTTTTTTAAGAAGTTAGTCCTGGCGTCCTCACAAACATGTTTGTGATGATGGGCAGGACCTGCAGTTCACGTATTGTCACTAATTTACCAATAACCCTGTATATATCAACATTGTCACAAAAATTTGGATATTTTTTCTATTGTTTTGTGGTCAGTCAGCCGTGTGGACACGCACGCACCAAGGGTTCTGCCAGAAAACCAGCGTTGCTCAACTTTTGTGGAGCAACACTAAGCTGAGGCAGGACCTAATTGGTTGGATGGAGGCAACGCAGGATAGAAGCCAGTGGTGATCTATTTTGTTACATTGGATCCCTACAACAACCTATTCGGGGTTGTTTCGTTTGACAGTTTATCGGTGGACTAGTTTATAAAGTTTACCACTATGCAACGCCTTTGATCTTGTTTCTAAGAATCACCCAGTAACCTTAATTAATAAAGCAATTGCTCTCAAAAATAATGATCGTATTCATTTGCAACGTTAAATATCACGATCTAATACCAAGACAAGAGGGTGAAGATGAAAGAACATTCCGATGTTCAAATAAAATTCACTGAGAAACTAATTAACCGGCACGTAACAGGAGATATTGTACAAGGGACTACTGGAATGGACTTCGAAGCTTCAATGCCATTTGTAGTACCTAGGTACACAAAATCCTTTTACCATTTTTTGAAAGTCTGTTACGCGCAACGCAAATTATACATTCTACCATGGAAGAAGAATCACCCTATATAAAAAACATCCAACAGTCACCAAGATGGCGCTTTTAGTTATATTTTCAAGAATAAATTCAAATAAAATGTACATTAGTTATAAATGGAACTGCAAAAAGTCGAGTCTTGTGTGCTGGCTGAGGATACTGACTTGAGCAAGGTCACGGTAATGTTATCTATACAGTATTGTAACTCGGTCCTGTCCTTGAAATAACTACCTACCAAAACAAAACAAAAGCACGCGATAGGGCTGCCCGCCTGCAGTATTTTAATTTCATCTAGGTACCTACCTACTTGAATTTCTTTCTAGTTTTGTGATTATATATCTTAATAAATATAAAATAAATGATAATAAAACCGGCCAAGTGCGAGTCCGACTCGCGCACGAAGGGTTTCGTACCATTATCTATAAAATCAGCAAAAAAACACGTTTGTTGTATCGAAGCCCCCCTTTAATATTTGTGTAAGGAAATATTAACATTTCTCTAATTTGAATTTTGGTGCGCTTTGTACAAAAGGACAGATCGGATGCACTGACAGTTTGACAGCAGCTACTGTCATGTCAGAAAAACTAATGGAGGAATTTTGTAAAAACAAGAGACTCGTGTGTTCGATTTTATGTGAAAATAATTTATAATAGTAAAAAGAAACTTTAATTGTCGTTTCTTTGTTTTCAGGTAAGATAATTAGATAATAAGCTACCTAACAAATTGTACCTACACCTATGTAATTACCTACTTCTAAACTAAAATAAAACTTTGTTTTCAGAGCAACGCAATATCGTTTATATTTCACATCATCACATCGAGTACATAAATCAATTGTCTTATATTTGTTTTATTTTAATTTTATTATTTATTTCTAAGCTGAATATAAAACTAAAGTACCTACCTTATTTAAATAAAAAATTCTCAAATTGCACGCTTACTGCTTACAACATTTTTTACCTATTGAAAAGAAAAATCAATAACTTATCATTCGTAATGACAATTCTGTCAAACAAAAAAAAACATTTAAATTAGATAAAAAATTGTTTCATACCAAAAAGTTCGTTCGTCACTGCGCTGCGGCGCGCGGCGCATCCCCGACTGGTTGTACCTACCACGATCCCGCCCTCACATGAGGTGACAGGTATGACTCGTGTTCCGGCCGTTTGTATGAAGACAGAATACTGTATAGATAACATTACCGTGGCAAGGTGTTTTTTTTTATTTCCGGTATATGCATAATGTTAATTAATTTAATATTTGGCATATTTCATTATGCATTTAACCTGTATATATTTGGTACTGGTACGTAATACGTATAATGTCTGTCGGATTTAGGTGACATTTAATTTTATGCAAATGTTGATAACATAATAATACGTACCCACACCAACTGGTACCTACCTAAGTTAAAAGTAAAAGTGCATAATATATTTGCATACAAATAGCAAAGAAGTTTGCCCAGTGAATACAAATAACAAATATTTTTGAGAAAGTTAAATACTTACGTCATTTGTTTCCGAAAAACGGCATGTCTGTTTACCCGACTGCTCAAGAATGGATAAGTTTTTCAGTGATAGAAGAATTCGGGTAAAAATATTAATTCATAAATTGTAATAGGTCAGTGCATTCTGAGATAAACTGGATAGAATATATTTTTGTGTTTTATAAATGCTCATCAAAATCGTGTTCGAGTTCATAGTACTGTTAATAGTCTTACAACGGGACTCTTTCTTATTGTCATATAGAGACTGTTGACTTACCAGAGAGACAGCGGCCAGCTGCAGAGCTGCCACGACCAGCGCTGAGAGTCGCATCATCCTCACTGATAACTGAAACAGCAATGAAAGTCAGCGGGACTGTCTCTACAATATAGTGAGTTGCAGTCGACTGTAACGACTGCCTACCGGCAACGCTATTACTAACCGAAAACTTTAATACATAAATTGCTGGACAATTCACTCAATATCAGTTAGCCGACTTTTAAAACTACCAGTAGGTACCTATTTTATCAATCAATGTAGTTTAGGAAATATCGACCCTCGAAATATCGCTTTTTCGCGCTATTTCGTCATCACTCTCTCTCGATCATAAAATGTTTAGGTACCTAGTACACGTGAAATTTGGAATAAAGGTAGAAATCATGGGCAATACAAAGGGAAGTTTCTAAAATCATGATTTAATCATCAAAGAAGAACCCCAAAATGCCTTCCTTGTCAACAGAACAGGTGGGAGTAAACGGATTTTACATCTAGCTTACATATAAGGCCTGAAATTTAAAACCTGAAATTTAAAAGAAATTTTCGTAGAGAAAAAATAAGGTGAAATTCTAAAATCGTGTATTTTAGGGTTCCGCAGTAAAAACAACAGTAAGTACCTACAAAAAGTGGTGAGATGCGAACAAAAACATTAATTAGGGAAAAAGTAGTTTTTATTTACAATTGAAACAATTGAGCTAACTGCAGACTGTTGCAAACAATCTACAGGTAGCTCAACTGAGCTACATCAATACCAGTCGGAGCGTCCCTAAAACGCTGGCTGCATTGCCCCGCTGCTGTATGGCAATGCTGATGCGCTGCGCCAGATACTCACCAGCTCTCGGGTCGCGCGTCACTCGATTCGAACAGACACTCAGATATTTTTTTAAAAACGCGGACCTAGTATTACGACTCCAAGGGGAGCAAATGCGTAGGCTCTGTCGAGACCTGCATATTTTCGCCTCTGGAGATGTTCGGCTCTGCCGCCGCACCAGCCCTCACGAATGTCCTCGTAAGATGGGAAGATGCAAGTGTGTCGACGAATGTAGCGTACATTCTTAGTTGCCAGGTACAATTAGGAAGCAATCGATGCGACCGTGAGTCAGGGAGCCGGTCGACCGGCTTGTCGCGCTGGCATTAGGGCAGTTCATACCTACATCACTATATCCTTTAACTTCCCAATCAAGAGCTTTACTGCCCTGTTTACGAAGGCAGCAGCTTTATTTACAATAATAACAATGTAACTAACATAACTCATAAGCCGAAGCATCCTCGTAAACCTCACAAAGTGACTGTAAAAAGTGACATTGTAAAATCTGCGTGAGTTATTGCTTACGGTGGCGCACACTGCGAGATATTATGAAGCTATGCTACAAAAGATAGGTACTGGTTTTATCATATTTGTAGCTGGAACTATGCTGATATATTAATGGGATGGTAAGTATATTTTTACATGATTTTGGGTAGGTACCTATACTTTATTTGGTTTTTAGGGTTTCGAGATCGGTTTCGAAACCCGGTCTCGCTCTGTCCGTCCTCTTTCCCTCTTCATTATCTCAGCAACTGTTATCAGCTATTATCATTTCGTTCTTCACTTGCACTTGGCGGATCTTGTTTTGACTTCGCTTGCAAATACTATCATATACTCATCTCTTGCTGTAGCTTGTCTGTCATATCCTGACATATAGACAAGCTACAGCCTAAACCAGTAAGCGTAGAGACTTGAAACTTGCAGGGTGTGTAGGTTTTGGTATGAAAGTGAGCACTAAGAAAGGAATTTTGGAAATTCAATCTCTAAGGGGTTCAAAATTGGAGTCGAAAATTGAAACAAAAATACTCTGTATATCAATAACTGTTAACACCAGAACTACAAAATTTTATATGTACCAAACAACCAAAACATATTTCATTCATCGTGTTCTGAAATTTTGACAGTGTTGCCCTATAAGTAACTTCAAAAAATGCTTAAATTCAGAGGAAAATGCTCCTTTCTCAGCAACCGTTAGCAATAGAGTAACAAAATCTTACATTTGTCTTTCAGAAGAGTCCTAAAGTACTCCTCAGGCGACAAAACGCTGGGAAATCAAATTCCACGTGGACGAAGTCGCGGGTAATAGCTAGTAGGAAATAGTTTTGCACGAAAGCGTATCAGAAACTTGGATTTTAATTTTCCGAGTAAGCCCCATTGATTCTGCCCCTCGCAGCGTTCAACCTCACTCCAATGCTCTTTTCGCAACTTGCTTCCTTCTATAAGATGAGTTCTACTAGGAAATTCCATACACAGTTGAGTTAACAATAATAGTCTCTCCGAACCTACATCACAAGCTTTATCATTTTCTTGATTGGGTAGGAAAACCGGCGCCTCGTAACAGCGTAGTCGAGGAATATGACCTTGTGAGCTCACCTTGCGTGTGACCTCACCTCTGCCCTCCGGAGGGTTGTTAGCAACAATAATGTTAGGATATTGGATACGTGTCGGTTACCTGTAGGTAAATATTAATGTGGATTATTTGTCTTATGTTAATTGATACGTAATTTCTTATGAAAAGATAGGTGATGGTTGGCGTCTTGTTATATTATTTTCCATCGAAAAAAATATTTGTGAGTTATTATTGTGATTTTCTATTCTAGATCTATTCGATTGTTTTGAGTTGGAGAAAATGTACCACTACACTACGAACCAAAACACAAAAACACCTCTTGTATCTACAGTAACTCTCAAAGTCAAAAATAAGTAATTTTAAGTTCGTTAAAATAGTAGTCTGAAACTTAACTAGAACTAAAATAAGGAACTAACAGTAATGTACAATAACCGTACTCGTTTTTGATATCGAATAACCCAGATCCATAGCCGATATAACTGTACAGCGCGGGCCCTTATCTCACTGTAGTAACTGTACTGTACACCTACCCCGGAAGGTGGAAGGTGCCCTACACTAGACTAGTGCTCGCCTACACAATGGCTGCGCTGCCCTGGTACGGAGAGTACAAAGGACCGGCTCTAACGGGATTCTGCGATCGCCCTATTGCAAGTTTTCAATGGTAAACAAAGAATTTACAACAATCTTAAACCCGCGTCTTCACTTATGGTTATGTGGTTGGTAAGTACCGCAATATGGGGTTATGGGACATCTAGTCCTACCAAAATCTGGCGGCCAAGTTATTACAGATCTAAAAGGAGGAACGTCCATGCAGTGAGCAGTCTCAATCAATGCCGTCAATTTCGGCCCGACCCATAGCTTAGGCGTTGATCGCTAACACACTTCTTACAACTTGATACCCTTTTTTAATGACTAAGAGCATTTAGACGGCTCGACTGCCCGGGAAAATGGTAACCAGAGTAACCAAGGCACTTCACCGGCCTGCAAATAAACAACTCTTTGATGAATACACGTCAAGATATGTTACGGAAAAACTGTATTTTATGAGTTTGTAGATCATCTAAGGGTGTAAGAAGAGGGCCTAATTACCATCGGCCGGGCCCCAGGGCCAGGCCAACCTCGCCTACGCGCAGTACACCCTGCTGGACAACGGAAGGCCATATTCACACTTCGCCTATTGCGCGCTAAATACAGACACGTGCACATGGTTTTCATTGAGGTGAGGTTCTGTGTCTCTGTCAAGTTCAAGGTCGCTGTAAGCTTGCACCAGGGATCGGCTTCAAGTCCTTATCAGTTCCTCCTGATTATGGATGCTCTATCATAGGACATAGTAGGAGGAGGCGCCTTGGTGCATGCTGTTAGTCGACGAAATTGTTCTTCTCGGAGAAGATTTTAATGTGGAAGTGTTAGGTTTGAATGTAGAGGGGTATCAGCAGAGAGGAAGACCAAAGAAAATATGAGTAGATATTTATGTATTTAGAAGACAGTATAACATCATAACAAGAGTTTTTAACCGTATCGCGATAGTATATGTAAGTAATTATATCGTTAAGAAAGGTAGAAAGGTGTAAGTACAGAGATGACGGCTGATGGAGGAGAGTGGAAGAAAAAACATGTAGCGCCGACACCACCTGGCGAGGGAGGACGGCCGGGAGATGGTGGGCCAAGGAAGGTGTAAAGATTTTGTTCATTTTCCCTTTATACATACTCTATAGGTTCCGCAAAACGGAATAAAAAAGGAATCAGATCAGATCCACAGCGAAATATACCTCGGAAACAATAAATCCCTATCTCTGCTAATTCCCAACATTTTTAAAAGCAATGATGCAGGTTTTATATCCATCCATATATTATCATGTATCCATACATTATCAGGCTCAGGTGGGCTCCACGGGATGCATTCATACAGGAAGAGAGCCGTCCGCTTCCCATCTCTCATCATCATCAGCCCACAGACGTACACAGCTGGACATAGGCCTCCCCCATACAACGCCACAAACAGCGCTCCTAAGCCGCCTCCATATATCGACTCCCTGCGATAGCTACAATGTCGTCGGTCCATGGAGTGAATGACCTACCTACGCATTAAGCATTGTAGTCCCTAAGTGTTTACTATGCCAAATGAAGGTGTATAAGAAGAATACAAGGAAAATATATCTAGTTCAGGAAACACCCTTTCAACTTCAAGACAACTTATTTAACTTAATAAAAGGCCTATGCTCCTTTAAAATTATAAGCAATGAATTTTAAACCGAGCCTCTAGAGAAAGGTAATATAAAAGGTTACTTAGTCCAATAGAAATAAATGACTAATTTACAGAAATGTCTCGGTCTATTCAAACTTTGAATTTGAGATTGTTAGTCCTTTCTATCAAGGTCGAACACAAAGTGTTTCACTTGAAGAGCATGCCTCCAAGCATCGGTGTCATATGCTCGTTTTCCTTGTAAATCCGCCCAAAGGATGAATTATTTCGGCTCGGAACACCCAGAATAAAAACAAAATGTTTGGACAATGACCTCCGGCTCCAGCAGGCCAGCCCTTCTGTTGGAACGACCCCTTCTGTGGATTGGGACGGTCATTTAGATTTATGTACGGATCTAGAAATTATCGTTGTTTTAAATTACGTTCTATTGAGTATAAAGAACGAGAATACATACATGTTAGGTTACAATGTTAGGTTTAATTAAACGTAGTACAAATATAGAATATCGAATCTGCTGACCAGATGAAACGAAATACGTTTAGTACCTACATAGTTTACAATTAATAAGTGGACCAAAAAAACAACAGCCTTTTACACTAATTTTGAGAACCGTTTAAAATGTCATCGGTCTGACCTAGGACAGAACAAGTTTACAAAGAATTTTACACTTCACGCTATCTACAATATACATATCTATTTAAAAAGTGGTTATTTGTGTAAATTTCTTTGTGTAGTTTCGATTCCTCATTTTGCTATTAGCGGATAGGGGTAAATAAATAGGCCTATTCATGATTCCTGCCATCCAAATGAAAAACCCATGCACACGAACACTATTGTCGCGGCTAAATTTACAAACGAATACTTACATTAAATAATAATTATGGGAATAAATTAGGAGGAAATCTGCCGTAGGAGTCCCCCTGCATGAATGCTCCAGAATGACCACTAACAGGGAGAGATGGCGATATATCGTGAGGCAAGCGACACAGCCCCTACAACAAAACTCGTCATGACGACCACGACCGTTCTGCCAAGAACGCTACGAATGAGAAGAACAAAATTAGGAGACATCTATGCTTGTTGATGTTGACATATTTTAACCATTTTTGTAAACAAAAAGGAAGTCTCAAAAACTGCAACAAGATTCCATTCGAACCGCAAATCTGTCTTGAACGAAATACCTGTGTTTTTTTTCATATTAGTTAGAATAGATTATTAGTTTTTTCGTGAATATTATTATTTTATCGACTTACCAGCACAATGTTCACGTTAGTAACTGTACCGAGGAGACGTGTGAAGGTGCGCGCGCGCCGGTCGCCACTGCCAGCCTCCGGACGATGACCCGGGCCGCGGAGGACGGAGGTTCCATCCTAAAACGGTAGGTGACCTGCTATTTGTAAGCTTGTTTACGCATCGAACTGTAGCAGAGGAGACGTGTGAATTGAGACTTGACGCGCAATTGTTTTAATTACATTAGTATGAGATTACGTACATTTTGATTATCCTTTTGGTTCTTAGATATTTTTGAATAAATTATTTTATTATTTATTATTATTATTGACTTTCAATTGAAATAAAATTTGGCAACTTCTGGCACTCAAGTCTTGGATTAGAACTTTTAGTTCTGAACACTGTTTCTGTTCTTTCGTCTGGTTTATTTACATATACATGGCTCCAGTCGAACTTTTATGGATCCTACACACCAAAGTCGACGACCTCAATTGTACCTTGTAATTGACCTGAATTGTACAATGGACCATTCATGGCGACAACTACTGCGCTTTTTCCTAAGGTGTGTTGCGGGCCTTGGTCAACTTGTCGGTGGCGACGCACCGAATTCGGTGTGTAGACTTCATAATATCTCATCAAGCAGGTGACGTGAAAACTAAGATCATCGCTATGAAACGTTTGTGTTCGATGCATGAAGGTGACACTAATTGTGACTCGGCCTCAGACAAATCAAGCTCATTTGCTCCGAATTAGAATATTTACGATGTCGATCGCCACTATATAGGTACGTGAAGTATTATTGGCAGTGCGTTTTTGAGGTTTATGGTATTTTATCTTATTTTCCTTTTATAGAAATCAATTTATTATGGATTTAGTCGGCGCGATATTATAGGAAAAAATCAACAAGCAAACAACTACCTACCTACGTACCTAAATCATGAGATCCAACTATTGTTGGAATATAAAGCAATTGCAAAATCGTTATTTTTAGTAACTCAACAAGTTAGCAAAAAGATTATTTGTTAAACGTGCCGATATCCCTCGCTAGCGAAGCAATCTAGAGAAATGTCACCAGAGTGGCTCTAAAGTAGGCTGCTGAGCTAACGAGGGATTTAAACAAGAATCACGAAACAAAAAACATTAGCTTTCGAGTTAAACATACAACTTAAAAAAAAGCATATAATATTTAAGTTTGTTTTGAGGATATACAAACTTAAAAGTTTTACTTTTTCATGTAGATACATACATTACATTTATTAATTTCTTAGTTACATACAGTAAACATGGTGATTTTCAATATTTAACGAATCATAATTAGGTATTAATTTCACACACGTGACTAAAATTTCCTGAAGGCGAACACTTTTAGAAATGGTTCGTAATACAACTGTGTTAACACCATCACTTTTTGCAACGTTTTCGCCTGTGAATACAACGGGCCATTAAATCAACAAAGTTCTCACAAAAGTTTACAAGCTTATTCCTCCTCTCAAAGGCTCAGTTCATCGACACCTGGTACTCCCGCGTCGTACCCACTATCTGTTATGCTGGGCTCCGGTACCTGCTTTGTTTACATTAATCTTGATCAGAATTTGGAGGATCCAAATTTTATTGCTTCATCGAGCCTTTTTGGTAAAGGTTTTATGAAATTGTTGTAGCCGCAAGCTGTTTTGAAGATTTTAATGAAATTGTTATCCCAGCCGGAGTTCCCGGAAACTTTTTGATCTTGTATTTCAGCGATGGAAGGCTTACCAGAAGGTACTACCTACCTATTATAGACACTACATCTGAACTTCGGACAAACATAAGATTTACTTTTTCAAAAACTCATCACTTCTTTTCTTCCCACAAATGGACAAAAAAATTCATGAAGAGAAAACGAATGAACACTTGTATTTCATAGTTAATAGGTAGGTACCTTAATAAATTTATAGTTTAAAATGTTAACTGACCAAGAGTTAATTTTTGATGTTTGTGAAACAATACTTTTTTCACTTCTCTTGCTCAAAAAGAGTGTCAACATGTATAGCGTAGCTTAGCGGGCGTAAAATTCGATACTAATAGTCACAAACAGGTAAATAAACTAATAAACTCGTCCGGACTTTATTCAGTATCTACAACATCTAACGCTAAAGAAATTAAACCGTATAATGAATGCCACACTTGTTTAATCAGAGAAGTCTTAAAAGTGACCGTAATGTTCTTCTGAACCATCATTATAGTCATCATCATAATAATCACTATGATGATCAAAATCATCAACATCATGAAATTTTCTATGAAATTTATGATGATGATTCGGAAATCTTGATTCCTTAACAGGTTTAAAAGGTTTGTACCGGTCATCATCGTTATCATGTCTATGGAAGAAGCTATGCAGACCATCAACAAGGCCCCTCTTCAAACCGTATACGTGCTCCTTTAGATCACCAAAAAGTTTGCTAAGCACATTTCTGTGTTTATGCTCTTTTTCGGGTTTATGACTTTCAAATTCTCCTTTTATGTGAAGTATACTGAAAGAGTTCGTCTTGAGTTTTCCATCTATATGATTGTTATTATTTTCATCGCCTTTTTCTTCGCTATTATTGGCGTTGTTATTTGCGAGTAAAGTGTTATTCCCGAGGTTGAGAGGTCTGGTAAAAGTGAAGTTGGTGTGGATGGGAGGCAGGGTCCGGTTGTCCGGTATGTCGCTGATGTTTTCCGTCACCGCGTATGTTCTGCTGGTTTTCAGCTCTTCGTTCTTGAGGGTGCTGGTGGTGAGTGCGCCGGTGGTCAGGTTGGTGGAAACTATGGCTGAAGACACTTGTTTTAGAAGTAGAACCTGAAAGAAATATTTTCTCGTTATTGTTTTCGTTTAAAAATCAATAAATAATGCTGGACAATTCACATAGCATTATCTAGCCCCAAGATAAGCAGAGCTTGTGTTATGGGGAGATAACTGATATACATAATACAATACAATACATAATAGATATTTTTTTACAATACATAAAAAACGACCAGAACACCCTGAACGTCTGCAGATCGCACACACATTTGTCCCGAGGCGGGAATCGAACCCGCAACCTCCTGCGTTGCAGGCAGACCTTCGCCCACCGCGCCACAGAGGTCGTCGTCATCAATAGTTTAAAAAGGTCGGTTTGGTCTGCAATAATACCTTATATTGAAAAAGTCACTAAATTATAAAGCTTACTCGTTCCATTGAATAAAAAGAAATAGAATTTAAAAGCAAGCAATGAACCATGTTAAAGTAACATTACCTACTATTATCTATGACCATGTGCCTACAGAGTTTTTTATAAGTAGGTTGTTATGGTACTAAATATTTTAAACCGACGTCAAAAATTCAAAAAGAAGGAGTATTTTCGGCTAAGTATTTTTTATTTGTTCAGTATGGATGGTGGTTGTTCGCATATTGCTTTGGGTACTACTACTTTCATGCAACCTGTGTGAGAGGACAAGTTAAAGTTTAATAAGTTTGCAATCTCACAAATTACAACCCTACGACAACAATTTTTAGATAATTAGAGCGAGCCCAATGCAAAAAATTGTGAAAAGGATAGGTATAGGATTTCGCGTTCATAGGAGCGGGACAGAGCAAAGCAACGTCAGTGGAAAAATCAAGTTTTTACGTATTATCTATTCAAAATATAAGCACTAAAATAGAAAAACGATCACTTAAATAAAACAGTAGTCTGGCTAGGCAATTCGTAAAAACTAATGTGGTGTTGTCACAGATAGATGTCATTTAGATCATTTCAATTTTTTAATGCAAATTTTGTATGTTTTTTATTAAAGAAACTAGTTTATTTTCGTAAATTCTATTCGATTACTCGACTTCTACAGGTTTTCCCTACCTATCGTATATTTTTAATCCGAACATTTACGTTCGTTACCATAAATATAAGTGTTTAAAAATACACATTTTGCGTGATTTTTGCATTAGGCGCACTCGAAATTACCATTACATTGGAACGGCTTCATCGATTCTCATCAACCTGAGAAAACTTGATGAAATCATATTTCAAACCAAAAAAGCCTTCAATTGCTAAGCCAGTCAACGAAAAACTTATCTTGACGAGTTTAAAATAAAATCACAGTCACTTAGCTAGACAAAAACAATAGATCTGACGTCACAGGTTGTCACAATTACGTAGATACTCACCAAAACAATTTGTCCAATCCACTCCATATTTAGAGCTGCTCGATATAAACGCCGCGCTCTGCCGAATCACAATTTAAACTAACCTATTGCTCAATTCTATCAATTTGCACCAAATGTGCAAAAAATACGGGTGGAATCGTCACTCTTATCAAGTACCTAATTAGTTTCACTTCTACAAGGACACTTTTTTCATAGTCATCTTCACTTTTTTACAGCCTTCATCATTTTTTTTACTAATATCATTCGTTACAGTTTGACAGGAAATGAAGGCAAGCGTAGACAGCTATTGTTTTTATAGGGTTAGTGAGTCAGAAATGTAAAAAGTTAAATGTAGAGTCCGGTAGAGATTCCTTTGTGCCGTCTGAATCATGAGATTCTTGGAGTTCACTGATAGGTACTCAGGTGGTATGTCAATGTCCTGAGGAAACTTGGTCTCAGGGTCAAGGAAAGAAAGTCAAGAGCAACTACGTTTGTATGGGTCAATGGTTGATGATTGACTTTTTGTAGCACTTTGACGCGCTGCGCTGTATCAAAAAACTTAACTAGTACCCATAACACAAGCTCTGTTTACTTTGGGGCTAGATGATTCTGTGTAGATTGTCCACCATTATTTAATAAAAAAATACAGACAGACAGATCAACTTTCGCATTTTAATTTGTTTGGGTGGATAATCGCAGTCAGTTCAAAAGCATTTGAACGTCATTAATTAAAATATTTTTCAATCTTGTAGTTTATTTCATTCGCGTAGATAATTTTAAATGTATTTCACAAAATATAATGTCAAAGCAACATCAAACAAAATGAAATTGAATGTTAAATTTCGATTCTCAACAATTTGTCATGTCAAATTATCAATTTCTTTGATGTAGCATTATTCAGTCTAGATTTTTACAATTTATTCCACAAAGAAGTCTTGTACAAAGTTAAGTTCAACAAAAGGTCTATCAAACTTCATTTGGGAATTATTGTCAAGTTTTATTTTTTATTACATATCATCATTTTGTCATAAATATTATATTTTATTATAAATAATCATTTTAAATCCCTTCCTGATGGTTCAAAATTGGAATTGGATAAAATCTAATTGAATTTGGCATATTTTATTCATCAAAATAATATCTTAATTAATATGCAAGATTATGAACGATGATTAACGTTGAGTGGCCCGCGTGTGCGCAGCTCCGGCTCTGTGCAGTTGGTTAGTTTTCAAACAGGCAAATTAATCTTTAAGAAATAAAATTTTAAAATGTATGTAAGATGTATGAACATGTAACCGAACCGATAAAAGTAGTATAAAAATGTATACAGCTTATTCACTCAAAATTTCATCTTGGGTACAGCTATCGTTTTTGATAGGTACAGCAATAATGTTGCTGGGTCGGCTCGCCCGCGCCTGCGCCCGCGCCCGCGCCCGCGCCCGCGCCCGCGCCCGCCCCGCGCCCGCGCCCACGCCCGCCCCCCGCCCGCGCCCGCGCCCGCGCCCGCGCCCGCGCCCGCGCCCGCGCCCGCCCCGCGCCCGCGCCCGCGCCCGCCCCCCGCCCGCGCCCGCGCCCGCGCCCCCGCCCGCGCCCGCGCCCGCGCCCGCGCCCGCGCCCGCGCCCGCGCCCGCGCCCGCGCCCGCGCCCGCGCCCGCGCCCGCGCCCCCGCCCGCGCCCGCGCCCGCGCCCGCGCCCGCGCCCGCTGTGCAGTTTTACAAAAGCCTCTTGAATTATCAATAAGCCTCTTCTTTCCTTTCCGGTAAAAAACAGGGTTGTAGTCGACTATTCTATAGGTAGGTATATCATGTTTGTTATAATACTTTATGATTTATGAATAAATATCAAAGTACCAAAAATAAAAATAAACCAAGAATACATTTTATATGGGACCATCTTGGATTATCCCCTAGTCACACCGATCAAGGTCTCCTCCGCGGAGGAGGCGCCGGATGATCGAACGCTAAATAAACGTTACTTTATTTAAAGTATAAGGAAATAGTAAAATAATCATCAAAATCATTAAAAACATAGGTACATGCCGAACATGGAACCTCTTCCTTTTTTCGAAGGTAGTTAAATAAATCAATTCACGTGCAAACTCGTCGTATTTCTGAAAGTATTTACAAAATTCGACGGCTGCTTTGAGCTTGCCAGCTTTTGAAGGATACTTTGAAAACTTTTATTCAACACACAAATTAAATTGCCTGCAAGCACGGAATGGCAACTGAAGGTGAGTTCATAACAGTGGGAATTCCTATTATAGTAGGTACATAAGTATTGCTTTTTTGTTTGACGTAGGTTCCATATGTTTCTTCAATATAGTGGACTGACACCAAAACTTTGAACACCTACATACACAAATTGAATGTAAATAATAATAAATACTGCTAATCTGGAAGAGTGACTATTTGTCATCTCTACGCATGTCATGTTCTACTAACATTCTCGATTAGCTGGAAAAACCGATAATATTTCTCAAGCTCTACCAAGAACCCACAAAGCCACAATAAATCCAAAACGTCACATTCAACTTCGTTCCGAGTCAGTTCAGTACGGTCAGCAAAACAAACCGCACTGAAGTCACTTGACTTATGGCCCTTATAGCCTTTCCGTCCACAAGCTGCTTTTAACTCTATTTATACGAGGGCACGGCACAGAGTTGTTTCAGCCAGATAAATCGAATTAAGTCTGGTTGCTGTGGCTAAGTACGAGTAATCAATTTATGTGCGCCTTTGACTGTCTTCTTTCAGCGTTACAGGGCGCACTTAGAGGCGGGATAGTGCAGAGCTTTATGTACAGGCTATTTTATTTGTACTGTGATGTCTCCTAGCCCGATTAACGGAGACTAGCCAAGTGTACAGGACAAATTTTATAGTGCACAAGTGTCTGCGCAAACACAGGTGCACTCTCTATTCCCTGAGTCTAATAACTCCCCGAGATTTGTACTATCGGACTGCCGACTGCCTGCGGGTAGGTATCCAGACAATTTCACAGGGCAAATCGGGAGAAGGCTACCTGGTGTGTCTATAAAATGACACACAAGTACGGAGATCCTAAATTGATCATTTATCCGCAGATTTTTGTAACTCATTGAGACAATGTGCTCCCAACGTGATGCTGCAGTTTGGTAACGATTATCCAGGAGTGAGTGATGTCAGGCTAAAGATAATGATAATCTGGGAACAAATTCTGCTAACCAAAGCTTTACTATCACAAAGGTACAAAGGTACCGTCGAAGAATCTTAAAACTGTAGATAGTGTGTGCTTGTACGGATACTTGTACGGAGATATTGAAAGATTGGTTTCGAACTTGTCAATTTTGGACACGCGTCCCTCCATCTGTAGATTCTTTTATCATAGGAAAATTACCAAAATGTATAAGTACGTCTAAGACGATACCATTGTTATAGCGAAGTGATTAATTTAGTGGGAAACACCTAGGTTGATAATTATGATAATTCTCAGCCCACACAGGGAGGAGAAAGCAAATGCTGTGATCACAATTTATTCAATGATTAAAAAAATCATTGTATGAGTATCGCAAGCCATACACCATATTAGAACAACATATAAGCACTGACAGATCTAACTGTAAAGAACCGGAAATATGAGCCCTTACATCTTTGTACATCTTAGTAAGAGTTAGGTGTCATTATCCTCTGTTCAAAGGTTAACCCGAAGCACGTACACACTGATAAACTGTATGTAAGTACCTATCTTATGATAAAATTGTTAGAATAAAATTAATTACTTTAGGGAAGTAACGATAAGTAGTGCCTACTTTGTAACCTTTTTCTGAAATTAAACCTATAATTATTAGTATTATAAATATAAGAGCAAATTCCGACATCCAAGCGATCCCTGTAGAAAGCATATGTGACTTTAATCATTATGTATGTAATTTCAGGCAGTCAACGCGCAGGTCTCCGACCAACACTCCGCTACACTACATCGTCTACATTCATACGATGGTTATTTTGTAACACAGTCGAGCTTTTCACACAATAAGGTGGATATTCTGTTTTGTTTGTGTAACCTAGACCACTAGAATGTCTAGAATTCACATCAAGGCATAATTGAACTCCTCTGAACTCGCCGCCGCGGGTTAAACTATTCTTTTAATGTAACGAGGTGATAGAGCACCCTGTGTAGAGATAACTCTGTTTATTGTTTGTAAGGAAACAAATGTTTTGGACATTCTTGTGTTGTATTGAAATTCATTGTCTGTTTTACATAATCTTGTTCTGATGGTGTTTATGGGATAAGTTATGATATCTCTTGCTTCAGCAAATAATGGAATAGCAGTTCTATTCCATTATTTGCTGAAGCAAGAAATATCATGTGCATTGTATCACTCTCTTTTAATATTCTCTCGGTCCAAATTTGATATAAAAGAGAGCCCAATCTTCGCGCCTATAATAAAAAATATAGTTTCTAAGATATATAAATGAATTATTATATTTATACACACAAGGGTAGTTGTTAACTTAAAGGAAAAAGTTTAACTAAACAAAGTAAGAGTAAGTTATGCGTAACCTTTGTCTAAAATCTCGTAACAACTACGCTAAAATCCTTTGAGACCATTTATGGCACGACTACTACAAATGTGAATTTATTCAATAACCGACCGCACACTGCAGCTTTGAACCATCTGCCTTCTGAATATTGTTCGCAAATATTCTGCAGACAGCCAGACGGTATCAAACTATTAACGTTATTTAATCTGTGGTCTGGAACCACCCGACGACGGCACGTAATTAGGACCCTGGAAAGTACTGCTGTGTATTCTGTGACTGCAGTCCAGACAGAAACGTCAGACAGGGGGAACAGAACACAGGACAAGATGCCGGGCATTACGACGACATCAAGATACAAGGTGGTCTCGAGATGCTAAATAAGATTCTCAGTATTTGATCTCTATATTGTTATTGATCTTACTATTTGAACGTATCCAATAAAATAACTTCTATGTCTCGGCAGTATCTATATGCAATCAGCAACCTTGGCAATATAAATGTCACCGTCAAATAGTAAGCCCCGTAAAATTATAAAAATCCTAGTCACTTTATAATTTTCCGGAAAATAATCAACAGGACTGAAGCACTTACAATTTAACGCATTGAAATACGTAAATTTATAATTTTCCGAAGCTTATCCGTAAGATAATAAACAAACAAACCTGTGAACCAATCACAGCCTTGTTTAACTATTTTACGAAATCTATGGCGATCACTTCTCTCGTAAAATAATAAGCTGCCCTCTGATTGGTCGATGTGGCCGATGCTCATGTTTGTGTTCGTTTACGAACAGTTTGAGAACTATTAACCACTGTTTCACAAATTCTACAACTAAGCAACTCCAATTTTACTAATGAACAATTTAAAAACACTTAAATGTTGTAAAACACACCATGAAAACTTTGTTGTTACTATTCGGGTGTCTAATAATAATAATAATAATAATAATTTATTTCAGACTATAGAACAGTTATAGATCTTATTTTAACTTATTCTACGGTCCATAGTAATATATACCTTAAAACTAACATACATACAATATTAAAAACTAAAATTAAAGACACGTTATTTGACGGCGAGACGATTGATATATTTGTTTATAGTTTTGTTATATAGTTGTTTGAGATATTTGTCTAATGAATGACAGCAAAAGATGGCGGTGCGGGCTAGCGCCCATCGGCCAATCAGCGGGCGTCTTGCGTTCCGTCACTTACTAGTTTATTATTTTACGGTTAGATTTCGTCAAATCATAATTTGACGTGTTTCAATGCGTTACATTGTAAGTGACGCGGCCCAATTGATTATTTTCCGGAAAATTATAAAGTGCCTAGGATTTTTATAATTTTACGGGCTTTACTATCCTACGGTGACATAAATATCACACACGGCAGGTACCTAAGACAATTCAAGTGAAATCTGACGATAATCTGCACCTACTTACTGCTCTCTTCCATATAATATCAGCCACTTTCCATGGGGACATAGTTAGGATCAGTTCCGGATTAGTTCAGTCAATAAGTGCTCAAAATACGGGGTTGGGTGGAAAATCGAAAGCAGAGTGTTTGACTTGTTTGAATAAGTTAGGAGACATATTAAATGTCCCCACTCCTGTGAGGTCAGATCTAGGGGTGGGAAGGCCTTGTTGTGCTTTACCATTTACCTCAGTTGCCACGGAAGTTGCATAAATAGCATCCTCGTGATGGAGGACCACGACGACGACCACGACGCTGTCGATGATGTACTTCCTTGTGCCCTACCTAGGGCCCACCTTACAGCAGTGGAGACTTTTAGTACGAGTATGTTTGTCTCCTACCTTTACTTTCGACTTTTCCAGCCTCTATCATTCGTTGACTGGAATATTTATGTAGTTTATGTCAATTCGTATCATTTAAGTAGTATAAATACGTGGTTCGTTTTTCGGACCCAGCTGCAATCAACGTCAGACGCCTTTACTAACTCAAAGAGCAAACACTAAGGTAAACTAATAAAGCGGGGCAGGCGAGGCGAGGGCGGGGGTAAATACCATTAATCTCGTGCCGGTGTTTGAACTAGCACAATACGGAGACAAAGGGCTTGGAGGAGATGGAATTATACTGCAGATGGTACTGGTGCTAGCTCATTGAGTGAACAAGGCGAGAGCGTGTAGAGCACAAACCGTAGTACTTGATTTCCTAGTGTTGCCACTCGGTGTGGGGATGATATTTTCTAAATTGTATTGTAATATCGTGGTGTTTATTTTATTGGTGTGTTTTCTCATAAATTGAGCCCACGGTGGGACAAGCTAAGTCGTGTAAGGACACGAGTTTTCTCCAGCTCTCATGCTTTTGGATTTGGCTGTAGGTACACTCCCATCTCAAAACAGCCAAGTGTAGGTATATTAATGTATATAAACGCTAGTCGTTGGTGACACATCTATCTAGCTAAATGCATGTAGGCTAATATTCAAATTAATGGAAAATCCCACCAGAAGAACCAATTATAAAATCAATTAGGAAAAACCCGCTGGGCCTGATTCATAGTTCACACAACAATTTCATTTTGAGGTAGGAATATGCTATACAGGCATATTAATGTAATTAGTAAAGTAAATCAAGAAATTAGTTTCAGAATATTTGAGACTTTCCAAGCATAAAACGAAATGTTTTATTTACAAACAAAATTACAATTAAATAACAAAAACTAACTTGAAATAGTATTTTTTGTAAAAACAGTTCAGCTAACAGCAGACTGTTTCAAACAATTTAGAGGAATCTAAACGGATTCATATCAATTCTACCTACACTAGGAAGCTTCGCATACCCAACACACTGGCTCCATTGCCTTGCCCCTCGGCATGGCAATGGCGATGCGCTGCGCCAGAAGAATTTCTACATTTCAATAACTTTATATATCATTAGGCTTTTAAAATGAGAGCTTATACATCCTACCTGAGAACACAGTCTGCTATTAACATCCTACCTGAGAACAGTCATATATACCTACTCTACCTTCTCATGTAGAGTAGGTATTTAATGTTAATAGCAGACTGTTTCTGAATTTTTATGAGCTTTACGTTACTATTACTGACAACACCACAAATATTAAAAATAACTAATTCAAGACGTGTGTATTGTATTATTCCAGTAGCCGCCGGTAAATAGATGCGTTAACAATCTTTTCAAGAATCCTAATTGAATCCTAAGCCATCAACCCCGATAAACCACCGTTTATCAAAAAGTGTCGCCGTCAGAAACCATAGCTTCTTCCCTAATTACAAATTCATCATTCCGTTATCCACCATCTACCTTGCAGGTTGCCATGGCGACCGGGCAGCGCGCGCACCCAGTACATCCCACACCGTTGGACTGATCACACGCTCATCGTTACAAAAAACACGTAATAACAACTATCTCTTCCCTGAAAACCACTTAACCTTTAAAACTAAAGCGTGTGGAAAAGAGAATAACGTAACTACGCCGAAATGAAATGGTTTTTGGGTGAACTGATTTGATTTTCGAATAAGTTTGACGTTTGTTTCTAATTTGATTGTGAAGTGACAGTTGCAGTGTTTTGTTTTTATATTGAGCCACTGACAAGCCGGCATTGCATCCTTCTTTTAAAATATCAGATTTTAAATAGCAGTAGTAGTAATCATATGTGCAAAATTTTAATCAAATCCATAAACCGTAGGATTATCTTTTAGAAACCGTAATGTTTGTTTAAATAAATGTTTGTCCCAGCAATGGAAACCACGTGTAAATCCATAACTTTTGTAAGTGCGCGGTAGATGATAACAGATTCCAAGTTCAAATTGTGACAGGTGTCAAACGCAGTAGTTTGTTTTTAAATGGTGTCAGTGGTACACGAATGTCAGAGGACGTCAAGTGCAGAGGCGGAACGGTAAGTGGTACAAAGGTACAGCTTAGCGAAGTAACATTACCTCATCTGTAGGCTAGATGGTCAGAACAACCACAAGGGTACTCAAATAATAAGCTATGTCTACATAATCATACAGATCTTAATAAAAGGCCAATGATAAATACATAACAAGACATTGGAAGTTTCTAAAACATAAACAAAGTTAGGTTGGACTGAACTTGGCCTAATAGAATGGCGACAGGTGGGTCAAAGTCAAAATACTGCCCTATCGGCTTTACCCGGCTTTTGTTGCTCGTAGACGGATTCTGTTAAGGCGTTAAGTGCTGGCCCATAAGTCTGGTATTAAGGGACCACTGGTTGGTAATTCAATGGGCTGAACAACGAGGTAACCTGATAATATTATTACTTTTGGATTTGGATTTTCGGTCTAGACTAGACAATTGGGATTGTTGCATGACTGAAAGACAACGCACCACTATAACTGCCCAAACAGCGAGGGGCGCGGCGGGGGCAGCGGGGGCGGATTTGTAGATCAACACCGAATTTTTATTTATATGTTCCAAATAAACGATATTTGTATCGGATGTGGCGTGGGGCGGGCGAAGGTACGTCTGCGACGCAGAAGATTGTGGTTTCGATTCCCGCCTTAGGGTAAATGTTTGTACGATCTGCAAATGTTTGCTCTGCGTGTTCGGGGGAGTTTTATATGTATAATAAAAAATATATTTATGTACTTAATGTATTTATTGTATAATGTGTATCAGTCATCCAGTACCCATAACCCCAACTGTGCTTAGTCCTCCATTCATTTTGTTATATAGATGAAAATGAAAATGTTTATATTGTAGCTCTAGCTTCTGTTTTAGTTTTAAAAAAACTGGGTTACAGACGGCAGCGCAGCGTCTTCCCCATTGCTGGGCACACTGTTTGTAAAAAAATAAAAACAAGAAACATAAATTTATTGTTACAATTAAAACTTAGTCTAGACAAGTTAAGTAAACCTAAAGCTAAGTACAACAGTAAATTCATACCTACCTCTTTTACAACTAGGTATACTCATACAAAACAAAAGTACCTGGATTAAAAATTAAGTTGTACATTTGGCGATCAAACCTGTCATTTAACTTAGCCTAAGACTTCGAAGATTCAATTGAACAGCATTATTATTAATATTTGTTTATTTTTATATAATGAAAAGTCATGTTTTATATTCGGAAATATTGGTTATTTTAAACAAAGTTTCTAGTAAATAACTTTTCAACGCCTTCGTAATCAAGCCCGTTTAACCAATCTCTGATTGTATGGGAGCTCAGCTGTGTTAGGTTGGGGTTGGTATCGAGCATTTCCTTGTAAAGGGTAGGTGCAAGATAAATGTAGAGTCTACGTGCAAAGGTACTTTTAACTGTAGGAGTAGGAAGTGTTTTTAATTCTCTTAGTTGGCACCGGAACCGTAGGTAGGTACCGACTCCTTATGATACCTTCTTATGCATTGTGACATGTAGATTTTTCTGACATATGGTACATTACTCAGCTGGTAGAGGTCTGTAGTCGGGTATCTATAGGGCAGTGCCAATGTAACTTTTAGAAGTGCTCTTTGTGCTCTTTCTACTTTTATCATGTAGGTTTTAGCAGCCCCTCCCCATGTACATATACAATAGTTAACGATGCATTCGGCTAAGGCTTTATAGGTTTTAATGAATAGTTTGAAGTCGGCAACTGAGCGAAGCTGTTTAAATATATGTATAAGTTTTCTGGTTCGCTAAGAGACAGTTTCAGTAGGTATGCGGACCCCAAGTAAGCATGTCGTCCACAATGACCCCGGGATATTTGATTTGCGGCACACATGTAAGCGAATTGCGGCGATACGTGATAACGAGATGGACAGATGTCACGTTTTCTCGCTCGCGTAGGCGTATATAGTTATAATATTCCGTGGCACCAGCAGAACGTCCCGCCGCCGTGATATTGCGCACTAAAATAACTAACACCTTATATTCGTATTAAAACAAGGAAAGATAATAGTGATTGTAGAAAAGCGAGGATTTTTTATTAAATTTACAAATAATTTACGTTCGGTCAGCGTCGTCTGTCCACTTCGCCAAATAGGTACCTATCTGGCGAAGTGGACAGACGACGCTGCAGCAAATCTTCATTGGCAACACGATACGAGTCTACTGTCAGAGAAACTCTTGATCTTTGACATCAAAGGAAACAAACTTTTCTAATGGAATTGAAGCAAGCTAATGAAATGTAGGTCGCCTTCGCTTCTCCGTCGCGTTTATTACTCTGGTGATCATTAGTAGTATTATAGAATAAGGAAATTGCAACATCGAGGTGGTCCTATAAAATAAATATTTCCGAGAGATTCATTATTAATATAAAGACAGAATGTAAACATCCACTGTGTACATTTATTTTGAGGGACCAAATATCAATACTACCCACATTATACCAGTACGACACTTGCAGGCGCTCCGTTCTGGTTTTTCTCTTATATTTCCCATCATTATGATCTAACCGATCGTCCATCTGGAAGTCGTTGAGACCAGCGTCAGTCATCTACGTCCTCAACACACATATGGGACATAGACATAGATTGATGTCAGACGTCGCCGAAGCAAGACGTGCCTTGATGTTAATAATTTGCAAATAATCAATTGCTTAATCGTGACCTCGTTTTATGCCGATTTTGGACAAATCGTAGTAACGTGTGTGAACTATAAAGTAACAATGATATATTTTTCAAAGTATCTAAACTAAACTGGTGTAAAATGGATACCTCCAGTCCTTTCGGACATCGGAGCAGCAGGACGGTGCGCTCGCCGCCACCGACCCCCTCCACGCCCGCTCCTGAGCCTCCCCCTCGCCATGTGCCCGCCGTCCAAGAAATCGACTACGAAGTTGCGTCTTCTCCCGAAATACAAGGTTGGATGGACTCGATTAACCTGTACCTGAATGAGGTGTGCACTATTGCATCCGAAGGCAAGCTGAACTCGGAGCAAAAGCAACGGGTAAGCGCTCTCTGCCGTAAAGTGGGTAATGGCACTTCGCATATGGCCATTCGTTATCAGTCTCTGAAAACCAAAGTTGTGAAAGCCTCCTGCACTATAGAAATGCTCCAAAGCCAACTTGCCCAATCCCATCAGCTAAAAGACCTCATAAAGACAATTGAAAAGACCTCTAAGCTAGACGGAGAAACCTCATTCGCCGAAATGGTAAAAAAAGGACCAAACTCGTACATAAAGCCCACAAATGTCAATTCTGTGGTCATTTACTCCAAAGACCTACAAAAGACAAGTGAAGACACGAAGTCACTAGTGCAAAAAATTATCTGCCCTGAACAAATGAAGCTGCATGTGAGAGGGCTACGGAAGACTAGGAACGGAGGCGTCATCATCAGCACCGACACCAAGGACGACATCGAAAAGCTGAAGAACACAGTCCAGATCACCAACTCTGGCCTCACAATCAACGAGCAGCTTAAACGAAAACCGAGAGTCGTCGTCATTGGAGTACCGACATCTATGCCCGAAAAAGAAGTTTTGTCCTGCCTCTTCCACCAAAACCTAGCTGAAATTCTCAAGAACTGTGACCTGGAAAAGTTTTTGAGCACCATAAAGTTAAGCCACAAGTCAGGCAGGAAGAACGCAGATTCCTGCAATTACATCATTGAAGTTCCAGCTGCCATACGTAAAGCGCTCATCACTAAGGATAGGGTTTTTATAAACTGGTCTTCGTGCCCTGTAAGGGATTTCACTCTGGTTACTCGCTGCTACAAGTGCCAGCAGTATGGACACGCGGCGAAGTTTTGTCGCGACTTATGTAATACTTGCGGACACTGTGGCGGCATCGGCCACACAAACAAAGACTGCAAAAAGTTAGCTGAAGATCCGAAATGTGCCACCTGCTTGCTCTATAAGAAACCAAATAACCATGTTACTGGCTCCGCAGACTGCCCGGCAAAATTAGCGGCTGAAAAGAGGTACATCAATTCCATAGATTATGGGGGTGCCTAAGGGCGCAGCTATTCATGAGCTCCTATTAGTTTCATCATTACTATAAAATTATTTACTTGATATTTTCTCATTTAGTAGGTATTCTTATTATAATTAAAAGTAATACTCTGAATTTATATTATTTTTCCGTATCGAAGTAGGTATCGTACAAAATAGGCCAGTAAGATGACACAGATAAGACATTGGCCTAGTTAAGTAGGCTAATGATTTTTGTACCTAAGCACCTTCATAACTAGTTAAGTTTAGCGTAGTTAGCATAATTAAGTTATTTGCCAAATCTGCACCGTTGCTTTGTTTTATTATGACTACTGATTGTTTGTGATTATCATTATTTCGTTTTAAGCACATTCCGCCTGAGACACAGGTTTATTTAACCTAGTTCAGGCAATTGTATTATTTTAGACCTTATGAATATAAGACAATTGACTCTTGTAATCCATTTAGTCCTTAATTGTTTTTGAATAAATTTATTTTATTTTATTTATTTTATAGATGACTTGGGGGCTCCAGACTATTTATTTTCCGTTGGTGTTCGTTTATTGCTATTTTGATGACCCAGCTATCGCTAAAGTTTGGAGTCAATTAGTGGTAATATCAAATAATTGCATTGAGCTTACGAATACTGAAGTTATTTCTGAGACCTTCCAGTCTACATGTGAAGACTCTTCGGCGGTAAGAATCATAAACAAATGTATCATAGACAATAGGTGTACACACAAGAAACATAATACATAAAGTACACAACAGTTGGTTACCTATTCGAGCCGTTTGGGGTGGAAACCCTAGGTCCTTGGGGTCCTGGGGCACATGGAATATATAAAGATATACAAAACTCCTAATAGAGTCCACGTGATCGGAATGCTGGCTTTTATTTCGGTCAACGAATTAGCATTGCCATTCAACGTGGCAATGCTGACAGCATTCTGGGCACTTTGCCTTCTGGTGATGGTTTTTAGAAAATGGATTTAAGTGTAAACATTAGTTGTAATTATTATTGTAATGTGTTTAAATGGTTAAACAAATAAATTCATGAAAAAAAAAATACACAAAGTTAACAATGAATGGCTATGTACAAAGGCGAGCTTAACCCTGATAGAGTTTTCTTACAGCAAACCTGAAAGTCAGCAAAAATACCTTTATTATTAGGTTTTTATAATATCCACAGTATTATTACTAACTATGAAAGTTTATATTGTTCTTTATGACACGATATCGGTACTAGTGATACCGTATGGCCCCGACTGAGTTGTACACTCAATTACACAGTAACCGAAAAAATAAGACTGGATTTTAAATAACCTATCTGTAACTGTGTCTGTTGTGACACTAAACATCATATCTAATAGTAAACAAATACATATTGATTACTTACCGGACACGTACGGTCATTTCCCGTGGATTTTGTCTTAAATTTTGAGCAATATATATATATATATAACTGGATGTTACCAAGCTAACTTCACTGGCATACAAAAAACACATCTATCGAGCTTCAAAAACGCGATTTATTGGATGTGTAGGCAACCAATAAGTCGCGTTGTTTCAGGAAACTAGGGACAAAAATAGAAAAGACGTTAAGTTTATGGCAAACGGCGGTTTACGGCTTATAATGGGTAACGATGGGAGTTGTTAAGAAAACTCTTTCGCTTGTAAAGTTAAAATAATTGATTTAATTATCAATTGTATAAAAGAGGTGATTAAAAGTGAGAGTGTGCCATATTGTTACACGAACCTCTATCTCTGGAAGTTCACTGTCGGAAGGAGCTTGCGGAGAATAGTTTGAGTAAAACCTTTTATTTATCAGAATTCCACAGCAGCGCGTCGGCGAGACGATTCAATATAAAGAGGGAGTGGCGCTGTACAAAGACAAGACTGATTGGAACCGCGGGGCTGGGCGGGAAACGGGGAAAATAAGTTTGTGTCAAAATTGTCTCCCCCGAGTACTGGACCGATTAGATTTCCGCTCTCAAATCACTGAGTCAAATCACAGTTTCATTGAGATCTTTCAATATTCTGTCACTTCTTATAATTGTCTTTTGAGAAAAGAACTGCTTATCCGAAATTATATATTGACTAATGTTTACTTTATTAACAATGAAAATTATAATCAAATAATAGCATTAAATTAAAACTAGTATTTACAATTGAAACAATTGAGCTAACTGCAGACTGTTGCAAACAATCTACAAGTGGCTCAACTGATCCATATGCCCCACTGTATAGCAATGCTGATGCGCTGCGCCAGATACTCACCAGCTCTCGGGTCACGCGTCGCTTCGACCAGACGCTCAGATAATTTTTTGAAAACCCAGAGCGCCTCGGTACCCCACGGACCTAGGGTCTCGACTCCAAGGGGAGCAAATGCGTAGGCTCTATCGAAAATGACTAATGTTGTGTATAAAAAAAGATTCTCGTACAATATTTTTTTATTACAACTGTATTGTTGCAACATAATCAAAAACATTTCAGTTCCCAAAACATTATTTGTTGTTAACGAAGGATTCACCAGAAAACCTAATGACGTGAACAAAGAATCGACCTCACGAGGAACTTCTTAGAATTCACTTCATTTCCCCGGAGAACCAGAGCGATATTGAAAAAGTATCAAATTGTTACTCGAATTATGAAACAAAGTTATTTAGACCTTATTTATAGCGTTATAACGTCGGAAGTATTTTGTGAGGAATGTACTGTCGGGGGAATAAACATTACGCATCTTTGAAGGCCGATTCTGGCACATATAACTTTTAAGGAGCCTAGAGTCTTGGAGATCTGTCTTCTTGTCAGATATATATTGTAAAGTTTAGTTTGTTATGTAACTTCAGTTTTGGCGTAGTTAAGTTTAGTCGAGCTACGTACGCCAAAATAAAAGTTTTATAAGTCGGTTCTGGTGTCTTCAACTCCCAAAGCACGTAGTTTTACGAGGATAAAGACTATGAAATATTTGTATTTTTTATGGAAAATCTAAGATATTTTAAACTTCCACTGTTTTAAAGTCGAGTACATAAAATATTAACTTATCTCTTGACCTAGATTTTGCCTAGGAATTTCAAAACAAATCTCTTAAAAAACCATGGCTTTCGTATGCAATTGATGAGTCAACCATCATTCTGGGCGACAAATTAAGAAATCTAACAAAAAAAATCTATTTTTTTGTAAGATTTTATTATATTTAGGTATATATATATTTTTTAATCTGTCGTCCATAATGATGTTTACTCATTGCATACAAAAGCGAGCCCGTGCGAGTCGTACGCGATTTAAGTTTTGATTTTTTTTAATCAAACAATATTTAATAAAGTTTTTCCCTGACCGTACCTCATAACATAACTTACCTACTTTGCCCACGTTGTATTTCTCGGTCTGGTATCTTTGTTCCCCGACGCTCGGAGAAAATACTTATACATACAAGTATTATACACGTACACAGACAATATAGATCCTCTATACTCTATATTTTCTGTAGTAGTGGTCCCAAATTGTACGAGGGCGTAATTCTGTTAGCTTGTTTGCGACGTGGTTTTTGTTGTGGAAATTACTAGGATAAGAAAAAAGAAAAGAAATATAAGATTTTGGGAAAATTTGCCACCAATCTAATTTAGAACGAAAGGACAACATTGTGATCTTTAACTAGTTGTCTGGAAGAAAACGTTATTTAAATGGTTTCACTTCTTTCGTCAAGAACACAAAAGTATTCAAATAACTTAGATGAAAGGCTAACCAAACATTTTTCTTTTGTGTTTAATTCTCCACGCGATGCATAACATTCAAGTATTCTACTAACTCAATAATAAATTACGGTAAAGAATTCACAAGAAAAATTTTCATCGTTGTAAAATATGGTAATGAAATTGTCGGGCGAACCTTTGTTGTGGGTTCTTTGATGACGTCATCATCCCTAAGCGTTCGGAATGCGTAGCCCGTAGCTCGTAGCTCGTAGCTCGTAGCCCGTAGCTCGTAGCTCGTAGCCCGTCGCTCGTAGATCGCGGCTCGTAGAGGGTCTACGTCGTAGCATTTTTATGTTTCAGTAAACTCGAGCATGATTAAAATTGTACGAGATATCTTTAGGGCCTACCTAACATGTCTTTATTGATATACAAATGCTTTTAGTTTCTAGTTCAGAATTGGATATACGGTAATCCGTACCAGAACCAAACTAACCGACATAGCTCAAGAATCAGCATACTCGAATGTAATATGCCAATACTAGGTCGTAGAATATCCGTTCGGAGATAAACTGAGTAACTCCATTAGGGAATGTATAGCTTAACCTGTCTGTATCACACAGAAAGCTTCTGTCATAAAACTCAGAAAAAGCTATGCAACACGTATTGAAAGTTGTTATCAATGTCCCTCGATTGTGCGATAACGTTATCAACCGGTGGTTTTATGATAACGAGGTTATATTTAATAACTAAATATCAAACTGCGGAATTTACTTAGATACTGAATAAACAGACCGACAAAACCGTCTAGGAGTTTAGAACAATTCTAGGTATTGGTAGGTAGGACTGAACTGATTAGTAAAGAAGAAGACTGATTAGTAGATAAAGACCACTTCTGTGGCACAGCGGTCGAACGTCTGCCTGCGACGCAAGGGGTTGTGGGCTCTATTTCCACCTCGGGACAAATGTTTATACAATCTGCAGATATTAGGTCCGGTTCTTGTGGGTGTATGTATATGTTACTTACTGATATACTACTTATTAGCACATACATTGTTATACACATCCCAGGGAGGGAATAAAATCCATATTCGCTCGATTTATAGACCGACCACACAGACCGTCACAGTGTGCCATACCCACCGTGGACGAAGTAAATCTATACTCCTTGACCGTTGCTTACCCTCCCACATTTTGACAAGCTCCCTCAGTTTGCACAGTCAGTTGAATATGCCCAGAAAAGGCCCCCGTAAAGAGGTTATCTCTCGCGTCACACCCGTTCATTCTCCAAACCCGTTAATGTAGGGCGACAAAACTAACTTCCGTTAAGCCTTTCCATTACAACTTGTCCGGATACCTTTCTGGTTGTATCTAAGCTTTAGCTTAATAAAATAACGTGCAAAAGTATTGCCAGAGTTGGTTTTTTGCACAAAAAACACGAAAAATCATGGTGGGCGGTTAATTATGTCTGTGAGATTTCTCGTGTCAGTATCGAATTAATTTTATACTTCGATACAAAAGATAATTATTAAAATCAAGTCTATGGTCCCGCATAATAAAGAGTCTTTATTTCCAATCACAATAGAAACTAATAGAATTAACGTAATCACACATACAAGAGATCGAATATTAAACGGTTACCGTAACCAGAACTGACATGATTTTGCTTGATTTATTCTGAGAAGGAATGTACGGTGAATTATAATTATTGTTTGATGAAGTGTAATCAGAACGAAGACTCCGGGACTGGGTCGTGCTTGTGTAGTCGTTTAGTAGAATCCAGTGGGTAGGTACACTTTGAAATTATGGTTGTTTTTCTCTCCACAGGCCATAAGCTCTATAGCAAGGTATAAAAAAGATGGAAAGTTTGGAAAGCAATAATTATGTCTGTCACTGTGAGTGTGATCACCAAGCATGATGATGCAAAGCAGCAGATAACTTGCTGTAAGTACTTGTTTAACCATGTCCCAAGGCTCGTCAAAAGTTCTAGGACCCTATGAACAAATCTCATCATAATTATGACAATGCTATCGTCACAGAACGAAACGTTTTGGTAATCTAACTGAGAGGAAATAAACGAGGTGTTCCGTGTTCGTCCCACTACTACAGAGGGAGAAACGCACCAAAAATGACAAGTTTGGAACCATTAATTGAATCGTTCCTTGCCAATGGCCGTGCGTGTGCGCACTGTCTGGAGTTGCTTTAATCTAAAGATGGCGATTCTGCAACGATACAATCATGTTGAAGCGATTGGATGGCAGAATTGGGCCCCCTGTTTTCCTCTTTTGCTCCTTTTTATTTCGTCTAGATATATACTATATGATATTGTTAAGGTGGGAGTGAAAAAACAATACAGACATAGCCATTTGCTTATCCGATTATGCATACAAATTTCATTTAATACTGGGTGTAGTTTCCAAATTAATCGGAAAATACGTTTGTAGTATGGAGGCTTAGAGGTTCACCCCCACCTTAAGCAGTTTCTGTAATAAATCTTGTTTATTAATAACGTGCAAGTTCAATGTGTATCCGTTGGTCGCAGGCACACAATGTATTTTCCGACTCAATGAACTGAGATCGTAGTTTCTATTAAAAGCGTTCAACAAATTGCGACTCCATTGCAGTTTGACAGAATGTTAATTAATATTCAACTGCGATTACTTAAATAAAGTTAGGTTGAAACAATGTTCTAATGATAAATGAATTAATTGTAGTAGGTAGGTAGGTACTACGTACTACGTACTATATGTATAGTTATTCTGTGACTACGTGAAGGGTAGTTTCTCATTATGGATGACCTTTGATTATTCTGTGATGAAGGTAGGCATTATGAAAAATGACTTTTACATCGAAAGCCGAATTAGATTTTTGCTAGATCTCTAAAAATCTATAGTCTTAAAATGCATCCGTTAGAAGTTAAAGTTGCGATTGGCCATAGACTTTGGAAAAAACCATTACTAAAATTTCCTAGGAAACTTTTTCTTATTTCCAGTTCTTTGCAAATCCCACTCAGGTTATTTTAAGCGAGCAAAGTTATATTAAGACAAATTAAACATCCCATAATCTCTGGCATTTTAATGAGAACGAGCGGATACACGACCGCTTTTGGTTACGTCGACTGTCAATAATAGTATTGATACTCAGAGCACCACAGATAGCTTTATTAAAATCAACAACAAGCATGAAAAATCTTGAGATAATTTCCATCATTTAATGTTGTTTTACCAACGTAGCTGTAAACCTTATCGATGTTTTTTGTCTTCCACCATGACGACATCGCAGATGACACTTGTATGTAATCGCTACTCGCGCCCTCCGTAGCAGGCTTCAATTTCGCAACGGTTGTTTCGCAATGTCAAGTGGTTTTACTTCAATATGTACAACACAAACATTTGCAGTTTTTTGACAGATTGATGATTAAAACAAACTCAGCAGCACAGTCTAATTTTTTTTTTGTATTGGTGATGGTCAAGCGTTTGCCCACCCCGTCTCAATTGGATAAGTGATGATGTGGCCTGTGTCTGTTGGTCCTATGGTGGAAGGGAGAAGAAGGGATAAGGTCGTGCAATGCAATGCTTGCTCACAATACCCAAAGTGGTACTTGTAGAACAATGGTCTAGCAACGCGCCGTTTGTGTTCGAGCCTTTGTACAAATCGGCGAGCGAGTCATCGCCTATAAGCCTAACGGCGCGTCTCTCAACCGAGTCGAGGGCTTCAAGCTGGTATGTGGCCGAGCCGTCCCAAAGGTGGCAGCAGCACTCCAAGATTGGACTTGTGCTTTACAGAGAAGCTGTCCCGGTGTGAAGTACTGCCGAGCCCTAGGATATCCAGTTTCATGGCAGCTAATTTGGCCTTCGACTCGATATGGGAGCCAAAGTTCAAATTTGAATGAATATCTTTTGAACGTACCCAAGCAGCATCACAAGCTGTATAACAGCTGTATTAAAGTTCGTTTATAATCTTAATGCTGTATTACTTGCTGCATAAAGGCTGTATAAGCGCTTATACAGCTCTTATACAGCTAAAATGGGCACAAATTATACAGCGTTTTGTGTTATATTAGCTGTACAGTAGCTGTATAAGCATAAAATAGGCTGCATAATAGCTGTTTTGCAGCTGTACTATGGTGTAAGAGGAAACCAATACACTCCAATTACTACATTGTAACACACTTGTGCAGCTTTACGCTGTAAAAAGTCTGTTGAACAGAGTTACAAAAGAATTAAAACGAAACAGAAGATATATTTTAATGATGGCGTTCAATTATAACAGTATTGATCAAAGTGACATTTTATTATAAACGCTTTGTGTTTAAAGATTTGGAGATTCGATAGGCGCAGGATACAGTGCATTATCGTGCAAAAATAAATTTATTGTGGACATATATATGTTTTGTGATAAAAAATAAACGCGCCCGCAAAATAACCAGGGAAGAGATATTAAATAAGGTAAGTAAATATGGTTTTTATAGGTTAGAATTTAAAAATGTTTGAATTAATGGACGTAGAGCCTCATTGGTGCATAGTAGGTTATTGGACAAACTGAAAACATTGATAAACATAAAAACATTAGTCTAATTTTTATGTATTCATGTTCGTAATCTTCGATTTGTAATTGATAAAATGGCGACGATTTGCTAAGCAGCTTAGATTCTATTTTGATGGTCTTATAGCATTAATAGCTGTACTATGTAGGTAATGGATACTAGTATTCAGCTTTAAGCTGTTGAAGGGCTGTATAAACGAATAAATTTACTATTAATGCTGCATAGCAGTGTTTAGAACATAACCTGTAACTCTTAATACTTATAGCATTAATAGCTGTACTATGTAGGTAATGGATACTAGTATTCAGCTTTAAGCTGTTGAAGGGCTGTATAAACGAATAAATTTACTATTAATGCTGCATAGCAGTGTTTAGAACATAACCTGTAACTCTTTTTAGGGATACGTAATATAAAGTGAAAAACCAAAATGCACTGCGAGATCACATCACGTTTTCGAAAATAAAGTAAGTAATAAAGTTATTTTCTAGAAATTTCAAAGCAATTATTGTAGATTGGCGTCCTAGAATTTGTAAAGAAATAAAGTAAATATTTGTACTAAATTATGTTTTTTCTTCGTTCTTGGTATTTATTTATTCCGTGTATATTATCTATTTTATGAAGTAGGTATTTTATATTAATTTATGTTTCTACTTGCTTATGAATATTTAATAATTATTATTACCTATGTATTATGTTGTATACACCCCTGCCTTTCTTAAATTTTCAAATTTCTTTCCATCCAAAGGTTGCCTGGAAGAAATCGCTGCTAAGCGATAAGGCCGCCCATGTACTATTATGTTTAATGTTTATATCTGTTTTGTTTTAGCTTTATATTATTATATTAACTCATTTATTTTAGATCACAAATCGAATCCATAACAAAATACAAATTTATAAAATGTCACTTAAAATTATTACACAATAAAACCAAACAAAATAGAATTAAATTTAACTAGAAATAAGATTAAATAATAAAAAAAAAATATATATAAAAAAATTGAAAAAGAAAATTATAATAATAAAAAAATTATAAAAAAATAAAATAATAATAATAAAAATTCTAAAAAAAAATAAAAAAATATATAAAAAAAGAATAAAAAATAATAATAAAATAATAATAATAAAAAAAATAGGTAATAATAAAAAAAAACTTAAAAATAAAAAGCTTTACTTTGTGGTGTACAATAAAGAATTTTGTATTGTATTGTATTGTAAAGTGATGCAGTCCAAAACAGCATACAAATGCACAATAATTCAAAATGGCGACTCTGTCACTTATACAGATTAAGGCTGTACTATAGGCGTCATTTACTTTTATTGCTGTTTATTACTCTCAAAGACAGAAATTATACAGCTATAGTCTGTAAAACGGTGTACAATTACACCATAAAAAGAAGCTGTAGAAGAGCGTTTGCCTACTTCATAATACAGCATTAAGATTTGAGGACCACCATAATACAGCTCTAAGCTGTATTAAGTAAGTGACGGTATGCAAAATGCAGCTATTGTACAGCTTTAATACTAAAATGAGATTAAAGCGTTACAGGAAACTTAAAGCTGTACAAGACAGTTATCATACACTGATTTAGAACTTTAAGCGTACTTTGACTCCTTAATACAGACTTAATACAGTTAGAGCTGAATAATTGCTCCTAAACCGACATTATAACACTACAATATCTTTTCAACGTTCTTATACAGCTGTAAAACAGCGTTAAGTGCTATATTGGCTGCTTTTTAGGTGTTCATTACGCTTGGTTGCTGCTTGGGTAGTTACGTTACGTAAAGGTGGTTAAGCCGAGCGCAAGGGAGTATAAATAAACAGTCCATGTAAATTTTGAATTGATTATTGGATTTGAAGAATATGAACTTTGTGAGTGTGTAGCAATCCATCCAAAAAGCTTTCATTCGACTCTCCCTCTAACTAAACAGTTAGCTCGACCCTCGACCGCCCACCGGTGGATAAGCTAAAGTGCCGTAAGTTTCCTCACTCAGATTATATTCTCTCCCTTCGTAATATCTTAGAAGCGTGCATTTTTTCCATTTTTCCCTCCTGAGCAACTATTGCAAAAATAATGAGACTGACAAGTTTTGTAAGATCGTAGTCTACACTTGCTCGTATATGTAGTACGTAGGCCTGATGGGGTAGTGAGGTGTTCACTAAGGTACTTAAATTCTTAATTTTTCTAATGTGAATATCTCAGAAGCCTGACGCTTTAGGACATTATATTACTGGACATTTTAATTTGTTTATTTGTCCTCTATCCAAATATACAACATTCATTTTGCGCCGTCATTTTGAAAAAAATAAAGCAATCATTAAGTCTCTGAATTTCCTCCCCTTGGAGTCGAGACCCTAGATCCGTGGGGTACCGAGGGGTACGGATACTTTTGATACCAAAAGATTTATATGAAAAAGTATGTTGTTTACGAGTAAACAACTCGGTAGGTTTCTGAAAAAGTGTGCTTAATTTGTCAACTGAATAAACGTTTAATTTAACCTTTCATGTCGTTAAGTCAAAGAAGTCGCGTCTGGTAACTAGTCAAATAAAAACTTTCGCTGTTAACCCCTGGATCGCTTTGGCGGTCGTCCAACGTAGTTGACACAAATCTTTAGTGGAGTGCTATTCTTGACGTGTCGGCTTGTTTATTGGATATCGAACGTAAATAAACATTGATCAGCTATAATTGGACTAATATGTTCTTGATTTAGTATGGTTGTGGTTAATGCCGCGCACGCGTTGGCCGTGGGATGATCTCCATAGAATATGTTAAATGTTCCAAATAGAGCGATTTGACACAGCCCTAATTAATAAAAAAATATGAAAGGATTTATATGCAATTGGCTTTAAGGATTTTCTTCTCTTTGTCGATAAAAACATTACATTCCGACCATTTTCATTGATCACAAAAGGGGTAAAATAAACTCGTTACAGCTTTTTTAATGCAATAAACTTTTGAGTCAGATTCAGTTTGAATGCATAACACAATAGCTTTGATATATATACTCGAGCATCACTTCATGGAGTTGGAACTTCACTGGTACCGCATAGCTCTCGCACGCCTCCGCCTGAAACTGTTGTGACCGCATGTAGTCCGAGCGCCGCCGGGTCGCATTTTTGTGCTCCGTTGTATCGTTGTATCCGTTGTATCGTGTATCCGTTGTTGTAAGTGGTGCAACAACCTTTATTCATTTAAACAAAGGGTAAGTTGAAAATTAGTTGTACTACCATCGTCAAGCACCGCGTGACAGCAGAAGCACAATCAACGTCTCAAATCAAATCTAATCTAATATTGATTTACATAGTAAAAAATCCCTTAAAAAGTCGTTCAACCCAAGAATAAGCACCCGGTCACTTGTACCCTCCTCGTCAGCTTTCGAGTGTTAGTTTGAGCTGAGATTTCTTCAAGAGGGCGTGGGGTGGTTAAAGGTTCCGTACCTAATGTGTCCCTCGAGGCTTACCTTCAGGTTAAAGTTCAAACATGCCATGGAAACTAGAAGCATTTTTATTCATAAAGGATCTCCCAAACGGACGCGGCCCGCTGTGGCGGCCTACAATGTGTACTACTGGCTGCGCCTGTCTGGGGGACTTTCATACTCTGCTACGAGCCCACACTGGACATTTCACAGAACAGAGTATTTGTCCGTAACTTTTGTGGTTTCATCTAAAAAATAAAATAAATAATGCTGGAAAATTCACAAGCATTATCTAGCCCCAAGCTGAACAGAGCTTGTGTTATGGGTACTAGATAACTGATATACATAATACAATACATAGATAGATATTTTTTACTATACATACTACACATATTTGTCCCGAGGCGGGAATCGAACCCGCAACCTTCTGCGTCGCAGGCGGACCTTCGCCCACCGCGCCACAGAGGTCTTTCTGATCACCTGCTCCGGTCTTTCCGATTTCTTTATCGATTACCGGTGCATGTAAGATTTACTCCTCCTTTTAGAAACTTCACAACGTGTGCTTGGGTTTAATAAAATTACTCTTTTAGAGGTTCAGATATGTAAAACTAGCTTTCTGCTCGCGGCTTCGCACGCTTTTTTCCAGTGTAGGTGAATGTTAGACGTACTTATTCGATATCCAGAATATATGCATGCAAAATTTCGTGGCGCTTCGTTCTGGAACAATGTTTTTAGGGTTGTCTTGTGTCAAGCTCACATCCTCACAAATATAGACCTTTAGAACATTAAAAACATTAGCAAGCCAAAAGTCAGGAGGAAGAAAATTCATCGGTGGGAGGAGAGAGGCTTATCGCGATATGCACAAGCAGGTGGAACAGGTGGAACTATGGAAATCGGAAGGTTTTTTTATCGTTACCAGACCTTCGTTTGTAGCACGAAGGTGAGTATAGTACTCAAATAACTACGCAGCAAGGCGGGGGTAGGAAAATTGTAACACGATGTAAGAAAAACAAGAGTCAGGGTGAAGGTTGCCCTTCGTGAAGGTTACCGTTAGCCGGCAGGTGGATGATTATCTGCGGAGGTCAGGGCCAGGGGGGCAATTTGTTAATTCTTATGTAAACTCGGGCTACGGAGTTGTGGGATAATCCGAGTGCCGTACGTGTATTGCAGTACCTACAAGCAAATGAATAGACCGGGACGTGTCTAATTATTTGCTTGTACTACAACCGGGTGTCTACTTTGATCTACTGCTAGGAAACTGTCTCTAAAAATCTGCTTCATCAGCTAAAATAAGACAACCTTATCTATGTTTGTGTAAGTTTCTTTAATGTTTCTTTCATGTAGGTAGTCGTGTAGTGTACTATGGTTTTCTTTTATTTTTTCGAGTACCACCGTCTTTGTTGTTCATACATGTTGAGTCCGTCTAAAGGTTGCCTGGAAGAGATCTCTCATAGCGATAAGGCCGGCTTTTTATTTCGTCTACTCTTAAAATTTATCTCTGTACTGTTTTCTGTGTTTGTGTGGTACAATAAAGTATTATCTATCTAGGATTAATTAGTGTCTGTGGTAACTTAAGAAAAACAAAATCTTTCTGTTCTGCGCAAAACAATTGTGATATATTTTGAACATAATAGCAGCTCTATCAAGTAGGTAGGTTCGCATCGCATTCAATTTATCAAGCTATCAAATCTACACTGAAGAGGAAACATTTACTTGTTTGTTTGAATTGAATAGGCTCCGATAGTGTTGGACCGATTTCAAAATTCTTTCACCATTAGAATCCTACATTATCCCTGATGAATATACGTGATGGAATGTACCCGTGCGAAGCCGGGGCGCGCCGCTAGTAGTATATAGGTTCGTTGTTACAGTTTACTTTTCACTACCGATCTCTTTGGTTTGTCATTGAATATCAACAAGTTTCTTTGGTCCAGCAGCAATACCCAGGCGTTCAAAAATAATCATAACCATGTGCCATGGTAAAGCTCACACACTGAGTCCAGTCCAAAACCTAAGCTTTCTAAGATAACAATTTTCAGTTTCATTTGAAGAAACCTTTTTGTCTCCTACCTATACCTACTGTAAACGTCTGCTTTTTAGGTACGACAACTTCCTTATTTCCCGGAAATCTAATTATAGCAAGTAGGCAGCTGCATAGGACAGGCTATAGCCTTTATTCAACTCCCGGGCCTTTGGCAGGCCTCCAAGCTACGCAGATTACGTACTTGTGCATATAATAGCCGACTCGATAAATCTGACAGGCATTCTTGAGACGGCATTGGTCTTGTCTTGAGCCTTAGGTAGACAAACTAATTATTTCAAGACTTTCGAGACAAAGTTACTTTTTTTTAACAATCATTTATCTAGGACTTTGTCTAGTACGAGTATCATCTGGTAACGTAGTTTTATAAAAAGTTTAAAGTTCACATGGCCACCTTCCGGCTCCAATCGGATCAGCTCTATGCCTGTTAATATCATTGTCATCCAATTTACATAATGCAGGCCAAATTTCAGCTCACTAACTGAAAACCAGAAAATGGTCTAAATGTAACTTGCAAGATTAGATTACAGACACCGGTTAAAAAAAGCTTGTTAAGGAGAAGGTGTAAATTATGTTAGCAACTTGATGTTGCTTCAAATTTAATTAAATCTCTGGGTCTTGTAGGTCAGGCCGTTGACATCACTACCATCAGTCAGATAAAACCTCATGTCACTATTAACAACTGATAGTAAGTAGACGGAGGAATCCGAAATGATAAGTAGGTTCTCAACCACCCCTAAATCTAATTCCACGCCCCATTGCCTCCTGGCGTGTGAATGGAGATCCACTTTCACCTGTCGTTTGTTATTTCCCATTTTCCCTTTGTCTCGTCGGTAGTCCGTCACGTTACGTTACCCAGGCAACAGGTAGCTGCTACAAATAGCAGTGAATTCACAGATTAGTAACGATGAATAACAATGTCTTTGAGCACCATTCAACCTGAGGCGTCGCTAATTCATGCACTGCCATTTAGGAAGATTTTTCAAGTAATTGGATTTGTTGTGTTCTTAGGTAGAAAAGTGATCATTTTACGTAATCTAAATAAACGAGGTGGTGAAAGGAGCTGTGACAAACCAAATTCAATGTTTTTTAAACCTTCACCCAACTCATTAATAAATGGTCGGGTCAGGTCAGGGTTCCGAAGGACTAAGGCTCCGTGACAGGTTGTCGGCTCGGCTCGGCTCAGCTTCCATTCAAATTTAATTTTTGTTTTAACTTCCTTTCAGAATAATTTTATTGATGTTTTGAGGTAAGTAGGTATTTGAGGGAAATCGGCCCTAATTATATTGTAGTCCCCAAGGAGCCCGCGTCGTCTCTCCGATCGCGTGATTGAATGAAAGCTATTTAAGAAAACGATTATTCGAAATTAGAAAAAGGAATTTCAATTTGATTTATTATTTTGTTCTTTTGATTGATAAAAGTAATGAGTTTTCTTTTGAATCAAATGTAATTTTGTCGAATGTTGATTAGACGAAATATTATTATCAAATTCGTGGAATTTATTTTTAGGAGAACATTTGTCTGTGGAATCTGTCATCACGAAATCCATCTAACTCTAAGACGAATCGACTAACCACTGTACAATTAAAACACGCGGTGAGCAGTAAAGGTACCTACAACTTTCCAATTTATAAAAGTGCGATTTGAAAAGCTTACGTTTGTATGGCTTCAGTTCGGAATACTGTTTCAAGTCTCTGAGAAAAGTTTCTTGGACGTAACCTGTGGACGAATATAACAAACTTTTAATCAAAGGCTCTTCACCCTTTCTTGAACTAAATTACACAACTGAAGGTCATATTTTTGAGATTTTCATGCAATAACAATTAATCTTTCTATCATCTTAATATTTATTTATGAGAATTCGACGCTACTATCTAGCAAGATATATACAGCTCAAACCCGAGATGCCTAGAGAAATGTTGTGTCGTAGACCAGGATCTACTTTGCATCGCTGAGCCGGACTTGTAGATATTATGTTATTCTTAACCACTAGCGGCGTAAGGGGGGGGGGCGGAGGGGCGGTCCGCCCCGGGTACCGAGCTCCAAGGGGTGCCATCTCGGCACCCCTCGGGGCGCGCAGATGGCTCTTCAAATCCGAATCAGAAGGAGTGATACAGAAAACTCACACGCACAGACATATAAAAAAATTGCGGCTCGCTTCGCTCGCCGTTGTTTTTAATTATGATTGCAAAATAAATACTTGAATACCTACTTTAAAATAGGGTGCAGAAAGGTTGCCTAGCAGAGATCGCTCAAACCGATAAGACATTGTACATACAACTTGATGTGTATTAGTCTTTCCCTGCCCTGTGTAAAGAACTATTTTATTTGTAGTGCATTGTGCAATAATGAGTAATTGCATTGTACTGTGCTTCATTTTGTTGTAAATCATAAAAAAAAACTCATTCATTGTCATAGCTTACTTTTTTTGCTAAGTATGCCTCACCAATTTCGAAGCAGGTTGTGGCTCACACCACTCGGCGATTTTTATTTTGTATTTGTTTCATAACAATCTTCGCAGCCGCCAATTTCTCCAAACGTTTCAGGGCTCACTGTTTTTATTTTTTTATACTCTCCTTAACTTGTTTGTGACCACCCGAAAAAGTTACAAAAATTTCGGCGGCTCGCTACGCTCGCCGGTTCGTTTTAGCTTTGTTGTAGGTCGCCAAAAAAAGTATTTCGTCGTGCTATTAGAATACTTGTATTTTTGCTAACCTCACCGAACTCCGAAATTACCTATTGTGGCTCGCTCCGCTAACCGATATTGATAAATTTATTTTTTAAATTATAGGTAACCTTTAAATTTATATGTCACCTATGAACTTAGTTACTTTTCACCAAACTATAAATCCAAAAAATATCGCGGGTCGCTCCGCTCGCCGTTACATTGAGGGTGCGGATAGTCAATAAACCCCCAAGGTTATTCAATATATTTTTGTTTCCCGTTGGGGGGGGGGGGGGGGCTTGGTAGAAAAACGCCCCGGGTGCCAGCCCACGCTACGCCGCCACTGTTCTTAACGTCTCACACGTTCCCCGCTGTTGCCAAAATCTCACGTGTATAAATAAGTTAAAATATTTACCAAAATAAAAAAGTATTTCCATCTTGACGTCGTGGACCGCTCGCGCTCGTGGAAAAGCCATGTTATGCCTCTGTAATTGAAGTCTCGAGTGATTCAATTCAATCTGAATGCCGGAACTTTGATCAAAGAAGGCAATCGCGAGGTGCGTAAATAAAATAAAACACGCTTTACGAGGTCGGGTAGACAAGGTCGCGTCATGGCGCCCCCTGCCGGAGGAAATGGAGCAAATAGTACTATCGGGAAATGAACTTGGAGGAGGATAGAGCTAGGGATTTGCTTGGTGGTGTTTGCGACGTATCTTTATTTGTAGAATTTTCTGATCTTTATATCTATTTGGCCAAGTTGGTAAAGACATTTGCAGGTATTTGTTACGGGGTGGGTTTGTAAAAATATGTACCTAAGTATTATATTATGTACGGTAGGCCTGGTACGGTTATGGGAAGGTAATGAAAACACAAGTTAAAGTACGCAAATGTCATCAGAGCACCGGATTCCATTTGCCGATAGTATCGAAATGTCATATTTGTATGGGACTTGCGTAGTTCCCTGTCAGCACGACAGATGCGCCAAGAAGCACTCTGTCAGGCGGGTTGGAGTACAATTCCCCCTCGGTTGAGGAGGAGGCATTGATGTATAAGTGCTGATGAGATGATTTACAAAAGGTTGGTAATTATTGCACCCCTGTGTACCCGTGGTAGGTATCTTTTTCAGAATGAGAATGTAAACATAGTCTCGAACAATCAGAAAGCTTCCTGCAAAAATTCAAACGCTCTGCTCTCTCGTCGTACATGTAGATGGCGTCTTATTTCTTGAAGAAATTATGAAATTCCGCAGGTTGTATGCAAGCCGCGATTTATAGCTATTTCAGCGGGCCCTGCATTACTCACGCTGAAGTTAGGAAAGAGACAGTTTTATTATATCTCTCCTGAAAGCCGGGAACCTCCCGAACGTAAAGATGCGAGGGGCGAGGGTCGAGGGGGAAGCACTAAACGATGCTGCCACTTTTTACAGATGTGAAAAGTAAATTCAAGTCTGACATGTTCATAAGATATTTTGCACCCTGGTAAATAATTAATAATAATTATTAATATTTTTATAATTTCCAGGGATGCATAACGCACACAAAACCTAAAGGGTGCTTCCCGTGGACCTAGAATCATGATTTAGCAAAAAGCAAGGTCTTATATCACAAGTGAAGGGAGAACACGCAATTTGTAGCTTTTCACAAAACTTATATATTTTTCTTATTTCGCCGTTGTTGAATAAAACCTATAGGATACTTCCCGTTGACGAATCATGAGTAATAAATATACATATGAGTTTATACGGTACCCTCGCTGCACGAGTTCAACTCGCACTTGACTTTTTATTTAAGTTTAATTTCAAAATAGTCATCTAATAAGTTCTGCTTAGCTTGGGGGACTGTCCAGCGTTATTTATTTATTTATTGATGTGCGCTAAAAGTGCCACTGTGGCGTAGTAGTTGAAGGTCTGATAAAGAGGCACGAGCGTTTCATTTCCTCCCCTTGGGGTCCGGTAGATAGACACAAAGATACGGACCTAATATAATTAGAAGGTCCTACGTCAGTCATTATCATTACAGTGCGAACGCTTTTACGTAACATTACGCTACTAGAGTGATTTCGCCGTTATTTGTGACTCAGTTCCAGTAACAGTAACACCTTGCTGCTTGATGAAATTTTCCATTAACTGATGTTCATTCACAGTGCGCAGAATCAGGAAGTTGGTGGTGTTACACCCCGTGTCTCGGAAAGCACCTTAAGCCGTCATAACAGAAAAGAGAGTGCACTTGTCTTTGTGCACACACTTATATACTGATGTCCTGCACACCTGGCTAGTCTCCACTGAGAATGGCCGACGTAGTCGAAATTCGGCTAAGAGACAAACACACTTTCAAAAATCAACCCTGAATTGTTTTGTTAGTCCATTACGTTTTGCGTTCATGTCATTTTTGTTTGATGGTGACTTGCTTGAAAGAACCTTTCAGTTGCGGAGGATTTGCTTCCTGACCTATCTTCTTTGTGGAAGATTTCGTGCGACGAACGTTATGGTTAGAAGACTTCCAAAGACTGTGCATTGAGAACCAACCGTCCCGTATTCACAGGATGACTTTTGAAGGAGTTATAATTGAAACAATACAACCTTGCTTGTAGTTCATGTCCTTGCATGCTACGCCTCCATCCATCAACCCTTCAGGCTCAAGCGTGATTTTAGTCTACATAGAAGTATATGCGAGCACTTTCCCCACTGGCTAATATCGTGGCCTCGCTGCTCTCCACCCTTGTTTGCCATCACATCACACGATGGGCTGATATTGCTACACCCTGATGAACATTGTGGTTACCCTTAGAAAGTAGAATAGGTAGTACGCGCAAGATCAAAATGGGATAAAACCATTTGGAACTGGAACAAAAGCGATCGGACATTCACTTCGACAAAGTTCCATTCCACTTTTGACAACACGTGGATTGTAATAGCAATGTGACGTAACGTAACACAACAATTAATTAATTAATTTGACAGTTCCGTTCCGCTCTAACAGCGCGCGAATTATACCTACTCATTATTCCTGAGTCAAAATTTATGAAAAGTATCTAGATTGACTTGAATTGTTAACGGACGAAATGAAAAACAAAAGAGCGAGGTTCTATGTTCGGCTGGATGTACATAATATGTAGTTTGTATTATCGTCGATCGCTCCGTCAATAATGGACCATTCTCGAAAATTGTATGGGTATTGTATTGAGAATGATCCCGATGTGGCCCCAAAATGTATTGCTCCTGAGTGATAAGCAGTGATCGGAAATTCGGGCGCTTATTTACCTAAAGTTGGTGAACGACACAACATGGAGCAGTTAAAACCATCTTTCCCGAGATTTCAGAACATTCTAAAATAATGATTTTTTCACCGGAACCTTATTTAAAGATGAAATATAAGACACTTTTATTCCGACGCGAAAATCGATTTTTGTAAAAAAACGCGTTCAAAAAAGGTGTCTTATAATTCGTCTACAAATAAGATTTCAGTGAAAATATATTCTAGAAAATTCCAAAATTCCCATTTGGAATAAAACAAGTTTGGGTTCATCTCACAAAACAGACATCTATATACCTATATTTTTTTTTATAATATTTGTTTCTATTATTCTTACGCAATTATCAAACAAATTATAAATGCGTATGAATAAGTGTTTTAAATTTCGTCTAGAAAAAGGATTTTGGCATAAAATCATAAATATAATTAAAAATGTTTTTTTTTTTCAGAAATATTGCCTTTAGTGAAAAACACGTCAAAATAAAAGTGTCTTATATTTCGTCTATAAATAAGATTCCGGTGAAAAATCATTATTTTAGAATATTCTGAAATCCCAGGAATTTACGGGAAAGAATTCCCGAGAAAGATGGTTTTAACTGCTCCATGTTGTGTCGTTCAACAACTTTAGGTAAATAAGCGCCCGAATTTCCGATCACTGGTGATAAGTATTGCTCCGGAAAAACTTAAAAACTGTAAATACCGCAGACATAATACTAACTGCGCCTACATTATGTAGTTCTAGTTGTAGTCTCTATACATCATAAAATCTTTCTTCATCATCAACCTATAATAGTCCACTGCTGGACCCTAATGAGCGCCATAGCTCTGTCCAGTCCAACACGAACAAAACATAAAACAAGAAAGCTTTACGTTTAAAGACTTATTGAATATTAATTAATTTTCATGAATATCCGGAGTCGTATGCATGCAGGAGTGTTGACAACATTATTAATAGTTTGCTACGTAACTAAATCTAACTTTCATGTGATACTTGGAATTTAGTTAGAACTTCATATTGAGCGAAATGTTGTGTAACGGCAAGGGTGCTGTTGGCCCAGTGCGAGCAATGAGCTTCTAATACTTCTAGACTTCGTTTTCGTAATTTAATCGAATATCCTTCAAATCTATCATTTGCCATCAGTAACGAGAGTTGAAAACTATAAATATATAAACTATAAATTGAATATAAATTACTCAAAATTAATATACATTATTCATTGTTTAAAAGCTCGTCGTAGGTGTAGAATGTCTTCTCAACGAGTCAATGTTTTAACTTATTTTTAAAGTTCTCAAAACTGGGTGCATTTTGAGAATTAAAAAAATTTTACCTATGAAATTGCCATTCTGCCGTACTGGCTATTTCAAGTCCAATTTTTCTTTTTTCGCTAAGAATTCTAAGTTCAAATTATATTTATTTTAAAATATGGAATTCTTTTTTGAAAATTAGTTATTTGTTTAGTGGTTTGCATTCTGTTTTCATCGCATTTGTACGTTTTTTGTCATAATGGATACGTTAAAAAATTGAGTGATTATGGAGTATGAGTACCGTCGAGGCAGCAAGCGGCAGAAGCGGCCCGCGTGTCGGCGACGTATGCGGAGCGAACGCGTCAGCGACGTATGCGGAGCGAACACGCGTCAGCGACGTATGCGGAGCGAACACGCGTCAGCGACGTATGCGGAGCGAACACTACTAACGATCGCACCAACCATTATTGTTATTACTTTGGTAATTACTTTGATTAATAAACATATTAAATATTAAAAAAGGGCGTAAACTTATTTCATGAAAAACGTCAATTTCATCTATATTTCGATGCATGCGCCATTCACATGGTGCATGTTTACAATTCGTTATCATTTTAGTATGTAAGTTTATCAATTTTTTTAATCGATTTCGAAAAAAGGAGTAGGTTCTATGTTCGGCTATGCTCGTGGATTTGTCCGTGATTAATGAAGCGATCTGGCTGACTATTCTATCTATATGTCTGGCTGACTGTTAAAAACCTTAGTTTTAAACTTTAAACAAATTTCGTTCAAAAATGCCTTTGTTGACAATAAATATAATGTATTCTAGAACTGAGTAGGTATACTAGGGTCCCGTTTTACCCTTTGGGTACGGAACCCTAAAAATGCCAAAGTTTATTTTTTCTATTTGATAGCAATAATTCCTTTTGAAAGTTCAGATGAAAGGTGAGAGGACAATGGACATATCATTCCATTCATCCTTTGGTAACGTAACCGGAAAGTTACGGTAAACTTCGTAACGAGATGGACACGCGTCTAAAGTTTTAAACATTTGTGAGGAAATTTCAAATGGATTCCATGTGGAAGTTTTTAGACGTACAACCTGTGAAATGTAGAGCTCTATGTCTACTCTATAAAACGATCAACACGACGCCGAAACATTCATAAACTTCGGCCTTGATTAGTACACAAAAATAATTGACATTTGATTATAGAGCGTAGAACGGTAGAGAAAAGGAAAGCATATTTGTAATTTGTAAGTGGGGACACGGGATCTGCACTGACTACTTGCATGGGAGTGTGTTGTGCGTTGTCCCCCGCCTAACCAGCACCTAACCAGCCCAGCTGACTGAAGTGTCGGAGATGCATTCATGATACTCTTTAACTTCCTCTTTTGTTTGTCCTCGGTGGTCGTGCAGTGTACCACAACGTGTGCGTCTCATAAGGAAGTTTTCTTTACTCAGCTGGTTTGAAAACTTGACAACTCGATTGTTTCGTTGAGTTGAACGCAATCGTTGGGTTTAAGATACATGGAACTGTAGAGTTTTAAAAAGTAGGTTATATAGATGAGAAAAGATGACAGGGTCGCCATCTTATGTATCTCAATACAAATGCTTGGCAAGGGTTTATCCATTTAAGGTAAACTTCCACGGTAAAGTCGAGTGAAAAGAATTTGTTACCGTCCTGCTATTTCTCTGAAGGATAGGATTCGCAACGAGTACATCCAACAGAGAACCAAGGTTGTCGACATAGCTCAAAGGATTAGCAAGCTGAAGTGGCAGTGGGCTGGCCATATCGCGAGAAGAACCGACAACCGCTGGGGTGAACGTGTTCTTGAGTGGAGACCGCGACTCGGCAAACGTAGTGTAGGACGCCCTTCGACCAGGTGGGATGACGATTTGCGAAAGACTGCTGGCAGATACTGAATGTGGCAAGCTGAAGACAGGGCGCTATGGCGCTCATTAGGGGAGGCCTATGTCCAGCAGTGGACTGATATAGGCTGATGATGATTTTGTTACCTCCATTCCAACTGAGACACGCTTGAATCAAAGCGATTGAAATTTCATTCAAGAGTATTATTTTTTCCAAGTTCTTAGCTACTTACCTATTTGTTTATTATTCTTATCAAAACACTACGCTATTGAAGCATCAAAGGACGACATTCCCTTGGTAGTTGGGTTACGTGGTGATCGGGAAGATGGCTCACATTTGGGTCAGATAACTTTTCTCATTTGGAGATGGAAATCATACCTACATGGTGGGAAAGTTTCAGTCCGGCTATCTCACGTTATTATTAATATAATAAGTAACCAACATGTCCGTATTGTTTGATATTCTAACTTGAACAGTCTTAACACTCTGGCGATTTGCGAGCGATTTCAAGGCGCGGCGGCGTACTCCTTGCGTCATCACGGCGTGCTCGCTGCGTCGTCGCGGCGTGCTCACTGCGCAATCGCCTCGCTTTGAAATCGCCAGTGTGATAAGGCTCTAACTTTGCTTAAGTTTATACCAAACAAACAGAGATGTATGTATTATTAGTAAGTTTGTAGAGTAGTAAGTTTCTACCTGGTACGGGGTATCGCTAACCCGATTGTTTCCACCGTGTATCCTTCCCACTTATTAGCCAAGTTCAGCTATTTTAATAACTCCTGGAGTTATTGCGGGTTTTGTTTACAGACAGACAAACATGGCTATTTTGGTGCGAGTCCCCGCTCCAGGGCGTGGGAAATACGCCTAGTTTTACTGAGAAGGAACATTTTACGTAAGTAGTGCATATCAACAAAAAATAAGTGTAATATAGGTATATAGGAAAATTCTGGAGTTTTTCTCTGTAAGCTAAATTAGTTGAAAGGTTTGATCGACACACACGTGACACGCATGTGCTTACTCAATTCATTCGGGAAGAAATAACTAGTAAAATGATTAGACACTAGTAAAAAGTTTAAAACTATACTTACGCATCTTCCTTTTTTCTGGCGCGGCGGCGAGGCGGGCTAGTTTTGTAGAGAGTATCGATATGGTTATTTTATATCTTTATTACCTCGAAATATCCAAACGGCTGAACAGATTTTGATAAACGACTCTTTTATGATTCTTAGCTATATAACAGAGCTGTAACCCTACATTTTGCGAAAAAATATAGAAATGATGTCTACGGCTTTTGCCAATCTTAAGTCTCAAAGGATTAAAGGATTATCTGTGCTAACTTGAATGTAGATAGATAGGTAGTTTAGCTAATTGTAACGGTACATGTTCCTTGGAGTTCCTGGATAAACTGTTTAAATAAACAGAGCTTGGAGCTTGTGTGCGGACGCTATGTGTGTACTCACCAATGCGCGTCGGAAGTCGAGGGCAAACACATTGTTTAGATACCCTTGGAGCAAGAGTATTGAGAGTAAATAGGTGTTAGACACAGACATGTATACAAGTCTGTCTTGTTAGAGCTATCCCAAGCTGGACTTAATTAATGTGTACGCAGCATCTACATCTACACGTCCACTGCTGGACATAGGCCTTCTCCTGATAAGACTCTTAACTCTCTTACTAGTTATTCAATATTTAACTTCAAGAACTTTATTTCTTTAGGCTTACAAAATAAGCACTTAGACAAGTTAAATGTTATATTATCAATTATATCAATTTTTTAATTTAATAGGCTTTAGTTATCAAATTGAATCGAAGAAAATAATAAATTTTATTTTTATCTAAAAACACATTAATGTAAATGATGGTTACAATGTCGTTTGTTATTTGAGTTAGTTTTTTCAATTACTTGATTATGTTTTTTCAATAGGTTGGCCAAAAGTCGACCACGAGGATATTGGTGTTTTCTTTTCCAAATCCCTTTGATAAAATTGAAGGAGATACGTTTCCTACTTACCTAATAACGACAACCTGAGCATATTCCAAAAACGCGCGTAACATATCACGTACTACGCGTGAATCCGAAACGTATGTACGTCACGTAGAGGCGATACGTTTCATCATTATCGCAATGTGGACGTAAAAAGCATCACAGGAATAAAAGATTATGAGAACGAAGAGAAATATTTTATTTCGTGTTAAATATTTCGCAATGTTTTTCTGTAGGTAATTTACGAGTTTCAAAAATGTTTCGGAGTAACGAGAATTTTCTTTATTTTATCCCATCTCTGCTTTTTTAACTGGATTACGGAGTATTTTCTAGATTCGCAGATATATTTTTAACTGTTCGTAGCTGTGTTTTGTAGAATTTGAGATGTTAGTTGAGCGCAGTAAACTCCTAGATTTATAACTGGATCAGCATAATTTAAGTCTTTGAGAACTTGCAAGATTTTTAAGGTGATTTGAAGTTTTTTTATCATTTGAAAGTCACACTGTAAGTATACAGTTCAAATGGTAGGTAGGTAAGTTTGACCGACACAGTGTTTCATGGGACCTAAAAAAATTCCCTAGCATTTATCGATCAACGAATGCATTTTAAATGAAGAGTACAACACCCACGTATCTATATCAAAAACATTTTTTTATAAAAATTTAAGGTGACCTTGATCTAGATTTTTTTTTAAATAAATTCTGTAAAAGTAACTGCCCAAGATATTTTTTTTAAATAAATATAATCTGACAAAAAATTCTTTTCAAAGTAGCAGTCAGTAATGCAGAGTACCTATCTAATGTACAATATTATTGTACATTAGCTACTCTAATGACCACTAGCGCCACCTATCGTTGTTTAAACCTAATCCGCGTCAAATCAATTTGTTGACTACAGCACGCTGCAAAGTCCGCCTTCCACTGCTGATACCCAAGTTGAATATAAATTTCGACAACTTTTCACAAACACTGTACAGACTCGAAATATTTACAGTCAATGACATAAACCCAGAACATTCGTCAATTTCTTTTAGCGGTAATAGATTTGAAGTGGTTTACATACTATGAAACCTAAAAGATAATGCTCACATTTATTCTACTCCAAGACCCTTCAAAATTGTTCGAGTATTAATTAACCCGCTTACTTACTCATGATTTCAAGTATTTCAAGTATTTTATTTTGCAAACCTATACAATGTGAGAGATCTTAGAAAAAATCGTTTATGCTAGGTATTAGGAGCCCTGTTAGAGCGCAATGCAACTTGAGAGGTAGCTGCATGATGAATGATGACTCTGCTCTGTGATGAATCAATGTACAGTTAAAGAAGTATACCAAGAAGGTTTATACTTCTTTATTAATCAAATCAATATGGTTTTACAACCAAATTGTTAAAATTAAAACCATTGTTTGGTTGCGTAAGTGGACTCGCACTCAATGAATTCACGTGATCTTTACATTTCGATTTATTATCGAGAGTCGCGTTACATCGCATATCTCCATTGCAAAGTGGAATGCAGCCTTCCAGCGCTGACGGATTAGTGCACAGCGCCGCGACACGATCAGGCAGCCGCGCCGCTGTAATTGGAGCCGCTTTAGGCTATTTCACGCCACTTTGACATCATTTGAAAACGGAACTGACTTAGTTGGGCTTTTTTGTGCTTGACCTTGCCATCGTCTGGCCCCAAACTAAGTCGAAATTCTTTTATGGCCAGGTACTCCATCATAATAGTGGTAGTTGCAGTTTGAAAATCTTCATGATGCAGTTGGTTAAAATTGTTAACGATTGTTTGAAATGTGGAAGAGTCAAAACTGAACTACAAAATTACTTTCCAGCTTTCATTCCAATTTATTATTTACTAAAAACCGATAAACAGATAAAATATTGTATCATTCGTCGATCGTATTAACATCAAACATCGCGTTGACCTCCAAAGCCTCCGAAAGTGGAGCGACCTTGCTATTTCCGGGTCCGCCCGCCCTGGCCGCCGCCGCCCACCCTACTAATATAACCTTACACACTGAATTTTTCTTAGATCACAGGGTTTTCTGTGTTACTCACTATATTTGTACTATCGATTTGTAATCATTTGTTAACATTATCATTGGCAAAGACTCGCATGAAGGACTTCCACCAGCTATAGCTGCAGCGCGGCGCGCCCATGCGGCTCGCGCCGCAGAGGGATAGCAGTGAATGCGTTTACTATTATAAATAATTACTCCTTATCAGTAATTATAAAGTGATTTCTTCCAAATGAAATTTTGCGCAAGTGTATTGTTTGCTAAAAGAACAGGTTAGCAATCGGGTCAGACTGAAATATAGCAGAATTCATAATTCGTCGTTCTAGATTTGGAATATAATTTTATTTGTGCAAACTCGTGTCGACAGACGACTGAAGAGAAGTTTGTTTAATATGATGCTGCCGTGGCTCAATATCTAACCGTCTCAACAGCATCATTGACTTGTCAACCGGTGTCGGTGCTAAGTACAATAGGGTCGCGCCACTCTAGCGCCACTCTAGCGCCACTCGTCGCCACCGAGGGCTGTTCAATCGAGGACGAATTCATTTTCAATCCAAACAGCTGATATTCAGAACCCGAGCCTATTGAATTTGACAACGTTGCTGTACGGTTTGTATTGTATAAGTTGTCATAAGTTGAATCTATACACAGACACACGTGGGCTACGTCAGTGCGATGAAGTGAATGTAACAATTTTCGAGAATTTTTATATTTTATTTTGGTGTATTTTCTCTTGAATCAAAATAAATATGTAGCTGTTTTTAAAAATAATAGATTCAGGTGTAAGTTTGCGGAAATCCATTGCAAAATATTAGAATGTTAAACATTTATTAACCATTCCGCATAAAGCCTATATAAGTGATTGTTTTATTTTGAAAATCACGCGATGTGGCGTGAGACGTTGGGAAAACCCTATAGATATATCACGCGATGTGTCGTGAGACGTTGGGAAAACCCTATAGATATATCACGTAATTTTCAAAATGAAACGATTTCACGACGACAAATCTATTGTATCCATTTGGATTCATCCAAATCCATTTGCATGAATGGATCCATTTGATCCATTCATGCAATGACTTCGTAGTAAGTAAGCCACATATCTAGTGGGAAACACTCCCGGACATAGATACATTGTTATTCTCTTTCTTATTAACAATATACCTACCTCTACCTAGGTAAAGCAATTTAACACATAGATATAAATTAGCACATTCGACAGGATGCCTCCGCAAATTGGCTCGCAAGATTTATAGGTATAGGAGGGTGAATAGCCCGGTGCATTCGTTCCGCGCACATCAATGACTCGGCTGTTGGTGCTCCTGGCTGCCAGCTTCAATTTAACTGGAGCTGCCAGCTTCAATTTAACTGAAGCTAGCAAACTGAGAGCCGAGATGGGTGACGATTTATTATCTAGCACATTGGAATCACCTAACTCTAAAGTTAATTAAGTTTGTGAGTTTCATAAAATTTTAAAAATATGTTTTTAAAAACTTCAAGTATAATCCAACAGCTGAGTAAGTAAAGTAGCTCACTTAATTGCAGACCCTAAGCTAAGCGAAGTCATTAAGACCTGTACTATAGGTATTCCATCCAAACACGTTTATCAAAATATTTGAGTGCCACTAGTTTTTATTATTTTAAAATTTTGTTTGAAATCCAAAACTATTTATTTGCATTACTTGAACGTTTTTGGCACTATCTGATACAGGGGTATAGCCAAGCTGAGGGGTCGATGCATGTTAAAAAATTATATGAGGAACATCGACACTGACTTCTGAACCCTAGAACCGTAGACCCCGTTATGTAGGGTACCCAATAGTTATCTATTTACTGGCGTGAGTGGATCTTAGCCTTCAACAGCAGAGATCGCCAGGTGACCCAGAAACGGCATAGATGGGAATCTTGTAGAGAAATACAAGTGTTTGTGTGTTTGTTGCAGGTGGGCGTGCTGCGCGTGGACGCCGGCCGCCGGCCGCGGGCGCCACGCCTTGCAGACATATCCAGGTGACGACACTAGGCTTCATCTAAGCGTTGGTCCTGCGCCTGACCTCTCCCCGACTATGTCGGTCTGCACTCCCTTCGGATTATAAGTATGAGGGGATAAAGAGTGCCTTTGTGTTTCCTGAGCGCATACCTAGTCTCTGTTGAGTCTGGCCGCTGCTGTGGCCGGAGACAGCTAGGAGGAGGACACTTCTAATCGCTCTTTATGACTCTTATTTATTGGACTTTATGCAGACTGATTCCACGCAGCGCCATCTATTCTCAGACACGGAACTAAGCTGATCTTAATAAACGACACAACTGTTACTCCAGAAGACTACAATTAAAAACCAAAACACGTTATTTAAAAAACTACATAAAAGTCGCACTAAAAAGTAACTAACTCATATAAAAGGTACAAGAACCTAGTGTTCCAGAAGCATTCTATGTGCGGACGCTTCCGGACGTCACTAAAATATTTCACAAAGTCAATGGCAGTACACATCTAAACTACTTTATAAACAAAAGAAGGCGCTAATTGCAGATAATCACACGATCGTGACCGCAGTGTGAATGTGAATCCGCGAGTCAGAGTCAGAGTCCTGATGACTGAGTCACGATCGGCACGATTGAAGGTCCCATACATATCACACATTATTTGTCAGTGTATTGCTAAGCTTTTTTTGCCAAGTGGAATGGATTCTGGTTGATAGACGAGAAACCCTTCCACAAAGAAAAAAAGTTGTTTTTATCAAAAATTGAAAAGCTACCGAAATTACGAAAATAAGTTACATAATAAATACCGGGGAAAAGAAATAAGATTAAATAGTGACAGTAGAACCTACACAAGATCACACAATATTATGTTAGGTAACGTAGATCAATCCGAGCCTAGCATCGAAACGTAGGTACGTGCCTGGCACTAACATCGGGTGATCTAGCCGGCGCGGCGTGCAGTCGCATACTAAGCTATACAGTTCCTAATTCCTATACAAGCAAGCATTCTAGCTAATTGGTGTATTTTGTTGAAAAGGGGTAATACCGATCGACCCCATTTTATATTAACCAAAGCAAGTCTTGACAGTACATTTATTTAAAGAAAATTACAATATACAATACAATAATAATTACAACAAATATTTACACTTAAATCTATTTTCTAAAAATCTAAGCCGGCACCAGAAGGCAAAGTGCCCAGAATGCTGGCAGCATTGCCACGTTGAATGGCAATGCTAATTCGTTGACCGAAATAAAAGCCAGCATTCCGATCACCTGTGGACTCTAGTAGGAGTTTTGTTGTAGCAAGTCTTTACATTTGCTTTTGCAGTGTATTTGAGACTGTAAGAAAGACGCTACACCAGAAAAATACCTAGTAGGTACTAATGCAATAATACCTACGTAAATAGATAATAGAAACGAAGATTTTCAAAGGCATAGAATTCAACCCTACGACAACAATATTTGAATTTATAACTTGACAGGCCTGCAGTTTATTTATAACATTCATGTCAGCTTTGTATTATGTACTGTCGTTTTGTAACGAACGTATCGCAATCGTTTTGCACAGTAGACGCCGATGTTAGAAGCTAAATAACATAATTATTAGTTTAGGCGTCATAAATCATAATCAAGTGAATAATTCGCAGCTCTTCTTAATAGACTTAGTTGAAGAGTGATCTCATCTCTTGTTTATTGTTCGTGCCTCGTGTGCTGTTGAACAACGACACCATTTTTTATTAAAGTTATATTGTCCACTGAGACTAGAACACCTTTACCGCTACAAAAATATCAAAAGCTGGTATCTAACCTCCACACACACACACACACACACACACATACATACACACGTACTACATAGATACACACGTTGTTCATAGATGTACCAATTTTTAAACTCAAAGCAATAACTTTATTTCTTCAGGCTTACAAAATAGGCACTTAGACAAGCCAAATTTTAATAAAATATATTTACAATAAACTAGGTTATAAACAGCCTCTATAAATAGTAATTTTTATCAAATAAGAAATAACTTTATATGACGTTATGATTTTTATGGGAAATATTCACGCTATAGTTTGCATATCAAAAAGCAGGTGTCGAAACTGGAGACGTAAGAATATTTTAATTAAATTTGACAGGTGCACAGGCAACAAGCATGAGAAAATCGAGGTGTCTTTGAAATTTTATTGAAAAATGGAGCGGAGTAATTGGTAGGTATCAGTGACATGAAAGTGCAGGAAAATAGAATAATAAAACCGGCCAAGTGCAAGTCGAACTCGCGCACGAAGAGTTCCGTACCGTTATCTATAAAAACGGCAAAAAAATTACGTTTGTTGTATGGGAGCCCCCCTCAATATTTATCTCATTCTATTTTTTAGTATTTGTTGTTATAGCGGCAATAGAAATACATTTCTGAAAATTTCTACTGTCTAACTATCACGGTTCATGAGATACAGCCTGGTGACAGGCGGACAGCGGAGTCTTAGTAATAGGGTCCCGGTTTACCCTTTTGGTACGGAACCCCTTAAAATGAAAGATGTTAGTAGAGCATATATTCAATGAATATAATATTGTAAACCTGCACGTACCTACCGGTGCGGTAAACACATTTTAGGCTTTACTTGCTCTACTTACTACTATTTCCATTCACCACTCAGAGGAGAGAACGAACGATTATGATCGCTGAGTCGTATAATGTTAAAAGTTTTACCACGGAAGTGATTATGCATGTGCGCAAGTGATCGAAAGCAGATGTAAATGTGAGCGGAGACGCGAGCAGCCGGCTTTCCCGCGCACCACAACAGGTTTGGGAACATAGAGTAGCCGATTACAACCTGTATTTAATTACGAAATTGCGTTGGTTTTGTATCAAATTTGTTGTAGGTATTTGATACCTACACAAACAACGCAATATCATTTCCTTGGTGATCTAGACGAATGTTTTAAGTGTTTAGTTTTTTTTAAAGTGTAAAGTCATACTTAGTTCACATATAAAATAGGAATATAGAATCAAACTCAAAGTCAGTAACTTTACTTCTTTAGGCTTACAAAATAAGCACTTAGACAAGTCAAATTAAAATACCAGACACATTAATAGCATTTCCACCGGAATATTTACGTGCTGATAACATAACAAATCAATCACTCATTCGTTTCGATCAGCGAATCACGTTTGATAATAACCCTGTGCTATTTTAGCGTTATTTTAATGTTGCTACGTTAAAAATTATATTTCATTCAGAAATTTTCTCGGACACAATTCAACAATTCGTATCATTTTGAGTGTGTTTTGTTCAATACGTTATTGTTGTTCTCAATACGTTATTCAAATTAGCTAAAGTAACGATTGTTTGAACAGCTTCGTTGAGACATGAGATCACCGGCTCTGAGGCTCTATGTGCCGTATCTACAAACAGTACGAGTATCTTATATTCTTTGACCCCGTGGTCCGACGCGGCGCGCCGGCAGCTGTGTTCAGTACCGCTACAGCAGAGACGCATGGCGTCCTGAACCGACCGCGCGTCTTTTCTTTTTATTTCCTTTATTTTCAAAAAGTTTTCACACTATCGCAAACTTTTTCTAACATTCATTTTGGCTGAATGAAAGTGCCGACGCAAACGCCAAAAGACTCGGTTGTGAATGTGTTCCAATTTTAAATTAATTTTAATGTTTGTTTTTTTGTGGCAACACGGTATTGTTTTTACATTGCCAGTGCTTTTTTGGGTGTTTTAGATTGTGCAATTAATGTTAAAAGTTCAAAATGAATGCAGTGGCTATTGAGAATGAGAAAACTACTGGAATTTTAGAAAGGTAAATATGAAACCGGTTCGAAAATAGATTTGTAAACAATCCATGTTTTCCTTGAAATGTTTGAACTTACAGGTTATTTGAAAATCGGGATTTAAACTTGCATGACATTTGACATATTGATTCCTGTAATTTTTGTTTATGTTTTTTTTCTAGCCATGTGTTTATTTTACGAAGTTATTACAATTTTGCAACTTGACCCACAAGCTTAGTGCTTTTATGGAACCAGTTGACACTTGCATTGCAACATTTGAAATGGGTTTTTAAGCTGGTCCCATCTATTTCTTTTACGAAATTTATTTTAAAAGCAACAAATTTCAAGGACGTAAAATGTATTTTATTTTTCCGTTATAGGATGTTAATTTCGATATGTAAATCGTTTGACCTTTACATTCCATTTCGTTATGTAAAAGTAGATACTGGTTTTATTAAGCTAATCTTGTTGATTCTTGAATCTTCAATGCCGGCTTTTATTTCGGTCAACGAGTTAGCATTGCCATTCAACGTAGCAATGCTGCCAGCATTCTGGGCACTCTGCCTTCTGGTGACTTAGATTTTTTTTGTGGTCTTAGATTTTAGACTTGAGTGTAAATATTAGTTGTTATTATTCTTTTCTGCGATGTCTAATAAATAGTCTATAAATTTTATAAAAGTTTACAAACTTAAATAGAAGAAATACTTACTTAGAATCAGAATCCCATAAAAACTCTTATAAAAATATAAAATTTGTACTACATAGTTAGTGAGAATCACATGTTGGCACCAAAACCTTAACTCTCTCTTTTTTTCGATTGAAAAAGAAGGGGACAGCAACATTTTTACGCTAGTTAAGTATAAGTTTTGTACCAACAGCATGAATACCATTGCATCTTCGATGAGTAGCGGAGAAGATAGCATTGCAGGCATATCTCTGGCATACTGTCACAGCAACGTCGTGGTGGGAAAACACGCACAGTGACGGGTTTCGTGGCATTGTACCTAATTATATTAATTAATTTGTATCCAAATGTATTTATGTCAACTCCATGCCGTTTTGTCTTTTGGCGCTGGACCTCTAAAAACTGACAATACGATCATTGATCACCCTGTATTCCTGGTACCAGTAATCCATTAATACCAACTTAATTTCCCATTAGTTAACCAATACCGATTCCGCTCGTAGCCGATGTCCTAACAATGTTGCATCGCTCTTATATCTAGGAATGTAAGGCTTATTATTCACTGTGCTGCTAATTAGGCTATGCAATAACGCAGTAATGTTCAGTTTGTATACGAACATTATATAATTTACATCGCACATCACATCGGCATGGCGACTGCAAATTTGTGATATTTCCCCGAATATTGCGATATTATCATGATATTGGATATTGTCATCTGACTCCATTTTCAGACATTTGATAGAGAAGATATATATGAAAAATATTTTGTTATTATCTGACATTAATAATACTAGCTGCTTTTCAGGATTAAAAGTGGTCTAAGCGGTTTTCTTGGGTATAATGATTATAGCCTATCTCGCTTCAAAGTTTCTATAAGATCTGTTCAGTTGTTTGGTCGTGGAAATGGAAAGAGCGAGAATGGGATGACTATATAAAATTTAAGCTATATGCGGTAATTGCAGCTGACGAAAAACAAACACACGGGCAAGGTGTAGAACAAACACGCGGGCAAGGGGTAGAACAAACACGCGGGCAAGGTGTAGAACAAACACGCGGGCAAGGTGTAGAACAAACACGCGGGCAAGGTGTAGAACAAACACACGGGCAAGGTGTAGAACAAACACGCGGGCAAGGGGTAGAACAAACACGCGGGCAAGGTGTAGAACAAACACGCGGGCAAGGTGTAGAACAAACACACGGGCAAGGTGTAGAACAAACACGCGGGCAAGGTGTAGAACAAACACACGGGCAAGGTGTAGAACAAACACGCGGGCAAGGTGTAGAACAAACACGCGGGCAAGGTGTAGAACAAACACGCGGGCAAGGTGTAGAACAAACACGCGGGCAAGGGGTAGAACAAACACGCGGGCAAGGTGTAGAACAAACACGCGGGCAAGGTGTAGAACAAACACACGGGCAAGGTGTAGAACATTTTACGGACTAAGTTTTTCATGCATCATAATCATTAAGTTGCGAGTGTTATATTTTCTAACTCCTAAAAAAAACTTATATCAGGTGGTCCCGAGGTGGGAATCAAACCCGTAACCTGCGTCACAAGCTCGTCAAAGGATAGAAGATAAAACGTGTTTACACTGCACGCTACCATGGCGTGGTGATTGGACACAACGGCGAGGTCTAAACACCCCGTAAAAGTGATATCAACAGAGTTGGGTGATTAATGCCGGGCTCTCTAATCCTGGTATCCGGCCTCGCGGGGCTTCCACTAAACTCAGGAGCGACAGCAGACAACGTTAGCCGAGACTTGAGACGACCAGCTGTGGACCTAAGCTCACTTACTCAAACCGGCCACAGCGGCCAGTCCTGGCCTGGAATAAAAGTAGTCACCTTTTTGTTCCGTTTCACTCAATCTTAATCCTGCTTTCAAGCTTCTACATTTTCTAAGGAATTTCAGTAAAATCGCAACCGATGTTATTTCAGGGAATTTAGGAAAATTGAGGAATTTTTAGTAATTACTTGCATACTTCAAGGATTAGTCAACTAACTGCTTCCTCGCCACCATATTCAACTTTAGGAAAGGTAGAGCAGGATTTCACTTACATAGCCCGGACAAAATATCTGTGGACCTCTCGCCAAACATACTGTGACCGGGTAAACCACATTCAATATGGTCCTCTGTGTCTACTACAGCTGGCTACAGCTTTCTAACCATATAATTAAGTGACCCAAAGGTACCTAATTGTAAGCAGAGAAAATACCACAAGCCACAATCACGCACACGACCACAAAGTGCAAGCACAATACACATTAATGATACGATTATCCCTGTGCTTCAGTTCCTAGCCATGCGCTGAAGAGGTTCAAAGCTAGCGATCATCCTCGTGCACCATATAGGATAAATAATTGTAATTGTTAGTGTTTGTGCGGACGGTGCGGCGCCGCTGATAAACGCTTCTCGCCATGTTGGGGCTGGAGATTAGCAGAATTAACCAGCATTAGCTGTCGCATCTGGCTTCTCTCATTGGACGAATATGAGCCAAGCAAAGCGGGGGCAACCTTCACAAACTTGTGATCCCAACAAATGGCGAGTACCTATTTACTTGAACTTGTAAAGATTGTCAAATCATACACAACAGTCTTTCGGTTTATCTGACTGTGAAGAGTCGGCCGACATGTGGACAGATCATTTCACTAAAATATAATTAGTATTTAGTTATTTCTAGAAAATAACTATAAATGTAGAAGTATGTGCATACCTGTCTGTATATTTTTACAGCATGACTTGCATGTTAGTTTCCTAAATCTGAATTCACATAATCGTCGTTAAAACCGGTTACTTGTTCTATACGAAATCTTAATAGACGGATTCTACTGTGCTTAAGTAGAATCTACTTACTACACAACTACAATTATTACAAATATAAATATTTGAAAACATTTCTATCTCATGAAATACCTCTGAATACCTCTCCCTATACACCAGTAATGTAAACCCACAATGTGCACATTATGCATATGTGCCAGTGCCTTGTACATAATATGTCACTAGATGTAAAGAGCATAGGCAAGGTAGAACGTCGAGCGAGTTTGTCTAACAATAGAGTTCCGTTCTTCCCGATATCCGGCGATAGCTGATCGACAACCGACATCCAACCGACATGCTGAGATGATTACATTGTGTCCTACATTTGCTGTTTTGCCTTATGTATTTGCATACAGAGTTATGTAAAAATAACGAGAAAGAAAAATACAGAATAGGTGCCCTTAACTCTGCTACGCACAAAATGAAATAATGTGAGGTAGCATTATGTTATTATAAATCTTTATTAACAAAGAAAATTACAATCAAATAAAAGAATTAAATTAAAACTAGTATTTACAATTGAAACAATTGAGCTAACTGCAGACTGTTGCAAACAATCGACAAGTAGCTCAACTGATCCATATCAATACCAGTCGGAAGCGTGCCCAAGACGCTAGCTGCATTGACATTATGTTTACTATACAGTTTTTAGGTTTACTACGAAAATTTGATTAAAAAATTGGACGTCAACGTGACTTCCAATTTTTGAAACATTTCCTTTTTATGTTTCCTGTAAAGCAACTGGAATTTCTATTAAAAAAATGGAAATTTAGGAATTGATGTTTATAAGAAGACTGGCCAAGGACATTTCTTAGCAGAGAATGCCTTTACCTTGAACTTTCGCTTCTAACAAATCCGACGCCAAATATAACATACCTATTCATAAACGCAAATACCGACACGATGGTATTTTTTCCTAAATAACCTTTTACATTTGTTTGAATGACATTTTAGATTTCTCGGTTTTTCCAACAATTCATATGATACCCCTGTCGGCCTTCTAAACGATTCTACATGAAGGTAGCCAAGTAGGTAGATCCCTACTTTGTTTGACCACAGAGCCCTTCCAGCACAAATGGGTAAGCCTCACACAAAAGGTGATATATTATACACGTTGCTATATGTACAAACACCCCGTCAGACCTGTCAGGCGTATTGTTAACATAACATACAACGTACTCATACTCTTTCTTTTGTTTATCTATTGTAGAGTCGAGGTGACCCAGCGGACTCTACACCTCTGATATGAGTTTTCGCAAACAGTAAACCAAGCGAAAACCGTGAGCGAAATCTGATATCATTAAAATATCAATAAAATATACCCTACGTTACGGTTATTAAGTAGGAAAATTCATAGCACACTTTGATTTGATTTAAATATGATGAGAAATGTGGCGTGGCGGTGAAGATCCGCCTGCAATGCAGAAGGTTGCGGGTTCGATTCCCGCCCTGGGACCAATGTTTGTAGGTTCCGGGTGTTCTAGGTATTTTCTATGTATGATAAAAAATATCCATGTATGTTTTGTATTGCATTATGTATACAGTCATGTAGTACCCATAACACAAGCTCTGCTTAGCTTGGGCTGGATGATTATGATTGTGTGAATAGTCCAGCAAAAACAAAAAACAAGCAAAATGTTTTAGTTTTTTATTTTAGTGGACTGATATAGGCTGATTATGATGATGAATGCAGCCAGCGTCTTGGGAACGCACGCGACTGTTATTGATAAGGATCAGTTGAGCCATCTGTAGATTGTTTGCAACAGTCTGCTGTTAGCTCAATTGTTTCAGTTGTAAATACTAGATTTCATTTATTTCTATTATTTGATTGTAATTTTCTTTGTTAATAAAGATATATAAACATACATACATATTAATGAGTATCGGATGATGCTTAACAAAATGTACACCCTTAGAGGCTAGATACTCCCAGAGTGAGTAGTTGTATGTGGTTACCAATGATAGTGTCGTCAGCCGGCGGCCGTGGCGGGTGCGACGGAAGAATCCACCTCTTCAACTTAGCCCGTGGATCGAAAGCCGAATAACGGAGTTTCCTGGAGCTTAAAGGAAGGGCAGCCAGCAGTTTCCTTCTATGTATTATTAACACCTCGACTGCGATCACCAATCCACCTACCGTACCTGATGATTACATTTAAAACCTGTTATAACACGCCACCGTTTACACTTGTTACACCACTCCCTGTCCATCCAAAGGTTGCCTGGCAGAGATCGCTCAAAGCGATAAGGCCGCCCATTGTACAACGAAATCTGTATAAGTTCTTTCCTGTCTTATGTATCTTTTTAATTTGGTGTGCAATAAAGTGTTATTGTATTGTATTGTACATTTATGGCAAACCGTTTGTTTGGCGAGTCTCTTCGCCGGCCTCCTGACCTGACACGGCGGTGTAGAGTTATGTTATAGGCGGCATAATGTAGAGTTTATGTTAAAGAAGGACTTAATAATTAGGTGTTTACAATACTAATACATATGTAGATCTTAGAGCAAAATACTATAATAACTTTATGATGATTATAGTTTTGAAATTTGGAATTATGTATTTAAATGTGTATTTTTACAATAGTGGTTTAGAACCAGCATTATTATTCATTAAAACTATGTATTTTCTACAAAGTACCTACTAGGTTTTTGTATAAATGGGCATATTTTGTATACAGTGTTACTAGGAGTATAGTATATGATATGTTTGAGTGTGTGCGCGAGAGTGCTGTGTAATATACGGTTGACTAGTGTATGTGTGTGGGTGTTAGGTTAGAGGCTCCTGAGGACACAGGTCTCTTGAGAGTCCGAGCAACGGGGCTGCCAGGGTGTGATTGTTTAGTGTAAGTGAGCGTGTATGAGAGAGAGCTACCGAGTATGACATTTTTTTTAAAACATAAATGAATCATAAGTGGTCGTGTCCCGGGATGTGATTATGGTTGAAAAAAACCTCATACGCATATTAGGTTTTTTTGTAAAACTTGCCTTATTTTAGATGTATCAGTTGGTTGTATTTTACGATCCAAACAAATCTTTTCAGTTTTCATTATTGGTAATAGCAATTCCGGAATGAATGCGGTATTGCTGTAACCACTGAGATAAGAGAAACCGATACCTAAACTACACTTCTGTTTCAAACATAAGTTTTAATGATTTTAACAATTTACTGATTTAGGTGACATGCAGACAGAGTAACGATTGTAGGAACTGTGAACTCGCCACTAGCTGTTTACATATAAAAACTAGCGGTCCGCCCCGACTTCGCACGGGTATATTCTATCGCCTATGTTACTCAGGGATAATGTTGGATTCTAATGGTGAAAGAATTTTCCAAATCGGTCCAGTTGTTTCGGAGCCTATTCAATTCAATCAAACAAATATTTCCTAAGGTTTTTATTTATTATAGTACTCTGGGTAATTTCTAAGAAATTAATAAATCCCAAAAATTTACGATCTCGACGGGATTCGAACCCGCACCTTCCCCTTCAGCGCAGGGTTGCTCTTTTTCCAACTAAGCTACGTGATCTTATACGTGAAATATTTCCTCTTTATAATAATAGTATAGATATATATGTACACTAGCAGCGCCTCGCGGTTTCACCCGCGTAGTTCCCGTTCCCGTGGGAATTCCGGGATAAAAAGTAGCCTATGTCCTATTCCAAACTATAATCTATCTCTGTGCCAAATTTCATTCAGATCCGTTCTGCCGTTCTGGCGTGATTGAGTAACAAACATCCATCCATCCATCTATCTATCCATCCATCCAAACTTTGACATTAATAATATTAGTGGGATGGGATATATATAATAGTTGACAAGTTTTTTTTTTCAAATAAAGTTCTCGGCTCAGTTTGCATAACGCCTTACAGATTCACTTCACATCATAAAAAATAAGGAAACTTGCAACATACGAAAAACGCGCTATAGGGGCTACGACAACTTCTTATAATGTGAATAAAACTAGATTCTGACCTATATTTGAATACGCAGCAAAAACATTTAAAAACTATAATGTTTTAGACAAACAGACTTAAAATGTAACATTTGCCCGCAAAAAGCAAATAAATTTATTCAATTAAGAAACCAAACAGTAGGGTACAAAACATTCGTGGACATCCAAGGTCGACTGCTTCAGAACCACAAAAACCAATAGATATGCTAGATGAACCAGATAGAACAGGTTCAGATAACGAACTGCACGCCTCTTGTGGTATACTGGAGCTAAGGGTAGGCGACCGATGACCATCCGACAAATATTTGATTAGAGGACGTCGGACATTATTTATATTACAATCAAATCAAATTATTACTTACACAAGTTAATAAAAAAAATGCTGGACAATTCACACAGCATTTTCTAGTCCCAACCTAAGCAGAACTTGTGTTATGGGTACTAATACATAATACAATACATTACATAGATAGATATTTTTTATTATACATAGAAAACGACCAGAACACCCGGAACGAATCGTACAAATATTTCTCCCAAGGCGGGAATCGAACCCGCAATCTATTGCATCGCAGGACCTTCGCCCACCGCGCCACAGAGGTCGTCGAATCTGTAATAACATTACAGATGCTTTCAAATCGTTATGTCTTATACATTGAATAATAAAACTATCTTAAAAATATACAATAATAAACTTACACGCAAAAAAAACAGGATAACATTGATTTATTTGGCTTATTGATGTGCCACTCTCTCTATTGTATTAGGTACGTCATACCTATCTGAATAGTTGTTATGTTTGGAATACACACTAAAAACATATTCCGGTGGCTCAGCCAGTACAAGTGAACTCTCCAGGCATCTCGGATCAGAGCAGTCTGCCGCATCAAGTTAACGAAGATCCTCGTAAGGTACCCTCATCAACAAAAAGTAGATGCCTCTGGTCAATTTTCGTTTCTCCGAATATCGGTTAGATTCGTTACACATAACGGAGCTGTCGGTGTCAGTCATGTGTCGAACAAGCCGACGTGCTCCACTAGCGATCTTGTACCAGCTACACTACACAACATACACTAACACAAGCACACACTCTACATTCGCGCTATCTGCTGTTGCCCAGACTCTCAAGAGACTGGTGTCCTCAGCATATTATACACACACATTTGAGATCGAACATACAACAAACACACACATCATCTTTCTTTGAGACTGTTTACTCAAAATGCTATTACATAGTTTTTATATAAGTTTAGCATTAAATTAAATAATACCTAGGTAATAAAATTTGCATTAGGTGCAGAACTAAAAGCCGAAGCTGGGATCCCTCGCATCTTCACACAAGATTTTATCTTAGTAAGATCGAGGATTCGAAGCTTACTCTAAAACGAATTCATTATTACCTCTTTATAATTAGTCTAATATGAACTTTAATGTAAGTTTTTTTTAAGTTTCTCCATTTTGTAAATAAATACCTTTTGTTTTGCTTTGTTTTTTTGTAGCCCACACCGAGAGACGTACGCGTTATTGCGACGCAAAGAAATAAAAGAGAAAAGGAAATAAAAAATATCGGCGAATAATTAACCAAGAAAATCATTTTCTGGCAACGGCACTACCAGCCGCACTACCAGTAGTGTCGTTGCCAAATGAACGACACTACCGCGCCTATTTGGATCAAATTGTACAGTCAACACAAGTAAATAGCAACAGCTATCTTAAGAAATGTAACTCTTTATTTTTATAACTACCAGTAGTGTCGTTGCCAAATGAAGGACACTACCGCGCCTATTTGGATCAAATTGTACAGTCAACACAAGTAAATAGCAACAGCTATCTTAAGAAATGTAACTCTTTATTTTTATAACTACCAGTAGTGTCGTTGCCAAATGAACGACACTACCGCGCCTATTTGGATCAAATTGTACAGTCAACACAAGTAAATAGCAACAGCTATCTTAAGAAATGTAACTCTTTATTTTTATAACTAAATAAAAGCAAACTTATGACGAACCACAATGAGGAAAAAAATTAAATCATACTTCGATAAAAAAAATTGTACTACCTTAAATTATAAGTGACCGACTGTAACTGTATCTCCTTATCTGAGTTTATCAAGTGCATGGCCTAAGGTTATCTCATTGTTTAACAGTTGCATTTGCACATGTAAGATAAAATCGTCGCTAGAGATAACTCTTTTAGTTCTTCTAGTTTTACTATTTTTAAGTTTTATGTCTGTGGTTTTCTGAAACTTTTGTAAAATGTTAAGTAAGCGTAACAGATTTACAGTATTTTTGTTTAGACACTTATTCAATTTAGAATTCCAGCCTTCGGAGATGTATGTGTATGTATATATATGTATATGTATGTGCTTCTAGGGACATCATTTGCTTTGTGTCGAGCACCATAAAGGACACGGGAAACACTAGGAAACGGAGGTAGCTTGATTACAAACGGATGAGCGCCGCTATTTTGAACTTGTGATAGTTTGTCGTCGTATATTTGAGTAACTGGTATGTCCGTATTTCGTGTTCTCTCCTTTAAGTCAACAATTTCCCTTAAAACTAAGTTTTTCGAAATATCTGGATTGCAGGAATGCTCTTTTCTTTTTTGGATACTGTTGCCCTGAAGACGTGAAAAGTTTGAAATTCATACTTAATTTGGTTAGAAGATAGGTAACGTGGCGTAACTAACATACAAGCAGACTGTATATTTTAAACAATGTCGTTTGCCGGTATATGTAAATTGTAAACTTAATATTTTAATAATTTAAAATGTTGAGAAAAAAGTCGGCTTGCATGGTAGTTTCATCCTTGATAATAACATAAAACATTGCTGTACATACCTTGACCGTAACTGTTCCTAAACATTTTCCTTTTTTATAATTCGAGCACCTCCAAATAGATGCACCATTTTTATATTTCTTCAGTATATGATACTTGTGTTTGCCCAAAAGTAACGCAGTTCCACCATTTGTTGGTAAATATTGTAAATCTAATTCACTTTCTAACTGATCAACTTCCGACATTTTACATTTAAATGTTACGTAGGTATATGAAGATAGAATGAAGATAATGTGAGTAAATAGTCTCGCAATTAATTTTACCATTGAAAGTCAAAACAAATTATTGTAAATGTCATTTGATCATTGTGTCATTTTTAGTTTCGTAAGAATAAAATAAATTCTGAAAAGAGGTTGATCATAAGTTAGAACTTTGAGTTAATCTCTTTGGTCTCAGTACTAACGAAAGACATAATGAGATCTCTATGCGTAAGGTATAATTACTTACTTTACTTAATATTACTAAACTTCAATCCAATCCTGGTAGTACGGCTGATAGTGTCGTTGTTGACTGTACAATTTGATCCAAATAGGCGCGGTAGTGTCGTTCATTTGGCAACGACACTACTGGTAGTTATAAAAATAAAGAGTTACATTTCTTAAGATAGCTGTTGCTATTTACTTGTGTTGACTGTACAATTTGATCCAAATAGGCGCGGTAGTGTCGTTCATTTGGCAACGACACTACTGGTAGTGCGGCTGGTAGTGTCGTTGCCAGAAAATCATCATCAACAGCCTATTCTAGTCCACTGCTGGACATAGTCCTCCCTTAAGAGCGCCATAGCACCCTGTCGTCAGCTTGCCGCATCGAGCATGTCGTCTTTCACAGTTCATCATCCCACCTGGTTGCTGTCCGACCAGGTCGGGTTACACTACGTTTGCTGAGTCACGGTATCCACTTAAGAACATATTTACCCCAGCGGCTGTCGGTTCTTCGTGAGATATACGTAAAGAAATGATATGAAATCGACCCACCGCCACTTCAGCTTGCGTCGACAACTTTGGTTCAATGTGGATAATTTCATTATCAATCCTTCAGAAAAACTTCACGCACAACTCTTTCGATAGTTCTCTGAGCGACTTTGAACAGGAAGACCAGCGCTACCGTGAGCGTCCACTACTGTACTGAGCTCCAGGTTATAGATAAACAGGAGGTCTATGCACAGTACATCTCATTCTATCTCAGATGATGTAGGCCCGTATTTTTAATAAGGCGAAATGCGCGATTTGTGACCGAGCTATGTAGATTTAAAATCGATAGAACTTCATAATATGCAAATAAGACAAAGAACATTATCAATAACAGGGTTAATCTTTGAAATGAAAATTTAAACAATCCGTACATCTATTGAAAATTGATAATGTATAGAAATGTAATTGTTTTCTGACTCGGTAAGCAAACACCTCGTCGTCGCTGAAAAAAGACTTGCTCCACTTTCATCTAGACATAGACATATAATTTACAATAGTCAAGTCACGCGCTCACGTTCCTTTTCTTTTCTTCCTCAAATCCCGTCTTCAGTTTTGCGTAGGATATTTAAGAACATTGTGAACAGTGTCTGGACAGTTCTACAACAGGTTTTAACAATCATAATCAATCATCATTTCTCATCTGGACAGATAAAAATGTGCTTTTTGCGATCTCATTGTATTTGCAACAAATGCCGGACACTTCAGGCAAACAACGCGGTTCATTGTAAACCCTCCACGATGTGGAACCTGTGAAATATTTCCATTTGTTCTTTGTGGTTACGTCATCGGACATAATGGTTTTCAACGTGCAGAAAGATGGTATGCTTTCAAGTTTCAACTATTCTTTTGACGGATGCGATTTTACTCTCAGATCTATTTTTCACTACTCTACTACTAGAAACTGAAATTAAATTACATATCAGTATTGTCTTCAGTAGGTACAGCAGCGTGTGAGTACACGCTGCTGTTCTGAAGATAAAGAATAATATTATAAAGTGGAAAGTTTGCACCGTTAGAAGATGGGTGACCGAAGTGTACACCAAAACTACTGGATAGACCACTGGAATGAAATTGTACACATATAGATGTGGACCTAAAATCGTACATAGGCAATTTTTATTACTACGCTTGTAAAACCTTAAAATAAATTGGATTCCTTTGTATTGTATTGAATGGTTACTGACTCATTGACTGTCTGATATTCTATGAACAGGTAGGTGCTTGTTATAGTTATGGCTCCCATTCATATTCAATAAGATATGATAATAAACCTTTGTTTGGTATGATTGTAAGGATATCCTGAGTGCTGAAAGTTATTGGTAACTTAGAAATCACAATGGCAATAGATAATAGACTTGCAAATTGATAGGGAGGTAGTTGGTAGTTTTGTTGTTTATTGTTACGTGAGATGGCTACCAGGCAAGTCGAGCAATACCGAAATTGTAAATACCAAACTTGGATGAAACTACTGATTTGTTTGTTATTCACGACCCAGTACAAACATTGTCTGGTTAGTAGGTGGTACCTTTCATTAATCGATAAAAGCCAGCCGATACCTAATTACATATTTATTTATTCGAGCCGTTTGTCGCCGGTAGAAACCCTAGGTCCTTGGGGTCCTGCCTGGGGCACATGCAATATACAAAGATTTAACAAAACTCCTAAAAGAGTCCACAGGTGATCGGAATGCTGGCTTTTATTTCGGTCAACGAATTAGCATTGCCATTCAAAGTGGCAATGCTGCCAGCATTCTGGGCACTTTACCTTCTGGTGACGGCTTAAATTATTAGAAAATAGATTTAAGTGTAAATGATAGTTGTAATTATTGTATTCTGTTATTGTAATTTTCTTTAAATAAATATATGCAGTGTTGAGATATACATACCTACTAGTTTCATTAGATTTTTCAATCTGTTCTCAAAAACTTGTATACTATTTAAAATTAAAAACTTTAAGTAAGTACCTAATTGTTAATAATTTAATGGACTCTTTGTAATAGAGTACCTACATATTTTTTTTTATTAAAATTAATTATGTGTAATAAAGTGTATCTGTAATTGCGATGGCATTTAGATCCTTAGACCCTCTAACCCACTGCTTAGGGCCCCATCTCATGGAATGGCCACGGCGGCGCCTAGGCGCTTGTTTGTACGCTGCTCATCATCTCATAATTAACTAATCAATGACCTCTCTTGTCAACTATTTCTCGAGAGATTAGATCATCGAACGAACACACGACTGACAGTTTACAAGCGTGGGTACATGGTTTGATCTACAATTTACTATTTTAACAGACTGGCTATTAATTGACAACTTTCGGTTAGCTTTCGGAGGTTTTTTTATAAGGCGATATCACGCCCCATATAAGTAGAGTTGTTTAAAAATAGTAATTTATTAGTGAAACTCCACTAAAAGTCGATACCACCCCAATTTTCAGTTCGCACCATTTTCACTGAACCGTCAACAAGTCGCCACACGCCATTCATTTCCATTTCTCCGACACATTCTATCCTGACTCCGGTATAATGCGCAGTCCTTAGATTCTGGTCACGTGCCTTGGCGCCAGCGTCACCTGGTGACCCTGGTGCCAGCGACCGAATACCAATGACTTTACTCTCCTTAGGAAACTACGAGCGAAGGAAACAATATTTCATCTGGATAGCTACTGGATGCGGCTAGCAGGCGCCTTTATAGAAGCTTACAAAATAATTATTCAGAGCAGATTCACCTGCCTCAGATCATATAATGAGAACATCAAAAACTAAAAAATGTTCAAATCTCTCAAGCCGGTTGTGACATAGATACTTTTTAAGTAAATGCATGCATAGATTTTAAATTTTTGTTAATCGAATTTTAATTTAGGTACCTAATAAATTGGCAAGAAAAATATAACACCCACAAAATGAAAATGATTAGTGTAAAAACCAATAAATAAAACACTCGGTTTCGGGCTTCGAAGTTTCGGGTGATAATTATAAACGTTGCCAATTTTCCTTATATACGTACAGAATGTCAACTCGTGCTTCTCTTTCTTCGTTGATTTTTGATTTTTCAATCAAAACAAAATAAGGGACCTGAATTGAAAAAGATTTGACACTTAATTTTTCAATTGTGCACTGTGACGTCGCGTTTGCTCTAGCCAATAGCGTTGGCTTTAGAAATTTTGCGATTGACTCTTATAATATCTACTATGCAACGATTAAATTCCATCATAAAAACGTCAAAGATACAAAAACATATTTAAACTTAATTATCTATAGAGAGAATACAAATAAAAATAATCAAATTTTTTGAAGTGGCATGCATATTATAACCTATTGATTTGTATAATACAGAAAATGACTGCAGATTCAGTACAAATTGAAGAAATATAACAATATATAATATCCTAGTATCTAGTAGGTATTACATTAATATAAAAGAACAGTGTTACGTGAACTGTGTTACATGATTTTTTTAATGAAAACCAGCTCTATCTTTGTATTTGATTTATTTTCTAGAGATAAACGAGAAAAACAGCATCGCCTTTTTGTACGAAACATAATGACTTTGTCGAGTAATAAAAACTGTTTTTGCCATTTTTTTTACCACAGAAAAGCGCAGACAAGTTATTGTAACTATTTATAGCAATATAACCAAGGACTGGTAGAAGTTGTAAGGTTGTGCTAAATGGTTCATATCCTGGAGCTCCGAACAACACTACATCTCATTTCTCCGGGGACCATCGTATGCAACTTATGTACCTTAACTTGGTTCCATGTAGTTTCTAATGCAGGACTGTATTCAGGACTTTGGTAATATTAAGCTGCTAAAAAATCCGCCGAAACAGGCTGACGAGCTTTTGCGACATTTCAGTTAATGAGTATTGTAGAGAGCCGCCGGTGGTTTGTCAACTTGTGTCGACAGTGTTTTATTTAAAAGTCGCTCTTTAAAAGGTATTTCTTTATATTTATTACGTAGCATAATCGTACTCCTATAGATACCTCAGCGACCCGAGGTGTGTCTTGAGCTCCGAGCTCTGATAAGAGTGGTCACTATTTTTGCCTGTTCCATGTAGTTTTCCTTCAGTTCGCCGCTTGTAGGTTACTTTTACGATACCTTTCCCTGATTTCAACCCTGCTTTATATGCTTCGTTACAGCATGCATTATTCATAGTGCTAGAGACAAACAGACAAACGGTAGTGAGGTTGCAGTTCCGTTGTGGATTTGTGCCCGCGATGGCTTCGGCCGTGAACCTACCTACATAGTTGACATTACTCACTATACACTCTTCGTCCAAGTGAGTTATGCGACATTAACAACTGATGCTTGTACACGAGTGAGACGTAGGGTCTCTCCAACTGTAGGTACCTACTTAGATTTAAGCTTTGCTAATCCAAACACGTTCAAATATTCCTTGCTTCGATACTGACACAACACAGGACACGATACTGATTACTCAAAATATCATAAATGAAATGTTAGATCTAGGAAATAAAGTGCCAAGTACAGTTATGGGATTTAATTGATATTGATTTTATTAGCTTTAATATTTTTTGAATAATTAAATTTGTTGGTTTTCGTGTGAGAAATCATCCTACGTGATAAAGTGATAAAAGATATGAAATATCTCTCTAAATCCAAATAAAGTTAGTACGACGTGGTGCTCCACAGTACCTTTTTAAAATGTCTCAATGTTCTTTGTTTGGCTCAAAGTTTATTGAAGTTGTAGAGCGAGTCTAGTTGTAGGATCCCAATGAATCGAACTCGTCTGCTTTAAATTCAAACTTGACACAAATATAATTCCCACGTAGTTTCGAAAGAATTTTCGGAAAAGGTCAGACAAATGGAATAGATTTCTCAACGAACTTAAAGTTTTAAGCCTTCTCTCCTCCCTTGTTACGAATTCTACTGTTCTTGACTACAGAGCCTTTTCCTTTTAATTATGACTTGCGGACGGCGGACCTGCCCCGATTTACAAAAGTAATTAACTTTAGAGATTCGGGATTCAAACTTAGTGTATTCTTAATTATTAGAGATATTATCGTTTTGTTAACTATAGTTAGTTAGTTGTTCTCTCATATAGGTAAAACATTTACCCTTATCAGAGTAGAGGGTAAAAAATCTGTTTTTCTATCATCAATTATATGCAAAGTAGGACCCTTTTAAGATTTTTTATGAAAATAATTATAATAAACATTAAGAAGTACCTACGCGAATTATCGGTGGTAACTATTTGACCATAACTCGTTTACGATAGGCGGCAGGTGGTAATTATTGTACCATGGCCCGTTACGGTTCTTGAGAAAAGAACTGCTTCAGTAAAATGCATTTTCTCTTTTTGAATAAACATTAGAAGGTTCTGCTTTTCAAGCGTAGTTAGGCACATACAGAAATTTCCTAAAAAATTAATTCTAGTCATATTTGAGATGTTTTTTTTTGCGACAAAAAACCAAAAAAAATCTTGTAGTGCTGGACATACAAGCGTCAAATTTCAGCAGGGACTCTGAAACTATCAAGTGATGAAACGTGAAGATTATCCTAACATTTTTGTCTAGTTTTCGTGTCAACTCAGGACTTTTAGCAAAGAGCCATTGAAAACCTCTCGGCAGCGCATCGTCGTATTCCGTACGCTACTCTAGATGACATTTTCTGAGGTAACATTCGTTAGTATTTTTAGTATAAGAGAGGTAATCTTTTATAATAATGGTTATAAAGCTGTGAATTACCTTCTTTTTCCTCAAAATAACCATGAAATAACATGTGCACTAATGGGAAAAGGTAACTGTATATTACCACTAAATACAGCTAAATTGATGTAATCAGGGAATGGTCAAAGTGCTGCCACCAAGTTGTCAACAGTTCGACAGCGATTATTTCTACTACATGCGGCATATAAAATCAAAGATCTCCCTAAAAGTTACAAAATCATTTACCGGAATCTTAATAAAACAAAGTTTCAAGTTGTTTGCGCAAAACACTTCAGGTTCTAGAAATATTCGTTTTTTTATTTTTGAAAGAAGATAGAACTGAATTGTTGTGATTAGCGTTATGTCTATGCATAAGAAAGTTTTTATCAGTAATGAACCAGATATCAGATAAATTTTGCATAACACGATCTATGGTCTAAAAACGGTGGTGGTAAGTAGTTGACCTTTGCCTTTGCCTGGGTTAATCATTCATTTTGTTCGCTCAATTGAAGTGAAGGATATTAACCTTTCCAATAACCAATATGAACTTACCTCACTTGCTTCAAAGCTGTCAATATTTAATATAAAATTACCCATGATGTATGTCTTCCAATTAGCAACAAAGAAAATAACAAACAATGGATATAGTATATTCTAAGGTTATTTTCGCGAGAACTCATAATAAAACCTCAGTCTGCCTGTGACTATGGAAGCTGAAAAGCCTCCGAAACGTCAGGTTATAAACAAAATATGAAATATACGCGATCAATCCGGTTGAAACAATGGATAGACAAATTAAAACTACGTAGTATTTACAATCGAAACAGTTGCTCTAATTGCAGACTGTGAATTAGTTGATTCAATAAATCACCTGAAAGCCCCAAGCCCGCATTCGGCTCTCAGTGCCTTTGCCACGAAGCTGCAGGCTACATACTCTAGTTACCTAGTGCCGTGCGCAGAGGCGTTGTTGGAAGTAATTTCATCATCAATCAGCGAGGTATTCACTGCACTGCAGGGAAACCGAGTGGTCAGTTACAGTTACAGCAGAGCAGAGTGACAACTCAGCTACTCAATGTATCTTTACTAGAAATACGACCGTTTTCGTCACATCTCAGCCTCTCTTAGGCCATATCGTCACTTTCATACGTGTGATGGTGGTCAAACACTTTACCATTCCCGATAAAAAAAACAACATTATTGTAGTTAATATTTAACGTTGTTTTTTAAGAAAAATACATGTTGTGCCAACCCCACCTAGCGTGGTAAGAAAATTAATAAACGTAAAAAATTTATAAACGTAGTGCAAAAAGTTACCTAGTACCTAGAAAGAAATAGTACCTAGAAAATTAATAAACGTAGTGCAAAAAGTTTTTTATCTGCCGACAACAAACAACCGAAACTTGTTTTTATCGTTCCTATTGTATTTGCATGGTAACTCCCAAACGAATTTTGGCTTTGCCTTTTTTGTTTGAAGGTATAATATTCTGTGTGCGATGTTTGACGAAAATCGATTCAGCCGTTTTATTGTTATGACGGTAGGTACATAATTATCTATATCATCATCATTATCAGCCTGTATTAGTCCACAGCTGGACATAGGCTTCCCCTGGTAAGCGCCATTGCGCCCTGTCTTCAGGTTGCCGCATCCAGCATCACCCTGCAGTCTTTCGCAAATCATCATCCCACCTCTGGCCGTAGGGCGTACGTTTGCCGAGTCGCGGCCTCTACGCAAAAACACGTTTCCCCGAGCGGTTATCGGTTCATCGCGAATTATCGCTACCTATACCCGAGTTTTAAAACATCAACTTTGTAAATGATTAGATGAGGTCTGATATCAGCACAGTGCAATTTTCAGTAATCCTTCTGCATCGCCTCCGCTACCCTTGAGGTGTTTGTCAGAGGAGTCCGCGGTCGCCCTGCCAATAAAATGATATCGCTGCGAACTCCAACCACCACAGGGATATTAGAAAAATAATGAACTCTCATTATTTCCGCTGTTCACGAGGGACAAGAAAATTCCAGTTAAATTAAAGCGAGTCTTGTTTGAAACTATCTTCCTTTATTTTTCGTTGTTCATTTTATATCTCAAGGGACCTCGTCTCCTCCCGTTATTAGTTTTAGCGGCGCGTAGTGTCGATCTCTACTACTGGGGAGGAGTCACAGACGGTTCTGCTTCACTTGTTGGTGTTGATCCGACCCAATCTCTGAGGTAAGTAAAGTGACATACTGATAAGCCTAAAAGCTTTCTACTTTATAATGATGTAAGTTTTTTGTTAGATAAAATTGGGAGACTGTTTTGAGGGGAAATTTTAGTGACTACATACGTAAAGTGTTTAATATATTGGGAGACGAGGTTTAACGTTCCATAGACAACTATCATCAACCATCATCATCAGCCTCTATTAGTCCACTGCTGCACATTGAAAACTAGTTTCAGGTAGGTACTACAAATACGCTTCCTTTTTGCTCCCGCTTTGCACTAATTTTACTTTTGCAAATTCCTTTGTTCTAACACGGTAATGTTATCTATACAGTATTCTGTCTTCATACAAACGGCCGGAACACGAGTCATAACTGTCACCTCATGTGAGGGCGGGATCGTGGTAGGTACAACCAGTCGGGGATGCGCCGCCGCGCGCCGCAGCGCAGTGACGAACGAACTTTTTGGTATGAAACTATTTTTTATCTAATTTGAATGTTTTTTTTTTGTTTGACAGAATTGTCATTACGAATGATAAGTTATTGATTTTTCTTTTCAATAGGTAAAAAATGTTGTAAGCAGTAAGCGTGCCATTTGAGAATTTTTTATTTAAATAAGGTACTTTATTTTTATATTCAGCTTAGAAATATATAATAAAATTAAAATAAAACAAATATTAAATAGCTTCGATACAACAAACGTGTTTTTTTGCTGATTTTATAGATAATGGTACGAAACCCTTCGTGCGCGAGTCGGACTCGCACTTGGCCGGTTTTATTATCATTTATAGTATATATAGGTATTAAAATATATAATCACAAAACTAGAAAGAAATTCAAGTAGGTAGGTACCTAGATGAAATTAAAATACTGCAGGCGGGCAGCCCTATCGCGTGCTTTTGTTTTGTTTTGGTAGGTAGTTATTTCAAGGACATGGCCGAGTTACAATACTGTATAGATAACATTACCGTGGTTCTAACGTTCTTAGTTTTAAAGTACCGACCTAAGAGGCTTCTAAACTAACCATATATATAACATAACAAGGCTAAAACTATAATTCACTGTTTATAATAGTAGGAATATTTTGACATGCCATCCATGTAGGTACCTACCTACTAGTAGATAAATTTATATGATTATCTGTTTGTATCCGCGTACTGTGACGCGGGGCGTGACCTGACCTTGCGGCGACGTCAAGACGAGCGTGTCTCGACACGACACGACGCCGACCTCACCTTACGTAGTATTCCTACCCTACTTAGTCTGTGCTCTTTACAAGTTTAACAACGTTAATCCTCGTTAATTAAGAAATAATAAAAAATAAGTTAAAATCGACTTTAAATTCCTTGGTATTTACACTGTTTTTTACCCGACTACCAACAGGGGAGGGTTATGAGGTTAGCACCCTATGTTTGTATGTTTGTATGTTTGTATGTTTGTATGTTTGTATGTTTGTATGTTTGTATATTTGTATGTTTGTATGTATGTGGCCGATTTCTTTGTTCCCACGTAGCGCTGAAACTACTGGTTCGATTTCAACAAATTATGTATCGATTGATTCGTCTCAATACCCCGATGGTTATAGGCTATAGGATTTAGGGCTCCGACCCCGAAAGCCTTCAAAACGCGTATAAAAATTTAGGTAGCCGCAGGCTGCAGGCCCCATAGAGAAAAATTACAATACCTACGACCTATTTTCATTTTCAACTCTATGCCTATCAAATATGACCGATACGTCATTCTATTTTGTCAATATAAATGTTTCAAACTTTTATAACTTTCACGTAGTCGGGTTGTAGTTTTTAACTTTATCTTGTTTTAGTTTTTGGTAGTTATCCCCTCAGACTAAGTAAGAAATGAAGACGGAGCGCTGTCGTCAACGAAATGAAGCCGGTTTCGTAAACATGTGTGCACGTAGTGAGTGTTGCCGTGTAGTAAAAACTTATTACCCTAATATGTTATCGTCTAAGTACTAGCAGGATGAATGGATAAGTAAAAAGATAAGCATTTTTTTGGGGGGTACCTAGTATATACCTAAGTATGTTTACTCCGACTAGATAGGGGAAAATCCAAACAATGTGACGGTGGTCATTGCGGTTCGCATCCACGCCAACAGAATGCGAACACGAAGCGCGGCTCGCCTTGCTGGGTCACGGTGGTTGTATTGCTGCGACCTTGCCGTCATCAAATTCGAAATCGTCGACACCAAGTTAATAGGAAACGATACCCATATCAGATATTTTGGTTAGGGGCGGGGGGTTCAAGAGGGCTGGGAGCGTGGGGGGTACCAGCACGGCTCGCTTCCTCCTAACTTTTTGAAAATATTCTATAGTCTATGTTCATCAGGGATAATGTAGGATTCTAATGGTGAAAGAATTTTTCAAATCGGTCCAGTAGTTTCGGAGCCCATTCATTTCGTCAAACAAGCAAACAAATCTTTCCTCTTTATTATATTAGTATAGATATTATTATTATTATAATATATAGTATAGATTTAGAAAATTCGATGACTGCAAGGAATGCCGCGTCTGTCGTGCTCCCTAGTTCGCGGTCACCTTCACTTGGACCCCGCTACCTCATTAGACCCCTAATTTCATCTGACGTCATATAGCCTATAACAACCGAAGTATCGAGACGAATCATTAGACACCTCATTTGTTGAAATCGGACTTGTAGTTTCAGCGCTACGTGGGAACATAAAATCGGCTACATACAAACATACATAGGGTGTCAACCTCATAACCCTCCTCCGTTGGTAGTCGGGTAATAATAGAAATAGGTAAACAAATGAACTGTTACATTACCTACATTTTACGTCACATGAATAACTTGCTTAATAAACGGGAACTATTGTGACGCTTACTCGTGGCAACACTGGTGGAAGTTGTGGAGGTTTTGTGTTCCAAGCTTTCCTTATAATTATTAAAATTGATTGAATTGATTTTTATGTTTACTTACGTGTGAAATGTGATTCCATCCTGCTTTTTATTCTTCGATGATTGGTTGCTACACCCTTTCACTACACAATTTGGCATTTTTGGTACAAAAATCGCGAATAACAATAACGTGACCTTGCGTTACACTCCGCGCGCCGGTACAGCGCGACTGACAAGGTAAGGCGTAGTTTCGTTATATGTGTGTGCGTGTAACTGTGTATATACACGGCAAGGCGTAGTTTCACCGGCTTCAGTGTGGTTTTTCGGCGGGGCTCCGTCTTGATTTCTTACTTAGTCTGAGGTTATCCCTCAAAATATTGGTTTTTGTAGAACTCTGATCTCGGAATTATTTCCCATACAATAGCACAAGAACTTTCCAAATCGGTCCATAATTAACGGACAAATCGACGAACATACATTTAAAAATAAAACCGGCCAAGACCTTGCTTTTTCCTTTTATATTATGTGAAATATTTAAATTAAACACGAGAGGAAGTGGTAATTTAATCTGTTAAGTTTTACATAAGAAGGTTATCGCCAAAATAAAATTAAAATTTATCCTTTCATTGTTTTTAAGTCCTTGGGTAAAAATACTTACAACTACTTACTAAAAGCTAATTATATCCGAACAAAAACATAAATGTTAACATTATCCCAAGTTACGTCTCGTAATACTTCCGCTGCGCTGTAAAAGGCGTTAAGATCACGAGAAGAGCCAAGTCAGCCATTTCATTACTACCTTCGACTATGAAGTTGGCAAATTACTTACATCAACCTCGTAGTAAAGGATAACCTTCGAGTAGATAATTTGCCAACATTTAATATAAAAAAAACACGACAAAAACCACCTTATCATAGGTTGGAACCGATGGCTGGGGCAGCTGATAATCGAGCAGCTGCCGGGCAGTAGAGTCATGGGTTCGAATCTCGTCGGCCACATTACTTTTGATAAGCATTCTCATGTACAACTTTTTGTGCACAACCGACCATAAGATATCCTAGGTGACACTCACGTGTCTCAATTGGTTCGGTTATGAACTCCACACCGAACCCGCCGCGCCAGCCGACACAGGCCGGGGTGTTAGTGCGACATTTCAGTGTAGAGTATTGTAGGCAGCCGACAGTGTTTTGTCAACTTGTTGGCGCCAACTTTGGTGTTATTGGTGTAGTTGTGGACAGAAGCCTGTTCGTAGACAAAATCATTTCGCGCATTTTCATGTAAAATACGACGAAGCAGTTCAAGAAAATGTTGTTGACTTCGTTATATTATTTGAAAGCGTTGTCCAAGTTGTTTACTTGGCTGTTCTAAAGTGTTATCGAAGTGGCACAGAGGTCAGCTCTCAGAGTGTTCTGAGAGACCAAAATAAACTTATCTACTACGATACTACCAAATGACTTTGTTATTATCTGCGCTGAGGTTTAACGATCCTTGACTTTTGTGTAACTTAAACCAAAGATGACGACTCCTAATCTGCACAAGGGTGTGTGCAAACACAGGTGCACTTTATTCATAACATAATCCAATCGGACGGCGGCGACAGACCGACAGGACAGGCCCGGTGAGATATCAGGCGCAGACCGAGGCACGGGGGCCAAATATAGATAACGGCAGGTTATAAACCTATAGATACGAGTACTAATAGCCTATACTGAAACTAATTGGTGCAAATTAATGTTATAAAAAATATACTGATACTTACCTACACGCATAGGTACCTATTATTTTCATAAAAACACAATGTTTATATTAAAGGAAAGATTTATACTACTTTTCTCCAAAAATAGTTCTCTAACAGGATTTTCTGTTGGAATGAATACCCATCAAAGTGGGCCTATGCCCACCGGGTCTATACCCAGTGTAAAGCTAAAGAACACTCCTGTTTAAATATGTATTTCGTTCATTATTTGAACAGACATGGCTTACACAAAGAAAATGAAATGTTTAATGCTAAAAACGAAATGTTAAATTTTCCGAAAGGCTCGTGAGAACACGGTAGAGGGGGTATTTGTTGACACAGCCCTCGGTGGACCGGCTCAGTTACTCACTTCTTCAGAAAATATTATGTAACCTGCTTAGTACAAAATAGTTGGTTAATTTTCACCATGTCTCCTCTATCTCACTCTTGGATAAAAATACTAAAGTCGTCTACTTAGGATGAGAAAAAAGTTCACGACCTAATTTTCTTCTTTACTTCTGCTTCTTTACCCACCGATAGGTACTTCTATTGCTTGTGGAATTTAGCGAATCCATTGGGTGATTGGCTGTGATATTATGGATGTGGTTGATTGTGGTTGAATCTTATAATAAATAAACTTGGAAAGCTTACGATGAGATGGCGTGACGTTAAACTACAAGGAGTGGAATCAGAAATTACCCTTGTAGAGCAATGCATTCGATTCCATCGTTAGAAACCGCTTTATTTCGAGTACCCTTCAGTCAAGCGATTCAGGCTAAAGGTTACTTCTTAACCTAACGAAGTAACCTTCACCGAAGAGACACAAATAAATAACTTTATTCCAATAACTCCTTAGGGCTAGATGATGCGGTGCGAATTGTCCAGCATTATTATTTAGTTAGTTTATTTATTATATCAGTTTTTAATTTTAAGAATTGTCCTTTATAACATGTACATTTATTGTTCTCATAAGGATAGGATTCGTAACGAATACATCCGATAGAGGACTTAAGTTATCGACATAGCTCTAAGCAAAAGTTGCAAAAGACTGCTGGCAGATGCTGGATGCGGCAAGCTGAAGACAGGGCGCTATGGCGCTCATTAGGGGAGGCCTATGTCCAGCAGTGGACTAATATAGGCTGAAGATGATGATGATTTAACGTTCTTAAGAAAAAAACGTTTTCCGCCTGACTCATTTTCGAGTCAGTATAAACTCATAGCAAATAGGATATGCCCAAAACAGGGTGATCAAAAAACACCAATAAAGCGGTATTATTGTTTTAAATATGCCGTAGGATAAAATATCTTATTACTATGTAGGGTTAGTTTATCTATTCCATAGTTATAATAATGTTCCTTGATAAATATTTGGCCTGATTACTTAGTTGAATTACTATTACCAGTGTTCCGGCGATTCCTGATTCCTCGAGAATTATGCATTAGTGGATTTATGGGTTGATAACTTCCAGTTGTGCCATAGTTTATTTTATATTATCAAATAGACCTTTATTTGACCACAATCGAAGTGACGATGTTTCCGACTATGTATCACTGTCTACAAGACCATTCCCATAGGTCTTGAAGAGGCCCAGTTTGTAAAAACCGCAGCAGGTAGCGTGCTCCTGTGATACAAAACCACCTACCACTTCTGTATTCGATGCACGTGTTATATTGAAGCTGGTTCGATTCCGAGTTAGTGTTGCACTGACACTGAGGATTCAGTGAACAACTGAAACTCGTCGTCCAGTCGATTGTATGACATGGGGGGAAGTTGCAAAGTAGAATTCGTGATTTCATAATAACGTACGTTGGCAGTAATGTGATTTTTTATGTAAATAAATATTCTGTTAAGAAAATTATGAAAAAGCTAAAAATCCATAAAAATATCCTAAATTCCATATAGGTACTGATATTATAAATTCGAAAGTTACTGTGTTTGTATGTCTGTTACCTTTTCACGACTAAACGGATCTGAATGAAATTGGGCGGAAGTAAATGGTATCCCGGGAACTTACGCAACTTGAAAAGCTGAGGGCCGCATCTAGTATAGTTCAATATTTCTGTATATGTACTCGTATGTGTCAAAATAATGGGTAAAGGAAAACCCGAGGTCAATGTCAGTTAGCCGGTCGTGGTGTCAGCTGATGTTGTCACGGCTTCCATTGTCTACATGTACAGGATTCTCAAACAAAAACTGACATTTTGAAAAGTGTGACGTCATGCTTTTTTTTGGGTACGTATGATCGAGTTGCGCGATAGAGCGTCAGCCAAGTCCCGAAAAAAACGAGCTGTGAACTTTTACACAGAACATTGGGCACGCTTTTGGACATTATACAGTTATACTTGTATCTTATTATAAGTTCATATTGGTCATGCTGGTGTAATCTTCCCCAGCTGACCTGGCGCCCTGTGCCACATCCAATCCCAGCAGACTCCAGATGTATGTTAAATACGAGCTTATTAAGCTCGCCGCCCGCAGAGCGGCTCCTCGGCCCTATTCTGAAAGACTCGATATCATGTCGAACTGCTGAGAATAATTCTATTTGCTTAAGAATCCTAAAGAATTGTTTAAATAAATAGGAGTGGTGAATATAACGAAATCCATAAAGTCGAGGTGCCTATGCTATGCGATAGTACGTATCTACAAGCGATTCTTCTCGGTAAATTCTTGAATTATTTATTAGGTATGTCTTCCGTAGAACAATAAATCTTAAAAATATTTAAATTCACCTTACTTTATTTAAATAATTGACTTTCAGTTACTTAAAAAGATGTAGTAGCCTTGATGAACTTGATAGAAATCAAGTTGATGTCGTTGATGTGATCCTGGCTGATTAACCAATCAAAAATCTGTCAAATAGTTATTCTTTCTCTTGGCGTAATGACGCTGATTTAATAAAGCCGGCTTGTACAAGGTGACTTTTAGTTTTTTATCGTCGTAAATTAAGCGAAGCCCGTATTTCATACAAAGATTATATTATTTAACTTCACTGATGCAACAGAATAAGCCGCTAACCTGCGAGAGTTCCCACGAGCCAAGACAACAAAGAAGGCATTTCACATTATTATCGTGTACCCTATGTACACTATAAATATCATAATAATGTGTATTAATATCTCCTGTACTAATGCAGTACATATTCCATCTCGTCTGACCGACTAGTTTCTTGCAGCGGCTTCGCACGTATTGTTTCCGGGATATTAAATAGTAGCTGATGGCCGATGTGGCGCGGTGGGCGATGGTCCAGCTGCGACGCAAGAGGTTGCAGGTTCGATTCCCGCCTCGGGATTAAATTACATTAAAAAAACGATCTATGTATGCTAGTAGGTACACAAGCTCTGCTTGGCTTGGGGCTAGATGATACTGTGTGGATTGTCCAGCATTATTTATTAGAATAAATAAGGATGATTTAGCAACAATTCCGCGAAAAAAACCTTCTCCGATAAGTTTTAACAAAATGTAGTCTGCGTTGTATAAGAACTTATCGGAGGTTTTTTCGCGGAATTGTTACTAAATATTTTCATCTATATATTTTGCAATGGATTTCCGCAAAGTAACGCCTCAATCTATTACTTATGTTATTTATAAGTATTTAACATTAAGCATAAAATTAAACATACGGTTGTCATTCATACCAACACTAGGAACTTACTGTACATCCTACTCATTACAAAGGCGAAAGTTAGCGTCGTCGTCGCGTTGTGTTGGGGTTTGGCCGAAGCGACGACGCTTAAACTACTGAATGGGTCGAGCTGCTGCTTGTTGAATGCAATATTGCACTCATAAAATAAAGATCACATCCTGGACAAACTTAATAAACTACCTTTTTTTCTTAAAAAACGTGAACAGAAGCTAATATAAATAAATTAATAAATAATACTGTAGTATCCACAGAACACAGCCCCAGGTAAGTAAGGATACGTACCTTTACCTTGTCTATTGCCTGTGACTTTAGTATCTAAACCACTAAGCTGCTGACAAAGCACTAGACCGCTGTAGAACCTACCTATTAGAAATGTGAGTGGTAGTAAAGATACGCTCGTAAAAACGGCCATGAAAAACAAGTCGTCCACCGTCCTCGCACGAGGCGGCCAAGCCGTCGCGTCGTCGCCGCGATCGATTACGTTACTTCACTCGCAGACGCATCTTACCTACCTACCCGTCGTAATGTCTATACCTGACTTACCTATTTCGAAAATAACCACTTATCGAAAACAAGATTTCATAAGAAACGGATTTTTGAAATTTAAAATTATATAAAAAAAACCGTACACCTATCATTACAGGCACACTTAATGCGATAGAGTACTTAAAATAATAAAATAAACGACATAAAAACCTCCGTGGGGCCAGGAATTTTGAGGAGGTTGAAAAGATAGCAAAAACCCTCCCACACCCCCTATTTTATTTTGGCAAACGATGCACCAAACACCCTGTATCTATACAAATGTACCGGCTGTTCATTTATAAAAATTGAAAATCGTCAATTTTAAAATAATTTAGTTAATATATTTTTTTATTATTAATAGGTACTTTACGATTGATATGTAGAGACTGGCTCCCTAAGGAGATGCTCCGCTTCAGGACGGAGTTATAGACGGCTATGCTAGCAATAACAACACAATACCAGGGTATTTGGGTTTAGGTGGAAGTATAAAAAGATATGATATTATATATATTCGGAAAAGATATGTAAATTACATTGTTGTTATGTACTGATCATAGATAAGGTATAGAATTAGAGTTACAGAGCGAAAAAATCCTTTTTTACGTTTCGTTTCCGAAAGAATTAATCCATAACCTTTACCTTATGTGAGGATGAATATAGCATATCGTTTTTTTTTCATTTTCGTTACCTAGGTGATGGTGTTGGGTATCTTAGTCTTAAAAATTGTTCAAATACAGCGTGTATTATGTAAAATTATTTTTCGTTTCAGGGATCCTAATACTAACCCTTATTCTTGGGAACATAAATATCACAAAATAGGCTTTGGTGTTTCGGAATTCCAATAAGTAAATAACTAACACGTAGTTATGCCAGCGCTAAGACTGCAGTTCTTAGGTAACGAGACGTTATTGTCCGCTTTTGTAAGAACGAGTTCATAAGTCCGTACAGTACGTGCCGCCCAGTCTCCCGCCCAGCGTCAGAGTTTCAGGTTTTTGCATACAAAAGGATGTTTGCGACGGCCCAGTTGTCTTTGTACTTAAATTAGGGAGCAGGTAGGCCCTTTGTGGAGCACTTGGTGGTTTTACTTGCGAGGCGGATCCCTTGCATACAGACTTACATACCGTTAAGTTAGGGTTGAGTTCTTGCCCAGGGCCTTTCTTGGACCACCGCTGCACCGACGCGCATTAACGTGTTTCTTAAATGCACTTACTAAGTCTTTATTATTTACTAATATATTCAGATCTTTCAGAATTGATAATATTTTTTCTTTACTTCTATGATCTTATTTATTTTTGTACCTGTTAAATCTAGAATGAATTAGCAAAAATGTGAAAATGTAAGTAACTGTGATATATACAAAGGGATACGAGAAGTTTTTTTTACATCTCGTAGTATCAATCGTATCATCATGTTCTTTTGTCAGTTTCCCGCGTTTTCTTTTTTATTCTAACCAGCCAGTGCAGCTTGTACTGCTCAGTATGCATAAAACCTTTATGCACCTAACTATTATAAAAACAAAATAGAATTCGAAATACATTACGGACCGCATAGAGCGCACAGTCCGGTGTTCGGGTAGGACTGAAAGGTCGACTTTGCTCAAAGAAGGTTGTCGAAATAATCGGTAGATTTTATGCAATGTGTGTACCTTTATATAAAATTATCTACCATAGGTAAACTGTAATCGCGCAGGAGTCACACCGAAACCGTGTAACATGTAACATCCCGCGTGTTGATCGCATTACCAGGCTCGCATGAGCAAACCTGATTACTGCGCAATGCTTTGTCACTGTGCCTCCGCTTTGCAATAAAAACTCAGTTTGCTCAATCAATTACCTACCGGCCTGTGATCTCATTCGCAAGTACCTTCTGAAATAGGTCACACTCTTCCTTTTAGTGCGGATAGTGGGACGGGAGGAAGTGTAGAGCGGTGTATACGTGGATAGGCAGGTAACGGAAGAAAACATAACACTTTACTTGTAAGTGATTGGTTCAAAACAAACTTGAAAACATTTTATTATTACCTGCCTACCTTCCAAATTATTTAATATATATGTTTTTCAGAAATTGAAAGCCTATAATATAAATAGTTTCTTCCCGCGGCTTCGCACGCGGTGGTTGAATGGAAACGTTGAATGATTATTTCTATCCCATGGGAACTGATTTATGAGATGAAAAGAAGTCTACATGATATGTTATTCCAGGTCTAGACCTACATCTATGCAAAATTTCAGTATTACCTGTTCAGTAGTTAAAACATCCATTTGCTCAAAATTTCAATTTATTATGAAGGCAGGTTACGTACGCATGTGTTTTTTTTTGTAATCTGCTATTTGGTACGTATATCTCTAATATTTTATTTCTTTAAATTTAATTTGATCGAATGTAATATAACTGCTACTATCAAAATGAATCATAGTAATTTAAACATTTTTTTTAATTTATTAAGCATTCCAGGAAACTTTTGAAAACTGACTAAAACACGCCTCCGCTTCTCACCAAAAACACAGCCTAAGTAGCAATGTCGAGCTGATCTGAAAGTCCCCATCATAGAGAGTTTATTCAGTTATTCATGTACATGATGTTTACAAATCACATTTGCGAGCCGTTCCCAACACTTTAGTAAACATATTCAGAACACCCTTTGTGATAAACATTTATATTCATGTAGCTCTACATACACACTCTTTACATTTACAATCAAGAATCCACCACTCCGGCAGCCAAGTGTGGTGATTATTGCAAGATCCACCTTTGTTTGGGGGGTGCAAGTCCAGCAGTGGACTTATGTGACTTATGAACAGAAGGATCCCTGAGTGCTACCTCAACCTCAATAGCCTATTATGGTCGATAGATATACCGTATACGCAGGCAAAGCCACGGACATAAGCTATACCTATATAAATTGCCGTATTAGTGGTAAAGCCTGACCCCAATTAAAATTCAACACAAAAGCCGGGCTTGTGCTTTCGTGTCGCCGAAATTATGACGGGAAATCACGGAACACTCATTCATGGTAAGTACCTTATAGAATGTAGCTAGAGCGTTCATTACCCGTGGTCCACCTGAGTGTTTCAACTGGATCACGGGAGAAAATATTGTTCCTTGTGTTACCTGAATCTCCAAATGCTGACACAGATCCTTCAAAACCTACCTACCGAATTATTTTCTAAAGCTTCTAAAGCTTGATGACATACTAGATCCACTTTTGATCTGAAAAACGCAGGATTTAGTGTCGGTTGGCGCCAATGGATGGAATTAGCTAGGCCACTTGTGAAAAATAATTTAAAAAAAAACGGATGCCACGTTCCAAGCTCAAAGCGTGCCAAAAAGTAGTTTCATATTTCACACGAAAGTTTTTCACAAAAAGTGTGATGGCTACGTAACTGAAACAGCGTAGCAGAAAATGCAATTTTTTGTATATTTTGAGAGCACGGCAATTTTTTAGTTTGTTTTGTAACATACTAGGTACATAGAAATCATTTTTTATTTACCATGATTCAATTTTTGAGTTTTCCAATATTTCGGCACAGTTTCATGCGCCATGATCACGGAAGAACTAAAGACACTAGATACTAGGTACATAACTTGTTCTTAAAGATAGTGAAACAGTGTGTTATTTTTTCGAAACTGTACCTAAACTGTACTGAAATTTCATCGTAATTTCTGTATTGAAATTTATTATTTATTACAGATATAACAAAGATTTCTTTTTTTCATTAAAATAAGCACCTACGTTATTGCTTATCTCATCATCACCTGCAACCCCACTGCTGAGTGTTGGTCTCCCAAGCTCTTGTGCTGCTCCATCCTAGGTCCTGACCTGCGACGGTCACAATAATGGTTATTTTGTAAGTCAAGTGTGAATGATAAATAAATAAATATATAATAATAAATAAATGTAGGGGGACGACATTGATTGCCTATATTATACACAAAAAATGTTTATTTCCTTATTCTGTTGAGCAAAGTATACCAGTAGCAGTGAACCTCGCACAAGGACAAGCCTGTGTCGCGGATATCCTTTATCGTTTACCAAAAATAAAATTAAAACATCAAAGCATCAGTTTAGTGATTGCTTGTTGGTTCATTTTAGAAACTAACTAATAATCAACAAGGGCTCAGCTCAGTAGAGTAGATATTAATAGAAATTATAATAATGGGCATCTCTAGCTATTTATTTTAATAAATAATCTTACTTTCATAATCACATTTCACAATAAAAATACGCGCGTTTTAAATTTTTGCTTCTTTTTTTTCTTTGTTTTTATTCTACGGCTTCGCAAAAAATTTTGTTTTTGTAGAGGAAACACGCAACCGATGTCCGATGTTATAATGATGTACCGAGTTAGAAAGGCTTAAATGCTTCATGGAGTTAAAATAAACTATTTTTCTTTAACAGAATTTAGTTAACTTACGACTAAACTATTAAGAAGGTACCTAAGTTCTATGAATCTAATCTCTAGTTGTTCTAAAGATAAGCCTTACTATTTAACTAGGTAATAATGTTTAATACAAAGGCCACGATCACGCGATCAAATAATCGCCTGAAAGCCTCCGCTTAGTATAATTTCGGTCGAGCTTAGAGGTTAACCGTGCTCTGGTTACATGGATTCAATTGGTTATTATTTTAGGAGTAGTTTATTTTATTTTGTCTTAAAACACAAAGCTGTTTCAGTCCGCGGCTGACGTGTTTTTTCTGCATTAAAAAAAGTCCATGTCCCCCGGGATCCCATCTCTCTTCATCACAAGTATTATTAAAGTTCGAGCGACACATGAAATGTTAGTAAAACAGACAGCTGTTTTCGTATTTATAATAATTGAAATGGAACCTATTAAGGTGTTTTTGACCTCAATCACACCTTTATGCTTAGTGACGATGTGGCCTAGGATGTGTCATGAAGGTCTAGGAGACACAATCCTCTCTTGACTTGAAGAGGCTCAGGTTGTGTCCAAGAGTCCTGTAAGGTTTAAAGGAAATAAAGCACTTTGAGTTTATGAGTTGTAGTTAGCCGGGAAAACAGAAGCAGGCAGCGAGTTTAAGAAGTACAATGAATGTATGTTAGTAACCAATATTAAGCTAACAGTCAAAGAAACCAACAAAAGTTTGTCAGTTCAATAATAAAAAGAATGGCTTGCAACTATTAGAAATGCGAGCGGTTGCAATTCCGGATAAAGCTGTACAAGGTTAGTTACGGTCGAGTACGTTAGCGCACGAGTACGTTACCATGTTGCGTTACGTTCTAGTCACGTCACGCACCCGGCGCGGCTCCGCGTCGCCAGCTATTAGTATTTTTTATGTATAAAATTTGACTTGTCTAAGTGCTTATTTTGTAAGCCTAAAGAAATAAAGTTATTGAATTTTGAATTAGTATCTAATCAGAGCTACTTAATTGGATCCCACAGCTATGTCCACTAGCTCTTGTATGTGGATTCGTTTGCATTTCAACGACTTATCGGGTTAGGATACTTTGATCAAACTAGTACTACATACTACTTTGGTTTAAAAATAATATTGGTATTTGGTATTCATTTTCAACTAGGTATATCTATCTGTAATATCCCAATGCAATAGCCGAGTTCAAGTGAGATGAATGATGAAGACGCTGGTTGGGTTGGACTAAACCCTTCCTCAATCATTATTAGCTAACCAGCTTCTGCATACGGCTTCGCTCACGTTTTACTGTACTAAAAAGCCTATATCATCTACTAAGTGAGGAAAGCGAAAGAAGATCTCAGTGGCATCTTGGGCGATGTTGCTGTATGGTGCAAAAGTCACTTCGAGCATAACCGCTGAACCGATTTGCATGAAATTTGGTAAGTATGCAGATCGGACTAATTAAATGTGCTGGTAACTTAATGAGGCCAAATAGTTCGAGGGGTTTTTAGAAGTTCCAAAGGAGGATAAAATTAACAAATTAAATTAAGTCAAAAAATGCGAACGTAGAAGCTAATAAATATATAATAAGTACATGCCTAATTAAATAGGTAATTTTAACCAGGCACAAGTTTATTTTTCTTTCCTTCCAACCGGTTTAATAAGTGATCCGGTGAGCGGGTGAAATGGCGAGATCCCTTGATTTCCGGCGGAACCCTCCTCATTCAGTATTTAAGGGTTGTTCTCCCTCCGCTAATAATTCACACAAATCTTGATAATTTCTCATGAATATTATACGCATTTCTGGCCAACATTCAATTTAAATCTGACGGCTTCTATTTAAATATAATTGAAAGCAGATTAAAATTATACCTGTTCGATTCTGCTGATAATTTGAGGGTAGTTTTACACGGCCGAGCCTACGGGACCTACCAAATGGGCCACAAGCGCCTTGCGCGCACGTTGTGCTTTTTGAACTCAATATTTAAGGCGAATAGTAAGGCAAATGACCTTGGGCATTTCCGCGCAGAGTGCTTTTTTTCGATTCAGCATACCATATAGTGCCCTAATCAACCAAATAATACGATCCTCTGCGGTTAGGTGACGAGTATCTGGTCAGATTTGTATCACAGATTTTGCAGGCGTAAATACGATTTTACGTTTAATATCTTTATTTTGACTGCTTTTCGAAGCTAATGGACCTCCAAGAAATAGGTATGAACTATGTGAATCACTATACTGAATTTGGTACTAATCGAATTAGAGACACCGATAAAAAGTGGGATCCAAGCAACTACACACTTTACGTTTTTATGTGTGATTGGATTTGAGTAACATGTCGCGCGCACAAGCCTTGTCTCTGTTGCGGGTGGCCACCGTGACCGAAATCCGACTACATCCTCAGAAATGAACACGTTTTGACAAGGTACTACGAACGAAGAAATAACTCATAGGATATTTTTTTACCCCATCATTAAATTCATAGTATCAAAGCGTGCGAAGCAGAAACTACAGTGTAGTATATTTATACCTATCGTAGTGTTCGTACTGCTTCGATGAAAAGCAGAATAATAAACAATTGTTTAAAAAAAACTAAACCGACTTCGAAACCCTCAGTTTTAAACAGGTTTTTACGTTTTGTGGAATCTATAGGTATCTAGTAAAATACTCGACATTTATTTCATGCGACCACCTCGGAATCATCTTCTATACAACTCCGAAATGATCATCCGAATCGGTACATAAATGACGACAAAATTAAAAAAAAACATAAAAAATATATACATACAGCCGAACCTCCTCCTTTTCGAAGTTGAAGTTTTCTCAGTGAGCTGACAAAGTATGAAAAAAACGTAGTACCAATAAGAAGAAGCGGATGATTGCCGTTAGATCCATCGACTAGATCCACGATGGATCTATCGAGAACCAACACACACTCACATTGTTTGTTTTACTACAATTTCACAGCCATTGGAATTGAAAGCTCACAACCGAATCTCGCGGTTCCTTCTCCATTTGAATGTGAATCGGAAATATCTTTATTTGAATCCGAAATTCAAATTCGAATGTGGATCTTTCGGGTGGGTTTATTGTTTGAATAACGAATGTTTAAACGAATATTCTCTGTCTGATTTCTAATTGATTTCTGGGAAATATCTGGAAGTTCACCCTCTTACTCCATTAAAATACAAGCTAAATGCCCGGTTAGCAACAAACACTCCAGTAGTGCGAAAAATTACTAAAAAAATCCCATTGATGTGTATTGTAGTAAGTATTCAATTCGACACAAAATCCCGTAGATTCTGTGAGGAGGCGGAGGGAACGCCTCTCCTTCTGCTAGGAGAGTGTGGAGCACTGATGCAAAAACGTAGCACTCGTCTGGGCAAGCACCTGCTCCGCCCAGACGAGCTACGAAACATCGACCTGAAGAAAATCCTCCAGTTCCCAACAGCAGCAAGGGTAAATGGCGAATTATGAACGCCGCAGCTTAGGGGTGAACACAAAAAACGGCGATCACAATAGGCCTATCATGGCCGCAGTGATACGAAAGCCACCACGAGCAAAAAAAAATTGATAAAAAGGTAGGAATTTCCATTAATTTTCGATGATGTATGAATTTCTTTGCAAACATTAATTAAAGATTTTTGGTTGATTGTTAAAGCAAAATATTTAAAAATCTAATATGCAGTTTTGTTGTCTTTTAAATCAAGGGTATGGCTCGTTCCACTAACTCCAATAGTATCGGTTTTAGCCATTCACTCCCATCTCAAAAAGCCACCCTGTACAGGTATTCTATAGCATCTCCGCTTCGCGTTTGTGTAAACATAAACTGTAAAAAGCCCACATGAGCCCTTTCATGAGGTAAAATGACGTTTTGTTCGTCGGCCTGGAAAACAAACGCCTTTGAGTTTCCACAGGGCTAGTCAGGGTATGGAAGCGGTCGCTCTAACGCTCTCGTAACTAACTTAAGTAAGGTTGGGCTTCCCTGTCAATTACCTGTATTACTAGCTCTTACCCTATGGTTTTGTAGAGTTCGATCCGAGGCACAGAATAACTATGAAGTAGGTACTAATTTCGAGGATAAACGGCGTTTGATACCCATTGTTGGACTAGCGGTCGCTTGTTCAACCGCAGATAATGAGGTACCGGGTTCATAACCCGGGTCAGGCCAATTTTTATAGGGTTTTTGTTGCAAGAAAAATGCACAGTATAGTCAGTATGTTGGCGGTGTTACACCCCATGCCTCGGAAAGCACGTAATGCTGTTGTTGGTTACATCCATCCGTTCGTCTTCTCCCCGGTCGTATCGGTCTGCCGCCGTCCGTCCATCGGTTTGTAAGAGTGATGGAATATAGAATGCGCCTGTGTTTACGCACACACTTGTGCACTATCAGGATAGTGCATGGCGAGTCTCATTGTATCATCATCTAACACGTACTACTTATAATAATACTGTAACAAGTCTAATTAATTTTTTTTTTATTATTTGGTTCACAAAACTGGTTGTATAAATGTACGGGACATTGTAAATATTTAAAAGAAATGGAGTGTCTATGTTACCGATACTGAAACAAAATTGCAAACCTGTACACAGTAGAGTAATACTTGGTGGCATACCTAGGTAGGCCATCAAGTATCTTCCTACTGATAGAATATGGGTGTATTATGTTACTATTAAGTAGGTACATTATACTTATATTAGTAACCTTCGATGAAGGGTTCAAAGGACAGTAGTTAACCTAATTTTCGTGGGTAGCGTCATAACCACCCGACCATAAATAATAACAGCTCTATAGAGGACCTCTGTGACACAGTGGGCTAAGCGCACCAACACGCACACAGTTGCGGGTTCTACTCTGGCCAGCTGGACACAATGTGAGTATAATGAGGCTGTTTGCCAGGCCAGGGTTTGCGCCGTATCAGTACTATGTAGGTATTTACAGGATGTCTCACGGCCATGGGACATGGAGGGCAAATATTAAAGAGCATGGTGTTCCTTTCATTTTTTGCAATGCAATGATTTTTGGAGTTATTTGATAAAAAATTACAGTTATTTGATTAAAAATACAGTTTCGATTCTTTCACTAATATAATATAACTTTCTATCTCCAATATTATGATACTTGCCCTCCATGTCCCATGGTCCTGGGACTCCCTGTATACTCAAACAATCACCTGGTTCCCATAACACAAGCTCTGTTTACTTTGGGGCTAGATGATGCTGTGTGAAAATCAACCGTCAGACATCACAGTATAGTCAAGTCTGTGACCTGCCTTGATATATATAAAACTGCTGCCAACGCAATCAAAAATTACAACCAAATTTTTGATGCCCACATTTTTTTCAATTTGCAAGTGCATCACGTGCACACAAAACCTATGGGGTACTTTCCGTTGACCTAAAACTATGAAATTTGGCAAGAAGCCGGTCATAAAGCACAAGTAAAGGAAAAAATACGAAATACGTAAATTAGTCGTTTATTCACAAAAACATAATTATATTTGATTCTCGCTAGGGACAAAAACCAAGGGAACCTAACGTTGACCTAGAATTATGATAATGGGCAAAAAACACAATCTTATAATTATACGGAACCCTCAGTGCGCGAGTTTGACTCGCACTTGACGTTTTATTTTATTCTTGATCAAAATACAGCCATTAATCGGCGATATTATTATGATTGATACAGTCATACAGACATCTGTATCGACTAGATGGATGGATGACACTAACGCAGGACCGCAGGCACTGGAGTCTAGAGCCAGCAGCGTAGAGACAGATTGATGATGATGATGATGACCTGTGTACAATATTAATATCAGGGTCATAGTTATCCTTACTGGCACAGATAAATATGAACGACCTATGGTAAATGTACCCCCGAGGTTGATCTTAGCTCTATGCCCTATTATTATCTATGGTAGGCAACGCATTACAAGTAATTGTTATTGTTCAACCAGTTTTACAATATTAACGTTGCTTTATATAGTTATTTATTTTTTTATATTTATTAAGATTTATCTTGGGCCACCTAGTGGTATGAACGTTCATGAACTGTAGGTTTAATCATGTACGTTACCTTAGATCATGACAAAGTTTTTTAGACAATAACACCTGGTATTTGCTATGTACCTTCCCGAAAAACTTCATATTGAATTGAAAAATACATATAATGAATTATCCGAAATGGATAAAATTGTTGATTCCTACTTCATTTCGATGAAAGACCTTTACTCACGTGTGATTCTCAGAAGAAAAGTTATTTATGAACCGACTGAACTTGAATCTTAAATACGATGTGATCTTTTGTAACCTTTCTGTTTAATCTGTGTTCGTGCGATGCACATTTCATACATGTAATGCAGCTAACATTATAATTATTTTTTTATATTTACTGATTGTGAGGGTGCCGAGAGAGGAGGTCCCTCGGTTGAGATGATGATGTTGAGGTTGGAACTTATCCTCATAGACCACTGTATTGAGTGCAAGTATTCCTATCTCGACAGTCGACAGATTACACCAAGAATCTTTTCATCAACATAAACCATTACGTGGAAGAATTGACATGACATTTTATGTATCATATGTATGTATGTATCAAATAATGCTAATAATTTTTAAAAATAATTCTTTAATTGTACTATATTACTTCATTGTAAAACATTGATTTAATATTATTGTTTATTTGACATGTAACCATTTCTGTTTCATGTAACCAATAAAGAACTTGAAACTTGAATTTCTCACGTGCGAATACTACATACTAACGTAAAACACACACACACAGACAAGACAAACTGCCTTTGATCCGTGTAATCTGTCCACAAACACTCGGCGGACCACTAATTAGTATCAACCCCGTGGGCCGTGGGCCGTGGGCCGTGGCCGTGGGCTGGCCAATTAGACGACACTACCGCCAGACTGTAAAACTGTTTCAAATCACTTACTTTTATTTCTTTACGATTCCAAATCTTGGTGTATGGAGTACGTAGGTAGGACTTCAAACACCTCAATAGGAATCTATTCTACAACTCTAGACTACTCTCACTGAGACTCTATAAAAAAAGGTGGAATCAAAAAAGTAGATGGACTTCCGAGCCTTATGAACTCAAAGCTCTGCTAAGGCTTAAAAAAGCTGTACTGTAATATTTTTAGTTAAATTTAACTCAAAAACAAATGGCAATGGTGGTAAAACTTGCCGACAAACTTCCATTTTTATATAAGCTCACAATTTCACATATTCCTTTGGTTGTTACAGACGCTCGGCTGTCGACGTTGCGAACGGTACACGATGGACTACGGACACCAAAACCGACAGGTGAGTTAATGAAAAGGTTGTTTGAGTTTGTGTATAACAGAACCCACTGGATCACGTAGGCAAAAGGGTTCCGAGTGGGGTATAATGTAATAGACACGGCGCGGCGTATAACTTTATTGTTCAAAAGATCACATGTCTTCTGGTCCTCGCTCCGAAATTAGGTAGTGTGGATGGCCGATACGTTCCCTACTACAGGACTTATACAAATATCTTGTGCACAATCATAATTACGTTTTTCGGCACGTTTGGTTCGAATAATGTGCATTGAATATCCTACTTTTCCCGCCTTATCTGCCTTATTCTGGTGGATCTTCCGTAATCCCATGATAATAGGAGAAGAGAATAGGTTCTCGATTTGTTTTTTCCCGCGCAGGTCGCACCTATGGAAATAAGGATTATTCCGGAAATCTTTGTTTGACCGTAATTTTCTATAATTTAGGTTGGTACCGACTGATACTGACCTAAAAGGTACACTGCTCGCAGAAGCTGATGATATAGAATAGATATACCGTACCGACATTTTATCGCCAGAGTACTTTCTGATGACAGATGTAAGCCTGTAGAAGACCAGGCTCGCATGACGTGACCAACATGTGACCGAGCTCTACTATTACCTACTTATATCTCTTGTCTCACCAATAATAAATCTATAAGCTTTCCAATATCAAATAGTAGCAAAAAGATATAACAGCTCCTGTTATGTTAATAATGATGTATCTACTCGTATGTATGTAGAGAGCCAGGTTCTTAGAATTTTAGAATCCATCATGTACTTGTAAGCTCGAACTTCGTAACTTCATTCTACAAGCTCCAACTTTTGGGTTACGATACGAGTAGATACAGAACATTGCGCCGGTAACTTTTTAGGACTTTAAATACTCGATAATGAGTTTTTGGCTCAGAGATTAAGGTTGTCGCACACATAAGAACTTGGAATCGGATCAGTATCGCCATAGCCTCGGCGCCGTCAAGCAATAAAGTAATAAAACGTCAAGTCGGACTCGCGCAACGAGGTTTCCACACGTTCCCGGGAAAAGAGGATTGAAAGACGGACAACGAATTGATCCTACAAGGGTTCCTTTTTTATTTATTTGTCCACCAACAGTATACGCATTTTGCTTATTGTAATAAATACGAGTATTGACTTGAGACAGGTTCTATTAGACAAGTTTTGATTTATAAAACTCTAAAACTAAACAAAAATGCCTGTTAAGTGTTCGTTGCAATAGGGAGTTTAAAGAATACTGAAGAACTTATGTTGAGGCGGCGCGGGTTTGCAATTTAATCCACTTTTAAGTTCGAACATACTTATATAATAATAACTTTATCAACTTCTAGCGCAACGTTTTAAACGACGCTAGACAATATACACGATTGTTCCTTTTGCAGTATATTTAATTTGAATAAAAAGAATTATTACTTGCTACAAAAGATACAAGAGTAACAGTACCTAACATAAACGCGCTGAGTCACAGATCGGAAACTGAGAAAGGGATTTCTCAACAATTCGTTGGTTGTGCTCACAACCAATGCTGGTTTTCCATTTAAATGTGTCGCTGAAGGTTACTTTTAGGCATAAGCCTGAAGAGCTGGTTTCCATCTCTCCCTTGTTCCAGACTCACGACCTACCCGCCCGGCGGCGACCGCACATCCCTCTTGCGCGCGCACGGCGCAGCCAAGTCCGTGGAGGTGCCCCCCGCGTCCCCGCGCGTGCGGCGCGCACCCCGCGAGTCGCGCCGCGTGTCGCTGGCGCAGGCGGCGGGATATGTACAGCTCAACCAGTACAGGCTGCTCGAGCCTATTGGACAGGTACGCATTATATCTATTTTTATTTAAATAACATCCTTGTAACATTGCATTTCAAGCAATAAATGAAATTTTTACTTTAATATCCAAGTGTCTATTAATTTTATCTGGAGTTGGGGATTTTAAAGTCTGTCACGTTTTATTAATCGATCAATGGGTGAGAATGTGGTTCGATTACAACGATGACCTGCGCGTAGCTCGGACTGACCGATTTGTTGAGTTTGTACCCAATAAGTGACAGCCACTAAGACCTTCTTCGGCGCAGCCATTGGGATCTTATTTGTGAACCTCTCATGGATATTTCAACTTTGCCTTTTCGACACACACATGGACAGAATTAAAAAATTAACATAAATAAGTTGATTTTCAATAATAAACCAAGCGGCTTGTTTCAGGGCTCGTACGGGATCGTCAAGTTAGCCTACAACGAAGAAGACGATACGCATTATGTAAGTAAACATAAACATCGCGATTTTTACTGTGTTAAGGAAAATACGTAAGTATGGGAAAGAATTTTACAGAAACATCGATAAACCTTTCCTGAGAATGAAGTAAAAATAGCCGAAACATGTTATTTTTTTCTCTTTTAATAACACAAAATCAGAACTTTGAACTGTGCGTGTTAAGTCATTATTCTATTTTTCATAGATATTACGTTTCACGCAAGACAAAGTAGACAGGGCATTTCAAGGATTTTCAGAAAAGTTACACCACTTTTGTAAGTAGGTAACCATAATACTTCATTAGTCACACACTACAAAAATATCGTAGAGGTAAAGAATCAACTAACACATGAATTTTGACATTAAAACCTTTTAAAAAAACCGGTTTAACTGAAAACGTGTAAATTCTCACAAACAAGTACATTCCACCAGCACGCGATCAAAGCCGAGCACAGGAGCTAGTTATCTGCATAATTCACAGTCTCGGCTCCAAATTGAGAGAAAATGGAACGCTTTGTACGGAGCGTTATTTCAGACCAACACTTTCCGAGAGGTACTTAATCGAAACCCGACCGACTTTGATGCTGTAAAGGTTTATAACTTGTACCACAAAGCTTTGGCAGCTCGTTATAGTCAGGTGTAGTACACGGGTCCACAACGAGTAATATGTAATTCAAAACAAACAAAACCCGACTACGTATAGTTTACTTAGGATAAATTCTTAGCTTTGTAGTTTATAGAAAAGCTAAAATGAATTCCTACTGCCGCCACCATATTTGTCATTTATTTATTATTAATTAGAACGGCGATTGGCAATTATACGAATTAATTAATTATATTTTATATACAAACAATGAAACACACATTAATAAGATAAATGTAATTAAAAATTATTCGATTTTGGATTGTCTTAAAATTAAAACTGGTATTTGACGACCTCTGTGGCGCGGTGAGCGAAGGTCTGCCTGCAATGCAGGAGGTTGCGGATTCGATTCCCACCTTGGGATAAATATTTGTACGATCTGCAGGTATTTGTTCCAGGTGTTCTGGTCGTTTTCTACGTATAATAAAAGATATCTATCTATGTCATGTATTGTATTATGTACATAGTACAAACATATATCAGTTATCTAGTACCCATAACACCCACCCAACCCTCTGCTTAGCTTGGGGCTAGATAATGCTGTGTGAATTGTCCAGCATTATTTATTTAATTAATCTTTTCACCGTCGAATCATATAACAGTAGCCACGGCACCAACACCCGAAGTCCCGGGCATTTACTTTCCAAAAATATATCCATTATCTATATTCCAAGAAGCAGTGTAGCCACCCTCGATCTCCAATATAATAACCGTAAAAAACCTTCCCATCTTACACTTACTATGATAATGTTTACTCTACCTTGTGAAAGACCGTTGTGAAAGAAAGTCCATTCCCTAATCGCCTCTCCTTTCTTGTTCAAGCACTTCTTAGAGCTTTGCACGTGGACCAATGTAGCTTAGAAGATAGTGAAAGGTGCTAGCTTTGACACTGTGGAGGGGATGACCGATGATGTGGAGGAGATGATATCATATTATGTGGATAGTCGTAGTGAAGTAGTTACGTCTAGACATAGTTACTTATAGTATTTTTGGAAGTCACAACCGCTGTTCTAGAGCTTTTTTGTGATTTGTAGAACATCATCATATTGTCGAGTATTTCTGACTACTAGTTTGACAACAACTAGTGAGCTCCTTGGAGTCCTTCACATAAAACCTATATCCATTTAAGTTAAAAATGGGACGATCTCGTGGCGCCGTGACTTTTGTTCGCGACGCTCGGGTGTTTGAAGCTAGTGCAGGCATTCCGGCCGGGTGGTTTCTGGTTAGAGTACGCTTAAGCTTCTCATGAGTCATAAAAACGTCACAACCCCTGTGATATGTATGCGATATGAGGCGAAAATTAGTATCTGCACTAATAATTGTATGGCTGATCTCCTGTATTGTCATTAAATACGAAGCAATGACCCTAACAAGAGGGTGGAACGTGCAGCTGGCTGAGGACATACTCGGAAAAGAAAATTGAACATTCTGATTAGTTTTCGTGCAAAACCAAGTCTTTTGTTATCTTAGTTAAACAATAAACTATATTGATGTATTACTAGCTAATGCCCGCAGCTTCGCACGTACATTTCAAGCCTATGTCCGACTCCGAGATACCATTTACCTCTCTGCTAAATTTCATCCGTTCAGCCGTTTAAAAGCGTGAAAAATAAACAGACAGATGGAACGACAAAGTGACTTTTGAATTTATAATATTAGTACCTAATAAAGATGTCGCTTGCATGAAGTAAGGGTTTTCACGGAAACAGAATCATATGAATTCTACGGAATTCATTTGTTTAAAGTTATAATTGTATGTTTTCGAGTGTTACGTTACGACCAACTCTGGGGCCAATTTAAAAGTTTCACAAAAGTTACGTTAACACCTGAAACTAAAAATGTGTCGGATATTCTGAATTACGGTTCAAAATACTAGGAAGCTTAAATACTCTCATGAAGTAATTAACATTTTGAATAAAAATATCTCAGTCTGAGGCTGCTCAGTCCTAGATCTATATAGCATATACACCACAATAGAAAAGTACAGATGGACGATTTAGTATGAATAAATTCATATTGGTCCTTAGTGCAGCGGGTGCGGACGGAGCGGACGTCGGCTCGTAGCTTCTGGTGGTTAGGTATAGATCAATATTTTTTCAGAAACAGTAACAGATTTTATTGTCATTTTGATTGTAATTGACGACCTCTGAGGGGCGGCGGGCGAAGGTCCGCCAGCGACTCAGGAGGCTGCGGGTTCGATTCTCGCCTTGGGACAAATATTTGTACGATCTGCAGGTATTTGTTCCGGGTGTTCTAGTCGTTTTCTATGTATGATACAAAAATATCCATCTATGTAATAGAATTGTATTAAGTACATCAGTTATCTAGTACCCATAACACAAGCTCTGCTTAGCTTGGGGCTAGATAATGCTTTGTGAATTGTCCAGCATTATTATTATAATTAGTTGAATGCTGATGAATACACTCATAAGCTTAGGTTAGCTTAGGTTTCGTTCTCCGCAACTGCAATGACTTCAACAACATTGCAGTAATTAAGCTCATATACAGCGCTCTGGTTCGCAGCAAGCTTGAGGCCAGCTCGTGTGTATGGCACCCGTACGAGAGCAAATATGCCCTTTTGTTGGAGAAGGTCCAGAAGGCCTTTCACAGGTACTTGTACAAGCGTGTGTTGGGGTACTACCCATACATGTACCCAACTGCGTTTCTCTTGGGTTGTCTGGGATATAACTCCCTAGAGGTCAGGAGATCTAATGACCAAATAATGACCATGTGTAAGGTCCTCAGAGGCATCTTCGATTGTCCGAAGCTACATAGTGAACTATGTAGTCTCTATGTCCCTAATGACTACTGCCGAGCAAGGAAACACAGGTTGTTTGCAGTCCCGGCTTTCCGCACTGTTGCCCGCGCTAGATCCCCTATTCCTCGATCTCTTTCCGCTCTTAACGCTCTACTAGCTCTACATCCAGACTTTGACGTGCTCGCAGGAGAATGGATGACGTTCCGACATACATGTTTGGAATTCACTGAAGGAATCTGATTTTTAAATTGTTTTTTATTTATTTTTCTATTTTGCGACATAACCATATAATTTACTGATTTTTCTTTTTATTTTATTTATTAATGATTTAATTGTGTATAACGTTTAGGAATAATTAATGTAACATGATGTACTGACTAGAATTAAGTATAATTTGTGTAATAGGCTTAAGGTCGTTCAAATTAATTAATAAATAAATAAATAAATAAAATAAATAAGAGAACATTGGCTAATTCTCAACTCATTCCAGGCCATGAAGATCCTGTCCAAGCGCAAGCTGATGCGTCGAGCGGGCCTCTTCGGACGGGCCCCTCCAAGAAAGCAGGGCCCCGGGCCTCCACCGGACCCCCTACAGAGGGTCTACCGCGAGATCGCAGTGCTCAAGAAACTAGATCATCCTAATGTCGTCAAACTTGTGGAGGTAGGTTACTTTTATCCTTTTTTCCTTTTTTGTTCCCGTAGGATAGAAATACCTTTGAACGTTTCCATAGAAACAACGCGTGTGAAACCGCGGGCAGAAACTAGTGTAAGCTTAAAAGATTGTGAACCGCATATAACCAGCGAATTTACAAAAAAATTATGTTTTGTAAAACGAATAATAAATAGGCTGATCCAAACCGCCTTCATCTGCTGACCGTTCAAATGATACCCACAGTATAATCTTCATGGTTTTATTTTTAACCTGCATATCTTGAAGCGCCAGGATGGTGATGATGAACCGGTTCTACATAAAAAACCAGCACAGTATGCAGACTTGCGAGGCAGAACATTATAAAATATCTACCTACACCCAAACGAATCGAAATACCGATAAAACATAAATAGAGCGATTGCATTAGGAAGTTGCCAAGAAAATTGCTTTAAAATAATATTCTTTTGCTCTTGGTTTCCTTTTGCTGCATTTCCAATTGCAATTAGTATGTACTAGGTAAGTTGGACTTAAGTTCAGTTCCTTTTAATTGAAATGATATATTGATAGATAAAGAACACGTAACTGATGTATAGAAATATAACATTTTCATTGTCATGACGCGCATGACCGTCTTCGCGTACCGATGATCGGCCAGTAATTTAAAATGATCCTTGCAGTAGACAAGCCAACCAGCAGGTAAAAACTAGTTGTAAACGAAATAAGTCAGAATCCTCAAGCAATATCTGACAAAGGGAAATGCGAAAGAATCCGAGTTATTTAACATTGTAAGCACATAAAGTGAAGCTTCGGCGTTTGAGAGCTTAATGTTGTGAAATTATTCGGCTTAGCATTCGGTTCTATTTTCGGCTCTTTTGACTTTGGAGAAAGCAATTTCTTATGTGGATTATAAAGTCTTTGAATTTAATTTTCTTCGGTTTTTGTTAGATTATGATGAATCTGTTAATTAAGGAAGTTACCTTATTTGTGTTGTAAGAAGTGTTTTAAGAGTGTTGGTGCTCTTCCAACACAAATAAGGTTCGTAGTTAACCCTCTTACATCCGTAATCACTTCGTCACACTACGGTAGTTTTTATTATGTATGTGGTTCAGATACATGTTGGAATAATCATGGCGACTTTCAAAAACCAAGCATTCATGGCGAGTCTCGGCTCGCGATTGTGATGACACGGCCAAGCCAACAGGTAAATAGGGATGCATGGCGGCATATCCCACAAAAGAATAGATGAAGCATATAATGATAGTTAGATTAATTTATTTTCACACTTTTTAGCATAGGTATACAAAATAAATTGTCATCAGTGAGATGGTCAGCGCATAGTCGCCCGACTGCAAAGCCCGAAAATACCCCATCTCTTACAAATACATTTATTTATAAGCGGTTGTAAAACGTGCTTTACAGCTCTCGCCATTCTGGATTGTTTTATCTCGAGTTGGAATTAAACCCGATTTAACTTTCATGGGGTCGAGCTTTCATATTTAGTGGCTGTAAAATTTCATTGACGCTGTAACTGCCGCCCTATTCTGAGATGTTGTGTTGAGACAATGACGGGCCGTCGAGACCTTCGAGACAATCATTACATAAAATGGCTGAGTCTTATCTGAAGTCGAAAACACCCTGTCAAGAAGTCATAATCATAACACATCAGTCGTAACATCTACACACCGAACCCGACGACACAGCTCGGGGTGCGACATTTCAGTGCACGAATTGTGTAGGCAGCCGACTATGTTTTGACAACTGGTCGCCGGCAGACAATTTTGGTGTCTCTGTTGATTAATTCAGACAAAATATTAACGTAACATGCAGATGGACCTTCTGATATCTTAAACATCGCCAGTACCAGAGCACACCTTCCATTAAACGTACACCAGGACTGTCTTCAGAGTTCAGCAATATTGTTGCTACCAAATTATGATATTAAGACCTTATCTATATGGATTTTACTAATATCTTCCTCGAGTGTGAGGGTAGGTGTTACCACAGACATATTATATTTTATATAATATGTCTGTGGTATATATTTAGGGCGCAGCTTGTATTATTGTCTGTGGGGCTAGCCACTATTATAACAAAACCATGTTTAGAGATGATTTACTAGAAATATTTTCTAGTTCTTATTCTTTGCAGACCGAAATGCCCTTTGACCGGTTGGGATGACGATCTACGAAGGTGTCTCCTCGTTGACTTGGAGAGTTAATTAGCAATCTCCTTGCAGGTGTTGGACGACCCAGCAGAAGACCAGCTGTACCTGGTGTTCCAGCTGCTGGAAGGGGGCCCCGTCATCGACATCCCGACCGAGAACCCGCTGAGCGAAGAGCTCGCCAGGCGGTACTTCCGAGATGTGGTGCTGGGGGTCGAGTACTGTGAGTGGATCAGTCTACCTGACATGCTGAAGGTTGCTGTGGAACTGGTAGGGTATAGGAAGGGTCTACCAAGGAAGCATCTACCTAGAATAGCTAGATGCTTTCTTGCAACTGCGAACCATTCGACTGTCATGATTGTGATGTCTAGACGGGACCAACAATGACAGTGCGAGCTGAAACGAGATCGGATTTTTGCCAGATTTAAAAAATATATCATGTGTCAACCGTTTCATAGAAATCTTTCAAATATTTGCATCCGCTTCTGTCCGAAAAGGCTTAAAACATAAAATATATTTAAAAAAACGCGGCGATGTTTTCAGTTCAGTTTTACTTCGTGCGCGAAAGATAACTCCTGAATTAACATGACGAAACTATTATCCTCAAAAATTAGAACAAGATGACAAGTAACCTCCCGCCCACCAGGGCGGCCCGCCCACACAAGGAGATAAAGTTAGGGAAATTAACTTCTTTGTCCCGGAAAGGCCAAATTAAATTGTACAAGGGCAGACGTAGACGGCCAAATTATCGCGACACAAAGAAATGCTCTTTTCCACGTAAAGTTCCTCAAGGGCCGATGAAAAGGTCGGAACGGAGGCTTTTGGCATTTTTTGTTGTGGAGTTACATGTTTTATCAAGTGGCTCTTGTTTGGAATAAGGAAATTACCTAAATTATTGACTTTCACAATAAATAAGAATTGCCTAGGTACGTAGAATTTAATAATATTTAATAACAAAGAAAATAAAATATAAAATTGATACAAATTAGAACTTTTGTTTGCCTACAATTGAAACAGTTGAGCAAAATGACGACTATTGCAAACAATATAGAGTTAGCTTAATTGATCCATATTCGGAACCGTCCCCAAGACTACAATATGCCTCATGTATGTATGTTTTTTTATGAATGTTCGTCGATTTCTCCGTAAATTCTTAACATGTGAGGAATACAAGATGTGGTTAATAAAATGTCTTGCACCGAGCAGAAGTACAGAGAGAACTACTGAGAAGTATTATTGATACTTTGCCGTGTCCGAGCAATACCTTCGTCGTCCATAAATCCGTCCACGTCCGAGTCCATACTGTCTGTCCGTCCGTGGACACGCGGATATTGTGGAATTTATAACGAGCTCCGGCTCGCTGTGATTGTTTTCGGTAAATTTTGGATGCGATACGGGTCTCGTTTTAAAATGTATTTTCAAGCTGTGAAATAAATGAAAAATGTTTTTTTTTATGAATGTTTGTATAATTTGATTGCAATGTATTTTGAATAAAACAGCAGAGATGTCAAGTAATTTTAACATGTCGATTCGTTAAGATTTTGTATACCTTGTTAAATCTTTTGGTCTAGGCTTTAGCATTGATGACTTTGACAAGCTTAAATTATCTAAGATTGAACAAGCATGATTTTGACAACTAAAATTAACCGCGAATATTTAATAATTTCATTAATATATTGAAAAAAATATTGGGGCCAATTCGGAATCATTTTCTATACAATGGTGAAATAATCTTCACAATCGGTCCATAATTGTCTAATGGGCGAACATAACAAATACATACAACCGAACATAGAACCTCCTCCTAAAGTCGGTAAAAACACCAAGAAAATGTCGCTTATTCCCAGTAGTTCTATGTCGTAGTTCTGTAGAGAACGTTTAGTGCACCATCTAATCTAAAAAATGTCACGTTGTCCAACTGTACGTAATTCCAGTGAGTGGTCGCCACTGCAGGTTGCGCATCTGCTCCAGGCCCCGACCCTGTGCTTTACCTCTGACGTCAGTATCCACACCTCTGATACATTATAAACCCGCGGTCTGAATAAATAAGCAGCTACTCTACTCGACTCGCTCTCTTGTATATGTATTTATATTGTGTTCCTGCATTTTAGCTCTAATACGGAATTTTGCTGTGGGCACCTGCTGCCTACTTTGGGATTAGACTATGTTTGTTTGGTCAAAGTTCGAGAAAATATGAAAATTTTATGGACGATTTTTGGAAATTGCAAGCCAGTATAGGCACATAATAGAAAACTTACTTAAATCAATATACACGGCAGATTAAGAGCCAGACTCCACTAACACAGAGCTGAGTCGAGCGGAAAAGAGATATGTTCAACAACCAATAGAGCGTCGCTAGTTACACATCTCATCTCCGCTCAGCACCGAGCGGAGATGCATCATATTTGTATGCGAAGAAACAAAGAAAGATCGAAGCGGAGACGTGAGCTGTGCCTCGCTGGTGCATTTATCTCAACAAACATTCTATGTTCGCCGTAACAAGCTCAGCCGCTCTAGCCAGCCCACTCTCCGCTCCAGCCTAGCCAGTACCTCCGCATCACCGCACATCTCCGCTTTGGTGGAGTCTGGGTCTAAAGCCGATTGGTTGTACCGATGCTGATCTTCTCTATAATTTCATTTTCATTTGAATCTCTTGTCAACGACAATTTGGCAAGAGATAGAACTAATCAACAGCTTACAACCCAACCGGCTGATACCCCGATAACTCCAATAGGATTACCTGCTGCTCAAGTGCTCATTGGTCGTAAGAGTTTTAAGTGAAAGCGTGAACACAAAGGAATTTTCTCATACCTTGTCTCCTCCCAAATTTCTCGTAATTTCGTATCGGTTCATTTTTCTACCAACTTATAAAATAATCCATTATTTTTCACTATCCACAGTGCACTACCAAGGTATCGCCCACCGCGATATAAAGCCAGCCAACCTGCTTCTCGGCGAGGGTCGCGTGCAGGTGGCAGACCTCGGGGCTTGCGGCGAGCTGGCGGGACGACTCAGTGGGGCGGTGGGGACTCCAGCCTTCAGGGCTCCCGAGGCCACCGCGTCCACGGATAACTATGGAGGAGAGGTACGGGAGATGGGGGCGGGAAAATATTTCATATTTCAGAAATTCTGCTGGATCGTACAAAACTATTTTGCAAAAAAAAACATAAGAAACCTTAGATAACGGCACTTTTTTGATGGATCGAAAATAGCAAAAATACAACATGACGCGGTCACCCATCGCAGTACAACATGACGCGGTCACCCATCGCAGTACAACATGACGCGGTCACCCATCGCAGTACAACATGACGCGGTCACCCATCGCAGTACAACATGACGCGGTCACCCATCGCAGTACAACATGACGCGGTCACCCATCGCAGTACAACATGACGCGGTCACCCATCGCAGTACAACATGACGCGGTCACCCATCGCAGTACAACATGACGCGGTCACCCATCGCAGTACAACATGACGCGGTCACCCATCGCAGTACCGACCGCGCCCGACGTTGCTTAACTTCGGTGCCTCCCGATACTTAGATGTACGCAAATTAAAACTATGTAGGTACCACGAAAAAAAAACTATGCAAAATTTGGTTATAAATTGCAGATTACTTTCATTAACTATCTATCTACGTCCATACCTAGTATTCATCTGAGTACCTACCTAATCCACAATCTGCTTGAAGTTTCACAGTAAGCCATTTCGCCGCGCGCTGCACTGGGACATTAGTGCACTGCGCAGTTATTAATTGTCCTTCCCATTCCGTTTCTTGTTCGGTTTCCAGTGTAGCTACTCAATTCATTTAGCCCGCTGTCTCGCTGTGAAAATCCTTGTTCGTTTAGTAAAATCAACTCTTGAAAACAGTTTTAATCTAAATCCAATCTGCAAAAATCGAGTTAGGATTTTCTTACAAAATTTTTAACTTGATCGTGACAGATGGAACTGAAGCAAATATGTACACCCAAGCAGTCCATTTGATTTATTTCCAAAACAAACTCATCAGTCTAGGTCCAAAGATGAGCTCAATCAAAATATATTTACCTAGGTATTATCGACGTACGACAGAGTTGAAAGTTCCTAAGGTTCTGTTCTGTACGTATATATATATATATATATAGGTACCTACTTAATACAATACATAGATAGTACAGTTCATAGATAGTTTTTTTTTACCACTCATAAAAATACACAGAACACCCGAAAGAAATATTTGCAGATCGTACCAAGGCGGGAATCGAACCCGCAACCTCCTGCGCCACAGAGGTCGTCGAATTTTAACACTCAGGTATTTCCGTGTCCCAGGCAGCAGACATTTGGTCCCTGGGCGTGACCCTGTTCGCAATGGTGACGGGCCGCGTCCCCTGGGGCGGCAGCACCGCCAGCGAGCTGCAGCGGCGCGTGCTGGCCGAGCCGCTCGTCTACCCGCGGGGCCCGCCCTCGCGCGCGCTGCGTGCGCTGTTGGCCGCCATGCTGGACAAGCAGCCAGCAAGGAGGATCACTCTGCAAGAGATCAAGGTAAGTGCTGGTCTACCCTTGTGCGCGCTCAGGTCAAGGTACAGCGGCAGGAGCTGCCCGAGACGCTGCCCTACAAGTTTTCACGCCGATTCATGTAAGTCCACAAATGTGGAGTCCTGAGGCCGATTATTGTTGACAAGTTGGTTTACCCTCACATATTGGTCAACTGTTGTAAAATCGTTCACAAGTTATCTGGAATTTGTAAACTATACTTTTCTTAGCGCCCTCTAAGTAGAGCAGGACTGGCAGGGCTAGCATAGGGTTTGTAGGTTATCAAAATGGAAAAGAATTCGTGTAGTACCGCGGTTCCGCTGAATTGCCAAACTTGTACCTACTGCTTAGATCTTAGACAACTTAACCCGCTGCTTAGATGCAACAAATCACTCAAAATCATTGGAAAAGTACAGTCGAGTTCATAAGAAACTATTGGATCGCTGTCATACTACACGAAAATTAGTTCCTTTCTATTCCGAAATGTATGGAAAGACATTAAATTTTTAAAATTTTCGTAAACTATGCAAAACTCATCCTTAATACCTCAAATGTCTTCGGAAGCTTTTACCGAGGGGAATTTTCTCTTTTAGCAACTTCGTAATTATCACCATACCATTTGAAGAAGACTGTCTCTTTGGAATGCATATGTCCACTGCTGAACATGCCTCCCCCAAACGAGGACCTGTCGTAATCTCCACACTTGGCAGGCGGACTATTGATCGCAGTAAAAGTGTTACCTATTAATTTAAAGTAAGAAACTGTTGCCCTATGGAAGAACCCGTATTTATGTCCCCAGGTCTCATGTCGATTTCTGGGTTCCAATAAATTATTATTTTTTCTGTGTCAGGTCCACGAGTGGGTGACGGCCGGTGGCTCCGAGCCGCTGCCCTCGGAGCAGGAGAACTGCCAGCTGGTAGAGGTCACGGAGGAGGACATGGCGCAGGTCGTCACCTCCATCCCCAACCTCTCCACGCTCATACTCATCAAGACGATGCTGAAGAAGCACAGCTTTCAGGTACGATCGACGTGACGCTCCGGGCAACCGCTGAATCCTGTATTTGAATCCAGCGATCCGAGTTCAAATCTCTGTGGAACCTTCTTTTTGCATTACATGCATACTTACACTTTTGATTAGCTACACCGTAGATCCTCTACGGCCTACGCCGTAGATCCTCTACGACCTACGACGTAGCCCTGCTACGCTTTGAATAATTAATTATTTAGAGTTGACGCCTGTAAAACTAAGACCTTCGTTACATCACATTGCTCTTTGGTGTTTACAAAACTGTTATTGACAAAGAAGACCCTGAACCTCGTAGCCTCTTCGTTCCAGAACCCATTCCTCCGCAGTCGCGAGGGCAGCACGGCGCGGCGCGACTCCGCCAGCCCCCGCGACCCGGACGACCAGAAGGGCCGCCGCGGTGGGCTGCTCGCGCGTGCCGGCCGCTCCCTCTCCGCGCCTGGGAACTACATGACTGAAAGGTATACGATTGTAGTAGGAATCAACTACGTATCTCCCATTATTTTCGTTCATTTTATGATCTTCTGTGTACTACTGATAATTTAAGTAAATGATTTTTTTTATAACTTTTTCCACAATTATAGATATTACTAGATAGATATTACTACATGATTTATTATACCTACTTCTTAAAAACACTAGACATACCTGTCACAGCATTTTCCCTACTATAAACTCTGTGTACTGCCTTGCCTTTGATACTCAGTAAGGTAGATAAAATAAATTAACATTTTGTTAATCACCCCTTAAATATATTTTTCAGGCAAGCATCATTTGATGTGAACTTAGAGTCAGTCCAAGAGGGAAAAGATCAGAGTCAAGACATCCCAACAACACCTGTGGAGCACAGTACCGCGGATAATCTGAGTGGCACCAGTCCAAGTGTCAGCAGTCAAAGCGTCAGCAGTCACAGCGTTGCAAGACAAAGCACGGAAAACAAAAGCGCTAACAGCAGCAAATGCGTCAGCAGAAGCCACAGCGTCAGCGACCAAAGCGTCACTACCAGTCCAAGCGTCAGCGACGTACAGAGCTTGAACAGTAGTGAAAACAGCGTCAGCCTAAAAGGTGATTCGCCAAGCGAAAACGAAAGGAAGGGTGTAAGTGTTAACAATAGTCATAGCTTCAGAATCACTCAAAATGACAGCAGTGCTGCAAGCAAGAATACCAGTTCTACTCAAAATGCTGCCAATAAAGTTTCTATTACTAAACAAACGAAACCTGATAGCACAAGCACACTAAACCCTAATAACGTCAGTCAAACGAAAAAAAGTGTTAGCCAAAGCATGATTCATAGTAGTCAAAGCGTCAGCAGTCCGAGTGTCAGCAAGCAAGGCGTCGGCAAGCCGCGCAAGTCTAGTCAAGAAGTGGGCGAGCGGTGATACCCGCGCGGTGGCGCGAATTCTAAAGTTCGCGACCGTAGGACTATTAAAATTCGAGTACTTTTCGAATTTAATTAAATTTTACAAAAACTACACACCGTTGGTACTTATTACACCGTTTTGTATTCACGGGTTACTTAGAATATCGTTTTGGTATGCGTATAAATTTACTTAAAACATTTATTGTAAGAATTTTAAATCTACTTAATCTCTGCTAGTCGATCTGTAAATACTTAAAATCAGTTTAAAATCTTATCTTTTTCTACGTAATTAGTAGATGCACTTTTTATTTACATTTTAGTAGAACAAAGTACCATTTATCTAAGAAACACTTTTGAAACGAATGCAGCTGAATATGTTGTTAGTAAGAACCATAATGTGTTACCAAAATGGCTGCTCCAACCTCACCGACGGTTGCGTTGTATAGATACCTAGGTTATAGATTTTACTTACAAAAATTGCTCAATGCTTGTTCTCACAATGTATATAGGTAGTTATTTTAGCTTTTATTGACAAAAAGCTTTCCATAAATATATTAAATCTTATTTTTATATGAAAGGTAAGGGTCATATTTTAATAATGTAGTGGACTTTGTGTAAGAAAATATAGAATTATGAGTTTAATAGTTCTTTTAAATAATCTTGTCAAAGCATTTTTCCTACTTTAAATCCTTTTATCGATTTGTAAATAATTTTAAATTAAGCGAATGACCAATTTTCACTGTCAAATTAGCTTTATTTACAATGTTATGCACCTGAACGATGCTTAGCAATTTTTGTGCATTTACCTTAATAGGAAAAAAAATACATTTATTTAGTGCCACTAATATGTGGACACTAAGCAAGAATGTATACTTTATACATAATTAATTGTGGCAAAATATTAAACTTATTAATAGTATCGTTGTTTTGATGAGTTTTTATGCGGAGGAATGGTTGAATTCTTAAGTCCGCTGTATGTTTTCTCGTAACACTAGCATGCACAAAAATGTGAATAAGCAAAAATGAGATGCATGAAAGTAGTTGAACTACAGGGTCCCTGATCACTAAATAATGCATTTCATCTAAGTACCTACTTACTTCCATTTTTTGCACGTTAAGTATCAGTTTTAACCTAGTACTAAAAGTAAACGCGCAACTGATGTTGGCCTAAGGCTTCGATGTTAGGTATTCTGACTTAACGTTTGTTACTTCAATTCTGTGATGTGTTAAAAAAATGACATTGGTACCTTATTTTATAAGATCCTGATAGAACTGCTGCATCATCATCATCATCATGTTGATGATGCAGAACTGCTGCATACTTAAGTTTAATTTAGTTTGTGTTATTTGATTGTAATTTACTTTAGTTTACTTTTAGGTATTCCTTGTAGCTTTAATTCTAATTTTTATATTTTAAATGTTGTAGTTATCCTTTGCAAAGCGATCGGTCCAATTTACAAGGCCTTTGAGTGTTGTGATAGAAGTATAGGAGGCGCTTTTAAATTATAGAGATATAGGATTTTTAAATATAAAACTTTATTCATTCGATTTTTCATATTCGTATAGTCTGTAAGTAAATTTTATAATATATAAAAAACAATAGATTTTTAGTAAAACCGACGATTTAATTTTTATTTTATTGATTTAATTATTTTTAAGTAAAAGCACAAATTAATTGTGTTTGTTTTGTACGTTGCATGATATTTCGGTATTGAACTACATTACTACCTATGTTATTCTAAATTAGTTAAAAAAAACTAATAGCAAAGCAAAAAATCGTTACAAAATATCAGCAACACCTTGTTTTATGAAAATAAACATTTGCTATAAGAATTACTGTATTTATTTTGTTGTGCGTTCAGTCACCTCTGTGTAGGAATTACAACTTGAAACAATAAAGAACAAGTCTAAATAAGTCCAAGAGTGTCATGGGACGCATTATCAATCGAAAAAATAAAAAAATCATCAAAAGATACAAAAATAAATACACAGATATATTTGTAAATCAATTTACTAGAATACAAATACAACGAATCAGATTTTTTTAAAGTTACATGCTTAAACCTTGTTAAAGATCATTAAAATACAAGAGCGGAAGAATTTTTAAAAATCGTCAGAGGAATCGACGGACAGACACACAAAAATAAAATATACACAGCCGGACATAGAACCTCTTCCTTGGAGTCGGTGAAAACGGTCAACCCTAATAAACGGTCAACCCTGATAAACGGTCAACCCTGATAAACGGTCAACCCTGATAAACGGTCAACCCTAATAAACGGTCAACCCTGATAAACGGTCAACCCTAATAAACGGTCAACCCTGATAAACGGTCAACCCTGATAAACGGTCAACCCTGATAAACGGTCAACCCTAATAAACGGTCAACCCTGATAAACGGTCAACCCTGATAAACGGTCAACCCTGATAAACGGTCAACCCTGATAAACGGTCAACCCTGATAAACGGTCAACCCTAATAAACGGTCAACCCTGATAAACGGTCAACCCTGATAAACGGTCAACCCTGATAAACGGTCAACCCTGATAAACGGTCAACCCTAATAAACGGTCAACCCTGATAAACGGTCAACCCTGATAAACGGTCAACCCTGATAAACGGTCAACCCTGATAAACGGTCAACCCTGATAAACGGTCAACCCTAATAAACGGTCAACCCTGATAAACGGTCAACCCTGATAAACGGTCAACCCTGATAAACGGTCAACCCTGATAAACGGTCAACCCTAATAAACGGTCAACCCTGATAAACGGTCAACCCTGATAAACGGTCAACCCTGATAAACGGTCAACCCTGATAAACGGTCAACCCTAATAAACGGTCAACCCTGATAAACGGTCAACCCTAATAAACGGTCAACCGGAATAAAAATGCATACCACAGCCTTATCGCGGCGTGCTCCCTGCGCAATCGCATCGCTTTGAAATCGCTCACAAATCGCCAGTGCGATAGGTCTCTTACAATCCCATGTTTTCAATTTGAATAACTTACAGCCGTGGACTATAGGTTGATGATGATAATACCACTTTATTTTTAATCCTACTTTTATATGACATTTGTTTGACATTGACACCTCTGTGGCGCGGTGGGCGAAGGTCCGCCTGCAACGCGGGAGGTTGCGGGTTCGATTCCCGCCTTAGGACAAATATTTGTACGATCTGCAGGTATTTGTTCCGGATGTTCTGGTCGTTTTCTATGAATAATAAAAAATATATATCTATGTAACGTATTGTATTATGTATATCAGTTATCTAGTACCTACCCATATCACAAGCTCTGTTTAGCTTGGAGCTAGATAATGCTGTGTGAATGGTCCAGCAATATTAATTAATTTATTTATTTGTATTTTTATTGTACTGCTTAATTTTAATTAGTTAGGATAAGTGGTTACATGAATGAGCGTTCTAATTTTATAAAAAAATTGAATTGAAATTTAACAGTGAAAGTGGGTACCTTGGTACTTATGTGCACCTAGCTACATAATTTTGAGTATGTGTAAATTATGTAAAATAAAAATATCAATTTAGAAAGGCAAACTAGGTTTATTCAGTCTCATGAACATATTAACACTATTAACATAACTTAAACAAAAGCAAACTTACAACTAATTGACCCATTTTTAAAACTATGAAATACAACAATCGGAGTCCCCTAAAAGTCTTTTAATAGCGAACCAACCTTTGAAAATATACAAAATTTGTCCCAATTTCGATACAGCCGCACAGAAGCGACAAATTGTAATAGAATTTATCAAATTCTGTTAGAGTAAGCGATTTATGAAGACAAGTTGAACGTTGATTTATGTGCCGCTAAATTATCCCCAAATACAATTTATGCCTTAACGATATTAACATCAAATTCCATTTCACTTAGCCATTTTATCAATTGTAAAAAAAAACAGTGGTTGTTAAGAAATAGAAACCCACATTCACATATTTAACCTTTGCTATCCTTCGATGACCGCATTCTTGAAAGAAGTAGTGAACACCTAAGCCATCGCGTATATGCATCGACGGACCAAGTATTGTTTCGGGTTTCTATACTGTGACTGTACTAATAATAACACTTATACCACACTCGAAATATAATGTTTGTAAACATTGCCCTTTTACTACACCTAAAAATTACTATGCTTTTTTTCATAGAATTAGTTAGAACTTTTTTATTCGTCGATTTGAGCTCTTTGCAAAATGATGACAATTATTTTGCAAAATAGACGACAAAAAGATAATTTTGTTTTTTTTTTGTGTTCTGAGTTGTTTACAGACACTGTACTTTGATAATAGCTAGGGTACAGTAGATAGCCTACTGTTGTCCCCTAACCCTGGTGCGATCGTTGAAGCGGATGGTACAGTCGCTGACCGCCATGTTAGGTTGCAGGAAGTCTCCGAGGGAGTTGGCGCTGGCGGCGGGACGGTCGAAGGGGTAGCCCATGGCGCGTCGGTCCGGGTACTTGCGGTCGCGGATACCGCAGTACGAGGCGGCGTCGTTGCAGGAGCCTACGGTGTCTTGCTCGATCTGGGGGGAGAAAGCAGATTAATAACATACCTAAGACAAAATTAAGATGTTGTCTTGCATGCACGAGAATGGAGATAGACGTGGACAGACAACCATAATAAGGATCAAGTTATGGTTAAACGACACTTTGGCAGACAAAAAAAATAGTCGTGGTTACGGTAATGTTATCTAGTGTCTTCGTGGCATAAACGAGTTGAAATAAAGCTTAGACATACACAGTCATATACAGACAGTCAAAGATGATTCCATAACTTATAATGACTCTTAATTTCATTACATTTCATGTCTAGCATAAACACAATGTATATTTAAAACGTGTAGCTACTGACACGAACCTTTCAAATGGCACCTACTCAGTGAAATGGAACTAAATTGTTGCCATTCTGAAATATAAAGTCTAAAACTTCATCAACGTCATCACCAAAATCCGCAGATGGATTTTACCCACTGCTGGGTATACGCCTCCCTCAGTTTGTGCCATCCACCACGGTCCTGTGGTTACCGCCTCCATTGACGCCCCTCCCCCCCCGACGACGACGCGTACTATATCGTCGACACACCTTGCAACTGGGCGTCCGGCGTTTCTTTTGCCCATTATTGGCCATCAATCAGCTGCTGTTTTGCACCACCTACCATCACCTTGCCTTAATCTTCAAGTAATGTTATAATCTTACTAACCCTATCGTCGTTCCAGTTGGAGATCATACAGAACAGCACCATGGGGAAACCTTGAGCCGTTCCCTTGGGCACAAGCATGTGGTGCGGCCAGCCGCAGCCGCAGAAGTCGAACTCGGCGGCTTCGGTGGAGCCCGGGTCGCCAGGTCGCGCGTCCTGCGACCGGAAGGTGCGCTCGTACGGGATGGTTACGGACGAGTCGAGGCTGCGCCGCCGGATCGTGTTGTTGCCGGGACGGACTGGGGAAGATATTTTGATATAAGTAATGAGAAAATAGCTCTGAAGCCTCATAGACGCAGAAATTCTGTCCGCATTTAGTAATTCTGACGTTGTCAGATCCAGACATGAGGGTTATATTCTAGTATTCGAGTGGTAGAGCAACAAGAATCAACACCTAGAATGGAAGTAAACCGTCTTCGTTTTCTGTCAGGCAAGGAGATTGTACTAACTTGGCTGCGAGAACTTGTCGAGCTCGATCATGAGCTTCCTCTGTTCGTCGAAGGGCAGCGCGGCGCCCTGCTCGTCCTGCGTCGGTGCGATGAAGATGCGGACCGTGCCCATCTGAGCCTGGCCGCTGGTGTTGTTCACTTCGATGCTGAGGGATGAAGATACGTTAGTTAGGATGCTGCATTCCATACCTGACCTTGTTTAAGAGTAGGTGTCATTAATTAGTAGTTATGACAGCAGCTATTGTATTTGCACTTTCTTGATCAGATAAATGGTCATCATTGGAAATAATTGCGGCAGGTATCTACTGTACTGATGATTGAAAGGTATGTTTATTGTATTTAGAAACATACAAAAACTTCGGCTAGTACTAACTTTTCTATTTAAAGGATAAACCTAGTCGTCACCACAAAATACCTAGGACTGGAGTCTATGTCTACGATATCTAGGACTGGAGTCTATGTCTACGATACCTAGAACTGGAGTCTATGTCTACGATATCTAGGACTGGAGTCTATTTTCAATTTTCAATTTCAAATTATTTATTGTAAGTAAGTAAGTTTACAGAGTTTACAGAGTTGTAGGTACATACGTAAACACACATTTTTACAACGTCAGGTACTTAAAGCTATGAAACAGAGAGATATCTTTATGAACTTATAGGTATAACAAAGACAATAATTTTACGTTTGCATAATAATATAGGTAACCGGTACCTACAATTTTATAGTTGAAAATAAATAAATTTATACACCTTTTTGCATTTCATGTGCCGAGCTCCCAGGCTCTTTTGTCATCCAGATAATCCCTAACACTATAGTAAGCTTTTTTAGAGAGTATATTTTTTACAATTTTTTTGAATTTATTTTCTGATTGATTTGTTAGATGGTTTGGTAATATATTATATATTTTAATGCTTAACCCTATGAATGACTTGTTAATTCTAGCTAGTCTTATTGATATACATGCGAGCTTATTTCTATTTCTGGTATTATATAGATGCCCATCACCTAGTTTTCTTTTCTGGCTATAGGTTTTTCTGACGTACATGATGTTCATATAGATTAGCAAAGAAGGCATTGTCATGATATCAATAGTTTTAAAGAGTTCTTTTAGGGAAACTCGAGACCCAAGTTTATAGATAGCTCTAATAGCTCTTTTCTGAAGAATGAAAATGGCCTCTGCATCAGCCGCAGTGCCCCACAGTAGTATGCCGTACGACATAACGCTGTGAAAATAGCTAAAGTAAACGAGGCGCGCTGTGGTAACATCTGTCAGTTCTCGTATTCTGCGTACTGCATAAGCAGCTGAGCTAAGTTTGTTTGACAGTGTACCAATGTGGGGTCCCCACTGCAGTCCCTGATCCACTCGTAGTCCTAGAAACACAGTATCAGATACTAGTTCGAGTTCCTTATTATCTATAAAAATGTTCAGAGCCTTAGAGTTCCTACAAAGGGTGAATTTTATACATTTAGTTTTTTGAGCGTTTAATAACAGGTTGTTTGCACTAAACCAATCATGTATGCTTGCCAGGACGTCATTTATTTCTGAATTAGCACCAATGTGATTTCTTTTTGTGCTGAATATTAAAGATGTATCGTCTGCAAATAGAACTATGTTTGTAAATCTTTCAACAAGAAAAGGCAAGTCATTAATGTATATCAAGAATAGGAATGGGCCTAGTATAGAGCCTTGAGGAACTCCAATATTTACTGGAGAAGCATATGATCTATTTTGGTTAATCACTACCGTTTGATGTCGCTCAGACAGGTAACATTTCAAAAGTTTAAGCGCTGAGGGCCCTACGCCATAATATTGTAGTTTTGAGGTTAGTATATCGTGCCGAACGCAATCAAAAGCCTTGGAGAGATCACAGAAGATACCATAAGCATCCTCTGATCTCTCCCAGGCGTCAAAAATAGTCTTGACTAGCGATACACCAGCATCTATGGTACAACTACCCCTAGTAAATCCGAATTGCTGTTTATGCAAGAGGCCTTCCGTATAGAAGTATGATGTTAGTTGATCTAGGAGCGTGCGTTCAAAGACTTTACTAATTACTGGTAGTATTGAAATAGGTCTGAAGTTAGAGGGATCCTTGTTACAGCCGTTCTTGAACAATGGGAGGACCTTGGAATACTTTAAAAGGTTTGGAAATGTACCGTCATCTATGCACTTATTTAGTATATGTGTTAAGTATGGTGCTAAAGAAACTATAATTTTGTTTATGAAGTAAACGGACATACCTCACAGGTCTTCCGTTTTCTTTATATTGAGAGATTTAAACGTTTTAATGATAGTTTTCGAATCGACGAAGCGAAATCCAAACACTTTCTGATGATTATCGCCATTGAGGTAAGACCTAGCTTTACTGACTATGTCTACGATACCTAGAACTGGAGTCTATGTCTACGATATCTAGGACTAGAGTCTATGTCTACGATACCTAGGACTGGAGTCTATGTCTACGATATCTAGGACTGGAGTCTATGTCTACGATACCTAGAACTGGAGTCTATGTCTACGATATCTAGGACTGGAGTCTATGTCTACGATACCTAGGACTGGAGTCTATGTCTACGATACCTAGGACTGGAGTCTATGTCTACGATACCTAGGACTGGAGTCTATTATCTACGATATCGTTTTAGAGAGATCTCTTAAACGTCTAAAATCACATAAGTCATATTCTCAGGTATTCTGCTCTCATAGCTGTTGATAGATACTTACACATAGTTGAACTCGTCATGCTGCAGGTGTGTGAACCTGGCCAGCACCGATCCACGCGGCGTGAAGTCCATGCCGCGGCCCAGGTCCACGGTGCTCTGCTCCCACTGGGTCGCCAGCATGTTGCGGCCAGCGGACCCTTCGATACTGATGCCGGAGCAGCGGACGCCGGGGAAGTCCAGCTGGAAGAGATTTTATTGGAAACTGTACAAAGCTTTATTTTCAATTGCAGGAGATACTCATGTTAGAGAGATCTGAGTACTGTGTTAACTAGTGAAAGCAGTTTCAACATCAATTAAAGCTAAAACTCGATTTCAATAATGCTTTTAAAATAACGTTCAATAATAAGGGTAGGTTCAATATAAAATGAGTGGTTTTCCAAATGTATTTTATGATTCCTAAGATTTATTAACTATCATTTTGTTGGAATGTAAAAATTGCGTTCTCATATCACAGAAAGAGTATCAAGAGCTTAATAAAGCGTGACTTGTGATTGATAAGTCACGATGGAGACTTCAGTTAGCTGTTGATAATGGCAAGGGCTCCCTACCGTATCAGGTCCATACGGCGTCAGCTTGTTCTTGTAAAGCTGGAAGATGTCGTCGATGTAAGCGTGCCAGCGGTAGAACACGGGGTCTCGCATGGCGGTCGCTGAGTCACCCATCACGCCGAATGGCTCCTGTAGGGTGGATGTATGGTTGAATTTAAGACTCTATATTCGTAATACCTAGCTACTCCCATCACCTACATAAGTGCCGACAAATGTACACTACATAAACTATTCTTCGTGGATGTTATAGGCCAATCAATGATGATGTTGATCATACGAGTTAGTATAGCCAAATCGGCGTAAATTAAAAGGCATGTGAACGCAGAAAGGACCAAATTCAAAAGACTTTGAAAAAACTCATACAATTTGCAGGTTACAAAAAATTAATGTCGCTCGAAGAATAGGGAGACTTTTATTCCGTAAGTTAACAGTAGGTATATTTTTAATGATTCTCTCGCGGTTAGCATATTCTGGTGACCGCAGCTCCCGCAAGAGCACAAGGTTTGTATCCTAATCAAGATTTAATGGCACTGAAATTGGGTAACTCTACGACGAACTGGAATGTTTGGAAGCGTCTTGCGTCTTCGGTCAAAACCTTTGACGATAAAGAAGATACTTCGACGCCGATCGCCACACATAGGGTCACTAAGTTTTGTGACAGTGAGTTGGGACCTCAGAGCTCATAAGAAGTAGAGATTTGACCCTAGTTATTTTCTTGAGTTGGCAAATACGAGCAAGGTCTCACCAAGTGCCTGTGGTCAGGATCGTGGGAGTAGGAGATGAAGACGTGTCCCATGTTGTGCAAATCTCCGTAGTAGGGGCGGTTAGGGCTGATGAGAGACGACTCCATCATGTTCCCGAGCACATCGATGCCGGTCTCTTCCGTCAGCGGGCGCTGGCGGCCGTTGGGCTGATGAATAGAAAGATATCAGTAAATATAAAATCCTAATGATATTTTTAACATATCTCTGCTTCGGTGGCCGATGGTCATAAAATTGTAAAATTGTAAATAGACTGCAAGCTCACCATCAGCACCGACAACTTCTCGATGGCGGTGAGGAAGCGGTCTCGCCAGGTCTCCAACTCTGACACGTCACTCTTGATTAGGTCCACGGGACGGTTGATGTCACGGATGCTGGTGAATGCGAACCTGGACAATAGCATTGATTATTTTAAACCTACTGCTAATGAACGGAACCAGTCCAATGAATGTAAAAAAAATAAGCTAATGCATTGTATTTTTATTTTTTCGCGTTTGAACTCAAAATTGGTGAATAACGCTTTTTATCGTTATGCCACCGCCTGACTTTATCAAATCAAAACCTTATCGGAATCGGCATGCTAAAGACAACCGATTTGACTTCTTGTTTAGCACAAAGCAAGTAAAGGCTCACCGTGACGAGGCCATTATTTAACCGCATCTTCAGGTATGGCTGAATACAGATTAATCAAACTACCACAATATAATTAGGCCCCAGACGGAGGCCATTCAAAGGCCGAAGAAACTATCTAGTAGTTTTGTATTTATGTTACCTGGGAGGCCAGGACCTGCTGGCGACCTGCGAGTCGAGCTTGGGGAAGTACCCTTCTTCGATGGGCGCGCGGAAGTCGTTGTAGCGAGACACGCGACGGAGCCCGTTGCACATGCGCTCGCTGTTGTATCTGAGGGGAAGAAAGAGAAGGTTTAGCTAGTCAAAACAAGGATTCAGGAAGTCTGTATGATTTTAGACTAACTGCCCCCGGCTTCACACGCCTCTCTCCAGGATAAACAGTAGAGTATGTCCTCCCCGAGATATCAGCCATATATTTGTTTCAGTTGCTTAGGCGTGAAAGGTAACAAACAGAAAGAACTATATAAAACTACTTTCGACACTCTGTTGTCTGATCCAGCGATAGCTTTTTTAATATTTTTTTAAAACTTTTCGCTACAGAACGGTTTTAATGCTCGTGTAGGTTTCCGACATTTTCGTAAAATACGTGGATCGCTATACGTCGAACATTGCATCTTTTTGAGTATTTTTTGCTAGTACCAGTGTTTTGTTTACTTACCTGGCAATAATCTGCTGGTGCATATAATAGAAGAGCTCTCCCCTACGGTCCTTGTTGACGATGTTCCTGTCGGCGGAGTCGAAGGGATATACGAGGTGCCAATGCCAGTGGTGCAGGTTGATGCCCAGGTCCTCGCGGAAGTAGGCGACGCGCTGCTCGGGCTCCAGGTTGGAGGCCGTGTAGTTTGTGGGGACTGTAATCGGCATCTGGACGCAAGGAATTAAGATCTTATTATTATACCATTTCCCTTAGTGTAGGTAAGCACTTGAAAATATAAACTTAGTGAAGATATTATTCTGTGCGTAACTGGCTCTTTGCAGACCAAAAGCTAATATAATGGAATGAATGAATGAATGAATGAACACTTTATTGTACAATTAAAATAAACATGAATAAATATCTTATATGGATCTAAGTTATATAGATTTGACCTACACAACATGGAATTTGAACAGTATTCTTATTGTTTTCTGAAATAAACGCATTGAATTGAATTGATTCCTTCCGATTTATAAGTTGGTAGCACGAGCGCGTAGGTATGATACTCTAGGTATGATGTCAAGAGTCTGAGAAGCTTAGAGATCTGATCTTGTTAGTCATAATTATTTCTTAATTCTTTTCCCTTACCCTGGCTCCAGTGGGTGTGGTGGTGGTGACCTCTCGCGCACGGCGGAAGACCTTAGGATCCATGAACTTGTCAGGGAAGGTCTCTGCGAAGGTCGGGATGTTCAGCCCTTTGGTGTCAGGCCTGGAAAAATAATTATACGATTGTTGAGTACCATTGACAATGTAGTAGTGTAAAATTGAGGCTACGTGCGAGACGGCTGATGGCTGCAAAAAACTTTGTGTCGGAGATCGATGGACTTTGGGCCGCTAACCAACAGAGGTGGGTAAGTCACTATTTAGTATAAAAATTATTGAATTACCTGTGCAGAATGCAGACAGACAGACAGTAGTTGAACATGTAAGGGTTGATGCGCAGCTGGCAGTAAGAACAGATGGACTGCAGGTCCTCCAGGTCTCGCATGTCTGGAAACAAGGTTCCTATATCAAGCGCTGTAGCTTTGACGAAGGTCTTTTTAGGTCTTGTAATAATTTTTGTATCATACAATATGTTCATAGCTGGGTAGTGAAAAATACCAGACGATAAATGGTAACGTGATAGAGAAGGAGATGCCTATTATACTCAACAGAGCAGAGGGTTTTATATATCGGGGCCATAACGCCCTGTCTTCAGCTTGCTACATACCTACAACATCTACCCGCATTCTTTCGCTCGAAATCCCTGGCCACAGGGCATCCTACACTGTCGTAGTCAAGAGTGTTATCCCAACCGCTAGGGCCCATCGATCGTTTTGTCGGTTTCTTTTGAGATATAGCCGGCTCATGGCTACTGCTGCTTCAATCAGATAATAAGTGGTCCATTGTGTTCCTCCGGTGACAAACAGAAGGACAGCTTCAACTCACTCATAAAGATGTCAATCAGCTTTCCCGCGATCTTCCTGTGCTTCGGCACGAAGAGAGAGAAGTTCTCGTTGTAAGACAGTTCCATGGGCTCTTCCAGGTTGGGGATGGCGATGTTGCGGATAGGGACCATGCGGCCGGCGGTGCCGCCGAAACGGTTGCTGAGGGTGGATGTCACTGTTTGGTACTTCTCCGGCTGGAAGAGATGGTGTGCAAATTAATACTATTCATATTTCAAAGGTTCTTCAATAAAAAAAATTACTATCGTGGTTATTAACACTATGTAGTCATTATTATGCATGATGGTCACAGACGCCAATATTTGGGCATAGTTTCATGTGCCATGAATGATCACGGAAGGACTGAAGGTATTGCGAGTGAGTTTTTATTGGCAGGTATACCGATCTACCCTCATCTTTGATCTTTTGCTATGAAAATTACCACTACTGTTTTTTCGTTTTTATTACTGAGCTTCTCGATTCTTTTAAGGAACCATGATTGGGCGTCTGTGGTGGACACTATGCTAGGACCGATGGTGAGCTAACTGAGCTGACTCGTAATGTCGTCAGCTCGCGGTTCTGGTCTAAGTGGCTGGGTCTTGGGTCATTATAATTGCATTGTAGGTATCTACCTAATGTTTTAGCATTAGCGAGGTTTTCAATAATATATTTTGTAGACTTCTATGCCCTATAATAGGCATGCTCTTTAAATTCATCACACTATGCAAAAGAATAATTCGTACTTAGTATCAAATTTTGTTATATTTTCCAATTATATAAAAAGGGTTGTTCACTATTGTAAATCATTGAACTCGGTGCTAATTAGACACCATAGATAACATAAGAGCAAAAAACATCCTTGAATGTGTCAACTCTATTTTTAAGTTTCCTGGTTCTTAAGGATACAAAAACAATAATAGATACCTACAATGTACCTCTGTCAACATCCACCTATTAAAGCTGTACCTGTATCTATGTAATTAAGTCATGTAGACCACTAGCCAAACTCGATGTAGAATGTTTGTGAATAAACCTCGACACAGATAACCGAAACACGCTTGTATGGCGTCGAGTTTCTTTTAAAATTGTAAGCAATGTTTTATTGAAGGAAGAATCTCAAATCGACAAGTAGGTACATTGTAAACTGCGTATATAAAAAAAAGACTGCAACATAGTATGGGCGGTGTGTATGCAAACATTTTACATCGAGTTTGGCTAGTGTAGATAATAGACTTACTTAGACTTTACTTTTACTTTTATGGGGTATAAAATATAGGGGGATAAAGTGCATTTCCCGTGGTAAGAGGGCTCACAATCTGGGTTGCAGCTATAATTTATTCTTGTCAGAAAAATCCCAATAACAATTCAGTAAGATATGATGTCAAAGACGAATGTTCGGCCACGGTGCGCACGCCCAGCACAGACATGTACCAGTCTCCACGGAGACTAGCCGGGTGCGCATCACATATTGTTCCAGTGCTCAAGTGTGTGCGCAAACACTTAGATAGTAGTGGTCAGGGATGGTACTCACGTAGTAGTGGTCAGGGATCTGGAAGACTGCCTTGTCGTCGCCCTTCTGCATGAAGCAGGGCTCCGTGGGCCGGTCGAAGAACAGCAGCAGGTTCTGCTTGATGTCGCTCATCTTGAACTACTGCACAGAAACCAATATATAAATAACTAGTTACTGCCCGCGGTTTCGTACGCTTTGTTTCTATGGAAACGTTTAAAGGTTATTTCTATTCCATGGGAACTGGAATATCCATTCATCCATCCAACCAAACTTTCTAATTTATAATATTTGTGTGATGCGAAAGTATGCTTGTTTGGATATATGGATGTATTTACTTCTTCATGCCAAACTACTGAACGGATCAGGCTGAAATTTTGCATAGATGTAGTTAGATGTGGCCTCGAATAAAACATAGGCTACGTTTTATCTAATACATCAGTTCTAAGGCTATAGATAAACTTAAAACGTGCTCATATAAACAAAGCGTACAGACGCGGGCATAGACTATTAATAACATTAATTATTCTTAGACAGTACCCGAGCGCGAGAACTTACGCACCATAATAACAAAAACCATATTATTATCTGTTACCTTGTGTGATGGGATGATGCAGGAAAACCTACACAGCATCATCATGGCTAGCCTCTGGTAAGCAGACCTTTTGTCATAGATAGGTTGGTACTAGGTAACTGTTACATACATAGATATACTATGTGTGAAGTGAAGGTTGTTAACGTTGATGATGATGGTGGTAGGCAGAGCACTAGCCTTAACTATCTAGGCATTGAGGAAGACTGAGGAATTACATCTCTACTTCGTCGATCGCGCCGGACCGGGAGTTACAAAGATTAGCGAAAGAAGCGCGTTTTGCATAATAAACAAAAACCATATCCATTCAAATGTAGACATGAGCCTACGCATTTGCTCCCCTTGGAGTCGAGACCCGAGGTCCATAGGGTACCGAGGTTCTCCGGGTTTTTAAAAATATCTGAGCGTCTGGTCGAAGCGAGCGACGCGTGACCCGAGAGCTGGTGAGTATCTGGCGCAGCGCATCAGCATTGCCATACAGCGGGGCAATGCTGTCTGCATTCGTCATGGGCACGCTTTCGACTGGTATTGATATTATATTGTAATTTTCTTTGTATGTGATTCAAATAGATATTTGAAACTATTTAATATTTTCATATAGGTATTAATTCAAATTATGGAATCAACTGAACTTAGAAAGGGTCTATCAATATTTGAACTTATCTGGAATCATTCTATCTGGAGCCTGACTTGAATGATGTCTGCGTTTTTCCGAGACATAGACCTACCTACCTAACCTTTTCCTTCCCGGGATACCATCACTGTATCCTAGACAAATTTCATTAAGATTCGTTTAGACGTGAAAGTAACACACGGACAGAGATAGAATTACTTTCGAGTAGTAATATTAGTATGTAATTAATTATGAATATGACATATTTTTCAAAATCTTTTGTCTGCTTATTGAATCTATATTTCTGTGCTACGCTTAAAGCTAGGATCTTTGCTCTAAAAGCGCTACGAAAAAATAATGTCGTAAAATTGCAAAAATATTTACTTAAGACAAATTACCTACAAACTGACACAAACTTTACGGAATAGTTTCCCTAAAAAATTGAATACAAATAAAATTATGCTTATGGGTTCGAGTCCCGCCGAAATCGATATTTTTTTGGGAGCTTGTTTAATTTCTTAGAGATTACCCAGAGTGCGAGGGCTTATGCACTATGTAGTACAAAACAAAAAGTCTATGGTTCTGAGTGTGAGTCTATGTACGCATCGCTACAACACGTGCTACGAAAACGACGTGAGTCTACGTGCTACGAGTCTACGAGATTCGTGAAATTAATAGGAAGCAGTGATTTTTCAAATTATTTTTGCCGAACAAAATATTCCGGAAATTAGCTAGTACATCAAAAACGTAGCTGTAGGTACGAGTATAGTACGAGTTGACACTAGCAGATAGCTGGATATAGATATCTACCTAACCACTTTTCTGTACAACGAACTTACCGCAAGATTTTCACGTTCCTACAAAAAACTACTGCAAGCTTAGGCCTTAAAATTAAACTGATATTATTTTAACGTAGGTAAGCAAGCCGTGGAGTTCACGGCTCAACTGTGACCATCGGACGAAACGTCTCGTATTTATATAGGAATGCACACGAGTTACAGATAACAGAGGACAGAATGTCGTGTGCACCAACAACGGGAAGTGGTCAATGAAGTGGTGGTCAGGATTTATCTGGTTCCCGTGGAAACTAATTCATTATCACCAAATAATGTTACACAAAGTCTGCGGTCGGCGGACAGATGGGCATGAATTTTGGTCCCTGGGATGACTTGAGCACATGCTAATTTAAACCTTCTCTTCCCGTGATAAGGGCTCCCATAATCTATCCAGCTTCTCTTTTGATTCTGCAGTTTCGTACTTGCGTTGCGAATACGCGATAAAGAGATCCGACATCAACAGCTTCTTCTATGTTCACAGCTGGACATCAGGTGGGCCTCCCCTGTTTGATCCATTGGTTTAATCATATTGGGGGGTAATGTCTATGCCGAGTCCCCACGTTGGACATGCGGGTTGGGGATCGCAGTTTCGTGCCAGAATTTATCTGCAGGAGACGCTACTGGCCGCCACCAGGTGGATCTTATTTCCCTCTTACTTACGACCATAAATAAGATTTCTGTGTGTATATCAGTTATCTAGTATCCATAACACAAAGCTCTGAGGCTAGATAATGCTGTGTGAATTGTCCAGTATTATTTATTTATTTAATGAGCAGTCAAAAAGGTTTGAGTTATCTATTCAATCATATTTCTACCTTAGGTAATTGACAAACTGCTTATGTGGGTCTTTTTCTATCTCTACCTACATATGTTATGCTAGAAAAGATAGTCCATGAAATTTAAACTTATTACAATGGACATAATCAAACAAATGAAACAACTAAGCTATGGTGTATCAAAGTATAGTTTCCTCATAATTTTGTATACCTAGGCAGAATAAGTCCTTTTATAATGTGAATCAAAACTAGTACGACTGACTTCCACTCTTCCTAGGTTCCATCTCGAACTACTAGCTCCACCTATGTGTATAAATTAGGACCTTTGCGTCTCTACATTTTATTAGGTCCTCTGTGCTCTCCCATTTATAAGTTTTGCTACTCACTGCTAGATGGGGGGAAAGTGCGTTCTTCGAGGTAGCTCGTGACGTGAATAGTTTTGTCTGAATGCCTCTGATGCCCAGTGTTTCAAGCTTGCGCAATAGTAGGTATGGACACGGAAACGGTGTCAAAGGCCTTAGCTAAGTCTAAAAATGTTCCAACTGTGTGGTTACCCTGATCCAATTCTTGTTCAAGATGGTGAGTACCAAGGTGTACTAAGGAGTACTAAGGTGATGAACTGCCTCTGCAGTAGAAACCTTAGTTCTGAGCCGGAATTTTATTTTTATTTTATTAATTGTTACAAAATCCCAATCGGAGAAAAGTCAAAATCGGAATAAAGACGTTCTATTGGTAGAAAACCCTAGATTAAAAAACAAAGAAAATTACAATCAAATAATAGAACTAAATTAAAACTAGTATTTACAATTCGCTTCAAGGAGTTTTTCCTGTCAGAATAGTGAATATTGGTACAATACTTACATATTAATTTCTTTATTTAGTATAGGTATTATAAATATTTTAAGTGTAGGTACCTATATCTAGTTTATGTGTAAATTAGATTATCTTTAGTACACCTTTCTTAAATTCACATAATTCTTTCCATCCAAAGGTTGCATCAGAGATCGCTTCTAAGCGATAAGGCCGCCCATTGTACTTATTGTACTTGTCTCATGTAATGTCTTTTTGTAATGTTCTTTTTCTGGTGTACAATAAAGTGTTTTTGTATTGTATTGTATTGTACAATTGAAACAATTGAGCTTACTGCAGATTGTTTCGAACAATCTACAGGTAGCTCAACTGACCCATATCAATACCAGTCGGAAGCATACCCAAGACGCTGGCTGCATTGAGCGGGTCAATGCAGCCAGCAGTATGGCAGTGATGCTGATGCGCTGCGCCAGATACTCACCAGCTCTCGGGTCACGCGTCGCTTCGACCCTTTCGACGCAGATGATTTTTTGAAAACCCGGAGAGCCTCGGTACCCCACGGACCTAGGCTCTGCAGAGTCCTGCATATTTGCGCCTTTTGATATCTTCGGCCAAATCTGCCGCCGCACCAGCCCTCACAGAAGTCCTAGGAAAATGGGAAGGCGCGAGTGTGTCGACGCATGTAGCGTCCCACACAATAGGCTTCCCCAACTCCCATGCGACAAATCATTCAAACCGTCGCGTCGGGCTTCTTACCATCGTCCGTCACACAACAGACCATTCGGTTTGAGAATAGATTGTACGTTAGCGGCAATGAAAAAAACTTTAGATCAATGTTAGCGGTGACAAAGGCCCGCCGGATGATGTCGTTTCTAGTCGTTCTTTAAACATCTCTGTCCGCTCAGTTCAGCTCAGCTTTCATGCACTCTGGCCCTAAGTTTCATATTTTTTTAAGATTTCAGAATTTACCTAGGAACCAACATACCTCTCACATAGGTAAAATAAGTAAATCTATTCCATAGAGGCATAGAGATAGAACACAAAATAGGGTTCTTGGGTTAGGCCCCCGGTGTGTGACGCCCCCGTGGTGGAGGCACCCGATTTCGTTTTAGTGCGATTAAATGTATAAGTAGAGGACCCAAAGTTCCTCCTGAAAGTTAATAATAAGCAAACATTGCCGGACTTTGCTTATAGCAAATATCCTAGTACTTCAATGCATATTTTGTTAGCAGAGTATTTCAGCTTATTTTACACAACCCAAGATAGGCGCTTCGTCAAGATGGTAAGTTTGCCCGCTCATGTTAGCCAAGAGTCCTTTTACCTCCGTACCTGTCCCTTTATAGGTATCTTGTTGCTCCCTTTCGGATGGGCGATCAAAGCTAATTACATCCGACCCCGGTACCTAGATCTACGTACTTAGGTACCGGGGTTTAGGTAAGGATTATGTTAACGTGGCCTAGGAAACCTAGATGTGCGATTTGAAATTTACATAGATAGTAGGTAGCACACCTTCCGGACCCAAGGCGATACGATGCTCAACTGGTTGTGCCGCGGGTACTTTGATTCCCTTCTACACAACAAATAAACGTTCCAATAGGTGTTATGGTTTACTATGCGTGGAAACTACCTGTACCTATAGGAACCTGTCGCTTCCCTTCATCCATGATGTAAAAAAAAGTGGGTTTCGTATTTTGTTGCATTTGCTTTTGCTTTCCACAATAAATTTTCTTGTCATATTTGACATTGCCAAGAAAGCATGCTTATACCAATTTGTCGATTCACTAGCTCGAGCTGGACCATGATAGACCTGCCTAACACTCCCAAGTTAAAATAAAATAGGTACTGGTTTGTAAGAAAGTTTAATAATAGAAGTATTGAAAAAATATCTCCAGTGAAATGTCAACAAAATATTAAACAATAAATTTAGTTAGGTACTAACATGACTTTACGCTATGCTAGGTTAAGTCTAGGAATTAACTAAAATTTAAATATAAATACACTAGAAGTGAATCGCTAAGGGATCCTTAGCTACCGTGCGCTAAAACGCAGTGGGACCGCGAGGCTAGGCCGACGCCCCGCGGGCCCCGGGCCGCCCGAAGCACGCCCAGGGGAGGGAATGCAGGAGTGCGCTCAGGAGGCCCGGGGATAGTCCATACACACAAAAACATAAAACTGCTTGGAAAGGGTCTAGCCGCTTTTGAAGAGAAGGATGGCAACTTGTCCGAGATAGAAGTAGATGAAGTGGCGCGTCTCGTGGGTCACGTAGGAGCCGAAATTGCGGCCCACGATGCAATGCCAGGTGGGGTTGTATTTCTTGTCGAACTCTTTCTTGATGAAGGCAGCAATGTCCTGGAAAGAAGTCAAAAATTATTTTAATATATAAAATAATTAGTAAGGTTCATACATTCTTTTATAATGTTTGATCAATTATTTGTGTAGAAAATGAAAGATGAAAGTCATTTGATAGCATGGACAGGAATTTATGCCAAAAATAGTTAACTTGAGAAATAAATAATTGTCATAACCTCTACTATGCAGGATATGGTTGTAGCCACAAAGGAAATCAGATTGTGAGAACTTTGTATACAGCCACAGTTTTGACTTTTGTATTTACTGTAATCAGTGTGAAGTCTTAATTAGTCATTTGTAAAACAGAACCTATTGAATGTTAAAATTATTAAGTATTTATATTAATGTTGATGGACCTTTATTTGATCACAACCTCGCCTGATGGAAAGTGGCAATGTTATGAGATGGTAGACAGCATATCGCGAAGTGATCCTGTTATTCATGAAACATTTGATGCCACCTGGAAATTTTTATTCAATGTCTGCAAGCAAACAAGCAGTATAACTATGTAAAACAAACCTTGCAGAAGGACAAAGATTTTTTCAGCACTCAACAGCTTCAAGATGGCTAGGAACTGAGTAAGTAGACACTAGAGGTTTTTATAATTTACCTTTTCGATGTTGAACTTCTCGAGAGCCTGAGTTGCGCAGTCCACAGCATCCTGCTGCATCTCCTCGCTCATGTCGGCATTCTTGATCACGGCCTTGCGATCGCACATCTTGACAGTTACTGGGCTGTCAAACAAATTGCTTGTTTTATATATTTGACAAATAAATTTTACTGTTTTTTTTTTGAGGCCATGGAATTTTATTCCTAGACCATCATAATGATTGACAGATAGATAGATAGAAAGTAGGTAGTTCCTATCTTTTTACGATTCAGTAGGCAACGTATATAGGAGGATAGATTCAGATAAGACGGGTTATCACCCAGCTAGCCCTTCAGCAAATTCAGAGAAACATTTTGCACGCGCGTGAGTATCGATTGTTTACACACGTTTATCCTATAAATAATCTTCAAAGGTCAGGGGGAAAATTAATTATCAAAGGGAAGGAGGCGCATACCGCTAGATAAAGGGGTGAATTGCGTGGGCTAGTAGGTACCTACCTTTCTCGTTCGCAAGGTAGGTAGGTATTGTAGTTTATGCCTACCAACATGTATCGCAATGCGACTGGAGAAACTACCTAGATTCTTAGTACCTGAACTCGGAAACGACCTCAACAGGCTTTTTAGTGGTAATCCTCACGGAAGCACTAGCACTTATACCAGTCATCAAAAGACACGAGCTAAATTATGAAGCGCGCACATTGGCAGACGTGAAGACCTCGAGAAAGATTAGTGGAAATGTGGAATTTTTGCCAATGACGATTATTACCATAGGAACCAACTAGTTAGATCGATACATAGTCATTTGCAGCACATTTTATACGAATAAATTCATCAATAGAATACTCCGCCTTGTTTAACTCGCACACCATTTTAAAGAAATACGGATAAAATCAATACTTAAACTGCTAATTGCGAATAATCCAGTTCACAGGGGCATTTATAATTACATTTAGATGAAAGAATACTCACTTTTGCTTCGGGAAATGAACAAATTCTCACGAATAGATTTTGATAGCCGGGTACTCAGTTGCCTACTTTCCAGAGGATTCTTTCACAGGCTTCTTTCAGCAAAGATTTCCACGTAGTGCGCTAGAGGGCGTTCTTATTTCAAATATCCGTCTATCGATGCGCTCATTTTTCCAGCCATTGCTAATAATCGACTTGATTATTTTTGAAATCGATCCAATTGAGTATGATTTACAGTTACATTTTTGGTGTTTTATAAGTTTTAGGAGGTATTTTCAAAGTTCTTATTCAAAGAATGGCAGATATTTTGGTTCTGTAATTTATAGTATAAAATAATAAAGAAATTCAATTAATTTTTTGTTAGAAAAACAAATCTAGTCGATCAGGCGATGAGTCGATCACGTAGGGCTCTAGTCGATTTTATTCAAGCACTGCTGACCATAGACTCACATTCGTTTCGGCTGTGATTGGTTGTTATTTGGATAATTCAGTTCCGTATCCTTTTTTCTCAAACCCGGCTTTCGTGCTGCCAAACACATTTGACAACCACAAAAAATGGGTAATTTAAAAGATTGATACATGATAGGCCAGCTTTTGTATTTGTATAACAAAAAAACCATCATACCTGCTTACCTAGGTATATAGAATATATAGGAACAGATATCTTTACGCAGGTATGTGTACCTAGGTAGGTACCTAATAATTATGATCTAAGCTCTTTTATCGGTGAAGTTACTACCACAAGCGAACTTGGCCAGATTTAACTTTTGTGTTTTTGATTATACCTAGATGTTACTTTACGTGCAAAATTGCCTATTATTTCTGTCTCTGTAAACGGAAAGGACACTGAGTCCCAACAGAGAAAATAAGCCTTTCCATTTCTATCACATAACATGGCCATCAGCCTATATAGTTTATATTTAAACTGCTTCTATTTTAGCCGAAATGCCCTATATGGCGATGTTTAAGTGTTATTTCCATAAAACATATTATTATAAACTACCGTGCTATATGTATATAATATTTCCAAAGTACATAAATTTTGTCATAATCTCATTTCTCTTGTTCGACCGAATAAAAGTTCATCGTATTCACTTCAAATCAAAACACACAGAAATTTGAGTCTCGCGCCCCCGCCGCCGCGCCGCCAGCACCATTGCTTGTTTTCAAGGTATGAAGATTACTTGCAGTGGGGAGATCTGCGCGAGTATTATGGCAACCCATTTCCAAAAGTTGTGGGAAAACAAGGGGAAAACCTTTGAGAACTTTTTTTTTTATCCGATTCCATCGAAGTCGTGCGTGCGAGCGAGGAAGGAGACGCCATATTGTTTTAGTGAAGCCGTAGTGTGCGGTTGTTGTTTTGATTTTATTAGAGCGACGATTATTCTGTAATTACAACTAATAAAAGATTATTTTTGTTTTAAAAAGAAAAAATAGATATAAATCATGTCTGGTGGAAGCAGCAGTAACAGAAATGAGTGCAGGATATATGTTGGAAACCTCCCTCCAGATATCAGGACAAAAGATATCCAAGATCTATTTTACAAATTCGGCAAAGTCACATTCGTTGATCTGAAGAATAGGAAAGGACCGCCCTTTGCTTTCGTTGAATTTGAGGATCCTAGGTGAGTTTTAATAATTAGTCGTCGTCGGTTGGTAGTAAATGTTGTAATGTACGTAAATCAGGGCGATCGTGGCCGTTATGAATGAGGTAAAATTCCTATGCCAAACAAATACCTATCTTGAATTCGTTGTGTTGAAATCTATTAATATAGCGGCAAAACTGTGAACATAGCTGGAGCTACTATACTAAAATATAGGCAATAAAAACCCTACCTGACTGACCAAGATTTCTATAGGGCTCCCTAAGCCACAGGTAGAAGGGTTCATATAAAACCGGCCAAGTGCGAGTCGGACTCGCGCACGAAGGGTTCCGTACCATTATCTATTAAAACGGCAAAAAAATCACGTTTATTGTATGTGTGTGTGTGTGTATAAATATTAATTTCATTCTATTTTTTAGTATTTGTTATAGCGGCAACAGAAATACATCATCTGTGAAAATTTCAACTTTCTTACTATCACGGTTCATGAGATACAGCCGTGTTCGTCTCAGAAAGAGAGACGAACAGAGGAGTCTAAGTAATAGGGTCCCATTTTACCCTTTGGGTACGGAACCCTAAAAAGATCAAGCCTATTTACTCAAGGTGCACTAGTAATTACTTTCAGAAGGACTTTGATGCCTCTAGTCTTGTAACAATCAGTTGGTAGACAAACTTACAGAAACGCATGCCTGTTTTTGTACATTGGTCTACCAACTGATAACATAGAGGTAGATGTTACAAGATTCAATCTGAAATCCTATTACAATCTGTATCATTCATTCTTTACCCCTTGCATGTATACAATAATCCTACAAAGGGGTCTGTAGAAATTTGGGAGACCAAAAAATATATTTTTAACCAGGGACTAGAGAAATCCACGGACATAACCCTACCGAATCAAATGTGAAAAACAGCAATGGCAAAGGTTTACCCATTTATAGGTTTTCATTGGACCTACCTATTATGTAATATTAACGTTCTAACTTAACATCAGCTACAGCATCAGTGAAAGTTTATCAAAATTGGTCCAGCTGTTTCAGAAATTAGCGCAAACAAACAGATATCAAAACAATTCAAAATTCGCATTTTGTAATAAATAAAAAACTATTAAATTTACACTAACACAACATTCAAGTTTTCTCCATGTTTTCAAAAAATTATCAGTGTTTGGTTGAAGCGATATGTGACCAAGAGCTGGTGAGTATCTGGCACAGAGCATCAGCATTGCCAGTGAGGCAATGCAACCAGCGTCTTGGGTATGCTTCCGACTAGTATTGATATGGATCAGTTGAGCTGTAAATTATTTGCAACAGTCCGCAGTTGGTTTAATTGTTTAAATTGTAAATACTAGTTTTAATTTAGTTCTGTTATTTGATTGTAATTTTCTTTGTTAGTAATACCTATTTAAAGTAGGTACCTACCTAATTCATAATTTCATAAATACAAGTAGTTATAATACAAGTTCTTATAATCTGAAAAGGTTTAGCCCATCAATTACCTAATCGCGATTCTCAGAAATTTTATTTTAGGCAGATAAACCACTGAGGCGACTATCCCTACTTTATTTATTAGTCTACTTATTGTAAGGCTTTCTGTTCATGTAAGAAATAGCATATAATTTTAATGTTGAATACACTTAATTGCTCACTGATAAGCGGCCATTTTGATAAGCTTCATTCATACTCACATGTTATGTTAGGATTCCAAACCCACCAAAAGTTCATCAATATAGAATTCTAAGACTGAAGTAATGAAGTCTTGAAATTCTCTTGTATTTTAACGACTTTGAATTTTAATGGGCATTTGTTCAATTAACATTAGCATACAATAATGTGATAATAGCCCTCAAGGTGACTTATCAGAAGTTATGTGAGTATGTAGGTATTTGGAATTATCTAAATTCCAATTGCAAACCAAAAAGTCTATTAATTTTGTGCATGTTACAAATTACTATAGAATGAGTATTGAATGTTTTTAAAACAGCATTTGTTCCATACAAGGAATAACTTGAATGTTTTGTAAAAAGTAAAAACAATCTTCAAATTCCTTAATGTAAAAGCAGCCAAGCTGAACATAGACCGCCTCTTTTTAGAAGTCTTAAAAAAGACTCCTTGACTTTCTCTTTCAAGATTCCCTTTTAGGAATCATTAATTCCGCGTCTGTTACGCTGATGACGCAGTATGATGAGGAGTTTGGCTTTCCGAAGATGATTATAAAGGTCACATCAGGTGGCTCGTGGTCACACACGCACTCACGTGGTGAAACAGAGGAGAATGGACAGTTGGAGGAGGCCTTTGTTCAATGAGGAACTTAACGATTCTTCTGTTTCAACGTAGACGATGTTGTGAAGAATATTTTAGGAAAGAGTGTGTTTTTGTCGGTCAGAGACGCAGATGACGCAGTGCGAGCCCGAGACGGGTACGACTACGATGGGTACAGGCTGCGCGTGGAGTTCCCGCGAGGAGGCGGCGGCGGCGGACGAGGTGGACGCGGCGGCGGCGGCGAGCGCTCGCGTCCCGCGCCGCGCGGCCCGCCTGCCCGCCGCTCTGAGTTCAGGGTCACTGTTACTGGCCTTCCGCCGAGTGGCTCCTGGCAGGTGAGAATATTTACTTACGCTGAACAAATCAGAGAAGTTCAATTTTCGCTTTCCGAGTAACCCTCCTGGCGCATCAACTCGTATGATTTAATACTAAAGACAACTCTTTATTGTATGCAATTAGCGCTTCTTACTGTACATACAATAAAGATTACTATTTATAAAACTGTTGATATTTAAAATTTGACTTGTCCAAGTGCTTTTTTGTAAGCCTAAAGAAATAAAGTTATTGACTTCTGAAAGAGTTGTCCATCTATCAAAAAGACGAAATATAGAAGGAAATGGTGAGAATCGAAGAAGTACAAAGGGGGCCTTACGACTATGAGTAATCTATGACTTCGACACAATAGAATATTTGTTATTATTCCAGGATCTAAAAGACCACATGCGCGAAGCTGGCGACGTTTGCTTCGCGGATACATTCAAAGACGGGACCGGCGTGGTCGAATTCTTACGACACGAGGACATGAAATACGCTGTCAAGAAACTCGATGACTCGCGATTCAGAAGCCATGAGGTAAGGAGATTCGGACTTCACTAGAACAATGGCAACAATCATTTATTTATTGATTCATAAATATGTACACTTATTCATAACTGCACAAAACTTCATAAATTTTGAGTTGGTGTGCTACATTGCCGTAATGGCTGTTGTTTTCTGGTACCAGGGCGAGGTATCGTACATCCGAGTGAAGGAGGATTACGGCGGCGGCGGCGGCGACCGGTACGGCGGCGGTGGCGGCGGTGATAGAGATAGGTAAACATATATATTAAGTCTCCGGTTAATGTTGCTAAGTCACACTATTTTGCGTTATAGTCTACCCTTTGTCACTTTCGAGTTATCATCTAGCTGGACGCCACACTACGCCGAGTCACGGCATTACTGTCTTTATTTATTTATTCAAACTCATCAACACGCTCCACTGCTGAACATGCGTCTCCTAAACAAGGGGAGTTTTGCCGTAACCACACTAATTGGCCGGCAGCGATCACAGTGGTGTTCAAATTTTGTAGACATGAAGAATGGTGCTGCCCTTGCTCTGGTAGGTTCCCTTAGTCGGCTATTAGGTACGACCCACGGGCTGAGTTGGAGGGGTTGGATTCTTATGCTGCGACCTCGCGAATATCCTAGAGAAAGTCACTGAGTAGAGTGATCTGTCAAAATTCATGATAACGTTTCAGGTCCCGGTCGTACTCCCCTCGACGTCGCGGCTCGCCCACGTACTCGCCGGTGCGCCGCTCCTACTCCCGCTCTCGGTCGCGTTCCCGCTCTGCGCCGCGCTACTGACCCCCACGGTAATGTCACTACTACTATGTACAGGCATGCTGTACACTAGAAAAGGCTTTTGTCTACTCAGAGATCTGCGAGTTAGAGCTAAGCGGCAGAATGCCTTAAACCCTCGTAACAACTCAAATTGTGTACGTTCCTGGTCATGCCTGTAGGGCAGCTCGGCAGGGGGCGGAGGTCTGCCCGAGACACTGAACCACGTTCGTTTCTCGCCGTAATATGCAAATATTTGATTTATTTCTGCTGCCAGCATTGCTTGTTTTGAAGTCGGTCAAATTACCGACACATGCATGAGGTTGTAACACCTATGCCTCAAATTGACAGACGTGCGCACTACTAGCATGTGCGTCCTTCGTGGTATAGTATTGCTGTAGTAAACAAAATGATTTCACAATATAATGCACTCTACTAATTTTAGCCCATGTGGCAGAGAGGCATGTGGCACCTTACTGGCTGGTTTTGACATAACGTCGCTTAGCTCAAACTGTATCTCTGATGGAAAGGAAGGTTTCCTTGTGGTCTACTAAGTTGAACCAAACAGATCAGGAATTCAAAATCCTACATCCCTAATCTTTAGTAGTCAAGTCGAGGTATCACAATAATTAAGAAAGTACTAAATTATGTATTGGAAATGTTAAACGATTTTATAATTCTACTGGCAGTACCAATTTACTGAACAATCATAACTTCAATCAAATAATTTAATTTGCGAAAGTATGGCAGTACATTTCTGGACATAGCAGCTGAGGAATCACAAGGATATCACATTCTAGGATGACTGGACTACGGTTTGTCAATATCTTTTTGAGCATTTTCTAAGCACACTGTTGAGGTAACCAAAAAATACAGTTTCAGTTGGTTCCTCTGACAATGGGCAATCATTTCTTCTCCGCTATTTTAAAAGCTTATTTTTTATTTTGCGTGGCCTCATTGTAACCTTTTGAGTTAACTAACATTTTACAATACCAGTGCGATTTTACTATTTAGACAAAAGATACTTGTAAAGTTAAGGAGTGATGTTCAGTACCTATGCTTTCTATAATACCAAACTCTACTATCAAGGAGTTAACTTTGTAGATAACTGAACTGTGAGAGGAAGGAAATAGGACTCGGATCACCACGCTTGGATTGGAGGAGGTCTCGAACAAGTATTTATTACAAGAAACCCGACTGCATAGAATTTTAATTCATTTTCATTACGAATGATTAATTAAATTAATAGATTAAACTTATTTTTACATAATTTTTTTAGATTCTCTGAGATGTCACTCTTGTAATCTAGACGTATCCACTACACCACATTTAACAAACTCTTTCTGATACGTACCATAATGATAGCCAATATAAGTGACATACATGCACTCTTGGAACCATGTAAGGTTCCTTCTTAGCAGTCGGGTATAAACAATCTGCTACTACCAAGACACTCTTCTAGGAATCTTCAATGGATGCTAATAAGGTATGTTTGTATTGACAGCTGCGGCGCGGGGGGCTCCAACGGCGGACGGCGACGTAGCAATAAGATCATCTACATGTAGAGTTACACGCGAGCATGGTGGACTGTACTTTGACTAAATTGTGGGTGTTGTATTTAGAGATCCTTTTACCTTACCAACTCTCTCAACTCAAAGCAGTTGTTAGGGATAAAGACAAAACCATGCTTAGCAACTGTTTAAGTTTATAGAGCTAGTAAAAGCAAGGGGATATTTGAGTAAGAGTACTTTATATAATCAACAATTGCAAATGCATTGGCCTAGGAAGCTGTAGGTAGTTTGAGACAATTGGAAAAGGCTTGCTTGTAGAGTCAATGTTTAAAACAATGTTAGGGCCTACTAAGTTGTTGTCAAGGAAGAATAAAATTATCGCCCCTTTGAAAAGTTACTTAAGACAAGTTATGTGTAATTAGAATAGGAATTGGTAAATATTTTAGTGGCGCGTCCACCTTGCTCGTACGATCGCTTTAATTGACAGTGCACTTAATTATCATTTGACTGTCCATATCGTCGATTAAACAGCTTTTACTGTTGCAAACGTAAAAGTGGACAAACATTAATTCGTTTCGTATTTTATGTGGTACACATAACAAGCTGTGCTTTCTTTGCAGCTGTGTTATTACGAGTATGTCCAGCAAAATAATAAAAATGAGTCTTCCTATTAGTCATTTTACACGTTTTACTTAGTTCAATGAATGCGGAGTTATAATTATAACAATACAATACTATAAAACCAAGCCAAATGTGGTTTGGTTTTATAGCATTTGTTGGGTATAACGCATTAGGAGTTGATCCTTGGTATCTCTAGTTTGTTGTTTTGTCCACGTTTGCTCTGCAGCGCTAATGTATGTATCAATATAAATTTGACTTCCAATGATTTGATAAATTAAAAGGATTTTCTTTTGTTTCATCACTGTGGATTGGGATCTGGATGGGAACGGATGGAGTTGTGTGGCGTAGGATCTTGGATCACGGATTGTAAGGATCGGATCGCAGTAGGACGCGCGCACTTCTCACTGGATACTCGGATTTTGGATATTTGGATCGTACCGAAGGATTCTTGGATGGATATGGATTTAAACATGGATTTTTTTGGATTCACGGATCTTTGGGTATGCATTACAAATTTTTGCAAAATAACTTGAGTGCACGCTCGGTCGTTTTATAACAATCACAGCTTTTTGATGTTCCGTCGAGTTGAACCTTCAGTCGAACCAAGTGTTCTGACCCGCTGAGGCGCGTACCGACTCTTACAACCAACAATAACATTACAAAGTGTTTCCTACATTCTTTGGCAAGGATAATTACAATCTTCTTTTTTTTACATTAAAAAACTGTGGTTCATTAAGTAAAAGGACACACCTTGTGTGAATCACCTAAAATTTGGTCCCATTTTGCTAATGTTCCTAATTGCTAACAAAATTCAAATCAAAATTCATGTAGATTAGAAATGACTGAAGCCGAGATTCTGCTTCATATTTTATTGACAAATTACTTAGCCATGCTATCTCAGTACGCGATCGCCATGTAGTTGTGTTACTTCTAACAATCATTCGTATTCTGACCTACATGTCACTCCCAATTTCTTTAAATCTAGACATTCTCGCATTCAAATTGTATTTTATTAATTGAAATATAAATTTTTCAAAAAGCTATGTAGTGCATTTATGTGAACTTTGTGAACCTAAACAAGCATCTGCCACCCATAACAGGAGCTTTGTGATGCTGTTTGGAATTTCCAGCATTATCAAACAATACAACCTGAATGACAAATAATTTTTCTGGATTTTAGAAAGGTGACCAATCAAGGTTTTAATATGTTTGTCAGTCAATCGGTTAATAAGCATGCTTCGGCTTGAGGACGTGTGCTAGGTGAATGAATGGACTATTTTGTGAGGATATAGTTATTATATTGTGACCCATGTTATTGTAGTATTTAGAGGCTGGACTTGCATTCCAAAGACCAACACAGTTTGATGGACTTAATAAAATTGCATATAAAAATTTATTTGTTTGATTTTGAACCCCATCCGTACAACAATATAAGTTAATGACTACCTGATGAGACCCAATTTCATCATCTATTTACATCGATCAAAAATGTCCGGCTTTGCCGGCCCCCCTTAGATTCACAATGCGCACGCCACAACCTTCAGTAGCAAAAGAGAGACCATTTGACATGTTAGGGAAGCTTTTCAACTAGTGTCATTTTAGCGTTCAGACAAAAAGCATGGGTAAGTGCTCGTACAAAAAATGCAAGAATCACTCGTCCAAAGTGCTGAAAAAGGATGGAATTTCTTATTTTCAGTAAGTTTATATATACTTTTTACCCGTATATTGAGATGTGAGTCATATACTTGTGAAATCAGCATAAAATATTGTTGTTTGGTTTGCCTATGTTAAAATATTAATTTTGTTCTAAATTGATAAATGGAGAGGCTATTTCTTCTAAATTTTTTTTTCATTTATAGTATGTATTAATATATTTTTCATAAAAATAAGTTTAATATTACTAGTTGATGACTTGATGACTCTCTAATAAAAGAAAGACTAGGTTCTTACCTACCTACCAGAAGTATGAATTTATAAAACGTTTATTTTTTTCCCGTAAAAAAAACTCGTGCAAAGCCGCAGGCAGGAACCAGTTCTTTTTAATCTAGAGTGCCTGCCTGAAATTGTATTGTAAGTTTAAATTATTGTATGTCTGAAATGACCCTTTTGTATAAATACCCTACTGTTGAGACACCAATTTATAGTTTCATCAATAAATGATTCGTTATCTTTACCTGAATTCTGTTAATTAATCCTTATAGAAAATAAACTGAGTAGGTAGGTATATAATTCTCAGGTAGGTACCTACCTACTTACAAAATAAAATAAAATGAATTCGACTCCACCAATCTCTTGTTCCGTATGGAAAAAACTTGTCAGGCTCTGCGCAAACTGTCTGCGTCAAAACAAAACGAACCCAATTTTGAGTGACATTTTTGTAAGGCTCTAGGTATCTACGGGGGAGGCCGCGAACTCCTTATTTTTGATCGAAGTCTATTTAAAACGCAATTAATTATTTATGCATTGGTTATTGGTAATATCGCCTCGTATATAAGGAAGGTGATATTCAAAGATAAGAACATCATGTATACTTTTATTTACACTACACAACATATAAAACAATAGCTATTCACCTACATAGTCTAAGTTATAGTAACTATATTATATACAGGGCGTCCCACGGATATATCACATCTTACTTTTATTTCTGATACTATGTTATTTACCAAAAAATAATCCTTTTAATAAGCCTTTCGATCGGTATAATAAATAAATCTACAGGATGATTATTTTTTTCGTGTAATGGGTTCGATTCCCGGTACGGTTGAACCGGGAATCGAACCCATTACACGTAATTATAAATATCTATGAATGCAGTTTAAATTGTTTTTTAAATTCAAATAATGTCTTCTTTCAGTAAAATATTCCATCTACAATATTAAAGGTACTTTCCCTCCATGTGGCCTATCCGTGGGACGCCCTGTACAGCCAAATTGGATGAACAATGTTTGGAAATAAACCGCCGATATTTGACTCACTTCGTTGCCGCGTCTTTTCATCAATTTACATTACTCGTCGACATGAGATCCTTCCTTTAATAAATATTACTTACAATTACCTATATCTCACTCTGCGCTAAGCAAATGAAATTTCGTTTTGTGTTGTGGTTTCTTAACAAACATTTGACGTCAAGTTGGGCTCGTGTATAGTGTTATATCTTGAACCCTGAGTGTATGGCGCACGTGCCGAATGTGAGGTTCTCATACGTGACCTGTCTGAAGCCAGCTTCTTCTATCATCGTCTTGAACCTCTCCTGGAATATACAAATCAGTTGGAATATCATCTAGATTAGCAAATGGTTAGTACTTAGTTTTGAACCACGTCGTAGGACTTCATAGTAAACGTAAGTATCGCAGAAGCCCTATAAAACTCGACAAGGTAGGTAGGTACTCAAAAATTAGGTAACCCTTTTTAGTTTCCGAAGAGGTAATCTCATGTTTGTTCCCTCAGGGTGACAACGACAACTTCCTAAAATGACAACTTCAGAGAACGTCTATTCTAAACTCGTCAATTTCATAAAATGACAAATTCCGAAAATTGTTGTTGAACATTTGTATGTTATAGCCTCGTACCGTACCACAGTATAGGTATTGATTGACTGCAATAATATAAACATCCAAAATCACCCAACTACATAGCAGCGCAACCCCAGTTAAGCAAGTTGTCAGCAATAAATCCTTCCTGGAAACAACACGCGTCATCCGCTGAACATGCCTCCCCCACACCCGCTCGAGTTTGGCCTTCACTACTACGCTTGCCAGGCGGATTGCTGTTAGCAGTAGAGAGATGTTACAATGAAATACCTACACAGAAGGTAACTGCCATTCCATCAGAGATGTGCTACGTTGCTATGTTTCCAGCCGACCAATACGATCGCTCCATTATCGCGTCATTTTCATACCTGACAAAAATGACGCGATCCTATTGGTCGGCTGGAAACAGTAAAACGTAGCACATCTCTGGTGGAAAGGTAGCCTTAGGCCCGTATTATGAAAGCTTGCTCAGTCCTTGATCTATACTTGAGTAACGATTTTCTATGGAATAAGCGTTGCTCAAGCATAGATCGCTGACTGCGCAAGCTTTCATAATACAGGCCTTAGACCTCAAGTTCACCAAGAGATTATTTAAAACAGTTGTTTTGACGTTTTTGACACAACATTTTCATACATTAAACGTCTAAAGTTAACCGATGTAGCTGCCTAATTGTCCGATTTCCTTTTGATGAACACAGACCTTACGCTTACGGCATTCACATTCCACGGGGTAAGTTGAAGCGGTCGATTCGCGTACGCCACGAGGCGGCACTGGAAGATGTAGTGTTCCTAATAAACTCTGCTCTGTGACCTGCGGTGATATCTCGCACGCGAGTGCGTTAGGTTCATACCTGGTTTGGGAACTGCCGGATGCTCTCAACGAGGTACTGGTAGGGCTTCCACTGCCCTGCCACCAGTTGCCCCAGCACTGGGATCACTTGGAACGAGTACTGGTCGTAGATCCTGAGGGATAACTGGCTTTATTTATATTTACGCAACGCTTTCTGGATAAATTGTAGTTTCTTTGATATGAGAAGTTACAGTAACTACAGAATTTCACTTCAATAGTGAAATTCTGTAGTTACTGTAAGTACATAAGTACAACATAGTAAGGTAAAGATTGTTAGTTGGTATGCGAGGTAATCTCAGGACACGTCCTATTATTGGTAGTTTTCGAAATCGAAATTGGACCAATAATGGTCCAATATCGATTTCGAATACATTTCATCCCTGAGGTGCCATGTAAGCAAAACCGCAGGTTATTTGATACGATATGCTAACGTTATTTTATGTATGACACACGTTATAGCACAGAATTACCAAATGCCCTTTTCCTTTTCTAAAAATGATATTGATATCAGCGGTTATTGAAATGTTGAGCAATGCAGTTTCATACCACTGTAATGTGTCGTTGTTGAGCTGACTGAACTCCAGACACATGAACCGGCCTCCGGGAGTCAGCACGCGGTATGCCTCTTCTAATACCTGAAACATGGAATGGATGGAGACGGAAGTTAATGCTTGATAAAAATGCGAAATTTTGGGTGGATGATGTATGTTGCATTTTGTACAGATGCAGGTATAGACTTGGTATAACACAGGCTACGTTTATCTATTAAATCAGTTCTTGCTATCCTATGGGGCATGCATTCCAAGAATGGTTTATCTCTACTCTTGTATCACTCAAAAATAAAGACAGCATAGAATACTTACCTAGATTCATACAAATACCTAAAGTAGATGCCTACTGAGGACATTTGACTGTCTCTAGGGTGATGTCTGCAGCAAGCTTTGAATTGGCATGCAGACTAACAAAATTCGATAACTTAAGCTCTCGGTGTCGTCGGCTCTTATATCTACCTAGTTACGTGCGTTTAGCAACATAAGGTCGCAAGAAAATTGTGTAGTTTTTGCCTTATCAATATGCGTGCAGTTCCGTATCCCAAACGCGATGGTGTAGGCTGTGTAGCTGTCGTCAGCGAAGGTCAGCTCCTCGGCATTCTGGCACGCGAAGCTGATGTCCACGCCGGTCGATGCAGGCGTGAGACCGAGCCTTCAAACAATATTCTACTTTTCATTTATGGCGCTTTTACAAAGTACAACAACCGTACACTAGGTACTATACAGCGGGCCGACACGGAAACCAAAAATCGATACCTACTCTGATTAGTTTTCAAGCAAAACCTACTTATGTCACCCACATACGATAGCGTTTAAGGGCGCAAAAACGAATCGGTAACTTCGATTTCCGTTTTCACGCGTAGGCCCCCACCCAGCACACAAACGTAGGTAGGTACCACAAAACCTCACAAAATGCCCCCTTGCTTCGTCTTATTCACTGCGCTTGGTGATCGTATAAGAGGGTAAAATATACACTGACGGAAACTGCTGCTCTTTCTCTGTTACATGGGTAGACTCTTACGACATCCACGGGCTGAGTTGGAGTGTCGATTCTAACACCGCAACCGCTACGGTAAATGTTAACTCCCAATTACAAAAACAATGCTGACAGCAGAATTAAATAATTTTTGTATTGTATTCATTTATTTCAGATAGGTAATTCAATAATCCATATCACATACACGAAATGAAATAAAATTCAAGATTACATTACAACAGACAGTTAATTAACAAATAAAATTCGAAAAAATAAGTACTTGTATCAACTTTTTTAGGAATTCAATAAAAATTGATTACATTACAATATAATAAATTACACACAGCTATTATCTAATCCAATCAGACATCATACCCACAGACGGGTGCAACAGATTTGGCAAAATGTGTCCACATGGGAGACAGACAATGCTCAGACTGTTTTAGGATGCTGTTGTGGCTGGCCTTCGTCCTGACAATAACGGGGGAGTCTCAGCAGCATCCTAAAAGTATTATTATACTGGACGCGTAGGGCCTCTAGCGATTTTTTGGTATACTCATGGATTACCCGTGTGAAGGCTCTGACAGAAAGCTTTGAATAGTGTTACTTTCACTTCGTCAGAGCAATGGGCAAATCTACGGGTCAACATGTTGCCTCGAGCCGCCAAAGCCCTACATTCTTTTTCTATGTCTACATTATCCCTATAATAATAATAAAAGATTTATTTCAGGCAACGTTAGTCTAGTACAGGAAGTAAAATACTTAAAAACTACGGCCCATATAAAATATAGGTATACCTTATTCTAACATACAGAAAATATATACCTATTTACTACCACGTAGAGTCGGGCGACGTGTGACACGCGATATGTGCTGCGACCGGTAATCGTCCGCGAAAACGCCGGAACAGCACATTCTTCGGCCAGAATTTTCTTCCTTAGTGAAGGTTGAAATATTCTCAGTTGGAATACGCACCACAAATGATTTAAAATCATTATGACGCGACTCCAACAGCTCGACTCTCACCAAAGTGTTGGTCTTCCTCTTCACATACTCCACGATCTCCTCCACCTTTGTGGTATAGTGAAGCCTGGACACGTATAGAGCAACATCGAAGGCACGGCCGGGCGCAACAAATAGTTAGGTCCGGTCGGAGCGACGACGACGCCATGCTGGTTTCGGCTGCTGGGCATCCTACGCACTACCTCAGTGAACCCTTCAGCATCACACGACTTTCTCTCACAAGAAGCCAGAACGGGTGCAGTGGCGCGAACAGATTAGCAACGCTGCTTCCTTTTCCCCTTTTTCAATGTAGCTGTCGATGCCTGAAGCGGGGGCGCAGCGGGCAAGCAGGTTTCGGCAGCAACGGCAGCGTATACACGCGCGGGGGGAGAAGGGGCGCGCGCACGTGTCGGTCCCACGAGCGGAGAGGCGGGGCACAGGCGGGGCACGGCGGTATACTGACGGCATCGGTGTCAGCCGCGCAAGGCGAAAACGCTGACACGAACGATGCAGCTGACACGTTCAACTGACCTCATCGGCGAGTGTTGACTTTAGATATCTCGGGCGACCTGTCCACTGAAGCAGCGCTACGTAATAACGCTACCTCAGACTGCAGCTCGCTGATGGTGTTCTGCGAGACCTCTAACTTCAACAAGACATCGGCCCAGCTTGCCTTCAACAATGTAATGTCTTTCGGCAGCCTGTTCACATCGACGTGGTCGAACGTCACGAGGGGCAGCTCCTTCGCGACGAAGTCGGACAACATCCCAACATCCCTATAATGCTTTGATCACGTTAGGCAGCGTGTTGAAACGTCGGAACTTGCAATGGCACATTAAATGCAATTAAGAAGGTAAGTTTATGTGTAAAGTTATGTAAATTTAAGATGGGCCCGTTGTAAGTAAGAATCAATGCCAACTCAGCCCGTGGATGTCGTAAGGGCTGACTAAGAGACTATCTATCTCTACCACCTCCACTGCGAACACCAATCAAATCCAAATCAATCAGGGGAAGCATGCCAGCCAGCAGTGGACATATGAGTGCTGATGAGATGCAAAGCAAACATATAATTTGTTCTGTTCATTTAAGTAAAAACTTTAAGACTGCAGGGAGGTACCTTGTTGCTCTCAGTTTGCCCACATCCAACATTGCCTGGTTAATGTCGCAGATGGTGACGGATGAGCGCTCATCGGAAGCACCCTTCAGGTTTTGCAGATACTTAATATATCTGAATGCTATATCACCTGGAATTTGTATTACATCTTTAATCTTTAGATACCTACATAAATAAATAATGCTGGTCAATCCACTGCATCAGAAATTTGTTTTTTGACATTACCACAGATGAAATAATGTTAGTTCAATATTACTTTTGATTTTGGCAGGAGTAGGAGTTAGGAGGCACACCTTTAAGAGATAAAAGCATTTTCTTCTATGACATAAATGTTCCTCTCTTCTCTTTAGATATGAGATGCATATAATTTTTTTATTTATTTATTGTTTGACTTAAATAACACCAGCATCCATACCCATGTATTGCAACAAAAGTAGAAAGGTTACTAGGTATGTAAGCGGTTTTACTACGAACCTTATTTGTGTTGGAAGAATGCCAACACTAGAAAGGTTTTCAACCATCATGTTTATCAGATACTTATCACAGATAAATGGAGCCATAAATAGTTTGTTTATGAGTAAGAAACTTCAAGAACATTGGCCATTTTCCCTACCAGTTCCTCCAGCCATATCCAGCAGTTTCGTCCCAGGAGTGGGAGCCAGTCGGTGCATGAAGACATCCTTCCATAGCCTGTGCACTCCGGCTGACATCACATCGTTCATCAGGTCATACTTGTCTGCCACTGTTTCAAACACGTCGTGAACTGAAAAAGAATAATATTCCTTGTTGTATTAAAATGTTTGTAGGATATACAAAAACCTTCGGGATATTTCATTCAAAAACTAGAGAAAAAGTAAGTAACCTTTCTTCCATTTCTCCTCTTCATCAACAGTTTGGAAACCAAAATGAGTCTGCTTTTGCTGATTTTCTTTAGGAGCTCCTTCTGTGCTGAAAACTCTGTTGGTAAGCCGCTGAACCGGCCTTGTATCGATCATTTTGAATACTGCTTTGCGAAGCGCCATTCTGCAAAAATACTATATATATTCTCCGATTTCCTGAAAGAGTCATAGAAGAAAGGAAAGGAAATTAAATAACGAGGAAAAGGTTATTTCTATACAATCAGCTGATTACTACTTTTTTTTTTCAGGGAGTAGCTGTCAATTTCAAATGCGTTTTGTTCGCGCAGAATATTGTTGGTGTTCGTTCGTATTCCTTGTGTTTTCCTACGTTTCTTGATAATTTTGTTTTCCTGTTTCAACTTACCCGAGAGAATACCAATTTATGGTTCTGTAACCAAAAACCAAATAGCAACTGAAAAATTTTCAGTGAAAACGTGCAAAAGGGTGCGTTGCACATTCTAGAAAAAAAGAATCGAAACGAAGAAAAAGTGCTTCAAAAGAAAACTGTACCTATTCATAGGTATTTTCATAGAGCAACGAAACGTATAGCAAATATGTCAACTGAACAAAGAATAATCAACAAACTTTTAAAATTCCAGGAACTTCAGAACTTGCTAATTTCTACGTGGTTGAGTGTTTAGTCTTTCTGGAAATGCTCTTTGCTATCTTAGTAAAAATCCATCACAACCATGACTTTGGACGGGGATTTATGTGAGTACTTAATGTTGAAATTGAAACTTATTTGACTCCTATCGCCCGGCAGGCGAAGTAGGTATAAACTTTTTTAAACATCTAAACTAAATCTATGATTACTTTGCCTCATAAAATTACAAAATACTATTAAGGCAGCTAAAAACATGTTTGCACACGATACAAAAGTACCTAACCGTAACGAGCGTAGTTCGACAAGAGGTTCAGTTTTCTTGATTTTGGAAAAAGTTTAATCAACATTTTTACTTCAATACTTTCAGCCAGTTACACAATCCACGACATTGATCACTACCAGCAACAGTCTCACTGGGATTGTGGCATAGCCTGCGTGATGATGCTACTGTCTCCAGAACAGCGGCAGTACTTTCAGAGCCACTTGAAGGAGATCTGTGCTGAGGAGGGACTGCACCAGTCTACTTGGACTATTGATCTATGTTTCCTCCTTAGACGGTACTTACCTTTAAAATTATTATGTGTAACACAGGGAGCTCTATAAATAATATAATAATAATGCTGGACAATTCACACAGTATTATCTAGCCCCTAGCTAAGCAGAGCTTGTGTTATGGGTACTTCATAACTAGTATACATAATATTATACAATACTTAGTTTTTTTTTTCATTATACATAGAAAACAACCAGATCACCCTGAACAAATATCTGCAGATCGTACAAACATCTGTGATTATTGATTCAGGAATCGAACCTGCAACCGCAAAGTCAAAGTTTTTATTGTTATACCAGGTTGTGTTGTACAAAAGATCTTATTTAAACTTATAGGGTTCAAATATGGACCCCACTAGGGCACAACAATTTTAAGTATTACATAAAGTATGTAGGTACCTACATAAAAAGAACTTAATGGCTCATTTTTTTCTGGAGAGAAAGTATAAAATTTATAAAAAAAAATAACAAAACAGTATTTTTTCTAAGAAAATATAAAAAGGAAAACAAGGGTAATCTAATAATAGTCTAAAGCTCTAAAAACTCTTGCAACTTAGTAAAAACTGTGTTCTATTAAATATTGTTTTAATAAGGCTTTGAGTCAGGTTAATTTGCTTTCACTTTGGATATATTGAGAGATTTTATTGTAGATTTTATTTAATACACGTAGCATAAGCTGAGTGGAATATTTGCGTCGCAGGCAGACCTTCGTCCACCACGCCACGGAGGTCGTCAAAATCGTCGTCATCAGAGGCCGTACTTAACACAGAGAATGTTTAGAGGAAGACAAGATGATGCATATTCAGAACTTAAAGAAATCAAATCTGGTGTGCCACAAGGGAGTGTACTAGGTCCGGTTCTCTACCTGCTGTACACCTGTAACATCCCTAAGTTAAAAAATACTACTATTGCGTTGCGACCTTTACAGACGACACAGCAAATTATGGCTACAGGAGTCACATCTGAAGAAGCAACAGAAAAAGTATAAGCTGCTTTTAAAACCTTCATTGATTAGACTAAGATGGAGAATAAAATTAAATGAAAGCAAATCAGTTCACATCGACTTTACCAATAAAAAAAGAGCCACCATCCGGTGTATATAAATGGTGTAGCAATAGGTACAATATGAGAATACAGCGAAAAACTCAGGCATGACATTGGATGCTAAGCTTCGCTGGAAACCCTGCCACAACCTTTACAATTAAAGAGATATGCCTATGTTCAACAAATTTCTTATCAAAGTGTTTATGCAGATTTGTAATGTTTAATTCATTTTTCTATGAAAAAAATTGTTGACTAGTAGTACTTAAGATTAGTGCTTAAGTTATATGAAAGTCACTGTAATGAGGTCAAGCAAATGAAATGTTAAAAAGGATCTTTTACTGTTTCAGATTTAATATCCACCATGAAATGTACACATCAATGCATGGAGTCAATGAAAACTTTACAAAGAACACTTATTATCAAAATGTGATAGATAAAGTAAGTTCACTGTGGAACATTTGCCGCCAATTGTCGCTTAGTCTATGATAATAATTATTCTAGAAAATTATTTTTATGTTAAGTGTGTAATAAAGTATTATTTAGCATTTATTTTCTGAAAAGATCTATCAACAGTCACCTCACCGTAAACACCACCACGTTTATTATACTTTTACAGGACCGTGCCCGAGTAGAAGCCCGCTTCAAGGAAGCACACCTTCATCAGATCAATGTGAAGGATCATACCCTCGGCATGCCCTGGCTGCTAGATCACCTGAGTCTGGGCCCGGTAATCATGCTGGTAGACGCTGGGCTTCTGGTCTGCGATCTCTGCAAACATAATAAGCTGAAGGCAGAATTCAGGTGAGAAAAACTGACACTGTTATACGAGATTTTATTCGAAAACCCAGTTCCCCAACTAAGAATGTTCAATGTTTAGACTTAGAATGAACCTTCTCCAGGTGACTAAGAATGACCGTTGCCATGTCATGCCTAAGGGTTAGCTCACACTGAGACGCGAAGCGATGCTGCGCGCAATTTGACTCAAAATATAACTTTATTTCCTACGTGAAATACAAACTGCCGCAAGCCCGGCGCTGTGCCGCGCTTGCGGCAGTTTTCGTATTGTTATTTTACGAATGTCCTTTTACTCTTTTTACTTAGCCTTTCCCAATGTCTCGTTTAGAATTAGAATGACCCTTCCCCCAAAAGTTACGCTTTAGACTTAAAATGGCCGTTGCCCATGTCAAGCTCAGGCCACGCTTAGACTTAAAATGACCGTTGCCCATGTCAAGCTCAGGCCACGCTTAGACTTAAAATGACCGTTGCCCATGTCAAGCTCAGGCCACGCTTAGACTTAAAATGACCGTTGCCCATGTCAAGCTCAGGCCACGCTTAGACTTAAAATGACCGTTGCCCATGTCAAGCTCAGGCCACGCTTAGACTTAGAATGACCCTTCCCCAGATCATGTTTAGTTAGACATTTTAAAAGATCCTTCCCCAGATCATGTTTAGACCACATTGAGACTTGGAGCACCCCTTCCAGGTCATGTTTCGGCAGTAGCTACAGAGGCCACTACATCCTCCTAGTAGGCCGCACTCCCACCAAGGTGGTCTACCGCGACCCGACGCTCCCATCGCGACTCTGCGTCACGTCGCCAGCCCGTCTCGAACGCGCCGGCGCTGCCAGCGGGACTGATGATGATTGTATACTTGTGTTGCCTACTACTAGATGATGAAACAACTACCTAGGTGGGTAACTTTCATAGCTAGGTCACAGATTAAGTTATGTTACTTCGGCTAGGTCACGGTAAGTAAATAAATAAATAATGCTCGACAATTCACACAGCCAAGCTCTGCTTAGCTTGGGGCATCTAGCCCCAAGCTAAGCAGAGCTTGTGTTAGGGGTACTATAGATAACTGATATCCATAATTATAATACAATACATAGATAGATATTTTTTATTATACATAGAAAACGACCAAAACACCCTGAACAAATGTCTGCAGATCGTACACACATTTGTCCTGAGGCGGGAATCGAACCCGCAACCTCCTGCGTCGCAGGCAGACCTTCGCCCACCGCGCCACATCGGTCGTCAAGTGCTTTCGACGATTAAGGCGATACCCTGACCCAAACTAGCGCCGCCACCTATTTTATCTTATTTTTACGTAGAACAAAGAAAATTTCATTGGGCAGTTTGTAATACCTAGGTACTTATTATTAGTAAGCTTTTTTTTTTAATGCCGCTGTAATAGTTTTATTTCGTATAGTTTAGGCAGAGATACGAAGTTGTACTCTGTGGCCACCAAACTCTATTTTCGCATCTCTGTCTAAACTATACAAAATAAAACTATTATTTAGAGGCAGTAAAAAAAGATTCGTAATAATAAGTAGTAGAAATTTTCAAAATTTAGTTTGATCTAGGTAATAATAAGATAAAATAAGTGGTGGCGCTTTTTGAGTCGGGGATGCGCCTTAAGTATGCTAGCAATCAAAAACTGTAAAAGACGTTCCGAAAAAAGTTAAGTAAGGTCATAATTCATAAGGTTCTTTTATTTGAAAGATGAAATAACGATTAGGTACATAATTTTATCGAGGGTTTTTGAGAATAATTGTTATTTGTAAGAATAAAAATGTAACTACGTCAAGTTTTCCGATAACAATAATTCTTGATCATCCAATTCTTCTTCAAAGAACTCCGAACTATACTATAGGCCAGTCAACGAGTGCCCAAAAGAGGGGGTTGACTGGACAAGTCGAAAGTAGAAAGTTTCACTTCGGAACTTTGTTTGGTCTAGATAAGGGACAAACAGTTTGTCTCCTAACTAGTCCACTCCCACCCCCACTCCTAGGGCTCAGTGGACCACTGTGAGCTGAGCCCTCGGAATGGGGGCACAAAGAAGGTCCTGTTTTTTAGTTTTTTGCTCTCATCTCGTAAGCGATGTGTCATACATAAGAGTCCATCTCCATAGTTCAGGGAAAGAATCATGTCCAAGCCAAGCCTGGACCTGGTGGTGAGTAGGTGCGGGAATGGTGCTCCATCGCTGCTCCCTCATTTGGTGAAAGGAAGAAAATGTCTGATTTAACGTTTGATACCGAATGTAGGAAACGTTGGTAGCGATAGTTTTCAACATGTTTTTAACATATTGAAAATCTATCGTTTTCCGGAGCTCGCATCTAACTGTTTAAAACCAAAGTTGTAGAGAATATTTTCAGCTTTCATTACATAGTATAACAAAATATCCTTATACACGTATACGTATCCCTTACGAGTTTTAAGCAAAAAACTAATAATTTGATTGTTTAGAAAAAACTACAACCGACTTCGAATCTCTTAATTTTACACTGTTTTTTAAGTTTTGCGGGACTATTGTAATCCCTCGGGAACAAAATTTTATGGGACTACCTAAAGACAATAATTGACGGATAAATCGCGAACATACATAAAGACATACATACAGACAGCCGAACAGAGAAAGGTATTTTTATTACTTATAACTATTTCCATTTTTAAACAATTTTTTAAAATATTTTGTGTGTATATTATTCGGAGTACCTACTTATATACAGTAAATCTAATTTATGTTACTTTAATCTAATTTACGTTTATTCAAATTCCTTTATATTCTTTAGAAACATTTGTTCAAGTAACCATTCACATAACTTTTGCCTAAAGATACTTCCTTCCAGTTATTTTAAGTCTTCTGTTCATTTATTTTATCGTAAATGGTGATGCACATGTTATAAACTTTTCTTATATGCGTATAATATAATATATTTTTGGCACTGAGGTTTGTAGATCAATTTTTTTAATTTGATGAGATATTCACTTTGCTACGTTTTTTGAAATAGATTGTGTGATTTTACAAAAAGACAAATTTCCCTGATAAACATGCATGTCAGAGGTATAGGATCCTACAGTTCCTTGCAACTAGGTATCAAGGAACCAAGACTTGTTTATCACTCTGACAAAGGCATCTTATTGAATTGTAGCTAGGTATGTATGTAGATCAGTGAATACACGGTAGGTAATGTACTTAATACTCATAATTTGCTTCAAACATGCACGATGCTAGGTCACAGCGTTATTAATGCTAGATTTTACTTTAACACCAATTATTTTCTTAGGTTTTGCTATGTCCCGCCCATACCTTCATAAGTTCTTCACGTTCGTATAGTCAGCCTACGAGAACTGTACAAAACATTTCGTTACTTGGTTATTTCGTTCTTGAAGGTTAGCATAAGTAGATAAAGATACTCGGCGATGATGAATGAAACTGGCACTATTACCACTACACTAAAGTCATTTTCTGATTATCTACTTTTTTGATTGATTTATTTTTACCCCGTTGTAGATAGGTAAATGACTTCAGTGTTAATAACAAAGAAATTTTAACCATGACGGTTCTGAAAGTTTTGGCACTAGAACGTTCGAGAAGCCTAGTTAATAGTATCCATAGATCTACTTGCACGCACTGGTTTTCTTTTAATGTTCTTTCTTTCCACTTCACTACCACACTTTCAAGTGTTCTAAATCCCAAATCGAGACACATCTTTGTTATAGTTTTTAGAGTGGCTGAGTTCAAGTCCCAAACCAACACATAGTATTGTAATTTAACGATGAAGTAAGATAGATATGTAAATAAACTATTGCAGTAAAATTATTGCTTTATCTGAACTACGAATGTTATCTATGCGACAAGCTAGGCAAGTGGTTGAAATCGCCATGTTGTCCAAATCAATCGTTCTATTAGAAGGAAGTTAAAATCAGGGTCATGGCTGCCTCATGGCTTGTCTATGGTCGGGAATTTCTTCAAGGAATGTTAACAATCGAGTAAATAACCTACAAAAAAATATCGACTGATCTGAGCAGGTAGAGAATAAAGCTCCAATTTCTCAGATTTTGTTGCGTTAGACAATGATGTGGTAGAACTTGAATAAAATTAGGCCCACTGACCTTTTTTCTTTAGAAAATTATTGTCATGCTTGGTGTTGCCATTCTCGCCAGATTTCCCGAAATACTTGTAAATCAAATTTTAATATTGTCTGTGGTCGGGGATTTTTTGTTATGTTGATTTAGGAGATAATTGAACAATAAAATATGTATCAATTATTTTATAAGATAACCTTTGATTAACTACTTCTTAGTCTACGTAGTTAATACTAATAAGTTGGTACCTATTACTTTTTACAACAACGTCGCATACAGCATTAGTTTAAAATTGTTGGACAATATAAAATTTACTTTTATCTAAGGGTGGTTTACCCTTAGATAAGCCTACACCTAAAATGGTTGTCCATTGCCAATGAAAAACGAATCCTAGTTAGGTTAATAGGTACCTATGAAATAATCAAAGAAAAGGAAGGATGTTTTTTCAATAAAAAAATGCGACAATAGGTTGGTGCTTTTTTTCTTAAAAAACATAAACAACTTATAATTTACTAGCTTCTGCCCACTTCACACGTGTTTTTCCAGGATAATGATAATGATTCCGGATTTATCCAGGTTAAGAAATAGCTATGCAAAATGACAGTCAGATCTGTTCAGTAGGTATAGTTGTGGCGTGAAGTGGTTACAAACCAACATTATTTGATGTACTATTGGTAGGTATAGGTACAACAACATTTAGCTTTTCTCGTCTTATTAAACCGCTAATTGTCTCAATTTTAAGTATTTAAAAATTGAAGCATTTGCTGGGGTTGTTTTTTTTATTGGTGATGGTCTAGCGCTTGGCCACCATCTCACTTGAATAACTGTTAATGTGGTCTAAGATCGAGCACGCTTTCCCGGAAGGAACTTATTCACCCTGGATTTGAAAACTTGAATAGATCTACTAGATTTTACTTTGGCGGGAAAACAGAAGCTCATTCCACTGTTTGGCCGTGCGTATTATGTATATAGCGCAGAATTTTTTGGTTCGATAATTCGACAATGAGGTATATCGACCAGATACGGGTGGTATTTTTATGTGCGTCTGCTGGTCCTATGGTGGAATGGAGAAGATGGGATAAGGTCGTGCAATGCCTGCGCACAATCCCCACAGTGATACTTGTAGAACACTGACAGTCTGGCAACACGCCGTCTGTGTTCGAGGCTTTGTAGATTAGCCTCTGCGAGCGAGTCATCGCCTATAAGCCTAACGGCGCGTCTCTCAACCGAGTCGAAGGCTTCAAGCTGGCGAGTCGTCCCAAAGGTGACAGCAGTAGGTACTCCAAGATCGGACTTGTACTTTATATAGACAGAGAAGCTGTCCTGGTGTGAAGTACTGCCGAACCCTAGCTAGGATACCCAGCTTCATGGCAGCTAATAAGACCTTCGACTCAATATGGGAGCCAAAGTTCAAATTCGAGCTAAGCTCTTCGCGCACTAGGTTCAGACTGTCCGTGATCTGAAGCGCAGTATCACAGAAACTAGGCACAGAATTAAATTGTGTCTTGTTGTCTTTTGTGATATCGTTCGTAACCGGCGGGCGTTGCAGGGCAAGGGCGCTTGGCGCAGGACCGCGTGGAGAGGCACAAGCGTTTGAGGCCCAGCAGTGATTGAAGATCACTGCTGGGCCTCAAAACCAATGAGCGTTGCGTTGCGGATGATGATCAATTTGGAATGAGGATCAAGGTTGGACCTATTTTAAACCCCTCACACATATGTCTCTTTGGAATCGTATCATAATCAATCAAAGGTTTTTATTTATTATACTCTGGGTAATTTCTAAGAAATTAATAAATCCCAAAAATTTACGATCCCGACGGGATTCGAACCCGCACCTTCCCCTTCAGCGCAGGGGTGCTCTTTTTCCAACTAAGCTACGTGATCTTATCTAGTCGGTTAGATAAGATCACGTAGCTTAGTTGGAAAAAGAGCACCCCTGCGCTGAAGGGGAAGGTGCGGGTTCGAATCCCGTCGGGATCGTAAATTTTTGGGATTTATTAATTTCTTATAATCAATCAAGCTTCAATGTTGACTTTATAGGTCCTTAAGTTACGTAGAGGTACGTCAGCAACAGTAGGTATTTACATGCTACTTAGCGTTCTTAGCATTTTTGGATGAAATAGGTGGAATCATCCGTACTTATTATACCTATAAATGTCAATGTCATAGATATCGACTGCAGTACATGGCACCCGAGTTTCAATTATTTTTGTTTTAATGTATCTCTCATCAGCACACCTGAGTACGTCCACTCATACAACGTCCCTCCTCCCCGGGGTGGCACGTTCACCAGTCAAAAGGGGGCTTTTGTCATAATCATCACACCACGCTTGGCGGATTGCTGATCGCAGTGGGAATGTTAAACATACACAATAAACCCCTGGTAGGTTCCCTTAGGCGGCTTTGACCACATCCAAGGGCTAAGTTGGAGGGTAGATTTTAACGCAACCGTCACGGCCAAAATTGATTTGTGAAGAGATTATCTAAATTAATTTCAGCGCTCTTAAATTCCGGGTACTTACCCTATTCTCACCGACAAAGAAACAAAAACAATTCAAAGATAAACCAAAGTATGTGGCTCTACATTCGTCTATCGCATTCCAGATAGAGCAGTCAAGATAAATCTCAATCTGTTTATTTCATAAGAACAGTATTGTTTACAAAAGCAAATATTCCGGTTCTTGATCATTAATAAAACTAGATAAAACTACAAATATCTCGCTAGAACTCTAAAAATATAAATTTAAACTATGAAGATCTGTTTTGTAATGCTGTGCGTAATTCTGTGTCAAGGAGGCCTGTGTCATCTGCACGTGAGTACCTAAACTATTTACATTTTCCGTCTGTTATGCGCAAACAAGAAAACAACGTAGAGAAAATATATAGGGTGCCACGTAACATGTGTACTAAGCCGAAAGGGGTGATTCTGGATCCCGAAGGGATCAAATTATGTACTTATTCTTTGTTTTTTTTTTTTTAAATTTGCCTCTGTGTTTTTTTGAGGGTTTCGTACCCAAAGGGTAAAAACGGGACCCTATTACTAAGACTTCGCTGTCCGTCTGTCACCAGGCTGTATCTCATGAACTATGATAGTTAAACAGTTGAAATTTTCACAGATGATGTAGGTATTTCTGTTGCCGCTATGACAACAAATACTAAAAAACAGAATAAAATAAATATTTATTTATTTATCCCATACAACAAACGTGATTTTTTTGCATGAATGCTAGGTACCTACGTTTTTAAAGTGCTCCGCACCGCACTCTCCTAACAGGCGAAGAGAGGCGTCTCCTCCGCCTCCTCACAGAATCAGCAGGACGCGTGTCCCAAATTAAAAAGACATTGTTCAGTTCAGACAACAGTGTCCAGTTAATGCTCTTGTCATATTCGAAGGTAAGCTGATTCGGTTGGTGAACAGCTTTTATCAGAGCTTTTGTACGACTCATGCCAGAAGAATTTTCCCAGAGCTTCGTCGATTCCTCGAATTAGGAATTCAAAAGGATTCTCTAAGCTAGGTTTTTGGTATGCCACAGAACGGCTTCGGGCCCAACTGAGTAGGTAAGGGACCATGGGCTCCGGAACTCGTCGGCACACTGCGGTTGGTTTTCGCGTGTCCCAGTAGATACCCATATTAGAACAACTCTGTTATTTGAGTCCAGAGCGTTCAGGCGTGGCGTAACAGACAGTCCTCAAAAAGAAAACGTTTAAATTTCAAAAATATGTGCAACAAATAGAACTCTATCTCCTGTGGTAGCTACAATCAGCTACAATGTAGTTGTGTTATGTTGGTACAGGTGTGGTGATAACGGCTTGTTCAGAAACTTGAAATATTTAAAAATCCTCGGCTTGGACGTGATTGATGGTACCTTCGAATCCAGTGCAAGAAGGGCCGGACTGCCGCCCGGCTGGCTGTTAGAGATTATGTAAATCATTTGCTTGGTGTAAGTATATACCAACCTGCAGCGATTTATCTCTGCACATTCTAGAATGGCCAATACTACGAGTAGGTAATTATACCTAGGTCATAAAGATATCATAGACTATGTAGGTAATTTAATTACTCTAAGACCCAGGTGTATTCATAAAGATTGTTGGTTAAGTCGCGTCATCCGTCGACTCGTCGTAGGTACCTACGACAGAACCTGTTCAAGTGCTCCTTGCTTTTATTAAACTAGCAGGAAAGGTAAATCTACTTGGCTTGGCTTGGCCCGCTCAATTTTTTATTGATTGATAGAAAGAATGCAACCTCGTCTGCATGACGGATGAAGCTGAAAACATGGCGCTTCTTTGGTGTGGACGTGGACGCCGCGCCGCCCCGTCCAGCTGTACAGTATCAACTGCGGATGATGGCTGCTAGGTAAAGGCCTCCCCCTTTGTTTTAATGTCAGTTAATATTATATCGTATCTGAGGTGAGGTGGGTTTTGTTTTTCGAGTGTTATACGTACGATGTTAGGTAGATATCTGATACTCTATAACGTGCTGATCTCGAAGCATCCAAACGAGAAGCAATTTTAATGCAGATATAAAAATACTAGTCTGGTCATCTATAAGATTCTTTGCTACATTTTGTAGGCCTTTGCCCCACTTATAAAAAAAAAGTGAAATATAGGTTTTTTTTAAATAGTTTTAAATTAATTACCTACGGAATTTGTAGGACTTTAAATTTCTTTAGGATTAAGATAAATGATAAGATAGGCTAATATTATAACTGATTTTCCATGGTCAAATAAAGGACATGACAAGCAATAGGTACGTATCTCTACAATTTCTGGGGGATTTACCTTCGGAGGCTGGCATCCCTAATTTTCCCTGTATTTTGTACAGCTATGATTAAAACAAAATTTCAAGCCCATATAAAACAGATCATAGTCGGAATTTTCTCATTTTACTTCGTGCTATTATATATAAGGGGTGTTTTTCGGGACGAGTATTTATCGTCTTTTATTTAGGTAAGTCTTGAAAAGAGCTTTAAAAAACGTAGCTGGAACAAGGTTAAGCCAATATTAACACAGCAACCTTAATTCTACACAGGTGTTCGTTCAATTCTATAGATAGAAAGGACCTCATTTTGTTGAAAAAACGACAAATAGCTGGCAACCACCAGAATTAATGTCTTCTTAAAAATTATTATACAAATTTAAACCACGTCTTGGTTCACTAAAGAGAGTCGAGCTCCTTTACAAAGACCCGTCTGGGGAAACTTTTATCACCTTCTATTGTACTAGATTTAAGTTAGTATTTTGACAAGTTTGTGCTAAAAGGCTAAAAGTGTGCAAGTGTGGATATGTGTGTGTGTTTAAGAAGTCGAGTCAAGCGAAGATACTAAGGTACATATTTAATTGTAGTGCGCAGCAACTAAGTACTAAGTGTGCCTTAGTCCTGGACGAATAAAATCACTCTTTGCCTAAGCCAAAGTTGTTGATTGCAAGACTTGCAAGCATGAAGTAGCAGCCTACGTATGCCGTTAAACGTAGTGTTGATTTCACTTTCGTCTAAGAAATCTTCCACCATCTTCTATTGCAGATAGTTTTATAGTCTGGTCAAGAAATTCAAGATAGATATCCAGGCTTAGGTATATAAATTCGCTTACAGCTGAAAATTGGTATGAACGTTAAGGACACCATAAATAACCAACAAAACGTGAAAAGTCCCCAACACGATCCTACGTGTGCAAAAAATATATTTATGGACAAAGTTCGCAAACATAGGTTTTTTCAATTTTTCGGCAAAACGGTAATGTTTGTCATAAAATTACCTGAGACAAAATTGTACCTAGATCATGCGATTTTTTTTACAAAAATGATTCTCGTACTACTTTCCTAAGAATCACCATTGTTGAAATAGGTAGGTACCTATAACGATTCTTCATACTTACTAAAAGTCGGCCTGACTAATGTTAGTAACAATACCTAACTATTGTTAGTGCTATTAATGTGGTAAGTGGGACGAGTACCTATTCAAGTCTCAGTAATAACTAGCCGCGTACGTAACATTTATTCCATAATAGTAAACATACAGAACAGTTGCATTCAGTATTATGATTTTTGAAATTTATTATTTTGTATTTAATGAATGAATGCATTTAAAACATAATAGAAATAAACTATAATATGTAAATTTAAAACATGACCAGTACAATAGGCGGCCTTATCACTGCAGCGATTTCTTCCAGGCAACCCAAGTATGGAGAAAAAGATTAAGACTAATACGAGTTTGTTGAGATAGATAGATAGATAGATAGAACATACTTTATTGCACACTTAAAACTATAAAGAATTTACAAATTAAACAATAACAATATAATTGAGCACATTTTAAGAACCAGTTAAACAAAATTATCAAACAAAACAAGTGAACAACAAGTAAAATACATAGGTACTAGGTACATACATTACAAAACTATACTAGTAACTAGCCTAGAACTTATCTACAAATATATAAGTTCTTAGGTAGGTACTACAGAAAGACAATTTAAGAAAATCACATCTCATCACTGATGGATACCAAATATTTCGGTTCATATTTGGTTTAGTTGCGTTATAGCGTAAACCAAATGCAAAAATTTTGGAGGCGCTCATGTTTATCTAGCTGTTCCTCGACGAGATCTAAATAGCAAGCGTTGGCATAGTCCAGAACGGGAAGAAGGGATTGGGCGAGTGCAATTCGGGTAGCGGTCGGCAGAAAGTACCGCAACTTCCTAAGAGAACCTGAAGAAGTATAAGCTTCTTACATAAAACATAAAGCTAGACGTTCCGCGCTGTTGGACATTTAGCTACTTAGCCTGATCTGGAGGGAAAGAGATACAGCCTGGTGACAGACGGACAGCGGAGTCTTAGTAATAGGGTTCCGTTTTTTACCCTTTGGGTTCGGAACCTTAAAAAAGAACAACACATAGGTGGCCAGTGATTTTCAGCAAGGAGTTTTATTGAGTCTTTATTCTCTATGTATAGTATGTAATATGGTGTTTTACTATATGGGGGCATCCCATAGAGTTAATATACTACTAGCCTTAGAGGGGGAGGGGGTCGAGCCAAATCACGTAATTTTTTCCACGAAAAACCACATTTCACTTCAACGCGAAACGAACAATCTCACCTAGTATCTTATTGTTAGATTTTTCCTGACTACCAACTGTCATCAGCAACATAGCACCCTATGGTGCTAATTGAGACACTTAAAAATGGGTGTAATCAGAGGCGGATTAACTGTCGGCAGCGCCCTAGGCAAACACCTCATTGGCGCCCCTCTGTGAACGAGCCGCGGCAAAGCTCAGTATTGGGGGTGGTGCTAGTTACATAACAACGACAAAGTACCTCAGTGGTTGACAAAAAAGTATTTAAGGCATGTAAGAAACTAGAAGTAATGGCGAGCGAAGCGATTATTTTCATGGTTTTGGTTAGCATGATAGAGGAGGTTGTCAATAATAATTGTCAAAGTTAGAGCCAGGACCATAATGGGTTTGGCGGGGTTAGCTAGAAAGGTTGGGAAAGAATAGATAACGGCGAGCGGAGCGAGCCGCGAATTTTTTTGTGATTTTTTCACGATTAATTACGATAGGTATGTAAATGGTGAAACGTAAATATTTGTGGCTATCGGTAATAAAATTATTGGGGGTGGTGTTAGTTACATAACAACGACAATGTTTCTCAGTGGTTAAAAACTAGAAGTAATGGCGAGAGAAGCGAGCCCAATCATTTTCATGCTTTTGGTTAGCATGATAAAGGAGGTTGTCAATTGTCAAAGTTAGAGCCAGGACCATATTGGGGTTTGGCGGGGTTAGCTAGAAAGGCAGGGAAAGAAAGATAACGGCGAGCGGAGCGAGCCGCGAATTTTTTGTGATTTTTCAAGATTAAATAAGATAGGTATGTACCTAAATGGTGAAACGTAAAACTTTTGTTCTATCGGTAGTAAAATTATTAAAAAAATTATAAAATTATTACTTTTCGCTCTAAATAGATTGCTTCAATAAGGAATTCGCGTTATGGAAACTTGGGCACCACTCGCTTTACCCTAGGATCGGCGCAGATAAACAGTAAAAGATAAAGATGCGGCATTAAAACACGTGCCTTTCAAAATCTCGCGAATCTATGGCAATGTGATTTTAAAACTTACAGCGAGCCTAATGCATAACGATTAAAGCGTCATTTCAAACCAATATTTTCAACAAAAACCGAGCGCTGGATCCTCATAGCGGATGTGCGCCACGCACCCGCAAAAGCTTCCCTTAATGCTATTACAGCCAAATGCCCACGATTGTTGGTGTCTTTTAAAACATATTAAAACAGATACCTCACTATCGCTATGCCGGCGGCGGTGGCGTCGGGCATGACAAGGGCGCATGGTCTGGGTTAGGAGTCCTACGGCTGCCACCGGGGTGCATTGCATGGCGCCCCCAGCTATGGTCCTGCGCCCGTGTGCGCCGCTAAAGCCGCCTCTGACGCTCGTCAACCAATATCATCATACTAATCATCTGATTTTTGCTAAGTTCCTTCTTTTTAAATTTTTTGTTCTACACATAGAACAAAAATAAAAAGTTTCGACAGAATTAAATAATCATTTATATTTCGTAAGTAGGCCTGCTTACTCATATAATTAATTTTATACTTAGGTATTACCTTACATATTAATTATTTAGTAGTGTAAAATTTTCCGCGCTCGCGCCCCTTGTAACCTCGCGCCCCTAGGCACATGCCTACTTTGCCTTGGGGATGATCCGCCACTGGGTGTAATACCCTATCCTAGGCCTAGAAGTAGGTAGGTAGGTACATTCATTACGTACTCTTATTGCGTAGATTTCATTTTGACTCACTCGACGTGAGGGAAGAAGTAACAAGAATGCTTGCTTTATAAACAGTGTGACATTTTCTTAACAGCCGTCCACTATGGTGAAGACAGTCCTCAACTCCAAGTACCACGGCACTCTGGTGCACATGACCATTCCCGCGGTGGTGTTCACGCGAGCTGACGGGAAGCAGTGCGCCAGAGTCGGGGCCGCTGTGCCGATACACTGCTGTGGTGATGAGGAGGTGAGTAGATGCCTACGCCTTGCCCTTCCGGCGGCGGCGGCGGCGCTAGTTTGGGTCGGGGTATCGCCTTAAGGCTGTGGTATGGGTCAAACTAGCGCCGCCACCTATTTTATCTTATTATTACGTTGAACAAAGGAAATTTCTAAAATCCATCGTACAGTTTGTGATACCTATTATAAGCTTTTTTTAATGCCTCTGTAATAGTTTTAATGTATTTATGTTAGCCAGAAAATCGAAAATAAATATTGGTGGCCAGCAAGGGCAACTTCGATATTCTGCCTAAACCTAATAGAATAAAGCTATTATAAAGGCATTAAAAATAAGCTTATAACAGGTATCACAAACTATGCGATGGATTTTTGAAATTTTCTATGTTCAACGTAATAGTAAGATTAAATAGGTGGCGGCGCTAGTTTGACCCATACCACAGCCTTAAGAGTGCGCCTGTAGGAATCGCGGCTAGCTCTTCCCGGGATGATGATATAAAAGTCGAGTTAAGGGTACAAAGGCTATATTGTATGAAACTACGACTATTTATGCTATTTATGAGTGCGGTTGAAATGGTGGCTGCTAATGCACTGACCTCCGTAGGCACTCGGTCCGCGCTCGCGGCACGAGTAACCTACTTAGGTCAAACAGCTGATGATGCTAAAATACCTGATCGATGTATCGAACATACTCCCGAGGGCGAGGTACGAGATGAGAATGAGATGAGGCGCTACAATTGAGGGGTTAGTAGGTATTACATTGGTGATCAATGTTTTGCTTAGGCTAGGTGAATGTTAGGACAATGCTTCAATGTTTCATAATCTAAATGATTGCTGATGGCTTGATTACAAAACTAATCCCTATTCTAGAGTAAAAACTGATTGTCTGCTGGTTCGCTGCTTGCTAATGGACAAAGTTATTGTGTCTATATCACTTAAACTGGACCACCGCACGGTCCCACTGGCACCATGCCCTAGCTCGGGCACGGGTGGCCTACGCGCACTAACACAAACTCTGCTGGAGGACGCCTCCCTCGGCGGGAGAGGAGGCGGCGTTGCCGCGGGCGCGGGGTCGCGCACCGGCGGGGCGGCGCTGCTGGCTGCTCGAGGCGCGCGGAGGACGCGCTGACGGCTCGTCTGCTTCGCCTCCACAGGCACACCAGAACGCTGTGGTGCCTGCCTGCTGCTAATACGTTGTACGATATTGCATATTTTGCGTATTGGTAAATATCGTGTGTTGTTGTGGTCATCTCCTGTAGTGCTGCTTCCTTCATCGAGCTGATCTGTTCGCCGAGCTGCTGTAGCGAGGAGTCGAGATGATGATCTTGACTTGATTCGATGAACGGTAATGTAACATTGAAGATGTGATGCTGTATCGGAGCTATGTTGATAGGTATAGGTACTAAGTCCGATTTGAGATTGAGCGTAATTTTTTGTTGATAGGAATAAACTTAGATAGTGACGTCACGCTCCTTTGCTATTTGTTAGGTGAATGAGCCCGGCCTTGCTGACTTGGTGGACTCGAGTTTCATGGTAACATATGATTGTATGCGAGTAGGTATTTCCTTCTGGACTCAGCTGCTGGATAGGACCTTACCGCTGACAGATGTAAGCTTTATGTTGATGTTTACAGCCTTGAAGATCCATGCTTGTTACCGGTAGATACGAGTCAGATTTGGTGCTAAGAAACCTGTTATTAGAATGATGCTGATTATTCATATCGCCTTTGATTTGAACAGGTACTGGTGTCAAGTGGTAAAGTTGGAGCCCCTTATATGATGCGATTTTCCACTGGTCACAGATTAATTTTATTTATTTTTATACCGGGTCGTAGTCTAACGACTGGTTGCTGCTATATTGTGTTATGTTAGTGGGTACGCTGAACCAAATGATGCTCATAAAAAAGATCCATGCAAATGCAACGTTAATAAATTTAGAATGCCGCTTATTTCTACCTAATTGCTTGCTAGAGTTTGCTAATTGTGCTTTTTTTTTGCTTACTAATTTCCTCTCCGCTTTGACTGCTTTCTTTTGTGATTTAGATTTATGATATAGATTCGAATTTGCTATTTTGATAAGTGAGTTCACCTTGCTGCTATGTAGGTATTCTGTGTCATTATACAATTCATTGCGCTGTAAATGTTTTAATATAATGTTATTTGCTGATCTAAGCTCGTGTAAGGTGAGACACTCCGGCCGGCTTTGTTTACCAACACTAAAGGTCAACACCCGCTATACCCATGCTACTATACGAGCTACTGAAGTAAACGAGCTGTGATGAGTTTGTAAATCTTCGATGATGATGCTGCTGCTATCGGAGATTTTACAAGCTACGTTTACGTGCTTCCGAACTTCTTCGTTGCTTTGAGACTTCAAGAGTTGATGCTTTGGCTTGAAGTTATTCAAAGTCAAGAAGGTAGGAACTTGCCACCGCAACCAACGCTCTGTCAGCTGTGATGACGTCAGACCTCTGCTCGCTACGTCGCCGGCTGGATTCTCTATGAGTACATCTAAACGTTACCTTTTTTGATTTGTCACAGAACCTGTATCGTTCGGTGACGTCACATTTTTGATGTGTTTTTGATGTGTTTGAACCTTGGATATACTTCAGGTCGTTATGGCTGTGACCCGAAGAAATTTTAGGTTGAGGTAGGAGACATGCTAGCTCTACCCTCTGATTGCTGCTGCTTGAAGTCGCTAACTTCATTTGATTAGGCTGCTGATAATCGCTTATAAATTGCTTAACAAAGGATTGTTGCTTAACTAATCTACGCTCTAAATTACTAACTTGTGCTATGCTTAATCCTACCTTAGAAGATACCAGTTTCTCCTTCATATCCGGTTTAACTGGTAAACTTCCTTCGTTACGCCCGCTGTCTAGACGTGTTGTGGTAGCTTTTTGACCATCTGCTGACGTTTCGCTTTGCTCTTTCGTGTATACCATCTTCCGATGCTGAGTATCCTCTGTGCTGCTCAGGATAACATTACATTGGAAGGAAGTTTTTACACTACCACATAGCAGCCATCCTAGGTGTGAATGCTGCGCTAGGGGCTCCGATTGAGCCTCTCCGCGGATTAACCCGTTGAGGATGATGTTGGAGTAAACCTCAGCTCCAAGAATGAGGTCAACCGGTCGGCCCACATTGAAATCCGGGTCTGCTAGGCTGATGTGTGCTATATGCTGCCATGATGGTTTTGCGAAAGTCTTGTTTGGCAGATTTTTTATTAAGTTGGTCATTATTAAAGCGTCCGTGGTAAACTTAAAATCGGTGTATGTCGATTGACAAGTAATTTTAAGCTTACCCTTGCAGTTATTTTTTCGCTCTCCTACCCCAAAAATAACTCCCTTGCTTTTCTCACGCTTTAATCCTAGCTGCTGCGCTGCTCTCTCGCTAATTACCGAGACCTGCGAGCCCTGGTCGATCAGAGCTCGCATCACGTGCTGGCTGTTATCTGCTGCGGTAACTTTTACCAAAGCAGTCGCTAATAAAATCTCAGAAAGCTCATCTCGCTGAGATGTATAAACATGACTGTTACTATGCTGCTCTTGCTGTTGTAATTGTTCTAAATCTAAATAATTTGCTGATGGGGATTGATTGGCAAAATAATCGTGCAATATTGTATGATGATTATCGTTGCATTTGTGGCATCTTTTAGCTGAGTAGCATTTAGCTCCGTTGTGATCATAAATGCAATTTTGACAAAAATTTAATTTATTTAATAATTGGATTTTTTGTTCGTTAGCTGATTCTAAAAATTGTTTACAATAAATTAACCTATGATCAGAATCGCATTGAGGACATTTATTCGCTGACGCTGACACATGCGATGATTTCGCAATTTCGTGCGCTTTGTTATTATTTTCGGTATAATTAGGTTTATTTCTACGATTTTGAAAATTAGATGATTGCTGCTGCTGAGATGATATTTTAGGCATTCCATCTTGTCGTCGCTGTGATGATGTTTCTAGGATAGTGAATTTTTTCTCTAAGAAGTCCATAAAGTCTTGAAGTACCGGTAGCTCCCGCGAATTCTTCAAGGATTCTATGTACTCGGCAAAGGATTCACTATCTAGCTTCTGGGACAAAATGTACACAAGAAGAGGGTCCCATGACTTGGTGTCGACACCTAAGTTCTTGATGGCGTGGAGACTCTCTAATGTGACGTCATGAAGTCGTTTGATTGCTGCAAACGACTGCTGCTGAATGTTTGCTAGATTATAGAATGTGCTGATGTACGAAGTAAAGATGTGCCGTTTGTTGTTGAACCTGTGATTTAAGATTTCCCAACAGGTTGCGTAGTTATCCGTGCTGATGGGAAGATGCTGTATCAAACGCTCGGCTTCTCCCTTGATTTTGCTCTTAAGAAATTGCATCTTTTGAGCGTTTGACAAGGATGGATTCTTGTGGATAGCTTCATCGAAGAGATCCTTGAACGATACCCACTGCTGAAAATTGCCTGAGAAAACGGGGATATCCATCTGAGGTGTGGTTTTATCGCGATACGATGTTGACCACATCCTAGAGCTTAGAGCTTTCCTCAGGCCGTTGTAGGTACGCTCGTGCTTGTTGTAGTTGTACTCGTACGCTTCGTCCTCGCCCAACTCCAACAAGATCTCCCAATGACAGTTGTCCGCAACCGTCCAGCGAGTTTGTAAGGCGCGCAGGGCGTCTTCGTATTCCCACTTTTCTTGGTAGGACTCTACATCTATGCTTTCTACAGTTTTCATAAAAGCTTTAAAATTAATCAACTGTCTACGTAGCATGAGATCTAGCTTGCTATTGGTACCTAACTCCTCGTCTTGCTGTACACGGGGGGTAGGCGGTGGTGGCGCCGGGGTCTGCGGCCGCTGCTGTCTGCCGCTGGATGGACCTACTTCCGGCTGGCTTTCTACGGGCTCAGAGACACCTAATTGCTGCTCTAAGTCTAAGTAAAACCTATCGATCGTCGTTTTCGCTGCTAGGTACGAGTTGTAAGTTCGCTCAAACTCAGCATCGGCAAAGTACTTATGACCTATATTTTCGAAGGGCAAAAGCTTTTCGTGGTTTTGCTCATACTCTCTCCAATACGATTCTAGGACGCCTATTCTGCGTTTACCGTATTCTATAGTCTTACGCTCGCTGCTATCCTTCTTAAAATTAACAAGGACTTTCCGAATATTCTCCGCTAATTCGGTTTGTTGGTAGTAAAGGGCCTCCATTTCGTCGCAAAAGTTCGAACGAATATAAACGGAACGCTCTTACTTGTAAGCCGTTTGTCCTACGGCTGCTGCTGGACTCTGCGTGGGTAGCTCCCCACCGCAGTGCTGGTTGATGATGCTGAGGGCGCGAGCGGCGGCTCGCTGCTGCTATACTCTGCGTGGGTAGCTCCCCACCGCAGTGCTGGCTGAAGAAGTGGGCGCGAGCGGCGGCTCGCTGCTGTTGCTGGTCTGACTGGGTAGCTCCCCACGTCAGGTGTCGATGCTAGCTCTCCAACAAGCTCACTTGGTAAAGCTAATATCACTGCAATCCATAGGTCGCTGGTTCAGATCCGGCTCGAAGGACCATGTAGGAATCGCGGCTAGCTCTTCCCGGGATGATGATATAAAAGTCGAGTTAAGGGTACAAAGGCTATATTGTATGAAACTACGACTATTTATGCTATTTATGAGTGCGGTTGAAATGGTGGCTGCTAATGCACTGACCTCCGTAGGCACTCGGTCCGCGCTCGCGGCACGAGTAACCTACTTAGGTCAAACAGCTGATGATGCTAAAATACCTGATCGATGTATCGAACAGCGCCTAATGCAAAAATCACGCAAATTGTGTATTTTTAAACAGTTAGATTTATAGTAACGAACGTAAATGTTCACATTAAAAAAATACGATAGGTAGTGAAAACCTGTAGAAGTCGAATAATCGAATAGAATTTATGAAAATAAACTGGTTTCTTTAGTCCACTGCTGGACATAGGCCTCCCCTAATGAGGGCCATAGCGCCCTGTCTTCTGCTTGACGCATCCAGCATCTACAGTCTTTTGCAAATCGTCATCCTATCGTTATCGTGTTTTAATTGAAATGCTCTAAAATCTAAATTATCAGAGACAACACCACATTATTTTTTACGAATTACTTACCTAGCCAGACTAATTATGTTTTATATAAATACGTTTAGTTTTTCTATCTAATGCTTAGGGTCAGGTGGGGTGATTATACAAGACCCGATATTTTGGGTAACAATAAGACACTTAATAAAGCTCAGAAAAAATAATAATTTTGAATCAATTTTCAGTTAATACGAGTAATAATCCTTAGGGTTTATTTAAACTTCAATAATTTTTATGACCGTACCTACCTCATAGTTTTATTAGACTTTTATTACATTTTGTATTTTGTTGATAATTCGGAGAATGTGAAAGTACCTCATCAACTATTTCAATTTATGTTCTTGTCCTTAGGCCTAGGCTAAGTAAAACATCAAGTTTAGTTTTTTATTGACGTCAGGTAATGGAGCGGTCGAAGACGACGCACCACTACGCCGACATCTTCACTGAAGAGACGCTGGCTCCGCTGGAGGACGTGGCCTACGTCAGGATCGACGACGATACTGCGGAGAGGGTACGTACATGCAGAACCAATCTGTCGGTGACAACCCAAATATTTGATTCTCGCCATGATCCAAAACCTATAGAGTAAGGAACCCTCCGAGTCCGACTCGCAATTGACATTATAACCTTCATCTCTTGTCCGGACTCTCAAGAGATTGAGCCTTCAGCAGCCATAGAGACACTCAATCAACCTCACACAAACAAACACGCCTTCGCTTTATAAAGAGAGACGTAATTAACTATTCCCCCTTCCCCAGGTGGTCATAAACTACAACCGTTCCATCCTCATCACCTCGTCCGACGGTCGCCTGGCGCAGTGGCGCTGCGCGCCCACCTTCCGCTCAGACAACCAGTACATAGGGGGCGCCCCGGTGGTCGGCGCAGACGGGAGACTGCTCTCGCTCCTCACGGCTAGGCAGACGAGCGACTATGCTCTTGTCAACATAAAGGTAGAGTTTCTTACAAATAACAGTTTTGGTAACTTAACAGTTTTGCTAATGCACGCTAAAATTTAAGCTAAAAGGCTCCTATGAAAACGCCATCATCATCAAATTACACAACATCTTAATAGAAACCAATTAGAACTACGATTTACAATTGAAATAATGAAGCTAGCTGCAGACAGTTGCTTGTAAATGATTTAATAATGTGAAACTCACCTAGGTACCTAGTCAGTCATGAATCTGTAATCCCCAGGGTATAGGCGGGTACTTCGAGACCCCCGCTCCGTGGAAGGTCATCAGCTCCACGACGGGTCTCCTGTACGCGGACCAAGTGCTGCCCTCTCGCGAAGCACTCAGGGACTATATCGCATCGCTGCCGGAGGGATTCATCTCCCACAATGGTACGTTTTACTTGTAAATGCTCTGTGTCTAAATAGTTAAAACAAGGTAGGGGCTTGCGAGATCCGAAAACCGTCAGTGGTCACCATTGCTTTTTATTCTATGGTTAACATAAACTTAAAACAAAAACAAAACTACTCTAAAAAGCTAAGTTTTTATGAAGTATCCATTTATTAGGCCATATAATATAACTTGCTACTGCCCGCGGGTTCGCGCGCGCTTTTGAAGTAGTCTACGTCGTCTGTCTCCGGGATCGCCGTTTAGGCGTAGGAGAAGGTAACAGAAAAGGTAACAGACAGACAGACAGAGTTACTTTAGAATTTATAATATTATAGGATAGATAATACAACGTTGTCCGCAGGCCCCCTGACTCTAACCCCGGTGGTGCACGCCCGCCGGCCGGCGCGCCTCGCACTGGTAGCGCCCACCGGGAGACAGGTGGCGCACACCATACTGAGCGAGGACGTCTTAGCAAGGGACGTGGACTATTTGTAGAACATTACGTACAATACATTAAAGTCAGTAGTAGTAAAGTCTAACTCTAACCTCGGTGGTGCATTTAAGTTGCTGGTGACGGACATCATTCTAAAAGAGGCAGAGTATTTGTAGAACATGCATGAACAGAATGTCGCATTTTCTTCAAAATCAGTTGAAAAAGTGTAAAGAGGGCGCGTCGCGTGGGGAAGCAAATGAAAGTGGCTTAGGTAATACTGTGCATAGAATGCTTTTCACGAAACAAGTTCCGCGGCAATAAGTGAAACTACATTTTTTTCAAAGCTAAATTCATTCAAGAGTTATCAAATGATGAAGATTGTGTGATATTTTCACCAGAGCCTAGTTCGTTATCTAGCAGGTGTACCACGTGCAGGTTACGTTGGCTTCGGAGACGAGGTGTTGGAGTCCATCTAACACCTATTATTGATGACCTTGAAACCTATGACATTGAAAGATACGCGCCATCTATCGAGATCTAATGTAAATATGTAGAGTATTTTTTGGACACCTCATCTACTTAGTGCCTAGCTCAGACATTTCTAATTAAACGAAGTGGACACCTACTTAATGCCGAGTGAAGACAACATTAAACCTAACTAAGGGATCGACTATCCTGAAGGGATTTATTTATAGCGTGGCGTAGAGCAAAGATATTAAGCATCATAAAACAATCAATACGTGTCAAAATCAGCACTTGCTATTGAGTGTTCTACACACACTTGGTATGCTTACCTACTTATGCAATGGCATTTATTATGACGTCATCTCTCATACTGTCCTGTTTAGAGCGGGACAGCACGAGAGATGACGTCATTTTTTTAGTACTCGGGTTATATTTGAGATCCTATTGTTTGATATTCCACATACCAACTCTGTGTCTGTGTCGCTGGAAATTTGCCCTAAATGTATGTATTTAAAAATAAGTGAAAGATTATGTACGTTTACTAATAAATTTTATTTTAACAGTAGGTATTTATGAATTATGTAACAAGAACAATAATAAACATAATTTAAGAATACAATTATTATTTGAATCCACAGCCTTATTGTTTACACAACCAACAATATTCCAGTCCAAGTACAAATACATTGTATTTGTATCATACATTACATATTATCCAACCCAACCTAGGCAGTCCTACCTAGTTAAACCTAAGGGCGCATTCACACAGTGTCCGTTTTACAGGATCCCTTTTTTTCGTGTGATGACGTATGTAGTTGTAGGAGCGAATTCTCACGCCCGACAGTATCCCGGATCCATTACCTAAACGATTGTTTCGAGTAAAAACTCGAGACTCGAGAGGAGGATTCATCGCTTGAAGAGTTCATTTGCACAATTAATTCACGAAAACTAATTAGAATGTATCATGCAAAAAAAATACCACGATGCTCTTTTGTCAGTTTATCGCGTTTTAGGGTTCCGTACCCAAAGGGTAAAACGGGACCCTATTACTAAGACTCCGCTGTTCGTCTGTCCTTCTGTCTCCAGGCTGTACCTCATGAAACGTGATAGTTAGACAGTTGAAATTTTCACAGATGTATTTTTGTTGCCTCTATAACAACAAATACTCAAAAATATAATAAAATAAATATTTAAGGGGGCTCCCATACAACAAACATGATTTTTTGCCAGTTTTGTAGCAAAACGGAACGGAACTCTTCGTGCGCGAGTCCGACTCGCACTTGGCCGGTTTTATTTATTCTAACCAGCCAGTGAAGGTTGTACTGCTCAGTATTGAGCGTTATAGGAACTCAATGCCGACGAGCGAAGCAAGCCACGAAAAATGCGGTTTCAAAGTCGAAGTCCTGATAAATAAATAGTAAGTTTCTCCGATTCCACTTGACCGAATACGCAAGCAGGTCAGACCCGAACATTTACACATGACATGATACAGTCAAGCTTTAAGGCAGCTTTTCCTAGGTGTTTAGATAAAGTCAGGCTTTATAACCCTGTTTCCTAGTTACCTATTTAGATACACTGTCAGGCTTCGTGGCAATATTTCCTAGGTATCTAGGTACTGTCAGACTTCATGGCAGTATTCCTAGGTATCTAGGTACAGTCTGACGAGGTCGGTCTCGGCACAGGGGCACAGAGACACGGGACACGAGCCGTGCGTGCGTACGTGCCGGGATATACACACGTAGCAGAATGTGTACCTGCAACAACATAATAGAAGAACATTTATTCGTATATACAGGGTGACACGAAACATGTGTACTAAGCCGAAAAGGTAACAGGACATCAGTTCTTTTACGTGTATTTTTACATTAATGTTATTGTTTTTTTGTAATAATTTCATGACAAAACCCTTGTTTTGCTGAAAGTACAAGCAAAAACATTTGTGAAATATTTTATAATGTGAAATAATGCACGACTGCGTGTAAAAGAACCCGAATAGGAAGAAAAAAATTAATTCTTTGAAAAAATTATTTGAAAAAAAAAACGCAAATAGATCTACTCGAGATCCAGAATCACCCTCTTTCGGTTTAGTACACTGTTACTTGGCGCCTTGTTTATGCCGTTTATTTACACCGTTCTATGTAATCTATACTAATATAATAAAGAGGTCGTTTGTGAGGTTGTAGGGGGTAATCCTTGGATCTACTGAACCGATTTTGACAATTTACCAATGAAAGTCACGTTATTTGCGAGTGTCATAGGCTATTATAATAACCCGAAAAATGGGATACATGAAAAGCGCGGCCGAAGCCGGGGGCAGCAGCAGTTGCGTAGCGTAATAAATGCGTGGGTGGCTTTTTGAAATTGGAGTCAATCCCCGATTCAGATTTAGAGAAAAAGTATGTACTAAGGAGTCATTGGGCTTGATTTATGAGAAAACAGAAACTGCATCCTTTACCTACACTCTATTGAATGTACCTACCTATACGGAGGGAATATTCTGTAATATTCTACGCAATGACAGTTGTTTATTGTGCTGATTATAAGGGTTCGAATCCCGTCGAGATCGTAAATTTTTGGGATTTATTAATTTCTTAGAAATTACCCAGAGTACTATAATAAATAAAAACCTTAGAACAAGACAACCGTTAAATTAGTTCCATGGATAGCCACGCCGCTCACGCAAACGCTCAGCGCCAAAATGACGAAAATCAAATGGTCTCAATCTGTCATCAATATGACCTATATCGTACTTTTTTAATGCAGCTCATGATACTTTATTACATTGAACATTAAGGCGAGAGGAATAGGCAAAGGAATTAGTCACTTTCCCAGTAGGTGTAGTACCTATAATATATTTTTTTGTTACTTATGGTTTCTGACTGGACCATACACTCTCTTCTCAAAAAGCCACCCTGTACGAGTATAAATTGAACCATCATACAAGTAGTGTTTAAACAATAAAAGATTATGCTACTGTGGCTTCGGCCTAAGAAACTCGGATTGGGAAGGTGACCTAGGGATATCACCAAGGTATGCAACCAACAAATAGCAAGTCTCAAGCATCTCAAGTCTTGGAGTTGGTACTCGACACTTATAGGCCCAAGTTAACGAATCCAATGGAGATCCGCTCGTGAGTCGGTTCGTTGTTAACCCGTTCACATTCATGAAAACAAAAGTATCTAGTACCTAACTCTGGGATATTTAAAGTAGGTTTTTAGAAGGTTTTTGTAAAACTTACCCAGAGACCGGCAGCGCTGTGGGGATCTTCCACGCCTGCAGGCAAATAGGACAGCGGTTCTTCACACGAATCGACCTCTCGTCTTTCTGCAAAATAGAGTTCAATTCAATATCATTTGACACAGCAAATAGCTCAGTGCCTCAAGCTAAGCGGAGATTGTGTTATGTGTCCTAGATAACTGCTATACTTCTCACTTATACAAGGTTATTGGTAAATTAGTGACAATACGTGAACTGCAGGTCCTTCCCATCATCACAAACACGTTCGTGAAGGCGCCAAGTCTAAATTCTTAAAAAAAGATATAAGTTACCTCTGATACTAAATGAAAAAACATCTTTGCCTGGAACCCAACGAGTTACTTCACTCTCATATCTTCTGTTAATTCAGGGCAGAGCTGTTTTTGAGTTGAGTTTCAAATAAAACCTCTCTAACGAACGATTATTGAATTGCGCGGGATACACATTACCAATACCAAAATTAAGAATTGAGACCTGGCGTCTTCACAAACGTGTTTGTGATGACGGGCTGAACATGCAGTTCACGTATTGTCACTAATTTACCAATAACCCTGTATAGGTACAACTTATAACAATTTTTTATACAAACATACATAGAAGACACCCAGACACCCTGAACTAATCATCATCTGCAGATCATACCAACATTTGTGCCGAGGCAGGAATCGAACCCGCAAACCTCCTGCGTTGCAGAAGGATAGGAGACTTACAGCAGGCGGCGGCGGCGCGGGCAACGCACTGGTGTCGTGGTGCGCTCTGCCCTCCCACCAGCGCAGGAACTGCACCGCGAAGGCTCCGTACTCCACGCCGCGCAGGACTAGTCCGCCCAGCAGTGGGAAGGTTAGCATTGCTGATCTGGAGGAACGAAGGTGGGCGGTAAGCAGGTTGTACTCGCCAGTGGGTAATGCCGACTGGTTAGCATAGATAGAATAGTGATTGATACAATAGTAAGTATTAATGTGGTGGTGGACAGTCCATCCAATTAATACCCACTGTTGTGTCATTATCATTAATGAGACAATTACAATAGTAGAAATTCGTTCAAATTCATTTCCTACCTATTGTATACCTGTTGCAAAATAAACAACTTTTACTTTACCTAAATACTTACAGCTGACGATAACTTAGCTAGAAAATACTGTAGACAAAAAATAAACGGGGACTTGGGAGGGGGGCAGAACAGCCTACAAATTAGCAACCAATAGCTGTAGCGGAGCGCTCATTAAAGACTTCTCACCCGAAGTCCCCCCTCTTCAGACTGGCCCAGCTCTCCCCCCAACCTCCTGCCTCCTCATCCCCCGGCGCGTCCCGCAGCGCCAGTCCCAGCCAGGCGAGGTCGGGCGCGTGCGATGAGTGCCGTGACGTCATGTACCGCGCCAGCTGGACCAGTCGCAGGGCGGAGCTGACCAGGTGGATCGTGGAGTAGACGTGGATGGCGGCGCGGCGCGCGCGGTCCGACCGGCTCTGGGATGTTGGAGACGTTTTTGTGAGAGAATGAGGAAAGCTGAACCACAGATGTAATGGAGTCTAACTAAACACCAAATTCGGAGACATAGCTCAGCGGGTTGGTGTCACATTTCTGTATGCATTAATGAAGTGCATTTTGATTAAGTGTATGAATATTGGTGGTGGTAGTGTGTTGTCAACGTAATTGGGAGACCCGCCGACTTTTATGTCAAGCCACTGTCCCAACGTAGCGTACGCTGCGCATGCGGCGCACACGGCAGTGCGCAGCTTTATTGAACTTGGGACTAATACGACGCGTCGCATGTCACGTACATACATTAAGTTTCAGTTAAATAGATAATTAAGTCTGTGCATCTTGGCAACCTATTAAATGTAGGCATTGTGCTTAACGACAGAAGATAGTTGATGCTTTGGAAAGAACAATGTCTGTCACATTTTCATGGCTAAGCTAAACGGTTGAAAAAGTCACAGGTAGATTGTATCTCATGGTCTCACTTTATCTGCTTTTTATTGCAGGAAAGGGCAAGCACTGCTTCGGACAGAAAATAAACAAAAAAGGTTTCTTCCTTCACTTACCTTCCCCAGCAATCCATCATCATCCTCAGCCTGCCACCGTTCCACTAAACCTTCCAACCTGTCCCGCAGATACGGCAACAGCACTAGCAGAGCCAGTGACCCTCGCTCTAAAGCCACTGGTAGCCTTTGGCCGGAGTGGAACTCAGTGGTTGATGTAGGGACACGTAGTAGACCGTAGAAACGCTCGGAGAATGATGCAGCTGGAGGAAAAGGTTTTATGTTACGAGCTTAGACGGGGAAAGAATGGTAGCAGCATACAAAAAATAAATACGTGCTAGAAGACATACAATTTATTTTTTTTGTAAGCTGTCTATGTTTTTTACGCAATCCTCTCTTGTGCTCCCACATAGAAAGTGGTGGTAGGAAGCGCCTAGATCTCACGGAAGATCTCATATTCAGATTATTAAGGATGAACAGGAACTAATATAAAGCACCACACCACTCACTCATTGTTTCACATAACAGTCCACATACCACTAACTACTGAACAAAGGCCTCCCTCATTTGACGCCTAGTTTTATAAGGGCTTCATTATGATGTACAATATTTTAAATTATATAATTTATAGGAAGACAAACACAATAGTTCTGTTGAGTGTAGAAAACTCTTCAAATGTTTGAATCGGTTTGCTTTTGAAATTTTGATTACCTTCACTTTTTAGTGTGTGCATAAGACTTGATGTCCTTGATGATAAGTACTGGTTTTGCAAAGAATGTTGTATCTAGCACTTACATTAACAAAACAAATATTGTGTTAGACAAAACCCCATTAAGTGTTCACACCATACTGTGACACTGCAAAAGATCCTAACAATATTGCCCACCTGTTAATGTATCTTTAATAATATGATAGATAAGCTGCTAAACCTGTGTACTATTTATAAGACCTCATTGTACAACCATTACTTAACAATATAAAATCATCTAAGATGGAGGAATATTACAAAGCTTAGCTAGGCTCAGACTTTTCATTTTAAGATCTTATTAATTACCATAATGCTTGAGATAGTAGTATTGTAGAGCGCAGTCAAACACCAGGTACAACTCGTCAAACCAGTTGAGGCACCAGCCGCACTTGCTAGGGTAGACTGCAGAGAGATACTGAAAGAAAATAGTGTTATTAGTACAAATAGTGGCAATTTTATACAAGGGACTATATAGCAAATATTACTTAAAAATTTCATTGTATGCGCTATGTATGAACAGAGGGTTCAAAAGGTCAATTCAGTGGTATAGCTTCTGTGACATCAAAGTTATGTCTTCACAGGCTTTTGCGGATGTAGGAAGATAAGTGAAATAATGAATGAAAAGGTAACACAAACCTCGACGAATTTCTTCAGGGCAGGCTTCACAGTAGCGCCCAGAGCCTCCTGAGCGGTCACTTGGAACACTGATGGGGTCCCCTGAAGAGTTCTGGTCAAATGCGCCGCGTAAGCAGCCATTTTTTCTACTTAGTTTTGCATGTAGTTTGTAAGACTTCTGTACAACTGCAGAAAGTGGGTTTTTTTAGAAACTCTAACTTACTAACTTTTGCTTAGAAAACAACAAAATTAACAAAAAACTACCTTACACGGACCGTTTCTTACTGGTTTGGTTTCGTCTTTTCTTTTACAAGTTTGTTTATCTCTTTTGACAGTTTTGAAGTCACCATACCAGCTGATTGTCAAAAAATTGACAAAGGATTTCAGAGCAAAAAATCTGACAAACCATAGACAACGAAACCTTTTGTGCGGTTTAGTCGATTATTTTCATGAATCGGAAAACGAGTACGAAGGATAAATAAACGACGAGTAGTTGACCACTCATAGCATAATAGTATGGCCTAAATGTGGTGGCTACACCAGCTACCTGTAACATAAAATACCTACCTACGAAGTTTTGTCGTAGGTCGTATTTTGTTTGGATTTCCTGTGTAACCCTTTTTGAGGTGGTTGCCCTTTTTAAATAAATAAATGGCTAAAGTGGCTTTCGGAAGAACCTCAAGAACTGAACTCACAATCGCTGGGCTAAACCGTATTCTTCATGGCCGAAAGCGTAGCAAGTACTGAAGGATGCCCTTCAGCCAGATGGGATGCGAAAGACTGAAGGCTGATGCTGAATGCGGGAAGCTGAAGACAGGATACTCTGGTGCTCAAAAGGGCAGTTCTGAGTATAACTTTGGACTAGTAGGTACTTGAGCTCAGTAAGGTCTGCACTTTTATAGCACAATAACAAGACCACAGCTTTCAGGGAAAGTTTTAGGTATTCGGCAACACAGTGTTGGAACCATATCCCACCCCCGCAATGTTATCACTAAATATAAATTAAAATTAAATTTCAAAAAGTTTTTAAAGAATCAAATAGAAGGTAGGTACTCCCAAGCACTTCGTTTGCCAAAAATAAATTTGCCGTCAGTCATCTTCTGTCTACTTTAGAGTGCTGATCATCATATAAAAACACTATAGGTACATTTTGATATCTGTTGTAGTTTTGATGCCCTTTATTACGTTCAAAGTCAAAAGCTGATATAACCAAACTTTTGGTTTATGTTGGTAATGACGTCTGGCAGTAAGCCGACGATAGGTAAACCTTACAAGTAGTAAATTTCAACAAATCAAACGACAAAAATATCATTCTCATATTAGTATACTGACGTATGACTTGAGAACTCTTTTGCTTAAGATCACAGAGCCTCTCTCTACCATAGTTTAGGTAGTTAGTTGCCTAGGTAACCCTGTCTACGATTATATCAAAGCTTATTTATGTACTGCATTTCTTTGTCGAATAAAGCCAAAGTAAATGGTATTTACGTAATTTCATTACAATTTATTCGACAAAGATGGTTGGGGGCGAACCTAGCTCTTCAGCCATATCAAAATATCTACGCCCTGAGCGGTTTGGTTTCGAACCGAACGATACCGGAGCTGACAAAAAATGGACGCATTGGTATAAAACCTTTACTAACTTTTTAACGGAAGAAATGGCTTCTGTGGACACTAAGTCGCAAGGTACGATAAAATTAAAGCTCCTGGTCAACCATCTCTCTTCAACTCCGTACTCGTACATACAAGATTGTAGTACTTATGACGACGCGATTAAAATTTTAGAAAAAAACTACATCAAAGCTAAAAACGTGATATTAGCGCGTCACATGCTGACCACACGCAAACAAAAACCCGAAGAAACCATTAATGACTACGTTATATCTTTACGACAGCTTGCTCGTGAATGTAAATTCTTGAAAGTTACTGCGGAGGAGCATTCTAATGAAGCAATAAGAGGAGCATTTATTGCGGGAGTTCGATCACATAAAATAAAAGAACGTCTTCTTGAAAATATAACGCTTACTCTGGATGAAACTATTAACCAAGCTACATCCCTTGAGACTGCTGAAAGGGACTCGAAGACCATCGGTGGTAATAGTAGCGACCTCAATGCGATCGACAGTGAGGGAACAGAAGCCTCACCGAGGACTAATTTATCCGCTGTCGCCCCAAGTCAACGTTACCCACCAAGACCGAACCCAAGACTACCAATTACCCCGCAAAGTCGCTGTTTCTTCTGCGGTGGTAATGTCCACCGCCGGGTCAAATGCCCCGCTCTTAACGCTATTTGTCAAATTTGTTCTAAAAAGGGACATTTCGCTAACGTTTGCAAATCTAAAACCGAAACAATTAACTCTATCCAAAATACTGATGACAACGCTGCTGAGGGCGAAGAAGTAGCTACTATCTCCGCTGCCTCTCCATCCAGTTTGTACAAAGCGACCATACCGATTACCGTGAATGAACAACGAGCTGACGCTCTAGTGGACACGGGAAGCTCGGTGAGCTTTATTGACAGAAACGTAGCTATGACTATGAATATTAAAATCAAACCGTGCAAACAGACAGTCACACTTGCATCGTTGAATAACGTATCATTTGTACAAGGAATCTGCCACGCAACCTTAACTATAAACGGCAATCTCTATAAACAGCGCCCACTTCTAATCGTACACAACCTTTGTGCTGACATAATTATCGGTCATGACATCTTGAAGGACCACTCAAGCCTTGAACTAAGTTTTGGAGGACCACGAGAACAGCTCAAGATTTGCAACGTTATGGAAGCCTCGGTCCCTCCTGCGTCGGTATTCACGAACCTATCTCATGATATCAAACCTATCGCTATCAAATCTCGCTATCACAAACAAGACGATGAAAAATTTATCGCAGAAGAGATATCCAAACTCCTGGAAGACGGTGTCGTGGAAGAAAGTGTCTCTCCCTGGAGGGCACAGGTGTTAGTGGCTGGTGGAGGAGCACACAAGAAGCGCTTAGTTATCGATTATTCCCAAACCATAAACAAGTTTACGGAATTGGACGCTTACCCTTTACCTCGTATTGAACACATTGTCGCTGAAGTTGCCAAGTATAGTGTATTCAGCCAGTTAGATTTGAAGAGCGCTTACCATCAAGTTCCTATCTTACAAAGAGAGAAAATATACACAGCCTTTGAGGCTTGCGGCAAGTTGTTCCAGTTCACAAGGATACCATTCGGAATCACAAATGGTGTCGCAGCGTTCCAACGTACTCTGGAATATGTAATAAACAAGGAACGGCTACGCGGCATCTATGCGTACCTTGATGACGTTACAGTCTGCGGGAGAACAATGAAAGAACATGACGAGAACTTAAACAGGTTTGTGACTGCCGCAAGAAAATATAAACTAACACTTAATGAACAAAAGTGTATCTTTCGAAGGGACTCAATCAACTTATTAGGTTATACAGTCTCTAACAACAGTATGAAGCCAGACCCGGAAAGGCTTAAACCTCTCGTGGAATTACCCGCACCGAAAACGTCTACAGAACTAAAACGTACATTAGGCCTTTTTGCCCATTATGCGAAGTGGATCGATAGATTCTCTGAGAAAATACGCCCACTTATTGACGCAACGAGCTTCCCACTTAGCTATCAAGCGCGAAGTAGCTTCGATGCACTAAAAAAAGAGATTCAAAAGGCTACCCTGATCACTATCGACAGTAAAGAACTACTTACAGTGGAAACAGACGCATCTGACTACGCTATAGCAGCAACACTGTCACAAAAAGGCCGCCCCGTAGCCTTCTTCTCGAGAACACTCAACAACTCTGAGTTGAATCATCCTTCGATAGAAAAGGAAGCTTACGCGATTGTAGAAGGATTACGAAAGTGGAAACATTACCTACTTGGTAAACATTTCGTATTGATAACTGATCAGAAATCAGTATCGTACATGTTAGATCAGAAACACACTTCAAAGATAAAGAATGACAAAATTCAACGATGGCGGTTAGAGCTTTCGTGTTTTAAATACGACATCGTGTATCGACCAGGTTCACAAAATACAGCAGCTGATGCACTATCTCGTGTATGCGCCTACATGAATACTGATAAACTGCGTGTATTACATGACTTACTTTGCCATCCCGGCGTGGTAAGAATGCACCACTGGGTGCGCTCTAAAAATTTACCCTATTCTATCAATGACATTAAATCTATTACATCTTCGTGCCGCGTATGTGCCCAAGTAAAACCCAGATTCATGAAAGGTTCAGCACATTTGATAAAAGCGACTGCGCCTTTGGAACGATTAAACATCGATTTTAAGGGACCACTTCCATCGAACACGGAAAATCGATATCTGCTCACGGTGATAGATGAATATAGTCGTTTCCCTTTCGCATACCCATGCAAAGATATGACAGCGGGCACGGTAATAAGTAGCCTCAAAGACATTTTCTACACCTTCGGACAGCCACTATACATCCATAGCGACAGAGGAACTTCATTTATGTCTAGAGAAGTACAGACATTCTTAACTTCAGCTGGAATAGCTTCATCACGGACTACTCCGTATAATCCACAAGGGAATGGGCAGGTCGAAAGACTAAATGGCACCCTTTGGCGTACTGTTCAGTTAAGTTTAAAATCAAAAGAAATGCCCATGGAAAACTGGGAACTCGTACTGAAACCCGCACTCCATGCTGTGCGTTCCCTGTTATGCACAGCTACAAATGTGGCACCACACGAAAGGATGTTCAATCACCTAAGGAGAAGTCCTAACGGAGAATCTTTGCCATCCTGGTTAGTGCCTGGGCCAGTGTTGGTGAGAAATTTACGACGAACCTCGAATAGTGACCCGTTAGTAGAAGAAGTAGAGTTGATTCAAGCTAATCCTAGCTACTCTTACATCCGAAGACCGAACGGGAGAGAGGACACTATCAACAACAGACACTTGGCCCCGATGCCTGAGTCTGATGATTTTGATAGCGCCGAGTCCGACATATTTGACAGTGCCAACACCTCCGGGACAGAGAATGAGGAAACCCCCGAGCGACCCGTTGCCCGGATGCCCGAGTCTGATAGCGACGAGGCCCCCGAACATCATGTTGTCCAGACGCCCGAGTCAGACAATGAGGAGCGTCCAGAACCACCTTCATCTTCGAGACCCCAACGCATTCGGCGGGCGCCCGCTCGTTTCAATGATGATTACGAATATTTCTAAGGCCCCGGAGAATGACGTATGACTTGAGAACTCTTTTGCTTAAGATCACAGAGCCTCTCTCTACCATAGTTTAGGTAGTTAGTTGCCTAGGTAACCCTGTCTACGATTATATCAAAGCTTATTTATGTACTGCATTTCTTTGTCGAATAAAGCCAAAGTAAATGGTATTTACGTAATTTCATTACATATACCTATACTCTAAGGTCTATCTATTTAATTTTTTTTTCATTTTGTTGCAATGTGGCCAGCTCTTACTTCAAATATACACGATTTTTTGACAAACCCTTGTTTAAGTCGATTTTTATTGCAAATTCAGATTACGAGCGATTAATTCAGACTGACGAGCGAGTGACATGTAGTATATAAATTCCTTGTTGGTCGCAAGGAATCTTAGAGTATAGGTATATAGAGACGGCGTATTGTTCTATAGGAACTTTCGGTTATACAAATATGATCTAAATCGATATTGTACTCATAAACTTATAGCTATCTCGTTTTATCTTACCTACAATAACCAATGTAAAAAGAGACATCAATATAATGTGCGAAACCTATTTTTGGCAACATTGAAACGTGACGTCATAGCAAAGCATGATTGAGGCCGGTTCGCCATTTTACTGTCAGGTATGTAAACTGTCAACGAGAGTTGCATTTACAGTAAAAATGCTAAAATTTTTTGAGTTCGGGACTTTTTCATGTGAATACTTATATAGTAAGCGAAAGAAAGCTAATAGGAAGATGCCAAACAGCAGTTTGGTAGGTTGCGGCTTAAAAACAAGTGAAAATCGTCCAAACATAACATTACACTGGTACGTATTCTTATTTTGCTAAATTACCAAATAATACAATAAATACCTTATGTGTTGGCTTTCATAGGAATAGTTTACATAAAATTCATACCGAATGTAGCTTATTTTTGTAAGTTTTAAGTGTAATTAAAGAAAACATGAAACTGTTTGTTTGGCGATAGTGTTGTCCTTCAAGGCATTTTTCATAGGTATCGATGTTTTCAAGTGTAAATTGTAGTGTATTAATTTTCAACTGGTTTTTTACGTTCTAGGTTACCCGAAAATTACGGTAAAAGAAAAAGTGGCTGGACTCAATTGGAGTAGAAAATTTGAAGTTTGGTACGAAAGATATTTTCGTTCGTTCTCTTCATTTTGAAGAAACTTGCTTCAATCGAACTTTAAATAACAAGACTGCGAGAGGATGCCGTACCGTCACGAATCTTTTTAGTAAGTATTTTACTTGACCTTACTCCCACAAACTTCTATTGCAAAGTAATGCATATATGCATTAACAAACTTGACTACCTTTATTTTTCTAAAGGGCTTAAATTTTGATATTAATGAATATTAAGTTTTAAGTAAATAAATCTGACCCAAAGTAATATTAAAGCCTACCATACTTCAAATCCCCTCTAAAATGTACATTTCCATAAATCCACCCTTAGCAAATTATTTCCATGCAAAATAAAGTTATTTCGCAAACGATGTGGCACGGTGGGCGAAGGTCTGCCTGCAACGCAGGCAAACCTTCGCCCACCTTTTTTTTTAGAATTTCTTTAAGATTTTAGATTTTTTTCAAAGTTGAACTACTCAGTACCTTTCTAGAGTCTATAATTGTAGGCTGACAAATAATGTTGCATTATAAATTTATTCTTCATGTTTGTTTCAGCCACTAGTGCCAGCGCGATCCAGTACTTTAATAGAAATAATGTAAATTTGAGATTTATACTGTAAATGAATGAGACTGATTACATTAGGTACTTGTAAAATTGAAAATTTAGGTGTAGTATTAGTTGAATTTTTGAATTAGGTAGGTATATTGCAAATGTGTAAATGAATGAGACTGTTGCATTGCTTCTACAATCGAAAATACAGGTGGCGTCTGTGTTAAATTTTTGATTTATACTGTAAATGAATAAGACGGATTACGAATTACATTGCTTGTTTAATTAAAAATGTAGGAGTCTGTGTTAAATTTGTGATATAATATAATAAATGAATGAGACTTGTTGAATTGCTTATAAAATGTGGTGTCTATCTTTTTGTGATTTATATTATAATAATAAATAATACTAGCTGTTCCCCGCGGTTTCATCCCCGTTAAATTCGAATTTCATATAATATCTAGGGGGATATTCCTGTAACTCTACCATGGGAGTTTGTTATTTTACTAAGACAAAAAGTAGCCTATGTTACTCTCCATCCTTTCTTAGTTAGGTTCCGGTTTCTTAGTTAAGCCGTGACTGAATGACAAACAAATACACTTTCGCATTTATAATATAAGCATAGATAGCGTCTACGCTAAAGATACAGATTACACATTGTTATACCCATATTGTTATACAAATATAAATATACTATCTCACAAATCACTGTTGCATACAAACAATATATTTTGCAATTAAGTAGCTTGTTGTTTCATTTCAGTAGGTACCTTTTTTTCTTAAATGAACACAACGTTTATTAACAAAGAAAATTTGAATCAAATAGTATAAACAAATTAGAACTAGTATTTACCTACAATTGAAACAAATGAGTTAACTGCAGACTGTTCAATAAACTGGTTTGGTGAACTTTGATCTTTAATTCTAAGGAGTTCTGGCACGTGTCTAAATGCATGAGTCTTGACTCGGAAAATACATGAAAAAATTACCATTGTTATAATAGCTCATTTTCTTAACTTCTCAGTGGTTGCATCTCATGAGCGCGGTCGAGCCATAGTTGGGTACGTGCATTCACATACTTTGTATCTCTAATTAAAGCATTCTATGACTATATGATTATAGAATTCTGTTTCATAATCGTGGTGAAAACAATAAAATCACTACGAAACTGCTAAAATATCGTCACAAAAATACTTGTTTCGATAAAAATATCGAGGTACAAAAGGGCAGCACTACGGAAAGGAGCCATTTTAGATTATAGGTAAGTTTAGGTATACACGTTTTTTTCGTAGGTATGCCGTCTCTAGGTATACTCTAAGCAAGGAATATACATATGGCTGTCAGTCGTCTTGTCAGTTGTCTTGTTGTTGTTGTGGGAACTTAGAGTATGTGTGTACTAGAAGGGGAATAAGTGATCTCTTTTTTCATTGTCTTGTCGATTAGTCTGTGGTCGTCTCGTCTGTCTCTCTTTGTCTCTCTGTTTCTATTATTGATTTTTGTTGTCTATGGTTAGTCAAATTTTGTTTGGGACGACGTTTCCTTGTTTGCTTTTGCTGGATAAATCCAAGAATATCAAGCTATTCGTTAAATAATTCCGATAATATAAATTTGTGTGTGATAAAAAATCATCTACGATGTCCATCGGCGTTCCTATTAAAGTACTTCATGAGGCCGAGGGCCATGTAGTGACGCTTGAAACAAACACCGGCGAAGTTTACCGCGGTAAACTGATAGAGGCTGAGGATAACATGAATTGCCAAATGACGCTGTGCACGGTGACCCATCGTGACGGCCGCGTTGCTCAGCTGGAGAATGTGTACATCCGAGGATCGAAAATCCGATTCATGATATTGCCGGACATGTTGAAAAACGCTCCCATGTTCAAACGACAGGGCAACAAGTCTTCCGCCGGGCGCGGAAAAAGTGCTATACTTCGGGCCCAAGGTCTGTATTCACGTATTCTGCCAGAAATTGTTCTAATCATGATTTGTTTACATGTACAGGTGCTTGTTTACAAACATTTCCCAACTTCAACTTTTGTCTGGAGCTTGAACAGCGCTCCTAGCTCTTAGACCTTGTACACGAGCCCCTCCCATGGTCTTACGTTGCCGTAGCTGGCATGACAATGAAACTATCCGGTCGAATTTCAGGTCTCTAAGTTGTGAACTGCCAGTGTGAGCCCATCTTGCTTCTGTAGATACATCGTTTTTAAACTTATTGGGTGATTAATGAATGTCTAAAAGTAGTATCCGTTTGTTCCAGTCGCGGGTCGAGGGCGGGGTGGCGGCGGGCACCGGGGCGGTGGCGGGCACCGCGGCGGCTGGCAGGGTGGCTCCGGACCGTCGCGACGCTAACTCCAAGTCCTACACTCCGTAGACTAAGTTATGTGACGCAATGTTCATCTGTGTTATTTCTTTTGACCCATGTTAGGATAGTTCAAATTTGGATCCATTGTATTTGTGTTGAGGACTATTATAAGGAGCCAATAAGGTGCTCATCCGGCCTGTGTCCAGCAGTGGACTGGCTTTTGATGTGATGTGGACTTGGGTTTGGTTTGACTTATTAAATACATGGCAATCATGGAACTTAAAATAATTGAAATACTGCTATAGAACTAAAATTTAATTTTGACTTTGGTTGTAATCTCATAATATTAAAACTACACTGATCTCCATTTGGAAACAAGAACCAAATTAATCTAGGACTACTAAATTATAAATAAGAATCCATAATTTCTTGTTAGAAATCAGAGCAAGAAAAGTCAAGTTGTAAGTTTTTCATTGTTTTGAGACATACAAGGGCAGAAAAGTAAATTGCTGCAAACCATAATACAATCCAGATAAAACTACCTACCTAACTTCTATACATTAGTATTTTGGTGCAGTTGGCCTATACACCATCCTTGCATTTATTTTACTTTGGACAGCTCTAGTGACAATCAATTAGTCATGCTGGACCCCTGCTGTGCAATAATGCTAAAAATACCCATCCTAATTGACATTTTTGAAAGCAAATGCAATAGCCGTCCCCATATAATTGCAAATTTTAAAGGCCATTCAAAGGGCTTTCTAATGTCAATGTAGTCCTATATTGACATTTGTTGTTGGTTTTTGGGTAATCCACAGCTGGTCATTATCAAAATTTATTTTTATCTTGTATAGTATTATTGTAACCACTGGCAGAAAAGTGGCAAACCACTGGTTTGCCACTATGTGTCTGGTTTGAAACCAGACACATAGTGTCACTAACAAAGAAGTCAAGTCAAATGCAGTATAGAAACAAAGTCCATCCAATCTGAACTAAATCAAATAAAATCCATGGTCCATTTAAACTTGACGCAGTCTTTCTATAACCACAATTTTGACATTAATTCCAGTAAAAAGACTAACAGGGATATCCAAATACTGTATTCAGGTTTGTAAATGCTTGAAAAACTTACAGCAGTCCTAGCTCAGCAGTTGGCATAAAATAAGCTATAACTTTTAAATTAAGTTCTTAGGTTTATAAAAGCACTGAACCCCTGAATTATTATTTGTGATATTAGAGCATAACACAGATGGACATTGACTTAATTATAAGTGTATGGTATGGGCTCCCATAGATATGAATGGGGTGTGTGACTGGTTTGAATACATGTGATATCTTGTGTGAAGGATGAATATAGTCATTCAAGTAATATACCTTGTGGTTTTATTTACCAGTTTAATATTTAGTCATGCAGGTTAGACCTATTTATTTAATCTACGATGGCATAAGATAAAACAGAGGTTTGTGAACTCTTTTTAAGGGAATAGAAAACTACTTCTTAATGTTAAAATGTTTAATAGTAATCAACCTTAGGTCTAGCCTATCTTCACCTTGAGTTTTGTATATTCTTAATTATCACAAAGTACATAGTAGTTTACCTAACCAACCACTCAATCACCCACCACATTTCAATAACCTAATGGAAAGAACATTTCATTGGGATTTGTGACGACCTAAGTTTTCTATACCTAGGTTTATCTTATCTCTTGCGAAAATATAATACGCAATTTACCCAGTTCCTAAAGCATTTACCTATTTATCACGTAGAAAATTGTAAATGCTTTCATTGCTCCACTCTTAAGGTTTCGAAGGGACATCATAATATTTGGATAGATCATGCTGCATATTTGAATTACAGACCTTTGGGATGGCTTCGAGCAAGACCGTTTTATCCCAAGGTGCCTCAAATTCTTCATTATCCATAACTGACAAAAAAGGTTACAGATTCAACAGCCAAGTTTGTAACCTCCCCCTTGTAGTATGATGATCATTTAGTCTTTAAGAACCCCATTACATATCAGTCTTCTGTCCACTCGGCCGGGGCTGCGGTGTCCTCTGCAGTGCTTTGTGAAGTCGTTGGAAAGGCAGCTCCACGAGTAAAGTCAGGGGCAACGCTGCTAGGTACGACACGCTGGCTACACCGAACCATTCTAATATCTGAAAAAGGGGGCATTTTTAGAAAACTATCCATTCTAGGTATTGAATTAGTCGTAAGAACGCCGAGATTAAGTTAAACATCTGGGGCGTAGGCGTAGAACATTGTAGGTCCGCTCCGCTGCACCACCGGGAGCGCGATCTTAAGGGCCTGGTTACTACCACAGGAAATTGAAGATTTCTCAATGTTGTTTCTAAAATCTACCTACCTATACTCCGGCCGAACTGCAAATGCAATGTTTGTAAACATTGCAATATTCAATAACTTCTTTTCTTGCTACAAAATAAGCCCATAGACAAGTCAAATTTTATACATAAACAGTTTCATAAATAGTAAATTATTAACAAATGAGAAACAAAATATTATTGATTTTGTTCGCTTCAATTTTTTGTCCACTTGTGGAATTGCCCTCATACTTAACTTAAAAATTACTTTCTTGTTGGATTGTTTCACAGAATTTGCACGACTTTTCGATTTGAGTCCTTTCCTACAATGCGTAAAGCTGACAAATAAGTATTTCTCAAACTCTCGTCGAGACAGAACTTTGGATTTTTGTGTACCTAATGCTTAATGAGTTGTTTACAAAATTAGGTAAGTAGGTATTTCTTGAGAGTGGCTTGAGTAGGTATACATCATAGAATCATCTCTATGTCTAATACAGTGAAGTGATTGGCATTGTTGTTTCCATTATCCGCTGCTCTGCTTCGGTTTGGTGGAAGGAAACGCCTCCCTTCCTCATCAGCACGTGTACGTGAACTACTCATACTGAACATGCCTCGCTAGGGAGCTTTGCTATCACCACAATCCATTGCAGACGGATTGGTTATCATCGCTGTGGAGATGTTCAAAATACATAAGGAAGCTGCTGCCCTTCCATTGTGACGCCGCGACCGCCTCGGCTAAGGAAACATAAGATCAGGTACTAGATAAGCCTGGGAACTTACTGCAGACTGTCGGTCCAGCTGGCTGGGGGCTAGCCTAGCGGCCACCAGCGACTTGTTGATAGGCATGTGAAGCAATAGGGCTCCGAAGGACAGGCGCGCCCACACCGACCAGCCTTGCCAGGACAGCAGAGTTGCGAATGGAGCTGGAACAAGGTTCATGGTCATATGGCAAATCGGGTAGAAATAGGTACAGGGCGTTCCCAGATTGACGCAGCCTGCAATGGCGGCCAGTAGTATCGACTTAAAATTTGCTAAAACACATTTTGTCAAATTTTACTGGCTGCCAACGCAGGCCGCTTGAGTGTCTGGAGATGCTTTGGAATGGGACAGGTAGGTAACGCATTCACTGCCCGCTGCACAACACGCTGCTGAAAAAGGTCATGGGTACTCAATGCTAAAGACTAATCTATCAGAATCATTCTGTTATTAAAATTTAATTTCGCTAAAAATGTTTACTTACGTAGCTAAGTAGAATTACAAAACCAAACCCACTTAGGTCACTCAGACTTTCCACTTATCTGATAGACCTACGAAACCTGTCGGCTGGTGTGCCATAACATAATAACCAGTGCAGCAATGCTGTTGTATAACAGCAGGAAGAGCTTAGGTAAGCCCCGTGGGTAGGTAGGTATATAGGTGATGTTGTTGCCTTGCATTTCAACAGTTCCTTACGTGTTTTATGCTCTATTATAAAATTAACTGAAAGGGTTTTTCTTAACATTGTAGGTAAGGTAGGACCATACTGATCAGCACAAAACTACTACTTTGTCTGAGAAGTTACTTATTAAACATGAGATCAAACCGACTGGCAACCTCTGTGGCCGAGGTGGTGAGGTGGTGTCGATAACCGCCGCCGCGGGGAAAATATTTGATTGACTTATTTGTTCCGGCATTTTTAAGGCATTCTCAAAAAAAAGTATAGTTCTAGGTCCTACGTAGAGTTGCTCATCTGGTACCCACATCAAATCACAAACTTACGAAGGTACTTTGGGGCAAGGAAAGATTAGGATATGCGAAACTGCTAAATGTTAACAAAACTGTACGTCTACTCACAAGGCACCCCATTCATAGCTCCCAACAGCGCCAGAGACACGAACGTCGCGAAGACTGGCCGCTCCAAGGCCGCCAGCGCCGCCGCCCCCGCGCGCGGGCCTCCGTCGCGGCCTATCAGCAGAGGGGAGGACACCACCCACCATACTGCTGCCGGGACTGCTAGCACGGCTATGCATCTGAATACCTGGGGAAGGGAGAAAAATACATACGACTTAGGTCGTTCGCTAAAATATATCTTAGGTACCTACTTATAGCTTATGAAGGCTTTTCCAGACTTTTCCACACTGACCGATCTAAATGTGCCATCCTGTATAATCATCCCACCTTATAATAATAATATAAACGGTAGGCAAGCGGAATACTATGTAATAGATTGACATCCGCTTTAAGTCTACGGCCACTCTACTAAGCAACCCTAGGTTAGATAATTTTTCGAGGGCGCAGTTATGGAATCTCGAACGGGGTGCAAAAGAGTCTATATAAATAAATAAAAATAAATATTGCTGGACAATTCACACAGCATTATCTAGCTCTAAGTTAAGCGGAGCTTGTGTTATGGGTACTAGATAACTGATATACATAATACAATACAATACATCGATAGATATTTTTTATTATACATATAAAACGACCAGAACAAATACCTGCACAACGTACAAATATTTGTCCCAAGGCGGGAATTGAACCCGCAACCTCCTGCGTCGCAGGCGGACCTTCGCCCACCGCGCCACAGAGGTCGTCTTTCTTTTGATTTTTCTATGTATGGCACTGGAATGCCATCCATCACCAATATTTTGAGTAGGTGCCTATATTAAACCGACCATAGCAATTACGATCACCATTGCGTTTGCCAGTAGGCAGGTAAGGTCACAGAACAAATATCTTTTTCTGTGACTGACCCATTCGTAGAAGAAATCAAAACGGTGGTGTGAGTGAACTGGCACAGTTAGGACTTTAAAGCTAAGTAGGTACAATACATACATACATACATACTAGGTAGGTACATCGCAAAGGGCTTTAACCTGTCCATAGGTCGAGTAGGCTCTCGAGTCTAGACTTTCACTTGGGCCTAGTCTAGTTGGGCAATACCTAAACATTGCAATCAATGTTTACGTGATTGCTTTGAGGAAATACTTTAAACCACTGCGCGCTATTGAATGTCCTGGTTCAAAAAACTCGTAACCTTCTCAGAACAAACAATGAAGTAGGTCTGCGGGGCCTCAATAGATGCTAGCGAGGTGGGACCGCGGTGTGGTGGATGGCACAAGCTCGTGCCGTAGATGTGTTGTGAAGAGGGAGATTGATGAGTCTGTCCGTCTGTCACCAGGTTGTAATTTTCACAGATGATGTAGGTACCTTCGTGCGCGAGTCCGACTCGCACTTGGCCGGTTTTATTTTTACCAAGGTATGTCCAATTGTGTTCTGTTTTAATTTATTTTCTGTGTGTATTATTTTTATTACGACATATTTTTTAACTTTTTGTATTTTTTGACTGTAAGTAGTACCTACCTATATTATATTTTAAATGTACCCAAATATACCGACACAAATATAACTTGTTTGTGAATAAAGAAACTGAACTGAACTATCCAATCCCCTTGCCAATGGTGGTGGTTATGGCAACCCCCCCTCATCTGGAGGGGCATGGTCAGCAGTGAACGTACCAAAGGGTATGGATGTCATACACAGCACTTACCTTATAGTCTCCCAGCCTGATCCTCGACGCCTGTATGGAGTGGTGGATATGCGCCAGCAGTAGCCCGGCCAGCGCGCCCGGCGCGTTGCCGAGCGGAGACTGGTAGAGGACGTTGAAGGAGGCGTCGCCGCGGTACGTCACACGGACCGACCTGGAGGAGAAAGCTAGGTAGTAGGTACAAGCACTAACAACACCTACCCACCTTATACGTTTCAAAACTAATCCTATTTGTATTGTAGAAACATTCATTCAATCAGTGTAGTTAATATTTACGTCAACATCAAAAATAAATAAAGTACCTATTACGGACGTTTGAATTGAAACTCACTCAGGCCGATGCATCACGAAGTTCGGCACCAGCCTCCACTGGTACGCCAGCACTCCGATCAGTAATATGGAGGCCGCCAGCAAGGCTGCCAGCACTGCCAGCGCGCCGCGTCGGAACGGACGTAAGGTCAGCGTGAGGGCCAGGCTGACGGCGTAGAGCTGCATGTCGGCGGCTAGGTACCTGGGTTAAGGAGACTTATCATTGGTCCTACGGCTGCCTCAAGGGACCCTAACCCCTAGGGGCGTGTACAATAAGCCTCCAGACTCCGTCACAGCTGAAGGCAGTCTACATGCTTCAAAATCAGGTTGAAACGTTGTTGGCTAATCGAGCAGAATTTTATTCAGTGAATTAACTACTAGACCAGTCATTTATAATTTATCAGATTTAGTTAGTAGGTATTTAAAAAAATTACTTTTTAAATAATATAATTTGTTAAGATTTGAATTGAAGAGTTCAATTTGTACGAGTATAATAACAATTTTTATGTAAATTTTACATGTAAAATGAGTTAACAATAAATAGTATTTCTGTATTTATCAAAAAAATTATCGCGAAAAAAATAGAGTCGCGGTCTCCTTTCAAGAACACGTTTACCCCAACGCAACGGTTGTCGGTTCTCCGGCAGATATACCCGACCCACTGCCGCTTCAGCCACCTTGTAATTCTTTGAACTACATACGTCAAACTTACAGCTTCCTCCCAGATATATCTACCTAAGTTTCTAGTCTTCAAAATCACAACCAAATAATGATTAAGTTGGTTAATTAGAGCGCACCTGTACTGAAGGTGAGGCGCGGGTTCGAATCCTGCCGAAATCGATTTTTTTTGAACATTATTAAATTTTTGTAGAAAAACGATTAGGTACAGTAAGCAGCGCTAATTGGTATCCCCTCACAGTACATTAATGTTCTGGAGGGGATACCAATTAGCACTGCGCTGCTGACTGTACTTCTGGTTGAGTACAATATAGGTAAGCACAGAGACAAGACAAACTTTAGACTTGTGAAACTCACCAGGTCTGTATAAGACACTTGTTGTCCGCATCCACCACGTTGTTCAGATACAGCAGCTGCGTCCACCACTTGTTCCTGCAGATGGCGGCCTCCTCGCGCACCAGGGGCCCCCACAGAGGCCCGGTGTCCATGCGCTCCCACCAGCTCGCAGCGAACCACACTACCACGAAGTAGCTGGGGCTTATCCTAGGGGAGATTTGCAGGAGTTGTAATGATGATCAGCGTTAACTTAATACATTGCGTGCCCATGATGCACAAAATCTGATGTTAACAAACTTGGCGCCATCGACGACGTGGACACCGCCGCGCCGCCGGCGCCGCCCTTGCAGGGCTAGGCAGAGAAAGCGTTAAGTTTTCATGTAATATTAAACTAAAACTGGCTTTTGCGTCTGGCTTCGCTCATGTGGTATCAAAAGATGTGATATAAATATAATACATATTACAGTTACAGTACCTATACCATAGGACTAGTTTGTAGTAGGAATCTTGTTTTTTGACTTTTTGGCTTACACAAAAATTATATTTATACTACACCTACTCAGAAAGTTGATTAATCCTGTTCCATACATAACCTAGAAAGTTCGTTATTGCAAGCGTACCTACTAAAAAGCGGGACCGAAAACTCTAAGGAATTTCATTTCTCACGCGTTTAGCGGGAAAGAAAAGTGTATGGAAATCCATTAACGTGTTATGTTTTTTTAAATTTTGAAATAGCTATGCTTATTTTCATAATAATAGGTCAAACGACAAAGTTTTTACTCCGAATCCGCTGTATGACTAGGTACTGAAAAAGAAACCACGAAATATCGTACGCGCGTATTTATGGCGTACGATTTTAACATAATTCGATTTTTGAATGTGTTTTAAGCCTCTCGGCTGCGCCTCGATAGGAATCAGACACTTTCTCGCCTCAAGGAATAATGTACTTTATGTAGATACTTTATGTAATGATGTAAGTACCTACTTAAACATGTGGTTAGTTTTTTAAGTACTTACCTGATGATCCTATTAACCATGGTGTCCCAGAAGGTATAGAGTGCTGATTCCTGACGCCCCCTGTCGCGCTGCAGCAGCAACTTGTGGGCCAGGAGGAACGAGGACATAAGGAAGAAGATCTGAACCATCAGCGTACTGTTCGCCATTGCCATCGCGTCCGCGGCGCGTCGAGTCTGCGAATGATGCATACCTAGGTTATTTACTATAAAGTTATCTTAATATGTATAGTAATTTAAAATATATTTAACAATAAGAAACTATTTAAGTAAACAGGTATTCAATTTTTTTTTGTAACTTTTATTGAATCAGTTTCATTGTAATGAGGGATGGCATAGATGTCTACATCACAGGCTTTTCAAGCCTAGCGTAGATATCTAAGGCTAGCCAACTCAATCAACGCATTAGATTTAAGGTATGTAACTATGTATTAGCTAAATTTAGAAAAATGATTGTTTTCGGTATTTTTTTGTCTGTGTTTCTATGCAATAAATAAATTTCATTTCATTTCAATATATAAAAGAACAAGCGATTTTCTGGGGACAACGCCCAGCGCAAACCGCTGAAGCTAGTAAGCTGAAATTCGGAGGGTACCTCCTAAACTCTTAATACACAAGCTGCTGATTGGTTGTAAAACTTTGGTGTTGATAGTTTGCATGGCAACCAATATTACTTAGGTTATTATTATTACTAAAGTCCACGCGAATGAAATCGTGGGGGAAGACGCAGAAGGGCGCTGCTGTGGCGCTCATTAGAGAAGGCCTATGTCCAGCAGTGGAGTAATATAGGCTGATGATGATGATGAAACCGATGATATTACTAAATGTAGCTCGTAGCTCACGTTAATTATATAAAACTGTTAAAAACACTTTCTTTACTCCTTTATACTAAGCCTTTAACCAGCAACGCTTCGTAGCTTTATAATAACTCAATACTAACAAAACATGTATTATACAAATACAAAATTGTATTTGTATTTTGTATTATAAAAATATTTTCTTTTTATGACGTAGACACAATTATATTGCGGGTGGGTCAGCTAGTGTACATGTGTAGGTACTGTTGAATGATGTACTCGCCCAATTGTGGCCACGGCGGCGGCGGAGACGGCCATTTTCAACGAATACTGACAAAAACCTAATGCTGGACAGTGAGAGCGCCTCAAAGTAAGCAGACTTGTGTTGTCTCTCTGCAAGCTAACTAGTTATTCAATAATGGATTTTAATGCAACAATAGAATAGAGACAAGTACCTAATTGATTTTCAAGTGGACGTTTCTAAAAGTGACCTAAGCTTGAAGCTGTATAGGTACATGTTAGCAAAATGAATAAATCTAAATGCAATCTAAATCTATAACAAAGTCGGAATATACCTACGTGAAACTATCCTTCTCATAGATCAGCTCATAGGTGAATTTGACTTGTCTAAGTGCTTATTTTGTAAGCCTAAAGAAATAAAGTTATTGAATTTTGAATTTTGATCATAACAAGATTTGGGTCCCTATCTCACTGTATTCTTAATCTTTTACATTTTTATTCTACACTGTATTCTCACTGTACTCTTTTTTCTAACGTATTATTTACATACTCTTTGTGTTCCCGCGGTTCCAGAATGCCATTATCTATATCTATCTAATATAGAATCGATATAGCGAACACCATAACGACTTTGATTGTTGTGGACGTGTGCAGAGAAGCGATTCACCACCCACAAAGAGTGGACTGTGCTCTATTGTGTAGTGTAGGTAGGTGTAGGTGCACTTACCTATGTTGTACCTAAAAGGCATCAATCAATAGGGCCGTAAAAGCCATAGAGGATAATGCCAGCAGATTGCAGCAAAATTCTTCAAAGAACATTGATATGCATAGACCATTATGTTCGCACTTTGAGATTGTACAGTACCTCACTGTACAATCAATCTTGGGCACGCTTCCGACTGGTATTGATATGGATCAGTTGAGCTACCTGTACATTGTTTGCAACAGTCTGCAGTTAGCTCAATTGTTTCAATTGTAAATACTAGTTTTAATTTAATTCTATTATTTGATTGTAATTTTCACAATACCTATATCTCGCCATAAATCATCATGAATTATCAGTCACATATTCGGTTGCCAAGTCTGTGAATTTGTGTGGATGTGTACCTATAATTTCATCTTACATTGTAGGGGTAAGTACTTGGTAGGTACAACACAAAATTCGATTATTATCAGTAGGTACCCAGATTATAAAGTAGAAGAAAGAAGAAGAAATAGGTACCTTAGTTTGTTAAAGACCTGTAAGTAAATGCTGTACTACATGTCATGTAATTGAGCATCACGTTGGACCTTTTCTATGGGTAAAAAAAAGAGCCACAAGCAAAGAACTGCCAGGAAACTGCACAGGACAAGAGAAGACACTTCTGTTAGTCGTTTATCTTAGGGATAGATAAGCGACCAGGGTTACCTACCAGTTCATATCTCCTAGTGTCGACTAGATAGGTCTGCGTCGCCAGCCAGCAGACGTGTTCTATAATGACGCACATCATGCACAGTACTCGGAGCCCGTCGAAGGCACGAAGGTCTGCCGCGGAGGAGGCGGGGGGCGGCGCTCGCAGGGCGTTCCAGCAGCCGCGGATCGACCAGGCGACGGCCCAGCTGGCTCCTGGAGGAAGAGCCAAGATGAATTACACTAAATATGTTGTGCTTATAAAGTTTAGTTAGAATATCGAAAAAAATAATGTGAATAATTCTGAAATCTCTATAATTAGATCATTGAATAAGGAAAAACACTACTTAGTTATTAAGGTTTAAAATTAATTCTAAGGTTTTTATTTATTATAGTACTCTGGGTAATTTCTAATTTCTAAGAAATTAATAAATCCCAAAAATTTACGATCTCGACGGGATTGAAGGGGAAGGTGCGGGTTCGAATCCCGTCGAGATCGTAAATTTTTGGGATTTATTAATTTCTTAGAAGTTTAAAATTAATTTAAAAATCTGTAATAATTATATTTCTTGTGTAATGTACCTAGAATTATTTATTAATTGGTAATAAATGTCTTAAGTATTATTATTAATATATCCTTACCTAGTACATAATCCTGAGTTTCATAGACTTTAAATATCCTAGTAGGAGCTAAGGTGCTGTCAGAAACAAAGTGAAGAGCAACCTAAGTAGCTCGAATCAGTCGACTCTACCGTATCTATCAAAGGTTTGAAAATGTTGTATCCTTAGGTAAGCTATAATCTAGCTCGGCCAGTGGCCAGATACCTTCGCCTCGGTTACGCCATCGCCCCGGTCGTGTGGCAATGCAATCGACATGGCTACCGTAAACGAGATGACGTTTTATGTGTTTTACAACTTTGAGCTTATCTTTATTTACTGGTTTATAATTGACAATATGTATTCTGCCCATTTCATATTAATCTTTTGATATTTCACAGCGCCATCCAGAATCCAGTTGTAATATAATTACTTTAATCTTACTACACTATTTATTTTCATAATTCGGGATTGTTTTGTGTTGTTGTTGTTGTTGACAAAAGTACATAATATGCATAAATTGCACAGCAATTCGTGGGATACTCCCATTTTCAAAACATTTCTCTTGATTGATATTACGACTATTAAAAGCTCTTCAATAAGATGCTGAAATAAAATGCCTACCTACCCAAAGAAGCAACCACGCATAACTTTTATGTAAAAAAACCGGTATCCATTACATCAAAACTAAAGTGATTTTAATAATATCTGCCGCAATGTCGTGGCCCACATTTCAATTATTTGCGATGCTATGCACCCACTTGCAAAATTTTCGCAACGTTAATCCTACTAAGAAATCGGTAAAACTGATCACAAATAAAGGTTTGGCAATTTCATATTAGCCCTTATTCATAAATTAATGCAACATGACATTACTTACAGCTATTAGACTGCTACACTGGTTAGCAGAGCCAGGAACAGAATCAGTCATTTTGACTGGCTGATGGCCACCGAACCTTAAAGAAATACCACGAGAGACAGGTCTAGGGTGTTCCGCAAACATAAAAGATCTTTTGCCTATTCTGTCTCAGTCCTATTCTGTCAGTTGGTGGAGCGGATATTATTTTCTAAATTATTTTATAAAATTAACCTGCACCGATGGAAAGAATCTCGAAAACGTGTCACCTTACTATTTGACATGCATGCTATGGAATAGTATGCATGTCAAATGCACTACGCTCTTAGCACTCATTCCCATTGCTACGCCCTGCTTGCAGAGGCGGATTAATTGTCGACAGCGCCCTAGGCAAACACCACATTGGCGCCCCTCTGTGAGCGAGCCGCGGCAAAGCTCAGTATTGGGGGTGGTGCTAGTTACATAACAACGACGTTCCTCAGTGGTTGACAAAAAAGTATTGAAGGCAGGTAAAAAACTAGAAGTAATGGCGAGCGAAGCGAGCCGCAATTATTTTCATGCTTTTGGTTGCGTGATAGAGGAGGTTGTCAATTGTCAAAGTTAGAGCCAAGACTATATGGTCTTGGCTAACCCATATGGGTTTTGGCGGGGTTAGCTAGAAAGGTAGGGAAAGAAAGATAACGGCGAGCGGAGCGAGCCGCAATTTTTTTGTGATTTTTCAAGATTAAATAAGATAGGTATGTAAACGGTGAAACGCAAAACTTTTGTGGCTATCGGTAATCAAATTATTCCCAAATTATTTAGAAATTTATGGAAGCAAAAACAATAGAAATTACGGCAACAACGGAGCGAACTAGCAAAAAGGTTCGACACTTTCTAGTGGTTTGATAGAAAATTTTCAAAGTCATTAAAATCTAGAGGACAACAGATAGAAAACAACGGCGAGCGAAGCGAGCCGTAAAAAAATTTTAGTGTGGAGATCGGTGCTGTACGCATGCACGTACCCCGCCCAGCTGCGCAGTTCACTCCTCTCTCAGAAGTCACCATATAAACCCATCAAACTATAGGGTATATCAGGGTATGATCGGACGAGGGGGAAGACCGTATGACACTAATTGTAGGCGAATTAAGCCATATTTTCTAAAGCTGACAACATTTTATGCCGACGCCCTCAAATAGAGTCGTAGAAAATGGTGGCAGCATTAGAAAATAATGGCTTAATTCGGCTACAATTAGTGTTATACGGTCTTCCCCCGCGTCCGATCATACCCCGATATACCATATTACTTTTCGCTCTAAATAGATTGTTTCAATAAGGAATTCGCGTTATGGATACTTGGGCACCGCTCGCTTTACCCTAGGATCGGCGCGGATAAACAGTAAAAGATAAAGGTGCGGCATTAAAACACGTGCCTTTCAAAATCTCGCGAATCCATGGCAATGTGATTTTAAAACTTACAGCTAGCCTAATGCATAATGATTAAAGCGTAATTTCAAACCCGTATTTTTTTTCGACAAAAACCGAGCGCTGGATCCTCATAGCGGATGTGCGCCACGCTCCCGAAAAAGCCGCCCTTAATGCAAAATACAGCCTAATGCCCACGATTGTTGGTGTCTTTTAAAACATACCTCACTATCGCCATGCCGGCGGCGGTGGCGTCGGGCATAACAAGGGCGCATGGTCTGGGTTAGGAGGCCTACGGCTGCCACCGGGGTGCATTACATGGCGCCCCCTATGTTCCTGCGCCCGTGTGCGCCGCTAAAGCCGCCTCTGACGCTCGTCAACCAATATCATTACACTAATCAACTGATTTTTGCTAAGTTCCTTCTTTTTAAATTTTTTGTTCTGGACATAGAACAAAAATAAAAAGTTTCGACAGAATTAAATAATGATTTATATTTTGTAAGTAGGCGGATACCTGCTTACTCATATAATTAATTTTACACTTAGGTATTACCTTACTTATTAATTATTTAGTAGTGTAAAATTTTCCGCGCGCGCGCCCCCTGGAACCTCGCGCCGCGCCCCTAGGCACATGCCTACTTTGCCTTGGGGATGATCCGCCACTGCCTGCTTGAGTACCATTGTGACTCTTTTATATTGCCAAAATTTTAGATATAGTACCTATATAAAATTAGTATATACTAGAAGACCTACAAATATACACAAAGATTGAGTTACAATAAATAGCACCATAAATTAATAATATGAAATGCGAAAGTTGGATGGATGGATGTTTTAAGTTCTTCACGCCAAACCTACTGAACGGACCGGGCTGAAATTTTGGTAGGTTTGCTTTAAGCAAAAGCAAACATAAGTTTTTATAACTTTTAAAACTTTTAACGTTTCCATAGAAACAAAGCGAGCGAAGCCGCGGGCAGAAACTAGTATGATCTGTAAATATTGGTTGCTATTAAACATTTACGAGTATGTTCTGTTCAGTAAAATCAGACATTTAGATGGCAAACACTGGCCTCTCAACTTTCGGAGACTGTTGAGTTTGCTAGAATCTGCTAGAATTGAAAAAATGCCAATACAAATAATGCCTAGCAACGAACTTCAACAATCATCATCAGCCAATAGTAGTCTGCTTCTGGACATAGGATAGGCGAAGGCCTATCCTATGTTCCTCCTCGTTAGGGAAGCCTAACGAGCGCCGCCATAGCGCCCTGTCTTCAGCATCTGCCTACAACCTTGCAACAAACAATACCAACTTCATAAATTCCATGTGTCGAATATCCAGGTCAATCCGTGACAAGATAAATGGACCACGTTCAGATTAACGACGGTGTTATAAGTTTATGGACATGCGACACATGTAACACCCAGAGGATGTTACATGAGAAACCATAATATGTAGGTAGGTACTTGCACATCCGCCATGGCCTGATATTGATATCAGCAGCGGGGCGGTAGGGATAGGTCAGTAACTGCTCTGTTATCTGCTCGAGTGACGTCACATTCCATTCAGGACATTGTGGCTGCATTCTCAATGAATAATCATAATCAAAAATTCAAATGATTCTGATATAACCGCCAAGTTTTGTGTCGGCCGGCTACTTTTGTACACACGCGTGGAAGACTCTCGCCTCTCTATACCCAGACATCCGATTGAATAGTACGTACCTATGCTTGGCCAGATGTCGCCCAGTTCCGCACCGACAATAGTATTATAGGAGAACAATCTTAAGCTTAGTTTTATATAAATATTGACCTGTATCTAAATCACATAATATTTAGACTTAGATAGGCGAATAACATTGTATAAAATTTTAAGCATTAGGTATACACTTACTAGTGGTTTATTTTTCGCTTCTTCCACAAGTGGACAAAAAATTGAAGCGAACAAAATCAATAACATTTTGTTTCTTATTTGATAATAATTACTATTATTAAGCTGTTTATCTATAAAATTTGACTTGTCTAAGTGCTTATTTTGTAATCCTAAAGAAATAAAGTTATTGAATATTGAATTTTTGTACCCCGGGGTCACGACCCGAATCACAAATAAGTTGTAACTAAAACGGACGTTATCACTTTTGAAACTATCACATCTTTATCGGGATATTCACCATGATTTGAAGTTTGAGCTATCCAATCTTTCGGCACAGTTTCATGCGCCATGCCACGAACTTACTGATTATATTATACGATCATGTAGATAGCTCAAAAATCAAGTCATGGTAAATATCCCGAGTCATTTAGACTTTTGTATTACGCCCTTTGGCAGTAAACGGGCCCGACTTTTAATTTTGGCCGCCGCGCCGCGCCGGGGTAACCCAACGGTAACCCAGGAAAGCAGGGGCCGCCCGCCGCCGGGCGCCGCATCCATATTTAATATCAAGAATACTTTAAACAATGATTCCTCTCAATTTTTGAAAAGGAACTGCCAACTAAATACATACATACATGTTTGAAAGCCAGTTGAACCATTACCCAACATTGCTAGAACAAGATAGGCAATTTCGATTTTGTAAATTTTGTAAGGTTAAGTTAAAATTAGTCGCGCGCGGCGGCGCACGATAATTATACTGAGAAAAGTGTACGATAATTACAACGTCGTGTCTTTTATCGTGTCAAAAATCACTTTGACAAAAGTTAGATTTCTACATTTTTTTCAGAGAATATATGAAGTAGGATAATTGAAATATACCACAAAAAATATGGTTTATTAACATATTTTAATAGCGATAGCTTGACACGATAATTACGCGTAAGCGTAATTATCGTGTCAAAAATCACTTTGACAAAAGTTAGATTTCTACATTTTTCTCAGTGAATATATGAAGTAGGATAATTGAAATATCATATACCACAAAAAATATGGTATAATAACATATTTTAATAGCGATAGCTTGAACTTGAATGTAAGGAAGTAGATTGATCGGTGTAGGAAAAATTGTGATCTGACACTTTCAGATCGATTTTTTTACAAATATATGTTGATAGACTATTACTTATATCATTAAAAGCGCGGTACTTAATACTTTCCACCTTATTCAAGTATATCCTTATATGGATAAGAAAATTAGCTTTTACAGCCAATTTTTGAAAGCCCTCCTATTTTTTCAGATTTGAAAATTCAAATTGAGTTTTCGTATTTACCGCTGTCTCCCGACAAGGAGTTACGACTACTATAACGTTCCTTGATCTGTATACTAACAGGATTTAAACTAAATTTTTGCCCTAATTTGCCCCAATTCGACTTAGAGGCAAAAAAGTGGGAAAATAGGAAAAATCATGAAAGTGGATTTTTTGGAAAAATTTGGTTTAAATTGTAGCAAATACCCTGGTTTTTATTCACTTGATGACCTTAAATTTAGTATTGAATGTTTTATTTTAATTAAATTTAATTATTTTTACGAGGGAAACATGGTTACCTAAATTTATGAGGATTTTATAATTATTTTAGCCGTAAATAGGAGTATAACTGCATTATTTGTTAAAAGTTATCACCTAATCAAAGAAAGAAACGAAATAATATTGCGGTTGCCGAACCGGAAACAAAGAAATCAATTTCCAGTGGAAAATATTTCGAGGAACCGCAATGGAAATCTGTACTGTCGTCATGTGTAAATATGTTATCAATTACTGTCACTATAAAAACGAATTCCGGTTCCAACTACAAACATTTAAACTGTTTTGCTATTTTTGTGCAAACAAGTGTATTATAAAACCAAAATGTGTGAATTCACGGTATCAAAACACGAATTATGTTTTTTTCATTTGAGAACGAGGCCACTTCGGAAAATCTTCTTAAGTATTTGAAAGAACACTATAACTTTACACCAACTAAACGCCAAAAGTTCTCGAAAACATACAACAAATTTCCATGATCGTTACTCGAAAGCTAAAAGAACCAAATCTCGATTTTTGAAACAAAACGCTTCGTGGTTCGATAACCGAGTTCAAAGTTGTGTTCGATGAGGAAGAATCGTGTCCTACACCAGGAACATTTAAGGGTCGTGGTTGACCATCAAAAACATATGAAGCCTGTCAGACAGAAGCAAGAAACGAAAGAACATGGAATTAGTGCAAGAATGTGGACTCGAATTTATACATAACGCTTTTGTACAGGGACTTCGTTCACAAGGGGAATCAAAACAAGCTTCCCTCGTAGATATGCTAAGGCCATTAAGCAGAGATGAGGCGAAAACGATAAGAAGGCAAATACTCCATGAAGATGATTCATGAAGCCTTAAGTTTATACATTGATTTAAATTTAACGAAGTCGCAATACGCATATTTAAGAGAGCTGTACTTGCTGAAAAAAATTGCTTTTAAGCTAAAGTTACCTTTCTTGGCATGATCACTGAGCGTGAGATCCAACGCAGTGCAGAGCGCCGTGAGCGCGAGCAGCCCCGCCAGCAGCCCTGCGAAGGCGCGCTCGCTGGCCGAGAGAGGCGCAGGCGGGGGCAGGCCCGTCTGACAGTACTGCAGCGAGGACAGGTGGGCCGAGAGGTTGTGGGAGGCTGTGATGGTGGAGTTTACACAGGATGCGAACCTGTGGGCAAAGTATGACACGTTACGGGGTGTCCACACGAAAATCAGCGGGCCGGCCACAAGTTGACAAAACATTGTCGGCTACAAAATGAAATATCTGCCTATATTGCCAACCTTGGTGTGTGTGTGTACTAAGACTCTATACACTGAGCGAGCATCCGACATCCGAGATGATCGATGACAACGTCGTCATTAGTGGTCTCTTGCCTATAGGCTGTGGGTGATTTTAGAGTATTTAAAGGAACTTATCACTTAAGAGATTTCATTATAATGTAAGAACTACTGTCTACTGTTGAGTATGAATCTCCTCTAAAACTTGCTCCTGTCCCACCCAGTTGCAACCTTGGCGGATTGCCTGCGCGAGCTTGCAAAAACACTAACCATTGTGCGTGTTTCTCCTCCAATGTCTGAGCCGGAACGGGCGGCGGCGCACAGCGGTCCGTGATGCAAAGCCCCCGGTGGAGCCGCGTGTGGTTGAAGTTGTCCACCCAGTTGTTGGAGTACCTCTAAACATAAACAAACGTAACTGTTATATACAATCATGTACAAAATAAATAAATAATATAATAACTCCTGCCCGTCCGTGGCATGGTTCCTTTGCTTTTCATTCGGTATATATAACCTGGATACCATCACAGATAACCTTAAAGCAAGGATAGGCACCGAAGGAATCAGATTTTAGGGAACATAGATACCTTTCACGTGGCATGAACGATAACGAAGTTTGACTAGTTGTTATAAAGAGTCAAGAGAGACAGTATATAGTCTATATATCCAGTAGGGGTCTTATAAAGAGTTATCTATTCATTCTGTGGTTCGTTTTGTGAGTGGGTGAGTTTGCAGTTATTCGCGACAACCTGGTGGTGCCTATGTTGAGGTAGATGGAAGGTAGGTAATGTGCTTAATTGGCGGTTACCTAACACCACCACAGACAAGCGGTAGCGACCTCTAGCACTGAAATAGTACTTGACTGATGTAACCATCACCACCACAGGATACTTAAGACATGCTTTTGACTGACATCTTGACCGAATTTTGCCAAAAACTAATCACATTAATATTTGAAGGCGGAATTTTGTGTGTGAAGACTCTTGGCCGGAGACATTGCCAAAACTGAATGTAGAAATTTTACAGGCTAATTTTTATTCCAAAAAACGCGCCGCGCTGCAGTAAACCCGCGGGAAGAAGCTAGTACTTATATTTCATACTTTAGGACCACAAAAAAAACAAAGTCTTACGTTTATATTAAATTGATATAGGTAATGTTTAGTTACGAATCGACTCGCACTTGACGTTTTTATTTAGTTTAAGTCATTGGACAGAGAGTCGTGAACATACAGTGCAGTACAGACCGACACACTTCCGTCATTCGCATTTACTTGTATACTACTTAGGTACTGCGGTGGTGTGATGCCGGTTGATAATTTGAAACACCCCACTCTATGTGGGTGTCGTTAGTTAGAGGTCAAGGCATATCCACGGGGGGGGGGCGGGCAGCAGCGCCTCCTGCAGAACAGATCCACCACAGAACTGCGATCCTTAACCCGCAAGCCCACTGTGGGGATTCCCTAATGATAACGCATAAACAATAAGGCGCTTGTTGGGCGGGAGGCCTATCAAGCAGTGATGATGAATTATTTTATGGGAAGATTTATTTGGCTCACGTACCTATGTATAGTATAGGTATAGCTTGGTCCTTAGTACATGTACCGTGTAGGTCACTGCAATGAGTTAACATATTAGGTACCTACCTAACCCATACTATACCAATGCTGGAGGAATATAATATTATCCTCCTGACATTCATACCTCTTACGATCGATTTTTGGTAAAACAGTGATCTTTCGAATAAAACGGCATTACATAACGGACCACATTCGTTGACCGACATATTCAAGGCTAACGCCATAAGGCGTTAACGGTCAGTGACCGACGTTGTTATGTACCTCTGTAGGTAGGCATAGGTTATTCGCAAATTATGCAAATTGTTGGGTAAGAAGAATTGATTAAGAAGTATTCTTGAGAATGTGGGAGTCACATTCGACTGATCAAAACAGATATATTCGTTATGGTTTTTATTATGTAAACTTTATTATGCTTTTATTGACCGTTTTCTACTTAACGGGGCTGCTCCGCCACTTTACACAACGAACTGAAGAAGCGTACCTAGAACAAACTCTAGGAGCGCGTTTATGTCTTTTGTACGGGAAAAGTGAAATGCATGCCAGCCAAGTGATAAGTTTGTATCAGCTTCAACAATATTACGTCAAACATGTAGAGCAAAAAAGAGTACTGGTGTTGTGGGTAGGTATCCCTTACCCATGTCACAAATATTTTTCTTTCAAAACTGCTCAAAATAAACGATTATGGTGGGCGGCGAGCGGCGGCGGGCGGCGGCGCGCCATGCAGGTCGCTCGCACTCGCTGCTCGTAAGTTAGGTCGCGCAGAGAATGCGTTAACGTTACCTGCATAGTGCTGAACAGCTGGTGATGAGAGTCTGCGGCTAGCTCGAAGGAGCCCACACAGTAGGTGCCGCGGCGCGCGAGGCAGCCCGTGTAGGGCTCCATGTGGAAGAGAGCCGGCATCTCGTAGTACTGCACATCTGGAGAAGGCACCAGGTTAGGAATCTAGCACTTAGGCATGTGGTTTTCGGAAAAATAATCGGTCGGTTACATGCTAATTGTTATGTTTGAAAGAATTTTTCATAATTTTTTAAGTTGTCTGTGAGAAGTCCTGACTAGACATAGGTACAAGGCATGAAAATAGATTGTTTGTTCCTCCTTGTTGGCTGGCTAGGCGTAACTCCTGCCCACGTAACTATCTTTACTAAACAACTCGGACCTTTTTCGAGATTTGCCTCTTAACTTACAAAATTGTTTTTTACAGTCTAAAGGATTTTTTTTAATTTTTAGAATTGTTTGACTTATCTAACTTGTTTTGTTTTTTATTGACATACACATGAAACCTGATTTGATTAAATTGATTTTTTTAATGAATTTTAGTGACATTTAGTATAATTATTTATTAAAATAGTTCTACAAAATTATTCACATCTTTAAAGGTAGATTGTAAATAGACATTTTAATATTACGAACTTTTGTACAAAACTACTTTTGTAAACATTCTGGTAAATAAATGATTATGAATTATTACGTGTGTACTTATTAACCCGATGTTAATCTATCCCGCACGATCAGAAGTCGAACCCACGACAAGTAAATACCACTACACCAACACGCTGGCCCATTCTTGAAACTGAAAAGCAAAGCAGGCCATATTTCCAAACTGTTACTCAGAATGCACGCTTGCATTGTTCCGCTTCACTTTAGCATCACTACATTCCAGTAAGCGACCATTCTCTACCTACTGTCTAAGTCTAAACCTATACCGATGTCCTATAATGTCGAAACTTGGAATTATTTTCATGTGATATCTATTCTATTCCTCACTGCTAACTTTTGCACGCGTTCTTTTCGGATCCTTTCCATCAATTAAAGGGTATCTTGTAGAGATGGCTTTTCAGCGGTAACCGCTACCACTCCTACGTCCACTGCTACCACTACGTATGTGTGTTACTTCTTCCCCTTAAGTTGTGTACCCCGAGTACGTGCGAGATCTTACGCACTATAATAACTAACAACAAAACCCTAGAGTTATTTTATATTATTACCTATTTGACTAGCAGTCATAAAGTGTGAGATTTGCATAACGTAGAAAACATCGAAGAATTTATAGCAAATTTTTAGAGCATTTCAATTCGGAAGTTAAACTTGTCGTTATAACACCCATTACGGCTGACTTCCGACATTAGGCCGGTGTAGGTCCGGCTAGTGGTTGGCACCGGTTGCGTAGCGGTGGCCTCGATGACCAGCCACCACGACTAGAGTGGTTGAACTTGTGGTTGCAAGATTATTTCAATAAATTTAAACATGATATCGATAAAAGAGAAGTCTGAGGTTCTGGCAGCCCAGCCCGTTATTGCATTAAGTATTATCAAATTAGAATAACAGCTGTGTTTACGTGCACTAACAATGGATGTCCCACGCACAAGGCTTGTCTCCGCTGAGATTGAGAGTGAGCTAGGCCGCCCCGCGCCGGCGACGCCGCCCGCCCCGCGCCGTGAACGAAATTCGGCTAGGAATGTTTTATTGTTGAGTTAATTATTCTTACTGTGGATCGGTTGAGCTTCTTCTAGATTGTTTGCAACAGTCGGCACTTCGGAAGTTAGCTCAATCGTTTCAGTCTGTATCTGCTCTTTGGTTTCAATTGAACATACATAATAGTTCTCATACTATATATTACTATCGCATTAGGGGTGCCTGTAAGGATAGGTGTACAATATTTTAAATAAATAAATTATTCGTTTCTATTCTTTAGATATATTTTTTCAGTCCCAAACTATATTTTAACTATTAAATATTATAGGATTATTATTACGTTTGAATGGATGTTTGTTACCTCTTCACGCCGAAACTACTAAACGGATTGTGCTGATATTTTGCATACGTATAGTTCTAGGCCTGGAATAAAACATACGCTTTACTTATTATCTTTTCTTAAATCGCCAAGTCTTACACAACAGAGTTGCATTGGGAGGTGGTTTGGTGATCACCACAGGTCTCTACTTTAGGTTAGTAGGTTATAGTTACCTACTGATGCCATTCCCTACCGATTAATGCACATTTACCTACATGTATAATATTATGTACCTATTCACGTTATGTATAGCTAGCTATTTAATTTGAATCCTGAATGTATTTACGCAGGTCAGGTATTATCTAGCTGGAAGCGCAGTGCCTATTCCATTATCTCATGCAAATAGTCCCGGCCTGGGTCAAGTTTAACTTCATTATTATAGGTGTAATGAACACCTGTCATGAATGTGAAGAGAAAATACACAGTCGTTTTCCTGTATGCGAAAACAAGGAGTGCTTGGTTTTTACGGTTCCGTACTCAAAGGGTAAAACGGGACCCTATTACTAAGACTCCGCTGTCCGTCTGTCCGTCTGTCACCAGGCTGTATCTCATGAACCATGATAGTTAGACAGTTGAAATTTTCCCAGATTACCTATGTATTTCTGTTGCCGCTATAACAACAAATACTAAAAAACAGTGTTAAATAAATATTTAAGGGGGCTCCCACACAACAAACGTGATTTTTTTGCCGTTTTTATATATAATGGTACGGAACCCTTCGTGCGCGAGTCCGACTCGTACTTGGCCGGATTTATTACTATTATTTTAATTTTGTTTCGTTGTGTAGGAACACTTTGATTTTAGGTAATTAGAGGACCATTCATAGGATTACTATGAACTCAATATGCAAAATAAAAGATTAGTTCGTCGTTACGATAGGTACCTAGGTAGTCAGGCACATATCTAGGTCGTTATAAAGAAAAAATAGGTACGACACCGAGGTCTTTATGGCGTTAATAATCATTCGCCATCGCATTTTCTTCTTAACTTTCCTTTTTTCAAAAGTGAAAAGTGTCATTTTCCTAATGATGAGATATCGACCGAGAGTTTTCACGTTGCTGGTAGTGCGAATGATTTTTTTATTAAGAGATGATATATGTACTTACCTAGGTAGGAAGGTATACCTACTTTTCGTATGCAAGCTGATTAGGCAGATTCGAATGATAAAAAAATACATAACGGCTAGCCCTGAGATGCATGCTGACTTTAGGCGGAGTTACTAAACGTGGGTTCGATTCGTGCCACAGCACAAAATTTAAAATGTTTGTTTGCATCTAAACCTAGATATTTGGTTCAGGTTATTTCTGTCAAAGGGCATTTTAAGGATACTACTCGTTCGGCCTTCGACTTTAGGCCATTCACCATACCACTCGCCCAAAAAGGTCCATAACTAAGGATAAATTATTGAAATATATGGAAGCAGATTTGTAGATGCAATGTCTATGTTACCAACAAACCCCAAAAACCTCCTGGAACACACAAAACCACCCAAACGAGGTAAAACGAATCCACAATATTAAAACACCGTACCACTGATCTCATACAACACATCCTGAGGCTGTGCGGCAGTGAGGCACATGAGGCACGACAAGCACGTGAGGCACGTCAGGCGCAGTGCAGTCGACATAGTGCAACTGTGCATTGCACGACTTGCACGTGGACGCGGAACGGAGGCGCGGGCGCTACTGCCGCCTGCCTTCCTTTCTAACGTGCTTTCAGTAATACTTAGCAGAGACTGGTACCTACCTACAGTAAAATATCTAGCGGGGGTTTGATTCCGGGTGTGTATCTTGCATCCGTAGATTTATTACTACACCTTCTAGCACAGGCAAAGTCCTGTCTTCAAGGTTTCTCTGTTCTTAGATGTTATGGGCCAGTCTGGAAGCTCTAAGGTAACCTACCTTAGACCTAACTGGTATATGTACCAGTAGGTAGTAAATAAATAAAGTAGGTCTACTTTATTTATTTAGGAAATCCAACAAAGGAATCGCAAAAAGTACATATGTAAAAACAAGTAGGTACGTCATAACATAAAATAATAGTGGTAGTAAATAGGTATATATTTTATGTATGTTAGAATAAGGTATATATTTATATGGGTCGTAGTTTTTAAGTATTTTACATCCTGTACTAGACTAACGTTGCCTGAAATAAATGTTTTTTTTTTTTTTATAAATCTATTAGTCTCTGTAGTCCCTCTGAGTAAAGCTCGATTTTGTATTTTTTACGAACCAAGATACAAAATCGAACTTTACTAAGAGGGACTACACTCATAAATCATAATACAAAGCATGTTTTGTTTATTTGTTTTACAAACCATGTCTTGATTTCTCCACACACAAGTAAACACACTAGAGGTTAACAAAAAGTTTAAACTATTGTCAAATTATAACAAGCGGTTAAAAAACCGGCTGTAGACTGGTGTTCGTTCACCAGAAGACAAAAGGGAAAAAATATATAAAACGACTTCAAATTAACATAGGTAGTGAAAATGGATCTGGAACACTACGATAGCGCGATATAATTTTTCAAGTGGCGACATCTAGTTAAACTTATTTAGTTTGATATTTATTTATTTATTGAATTGGACATCCAACATGAGGTCACAAAGCTAGATTCTACTAACAATTTAGGGGTTTTAAGTCTATGTGTCTATATACATAGAATAAGTTATAGCATGCACATAAAATAATCAACACTAGGCATACCTATTATGAGTGATGGATGACATATGGAACACACACGACGAATGAAGACCTCTTGTTTACACGCGTTGCCATAGAAACCATTTGCTATGAGTAATGTGAAAATAATCACGTGATGATGCTGAAAGATACGTTTTATGGCGCACAAATCAATTCCTCGAGGATCAAACTTTTTTTATGCCACCTCCTCAGAATCAACCTAAAGAATCATGTTGGCATACTAATCCATTGGGAATTTTATTTTCAAGAGCAATTCACACATTCGGGATCGTTATTTATCTAAAAATACAAACAGCCGAACATGGAACCTCCTCCTAAAGTTGATAATTAACAGCTTCGATGGCTAACTTTGACGTTTATTGAATGAAAACTTCTGTCAAAAACGTTTCTAAAATGTAATTTCACGGTTATCTCTTTAAAGAAAACGAGCCTTAAACTCGTATACCTACTTCCTACCTTAGTAAGGTAAACTATTATTTTTGTTTCACGTAGTACTTACAGTTTCGGAATTTGGCCAGGTAGCAATAATATCTAAGAATCTAAGACTGCGACAGCTAAAGACTGCTGGCAGATGGAGGCAGCTGAAAACAGGGCATTATAACGCTCATCAAGGGAGGCCACCGCGTCCAACAGTGGACTCACTTGACGATGTTTTTCTACAATGACTTAGTAAGTTCGTCCATCTGAATCCACCTTTCCAAGCACTTAAACAAAGAAGGTCACAGCACAGTATTCCAGATCCATCGGTAATCGTACGATTGTGTCCAGTATTGTATTCATGTAGTCATACAATCAGATCTAAGATATTTTTTAGTTCTATTATAATAAATTAGGTACTTATTTTGTCATAACAGATATCTTTATTAAAAGTAAAATGTAAATAGACGTAACCAAGTGTTTTTTGTGCTCCTACGGCGAATAAATATATGAATATAAAGGTATGTACAAGTTTTTCATTATTTAAATTAACAAACAATAATATATACTTATAATATTCGTTTTGTGTTTACAATATTATCCAATCCCATTAAAATACTAATCATTCATGATGGCCGACATTAATATCTTCCTTAGCAAAGATATAAATCAATGTGTATACCTACAAATACTAAGGGCCAGGCCAGACTCCATCAAAGGTGACGAGACCAGAGGAGCTGGTGCTTACACAACCAATAGAGTCTATCACTGTCGTCTCCGCTCAGCTTCTGTGGGTACCCTCGCTGAAGAACGCCTCGTCTCGTCTCCGCTAAGGGCATTTCCGCTTTGGTGAAGTCCGGGCGTAAATCTATGTTGCCAACCGGCGGAAATCATAAGGCGATTCCTCAACCCAAACTAGCGCCATCTCGCCGCCGCCGCCACCTATTTTAAGTTCGCTAGCAGTCGGCACCCACCTTGCAAGCAGTCAGGCGAGCCAGGCGGCAGCATTACGTTACGGAACTATTACATTAACTCGCTGACACACTGACCTGCCGGCTGCACCGCACTGGTCATTGCCCATTTTATACTATGGGTACATCATCGATATGGTTCGTTCTTATTTGCGAAATGGCTGTTGGATTGGGAGATGCTACTTCGATGGATGTGAAGTTCAATGTTTGGGAAATATGTAACATCAAAATCTAGACACAGACATTTTAGTGTTGCTGTGAAGTTACTTCAGTTTTTGGACCATCAAAATCGACACCATTTACATAAAGAAGGTAAGTAGCGTTTAAAGTTTGGTTTCGTGTGCAGGCGTTTGATGCATTAACTCATTCACTGCCCAGTATGTGCGGTGCGAGCCGAAGCTGAGGGGTGCGTCGTCGCAGCTGCACAAGACGCAACCTACCTAGCTACGTTTATGTGCGTTTCGCTCGGGGTTTCGCGCCGCCCCTGCGGTATCCCGCAGACCATTTAACTACTGCATACCCACTCGAATTTCGCTTCGGGTAGCAAACACCGCGTAGATTTGAACAGGCCTTAGCATAGTGATGACTAAGGAATGGAACCTACATGGGGTGCGTGTCTCGCCGAAATCGAAAATTTTTGAAAACTTATTTCTTTTTTTGGAACCTACATTCCCACACATTGTTGGGATAGTTATCATTTTATGTATCGTTGTTTATGAATGACGCTGCTTGAAAATATAAGAACGTATACCTACCGAGGCAGGTATATTACGACACAAGACTGTGGCTTTGCCAAATACGCAGTCTTACATATAATTGATTGTGTACTAGTTATTTACTTGCGAGTAGTGTTCTGGACTAACTGAGTGGTGTGAAAAGAAGAAAGGCTATTCTAAATCTAAACACATTTTTGCCAATTATAGCTAGGTACCTAGGTACCAAGCGATCACAAATTGACAGCGGAAGTGAAGAACTGCGTGCTACGCCTGACATCACGCACGGGAGAGTATCTGCGAGTTCATTGATTAGCGTTTTCTCGGGTTATAATGGAGAGCAGCCCTCGGTTTACCTACAGCAACCCGAAGAGCCGAGCCTGGACTGGAGTGACCGTGTTCGCGGCCTACCTGGTGCTTCTCATGCTGGAGATATATATAGAGATATACGAGAACAAAGCGCACTTACGGATCTACAACAAATTATGTGATTTTTTTGGTGATAATATTGTATCATTTACCTACTAATCAGTGAATTTGAAGTTCAAGGAGCTATTGTCACCAGACCGCACCGTTACCTACTAGTGGCCAAATGAGTAAGTGCAAGTTAAGACTTTCGCTATTTGAATCACGCCTATTAAAGATTATCCATTCCTATTTGATCGGTAAAGATTGTTCTAATCTTTAATAAGTCTCCTAATTATGTCCTACTAGGTACCTAGACTATATTAAAAACCTTTTTAAGAGAAGCGAGAAATAAAAAAGTAGATAAATATGATAATATATTCATACCAAATAAATAAAAAGGTAATAAGTTATTAAATAAATAACGTTAAATTAAATAATTGCATTATTCACTAACATAGCTAATGTAGGTACAGTCAGCAACGAAATTCGCTATAGATAGGTTCTTGTGCTCAGCAATTTATGAAACACCTTTGGTTTGTGATTTTTGTAATTTAACATAGTCAAAAATGTTTTGGTACTTTTGGTACTTGTTTATATTATCATGCTCAGATACTACCGTTCAGGTAATATTGAAATCACTTGCTAGTTCAGTGCCTTTTGTTGCTACTTCAGTGGTTTTCGTTGCTGACTCTATCCCTGGTGGGGTAGGTATGTAAGTTTTTCTTTTGCTTGATTGGGTACTTGCAATCAAGTAATGGAGAAAAACTTACTTGCAGCTTAAAATGACCGGGTACCTGTAATAGGACAAGAGGCGTTTTAACAATTTTTCATTAAGTCTTCGTAGATACACCTGTGATATAAGACCAACAAAAGATCACAAAAGTTAAAATCCACCTATTCACTCTTGTCTTGAAGAGAATCTGGTTGTGTACGGTCACCGCCAAAAAGCGTTGAACAGGGGTTATGGAGTCTATTTGTTCTACCTAACCTAGATGGCTTTTTTTTCTTGGAGTCTTTTGCCCTGCTGTGGGACACTCCCGGATAATAATATCATATAATTATAATACTTAGATGACAAAATTAACCATAGACGTTTGAAAAATATTGCTGATTTTATACCTACTGCGGCGGGAATCGAACCCGCGTCTCAAACAGAACAAATGCATACCGTGTTACGTATGTAATTTGATCGTCATGAGTCAGGCCGCCGCCGCTGGGGAACTAACGACTGCATGGCCTGGTCGCCTCTCTGCAAAAATAAAACGTCAAAATACGATAAGAAAAAAAACGAATCGATGTAAAAAACATTTTCACACCGAACAAAATGTGTCCTATTCAAAAAAGTACTATATTTGCGGATTTTTTTGTTTTATCTCGATAGATTCTTTGCAAGTCTGCAGTTCGGTCAGTTTTATTGTAATGCAATTTTGTAAATAGTAGTTCCAGTTTGTTTCAAGTCTGATTCTATTTTTATTTAATTATTAAAAAAACATTAAATTTCATTAAGCTGCTGTTTAGCGATTTTTGGATGAAGTCCATGTTAAGCATTTTCTGGGATGACAAAAGGATTATTTTAGTATAATAGGGAATATTATTCGAAAGGGGGATATTAAATAAAATAACATCTGATTTAATTTATACTTAACTTTATTATATATTACATATGATCCTCAAACAAACCAATATACACATTATATACGCCAGTAACTTTGGCATCAGGGCTCAAGCATTCTAAATATGACGCCGATGTATATCTATCGCTCTGATAGTTATCAAAACATCTATTGAGTGAATAATATGTTTGATGGGGTAATTGTATAATACCGTAATAAATTATTTAAAAAAATAAGCTAAAAAGTCTAACAAAAAAAAATGTAGGCAATATCACGATGATAATACAATAACAGCCATAGCTACACGAGACGCGCAGGTATTTATGATCCGAACATTAATCCATCAAACCAACAAATCAAAAATATGTTAACAAATACAAAAATAAGTTACATGGTTGGTGTGTATACATTGATAACTACAATTCTCTTAAGATCTACATCGATATACTATTTAAGTATAGATTCACTACTTACATCAATAAGTTCGATCTACACTATCTGTTACCGATTCTAATACAGAACGAAAGTTAAAAATGAATTTACGAATTTTACGCTCACCAGAAATACGAGACAAATTTTGACAGTAAAAGATGGATTTACAAAGAGAATTTTCAGCGTAAAATTAGTAAACTCCAAATAAAATCTTTATTATCACAACTCTACGCATCCATATCAAACATTTGAAGCCTACGTCACCCAGGAAACCCTTTACGAAGCGCGAATTTGTCACACTCTTCCCATACAGACATATATACAATAAATCTATAGTTTTTAAAGATGATGGTGCCTTTCTAGACGAGTATATGAGAAACTATAATAATACTATGGCTTGGTTTTGAGTTCTACTAGACGATGATCTTACGAGGTCCATCCTCAATATTCAATGTATTCACCGACTCAGTTGTCTACAGACGGATTTAATAACATATTTGAGTAATATTATGATTAGTTATAACGTGTCTAACTATGGCACCGTAGCTCTTTAACGTATAAACCGATTTAACTTGTATTGTTCCAAAAAGAAATGCCAAAATTAATATCTAGACAGGTCAAAACCATAGACTGAACATTGAGAAGGACCGTTAGTGCATCCCACATCTCAGATAGAAAGACACCCGCGTGCCTACCGCTAGTACAACTTCCGGGTGACATCTAAGCCCAGATATTACAAGGACATTTACTTAGTTTTTTTGACAAAGTCCACGCCCTTCTTAATGTTTTTCTTTAGCTCAGGAATGGCAGCCTTAAGCAGTTTCGTTTCGTACTCGTTCAGTGTTCCGAAGCCGAGGTTCTTTGCGACGCCGCCCGGTCCGAATAGTACGGCGTTGGCGAAGTATTCTGCCTCCGTTAGGCTGGATGGGACGTAGGCGCACTCCACTACGTTGGGCTCGCCCTGGAATAATATCAGAGTAAACTTACTGATATGGATAATTGTTTTGATCAGCCAGCGCGCAGCGGGTCAGTTCGCTCACATGGAATCAGAACCCCGAGTTTCTTTCTCGAGACGAGACCTTGTGTTTTTGTAAAGATATAATTTGATACAACGCCGCTAGCGTGCGTGCATTGTGCATGAAACTACGCAAGTCAAATACATATAGAATACCGAATATTTCGATTTGATCAAATAACCAAACTCAGCGTGCAGGATAAAATATCATTAAAGTCTCCGGAATCTATGTGTTAGATTCTGAAAAATATTTTACGTACATTATCTATTTACTTTCCACAAGCTCTGCTTAGCTTGGAGCTAGATGATGCTGTGTAAATTGTCCAGCATTATTTATTTATTTTATTTATTATCTCTAAGCCCTAGGCCATGATTGTGGCATAGTGCTGGGCATCCGAGGGCTGAAATTAATCACGCTTTATTAGCGGACATTTAGAAGTTTGTTACACTTTTACATTCAAACTTGAAAAGAATTTTTTTATGTTGGCTGTTTTAGACCTCCCGTAGTAACCGCCATTGCTCGCCGCTATGTTTTGCCTGCAGTCTCTTTGCAGACAAACATCGTCAAGTTTGTTATACAGGGTTATTGGTAAATTAGTGACAAAACGTGAACTGTCATTTAGTATCAGAGGTGACTTATATTTTCTTTAGAATTTAGACTAGGCGTCATCACAAACGTGTTTGTGATGACGGGCTGAACCGGCAGATCACGTATTGTCACTAATTTACCAATAACCCTGTATATACGAGTATATGATTATGCATATAATATGATTGGCTCACCGCGAGTCCCCTCAGCACCGCGTGAGCGATCCTGTGACCCGCGTACGCCATGGACAGCGTGGCGGAGCCGCCGCCGGCCTTCGCCTTCACCACCTGCCGAACGACAACAATAACCAAACTGTACCGGGGAACAAGTCATTTATTTACACAGAATGTTAAGAAAGCTCTCGCTCATCATTTCATAACCTCTCGTCCGTTTACGAGCTCGAATTTGGATTTTCGGTATTATGCAATTATGCTATGCAATTATGCTGTTTTTGTATATTTTAGTGACCACCTTGATTTAATCTTTTTGTTTCTGCTGGTGTTACGAGATTTTATAAAGTTTATATTATTTATTTATCTTTATTGTCTTTGTTGACATAAAATATCTTGGACTCTAGAATTAAGGATTAAAAGATTAAGTATCTATGATACTAATCATCATATTATGCAGGCTGCATAGGTCCACTTCAGCCATCTCTCCTTCCCCGTGACTGCTGCAACGTCGTCGGTCCATCCTCACGAGACGTGGGATGGAACTGAGGATTAAGCTCAGTTCTCACCTCAGTACCAGCGTTCTGGATCCTCGTAGTTAACTCCTGGATTTTGGACTGGTCGTTCAGATTGAGGGGCGGGTGACTTTGACTCAGCACGGGAATGATGGTGACTCCGGAATGTCCGCCGATGCAGGGTATTTGCACGCAGCGAGAGTCGCACTGGTTGATCGCGCCGATGAAGGTGGCCGAGCGGACCAAGTCCAGGGTCGTCACTCCGAGGATGCGGTTCGGGTCGTATACTCCAGCCTGGAACGAAGGCATGACCTTCATTATTAACAGTCTCCGAAAATAAGAGGTGCTTCTATGCTACTATGTTCAGCTGTAGGTATGTTTGTTCGACTTCTCCGTCAGGCAGGGGCGATTTTGGAAATGCTTTTCTTATTGTATAGAGAATGATCCCGAGGAGGTCCGATAAACACTTTATTCCCGACGGATTATTACTAGTCCCGAAAATAGTAAAAACAGTGATTTTTTTAATCGAATTATAGCGTTTGTTCAATTAGGGCACAGAAAATTACAACTAAGTGTTGATAGGTGTTGTTTAGCTCATTTTCCAGGCAACATATTTATCCTATTAAAACTGGATTGCTCTTTTCGTAATTTGAAGATTTGGCAGTACTGGGTGGGACTTATAATCTACAAAACAGAGTGCAAGTCAATAATCAGATATTTTGGAAAAAACTTTATTTCATATTTTTCGGGAAAATAGTTATCCCTCGGGAATAAAATATTTATGGGACCACCTCGGGATCATCCTCCAATAGTGAAGTAGTTTTCCAAATCGGTCCATCGACGAACATACATAACAAAAAAATAATATATACAGTCGAACATAGAACCTCCTCTTGTTTTTCGTCGGTTAAGAAGGTGAGAAGAAGCTGTAACGAACGTACGGAGCTCATGTGATGATGATGGATTGGACGGCTAGCTCCTAGTAATGCGGTGGTAAATAACTAAATAAATGCTATATTATTTACTTTACTGCATTGTGTTCTCCAGAAACTTGAAATATCTCAAGAACACAATGAGACAAGTCAGCCGTAAGTGCCAATAACAATCCTTCAGAGTATACAACGGCCAGTAAACTCTATGTGGAGACAGATAATGCCACTTAATTGTGATGAATACCTGATTACCGTGCAAGGAGAATGGTTGCTTACTTATTTATTTCCTACTTATTGGGTGACATTACCTATTTAATAAATAAGGTGGAATGCAAATTGTTATTTACTACCGCACTCCTCCTTCCAAGAAGAAGGAGATGGCTGTGTATATTTTTAATGTATGCTCGCCAATTCTTCCGTCAAATGTGGACCGATTTTAATGTTTCCCTTACATAGACCGTAAATACAGATGCTCTATTAACGGCGTATCATGGGATGGTGGAATCTGTGTTAAGATATGGGCTAATATTCTGGGGCAACTCTACAAACAAAGAGATTTAGTTTTTAAACTGCAGAAACGGTGCATTAGAGCAATGTTCAAAATAAAAACTAGCGATAGCTGCAGACCACTATTCCTAAAGCATAAAATACTAACACTTCCGTCTCTCTACATATTAGAAGTAGCACTTTATGTTAAGAATAATCCGCATCTGTTTCCCCGGCTATCGGACACTGTGTGCAGAAACAGACGAGATAATAGTAGGTTACGAACACATCAAGCTAACACCGCACTGATGCGGAAAAGTGTTGTTAGTATGGCTCCTAAAATTTATCAAAAATTACCAAAACAGTTAAAAGAACTAAATGCTGAACTCTTTAGACAGAAATTGAAAATTTTACTTGTTTGTAAGTGTTATTATAATATTGACGATTTTTTCAATGATAAATTTTAGTAGGTACCTAAATAATAAGTTACTGCACGTCATTCTCTCTCAAACATATTTTTGCATGCCGATTGACGGTCAAGCATGTTGATCCATAAAATTTATTTACCTATTACCTTACATAACACATGTTTTGGCAAATAAAAAATCTTTATCTTTATAGAAAGTATAGAAATTGTTAGAGAAGCATCCCGAGATAGTCCCATAGAAATGTATTCGCGGGCTTTACTATTTGTGCCGTAAAACTTAAAGAACGATGTAAAAATGTATTCCCGAGCTTTAGTTAGGAAGAAGAATTTTATTGTTAATAAGTTTCAGCTCCAACTTGAAGTACATAGTTGAGGCATTTACGTCAATCGATAGTTGTCGAGTAAACAACCCATAAAGAGTTATTTACTAGCTAGAGGGTGAACCAGAATGGTGTTTGTTGTATAAATTATATTATTACCCTCCTTGGCTGTGGTTCCAATGAGAAACTTTCTTGTGCTTTTCCTTGCTAATATAAAATAGTTTTTTGATTTGATTCTTGTCGTTTTTAACATAAACCACTATTTGTGAGCTGTAACTGTAACCGTTAAGTTTTTCAAGAGCGTAAAATATTTTTTGTAAATTTTTGAAGTAAGAAATGGAGAAAAGAAAATTATGTTGCTGGCTGGTACATACAGGGTTATTGGTAAATTAGTGTCATCACAAACACGTTTGTGAAGGTCTTCATTCTAAAACTTGGTATTGGTAAAAGCTACCCTTCGCAATTCAACAATCGTTTGTTAGAGAGGTTTTATTTGAAATTCAACTTAACACAGCTAACAACAACTCTGCCCTGAATTAACCAGAAGGTATGAGAGTGGAAGATTGGTCTTAAGTAACTCGTTGGGTTCCAGACAAAGATATTTTTTCATTTAGTATCAGAAGTGATTTAATTTTAAGAAATTAAATAATGTTTTTTTTTTAAAGAATTTAGACATGACGTCTTCACAAACGTTCACGTATTGTCACTAATTTACCAATAACCCTGCATAATGAAATTAAAGTAGGGATTAATTATAATTTTCGAATGTCCTTCGTCAATAATAAACTCAACTTCTCCCCGTTACCAAACAACTCAATAATTTATAAGTAGAACGACACTAGTTCTGGTTCACCCTACATGTTTACACACATTTAATAATGATCTTTGTAACCTGCAAGTTACATCACATTACGTTATCGTATATAGTTCTCAGTGACATGTTCATTGTCCATTGTGGGCCGGTCATTAGATAAATTATCACAGCATTGTGCCAGTGACTTACTGAACGATTTGTAGACTTGCATTAAAACATGCTTACTAATATTATACAACATATGTATATGTGAACGTCTGTCTGTCAGTTATCTTTACGAAATAATGCTTAACATCTGGGACCCTATTCAGCTACTAATCCCTTCACAATGACAACTGTATCGTCACAGAATGACACATTTTGGCATTCTACGAGTACCATAGATGAATCAAAATACATTATGGAGAAACGCGCGTCAGGCGGTCAGATTCAAACCTTCTGCGCCAATCCGCACGCACTATCTACAATTTCTTTCATCTACCTCCTGTCCTCTTGTCACTGAACACGCCCTTGTTAACATATTTTATTATAAGTAGATAATAGGTTTATATTTATACGTTAGATATGCATGTATTTTTATATTTATTTAAAACATATTGAGTTAATATGTATATATTTTGAAGTTGTACCATTAGATGCATACACATCTTACCCCATGTATATCCGATGATCTTATCCATACCAGATTGTCTGGCAGAGATCGCTCTTGAGCGATAAGACCGGACAATTGTCATTTATGTTATAAAATTGTTTCATTTGTAAATAGTTTTTTAGTTTTAATCGTGCAATATATCTAACTAAAGATTCTGCGACGGCGAGAACGATACCATTATTGTCATAGTAAAGCGATTGGCTAGCAGAATTGGGCCCGTGATCTTAAGAGGCCTGCGGATGATGATTTGCCCATACAAATGTACTACCAAAATGATTTGTAATTCGAGCATATTTCCACTATATCATGTTGTTTTTTGTATTCGAATGTGTACATATCTAGGTCCCTGGTTGGTTTTTTTCTTAATAATACACACCTATAATGAAATGTAGGCAAAAATATGCAAAATCGAATTTAACATATTTTTACGTCTAAAATGACATGTTTTCGTCCTATTTGTTTTGTATTAAAAACAACAATATCGTACGGTTTGTTTGTTTAGGAACATAGCTTATGTTTTCTAGTTACAGAATAACAACACAATGTCGAAGAGTCAATAACTTTTCAGTCATCATTTTTGGTATTACGGAACATAATAATTCACGAATTGAAGTTGCGAGCAGCTGTCGCCGGATTCTTAATGATTGGCAATCTTGCCAATCATGGAGATGGATTGTATTATAGGGTCTTCAAAGGTTGTATAAAAATTAATAAAGGCCTATAGAGGTCGTGTGCAGCGCATCCACCCGCGCGGCCGCGGAGAGAAACCAGGGTTAGTATAGCTACCAAAAGTATATTTTTCATTTCGTGTAACCTTGTTTACAACTTTTGCATGTACCTAGCTTTTGAAATGTAAGTGGACCATTTTACAGATAAGACAGACTGATAGTGATAGTACGTGAGCGTTTCTTATCAGCAGAGAGTTGTAATTAATAATTGCTCAGCTCAGCGTGTTGTTAGTTTTTGAAGAAGCGATCGACGATGTATCGCGAAGTCCTCTCTTGAGGGGGTTGCAATATCCTTATCGCAACCCCTTCAAGAGAGTTGGCATCATACATAACCCCTGCAAAAGTTTAGATGTTTGTTGCCTCTTCACTTCACATCTACAGTACAACTAATTGAATGGATTGTGCTGAAATGTCGCATGCGTCTGGTCTGATCTACATGTGGATCATCATACAGGCTATTTTGTTTCTTGGATAAAATCATACGAAACCACGGGCGGAGCTACTATCATAATAATGTACCTACCAAGGTCTAGTCGGATTTGTTTTACTGCAAAATGTACCATAGTTTAGTGAATCTGTTATGTCTGGAATGAAACATTGGTATTCGCCCCAAACAAGGTTCATAGTTAACCCACTTACATTCATAACAAATTCACTGTCAGCCTCATGTTAACATACCTTCTTCAAGACCTCAGCAGCGATAGGCACCATGGAGTTGACAGGGTTGGTGATGATGCACATAATGGCACACGGGGCGTTTTTGGCCATGGAGAGAGCCAGGTCACGGACGATGCCGGCGTTGACATTGAACAGGTCATCCCGAGTCATGCCCGGCTTGCGAGGTATTCCCGCAGGGACCACAATTACGTGGGCATCTAGGCGGGGCAAGGTGAAGGTTATAATCAGCTAACTTCAGCATTTATTATTATAAGTAACTAGCAGCGCCTCGCGGTCTTACCCGCGTAGTTCCCGTTCCCGTGGGAATTCCGGGATAAAATATAGCCTATGTCACTCCCGGAAAGGTAAGCTTTCTAATGGTGAAAGAATTTTTGAAATTGGTCCAGTAGTTTTAAGTTTATACATTACATACAAAAATACAAATATTTCCTCTTTATAATATTAGTGTAGATGCACAAGAACTTATTACATTGTTGTCTTAGAAAAGAGAGTGCACCTGTGTTTGCTTTGTACACCTACACACCTGTGCACTATAACAATGTCCTGTGCACATGGCTAGTCTCCGTGGACTTTTTCATCATAGTGTAGAGGTACTACACTACGTTCATTAAGTTTTTAATTTATGTTTGTTAGTTGGGTATAAATTACTATGGACTGTAAAATATGGCAAATAAGATCTGTGACTGTTCTTTTGCAGACAGATTTAAATGAATATTATTGTTGTATATCTTCTGAGATTGGTGAGGCTGGTAGTTTCTTTGACTCTGCAGAGTAGCTTGTTGGCTACAAATCTGTCAGTCACCATTTCAGTTAGCAGTTCTTTACCATCGGTTACCCTTTCAAGATAGCTTCCATCAGTTGCCTGGTAAGAATTTAAATTGTTTGCAATTAATGAAATAGTTCAGACAAGTTCTTAGAACACAAAACAATTGTTTGTTTAATTAAAACTTATAAATATTTTCTCAGTAGGCTAGGATTCTTTCTCCTTGCATTATTTAATATACAAATGAAAGAAAGAACCACAAGAAAAAAGGGAACAACCTGCCTATTCGGCCAACAATAAGATGCACATAATTTTTCACATCTGAAAATATGAACAAAACTAAACAGTAGGGCAACCTTGAAACTGAAATAGTAGTGAACTTGATTTGTAGGTTATGTTATGCAATAGGTGGAGAGGTAAGTACCTACATCAATATTGACGCACCTTTGATAGCCGCGTCCATACTTTCAACCCCCTTATGTCCAGAGACCTGGGCGGGGGTGTTCATGTGAGACAGGTCCACGGCGACCCCGGGGGTCACGTTCGCGACGTCGTACAGAGCTAGGTGGGAAACCAGGGGGTTCGCCTTCAATAGGAGCGACAGGGGCTGGCCGATGCCGCCGGCCGCGCCTGCCACCACCACTTTGAAGTTGCTCTAAAATAGTAGGCATTGAAAAACTGAAGGGAAATTTTTACGGGCAGATCTATGCAAGTCTTGCTTGTGTCAAATCAGTAAAAGTCACTTCGGAATTTCTTTCGGTATTTACCTGGGGTGATGTGGAAAAGTTCTTTCCATTTTGTACGGCACCCGTAGCAACGGATTTTAACACTCGAGAGAACATTTTTTTGGTGTTTTATTTTATGCAATGCCAAAAAATGGTTTAAAATTTGATTTCGTCTGACCCCAGGACGACCTTTTCGAATTTTCTATGACAACTGACTTTACTGACTTGACTGACTGGTCTGTCTGTGGCATAGACATAGAATTTTTCACTATGGTCTGTGGTGGTAATAGTGTTGTACTGTACTTACTTGTAATTTATGTGAACATCGATTCATCTGTCACAATCATCGTTCTATAATCAAAATAGGAAGTCTGAAATCCAAAAAACCTACTCAAAAGGCCTTGGAATTTTAAAAGTTTAACCAACATTACTCTGCTTTCCTATCTAGATATTGACGAGAAACTCATAACCGCTTGTTTGAATTATTAAGGTTTCAAAAAATTAGCTGACAGAATCGATCATTCGATCGACTATCGAATCTGGATGGTCGATCGAATGATCGATTCTGTCTCTTAACTTTTTGAAACCTTCTTGGAAGAAGTCACAATTTATTCTTATTCACTACACTATTCATAATGACGTCGAATGGCCACATTGATCCGGGACCGGTCCGGTCCATAGATGAATACTATTATACGTGGTCCGGTCGTCGTACATGATTCTGCAGTTGGGTAAAAACAATTTCGAGAAGGATCAAGCTAGGTTGGGCAGCATTAGGGACACTACGTCGAGACTTCAAGTCATCCATACCGCAATGCCTGAAAACGAAAGTTTTCAATCAGTGCGTCCTACCCGTCATTACTCATATCATGAATGACCTACGGATCTGAGGCGTGGACACTCACGGTAGGGCTGGTTCACCAGTTAAAAGTTACCCAGCTTATGGGGAGAGTAATAATTACTCTCAGTAATTACTCTCAGTAACTACTCCGAGCATAATTATTATGCTCGGAGTTTTTCTGAAGGATAAAAGGATAAAATTCGTAACGAATACATCCGACAGAGAACCAAGGTTATCCACATAGCTCAAAGAATTACCCAGCAAGCTGAAGTGGCAGTGGGCTGGCTATATCTCGAGAAGAACAGACAACCGCTGGGGTAAACACAGCTGTAGCTGGGGAGATGTAGGTAGTCAAATAAAAACAGTGACAATATCGTGAATTCATGATAAAACAAAAGCTTATTTATAAAAAAATTCAAGTGTAAATCTAATCTACCTTGACCTCAATATTATTAAACATCAAAGAAATATCAAATATTGGACAAAGAACTTGGACAAAGACCTTGGTTGAGTGGAATGAGACCATAGAGTTATTTTAATGCTAACTCTATGAATGAGACCATATGAATGGAATGGATGATGGATGGATTGAACGAAACAAAAAAGAGTACAATATTGTACCTGTCAGCGCAAAATAAAAAGAAAGAAGCTGAAGTTGAAAACTTGAAAAGAATAATCAATCAACAAAAACATTTTAATTTATTTAGTCATTCAGGTTCAGGAATTCAGGATATAATTATTAATCCAATATGAACGTGGTACAGGCAGTGAAAATGTATATAACGAAGATGACGGAAGAAAGCGGGCCAGGAATGAAAGTTATACTGATGGATAAGGAAACTGTAAGAATGGAAATACGGCCCGAAACTTGTGTTTTTCTTACCAATAATCACAATTAATATGTATCATGCTTTGCTTACGCATACAGTAGCACTTGGTAAAACGTAGCATAAAGGACTCTGTGAAAAAACTTTTCAAAATCGGCCCAGTACGTCCGAAGATAAACATTGTAAACAAACTATCTTAATCATCATCATCAGCCTATAGTGGTCCACTGTTGCACAGGCCTCCCCTAATGAGCGCCATAGCGCCCTGTATTCAGCTTGACGCATGTAGCATCTGCCAGCTGTCTTTCGCAAATCATCATCCCACCTGGTCGGATGATGTCCTACACTAGGTTTGCCGAGTCGTGATCTCCACTCAAGAACACGTTTACCCCAGCGGTTGTCTGTTCTTCTCGAGATATGGCCAGCCCACTGCCACAAACAAACTATACCTTTAAAATAATAACTTCTCAAACTACGAATAAATAATTATTTATTCGTAGTTTATACGAATAAATAATTATTTATTAGAATCAACGATCAAGTGTAGTGAAATACTAAAAGCACTGTGACATAGACATATCAGCTCTCGGCTGCTCATCTATTATTGAATAATAATAATAATTATTATTAGCCCTGGTCATCCCACTGCTGGGCAAGCACCTGCCCCCACTCCTGGAAATTCTATAAAGTTCAAAAACTTCCTGTTTCAGACTAGCATAGTGAGTATGGTGTACAGTCAGTCAGAAATACTTTTGAAAGAAGTATACCTCTTCGAGAGGATCGACAGCCACTCCAAATGGGACAATTTAAAGCACATGAAGTGCATTGTGTTCATACGACCGACATCCGAGAACATCGCTCTGTTGTCGAGAGAGCTGAGGCATCCCAAATATGGAGTGTACTTTATTTGTGAGTATCATGTCCAGGATATCAATAAAATCACATTTGACGACCTCTGTGGCGCGGTGAGCGAAGGTCCGCCTGCGACGCGGTTGCACGTTCGATTCCCAACTTGGGACAAATATTTGTACGATCTGCAGGTATTTTTCCCGGTTTTTCTGGTTGTTTTCTATGTATAATTAAAAATATAGTAGTACCCATAACACAAGCTCTGCTTAGCTTGGGGCTAGATAATCCTGTGTGCATAGACCAGCATTATTTATTTATTTATTTTTAAATTTAGACTCAATTGCTACTGCAATTACAAGTCTAAATAAGTAGCCCAATAGCAGCAGTGAGGGTACTTGTAGGTACATAACTCATGACAACCTGAAGAACCTACCTAGTACCTACACAAAACCACTATAAATGAAATTAACATCAAGCAGTACTATAATTATTTCTAATTTGTTTCTATTGTAATTTTCTTTGTAATAGTTTATTGAAAAAGTTTTACTACTTCATAACTTCCCACTGACTGGAGGCTATTTATAATAAAACCGGCCAAGTGCGAGTCGCACTCGCGCACGAAGGGTTCCGTAGGTACGTATCTATAATACTTATTTACCAATAACCCTCTATAATTAAATATTCTGTGAATATTTCAAGCGTCTACCCCTTGCCGTTACGTTTCATTAACGAACAATAAAATCACGCTGTGTAATTTCAGCTGATATTCATGAAATAACCACACAACCAATAACTTTGTTTGTTTCAGATTTTAGCAATGTAGTATCAAAAGCGGACATAAAGACACTCGCCGAGTGCGATGAGCAAGAGACAGTGAGGGAAGTCCAGGAGGTGTTCGCAGACTACCTGGCCGTGGACAGGCATCTGTTTTCCTTCAACATTGTGGGCTGTTTGAATGGTGAGGGGTTACTTGTAGCTAGCCCTGCGATTCCCAACCCACATGCCCACAGTGGAGATACTAGCTTTATCCTCATTAACCCTTTAGTATTCTTTGTTACCATATGGACCACAAAACATTTCCTGCCTTCAAGCAAGAAATTTTCAAAAAAGTACTGAAGGGTTAAGTTCCAACAAGGCGCTTATAAAATGCTTAGAGACCTTAGGTCCAATTTCACCATGCTATGTAGTCCAGCAATGGACTTTTCATCCTTTTCAAACAGTGTTGTGTTGTTTCTGACAAATTTCAGCATCTCAAAGATATAGAGTGATGGAAAAGTTAACAGTTTATGCTTCATAAATAAAGGTCTACAAGAGTCTCTCCGCTTAATGCCAAATATGGCCCTAATACACTTTTTCTGGACAACGAAAGCTCTCTGAGCATCCGTTGAGTTGCCCCATATTATGATGCCATATCTTAAAATAGAGCAAACATGGCTGTGGTAAACTGTCAGTGCGGTTTCAATATTAGAAAGATCCTTTATTCTTCTCAGTGCAAATATAAATTTATTAATTTTTTTACATACATTATCTATTTGTTTCTTCCAATTTATTATTAATGCAATTCCAAAATTTTATTTACGCATTCAATGTCATTTTTGTCTAACCTACACAAAACACGCTGTGCTTGGCCAAGAGATATGAATTGAAACCGGTTTATGTAAAATTATCTCATATTCTGAAATGTGAAACATGCTTTTTCTATTGTATTGTAACTTATCGCTTTAACTAGTCTGGCTAGTTAAAGGTTGTAGCCTATGTACACCATTTCCAGGTCGTCTCTGGAACCCCGTGCACTTGCAGCGCTGCGCGTCAGGCCTGCTGTCCCTGCTCCTCTCCTTGCGGCGCCGAGTCGCCGTGCGGTACGAGGCTGCCTCGGAACCGTGCGCCCGCCTCGCTGAGAAGGTACTCATCTTAGTTCACACTCCACCCACTCTTTCCTTAGTTGTGTGATTGAAGCTCGCACGGCACCAGAAAAAGCTGACGTGTAAAAGTCGGGCAGGCGGTATCACGGACGTGCCCGCAGTAAAGTAACGAAAAGTATCGTGCGTGCTAGAAAAATCATATATCGTGGTATCACGTATCCAGCTTCGCTCGCCGCACCGCACTGGAATAGCACGTTCTTTCACACTCGGATAGCCTGTACAAATGTGCTGTCAAATGCGAACTCCCGCTCGAATCAATAAATAAATAAATATTGCTGGATAATCCCTACAGCCCCACAGCGCACCCCGGACACTCGACCATTTCTCCATACAAAAGCCGCGTCTGTGTGTTGCGGTACCCTTGCAACTGTGTGTGTGACGTTTAGTGTTACTGCGTGAGTAGCGCAGTACAGTACGACCACGTTTATAAGTTACACCGATGTACCTGCGCAGAAGTCTTAATTTTGGTAGGCGCGAAAAAATCCTAGCCAATCATAGCCATCATCATGCGCGGGAAATGTGTGTGTATGCTATTGCATCTGGAACGCAAACCGCGCTCAACTAGGGGCCGGCGCGGCGGGGTGAGGAAGGTCGGTCCGGTGGAGGGCGAGGAGTGTGCATTATCTATACGTAGTATTATTAAGAATAAGAATATTTGATGATGCGGTGTGCAGTGTCTAGCATTGCGTTATTTTACAATTCTAAGTGTATAATGTTTCTCGTCCCAGGTGCGAGACCTGCTGCGTCGAGAGGCAGTTCTGATCGACAACAACATTCCTTTCAACGGAGACATCCCCATACCTCAGCTCCTCATCATAGACAGACGGGACGATCCTGTCACTCCGCTGCTTAGTCAGGTTATACCTATTTATAACTGGGTGATCCAAATCACGTCCTCTCTTGTCCAACTAACCATGCAAACAAAATTACAATAAAAGAATGGAAACAAATAAGAATTAGTATTTAGTTGAAACTTTCAGTTCTTAATTGAAATAGAACGAGTTAGCTTTAACTGCAGACTGTTGCAAACAATCTACAGATAACTCAACTGATCCAAATACCAGTCGTTCGCATCCCCAAGACCCTGGTTGCGTTGGCCCGCTGTATGGCACTGCTGATGCGCTGCACCAGATACTCCGGTCACACGTCGTCGCTTCGAAAGATAAATATCCTGGATCAAGCTTATGTAAAAGTACCGGACCAAAACAGAGTCGCTACAATTAATTGTTGTAATTGTCCAAATTTCAATATTTTCAATCATAAGCTTGTTGCTCTTTTTTTTTTTTAAATAAACAGCTTTTTACAAAGCGGAGCTCCAGACTAGCTCATGATTGGGAAATGATTTGGTGTCACCAACATCGATTTTTTTGATTGATGCTGTAATTTGGAACATTCTTGGATATAATTGGAAACTGTATGTATTAAGCAATACCTGCACTAATAAGGTTTGATTCTTAGTTAAGTGGTTAAATGGTACAAGGCTTAGCAAAGCATTACATTAGGTACCTTCTCTTCTTCACCTCTTCCACTAGTGAACAAAAAATTAAGTGAAGAGAATCAATAAACATTTTATTTGTTATTGTATAATATTTTAGTTGTCTATTGCATTAACTGCCCCACGCCCACGCAGGTCCCGAGGGAAATGACATGTACGTCAGAGGCCATGAAAGTGTTAAAGTTGACTTCTCTATGAGCTTATTTAACAAAAGTAATTTTGTAGACCCTCACAAAATAAAGACGATATGTGTGTTGCAGTGGACCTACCAGGCCATGGTGCACGAGCTGCTGTCCATCCAGAACAACCGCGTCAGTCTGGCGCACGTGCCCGATGTGCACAAGGACTTCAAGGAGGTCGTCTTGTCTTCCGAGCAGGACGACTTCTATTACAAGGTCAGGGGCTTTTGTTGACTCAGGGATCCTCATCTCCATTCCGACTAAGGGTACGTTCTCACAGCGTATCCGTTTTTACAGGATCGTTTTTACGGATCCTTGTGAGCGAAGGATCCGTAAAAAACGGATCTGCTGTGTATACAATATATATAGAATACGCCCTTATTTATGCATGTATAAATGTTTTGTCATTATGACTCAGCTCAAACAGCTTGTATAAATCAGGTCAAGAGAGTAGAATCTTACTACTAATGATCGCGGCAAAACTTTGTTTATTACTATCATCATCCTATGCCTATGTTAGTCCACTGCTGGACATATGCCTCTCCTAATGAGAGCCATAGCGCCCTGTCTTCAGCTTGACGCATCATACAAACATTTGCTGGAGCACGGAGTCGAACTCGTATTACTATAATATAAACAGTAGTTATTTGATTTCGATGGAAAATGCATGAGTCAATTATTCGAAACACGATTAATTAAGCCATATTTCATGTGATGATATCAAGTTCAAAACCGATACAAATTTTTCAAATCTTTATTCCCTGTCACTTATTTATTTATTTATTTGTTTATTTACAAATGGACTTACAGCTAAAACCAAAACGTCCAGGAGTCAGGTAGGTACATAGGAATAACAAAAGTAGGCCTAAAGGAAGTCAATTCTTAAATAATACATAATGAGACAATGAATACAAATACTTAGTTATCAAGCTTCAATGTCAATTTAAGTCAATTATTAATAATTAAATATAAAGTGAGTACATATCTATTTACCTACTTGGATAATTATGTGAGTAATATAGGACGATGTTAAATTACATTTAAAAATAAGGAAATCAGTCTATATAGCTTATTTATACTATCGGCGAATATGTCGGCTTCGTCGTACTGGTGAAGGAAGAGGTTAAGTAAAGCGATTACTCGTGGCGTCGGAGCAGCGGCACCAGCTCGAGTTCTCACCCAAGAGAGTTGCGCGAACAACGCTGGGCGGCGCCGCGGGCCCGTCATACCCGTAGTGCCCGCCATATTCCGCCGCGGTGCTACCAGCCCAAGCTGCTGGAGAGCAGCGGTTATTGATTTTACCACGCAGAAGCAAAATATAGTGCATGATAGCTAGCATTCTCCGCCTCATATAAAGAGTTTCAAATCCAACCATTCCATACACGTACATAGAGGGGTAGAGATACGGATAATATCCATATATCCTCTTGAATATATATCGAGCGAACTTCCTCTGTACTCTTTCCAGTGTGAGATTGTATTTCTGTTCATGCGGATCCCAGACCACAGCTCCGAATTCGAGCCGGCTGCGCACGTACGCTTTGTATAGCATAATCGCAGCGCGGATATCACTAAACTCCCAGGTGACTCGCGTGACTTGGCCGATTCGATATCATTTAAATGTGGATTTGAAGAAGCAGCCACATTTGAGTAATCTTTGCTAGTATTCCACAGAACCTGTACTCAAACTTCGGCGAGATCGGTCAAACAATCAAGTCTCTGATGGACGAGTTCCAGAAGAAAGCCAAGAGCCACCAGAAAGTCGAGTCGATCGCGGACATGAAACACTTCGTGGAGAACTACCCGCTCTTTAAGAAAATGTCCGGTAATGTCCACTTATTATCATCATACCACATCACACACTGTGTACCTCAAAAGCATGCAAAAGTCCACTAGTGAACAAGCCTCCCTCTAACAAGGAGTGTTGACATAATCAACACGGTAGTGCGGCGGTGGTCGCGGTGGGGGTGTTAATAACACACAGAAGGAAGCTGCTGCCCTTCCTCTGGTAGGTTCCCTGACCAGTTGGAGGGGTCGATTCATTCGCCGCGACCGCGCGGCAAACGCCCCGCGCCCCGACTCCGATTTATATACTAAAGTAATAGTATTACTTAACGATCTCTGTGGCTCAGCAATTATCGTTAAAACAGGTTACGGGTTCGACTCCCGGCTCGAGCAAATGTTTGTACGATCTGCAGACATTTGTTCTGGGTGTTTTCTATGTATCATAAACGACGTCGACGAAACTACGAGTATATAATGTACAGCAAGTACCCACACAAGCTCTGCTTAGTTAGAGGCTAAAGTAGATGATGCGTATGAGTTGTCCAGAATAATATTTCCCTCCAGGCACGGTGACCAAGCACGTGACCGTAGTCGGCGAGCTGTCGGCGATGGTGGCGCGGCACGCCTTGCTCGAGGTCTCGGAGCTGGAGCAACAACTGGCCTGCCACAGCGACCACGCCAGGCACGCACAGGTATTCCTACTTATTCTTAAAAGAGTTCTACAATACATTCTAATCTAAACAACACTAATCACTAATCGGACTGCGTGCATTAAGACTTGTTTAGATCTACGCGGTATTTGCTACCCAGAGCACGAATACGCATAGCGGTTCAGTCCTATGCGCCTTTACAGCATCCAGTTTTAGGCCCGTAATATGAAAGCTTGCTCAGTCATCGATCTATCTATATCTTGAGCAACGCTTTTCCATGGAATAAACGTCACTCAACTATACATCTATGACTGAGCAAGCTTTCGTAATACGGTACTTTATATATCTATGCTTGAGTGAAGTTTATGCGATAGAAAAGCGTAAGCGTAGCGATAGAAAACTCAAGCATAGTTCGATGACCGAGCAAGCTTCCATAATACGGGCCTTAGACTCGTATAAGTAAAACTGTCCCCTTTGTTACAGACGTTGAAATCTCTGCTAGCCAACGACAAGGTTCGCCACCACGACGCAGCCAAGCTGGTCGCGCTGTACGCGCTCAGGTACGAGAAGCACGCCAGCAATGCGCTGCCGACGTTCATAGGTGACTAGATGTTTTACACTATTGCTAACCTTTCTGTTTTCAATTGAAACAGCTGTCTGAAGGGACCCTACCCTGCAGCTGGTCTCGGGTGGAATAGACACAATGAGAGCGATTTTTTATCCTATATAAAATAATAATATATTTTGAATCCTAAGCGTAGCGAGGGATTCAAAGTACTTACATCGCTCGAGGTTTTATATTTTCTGGTGTTAATATTTCACTTTCGCTGCTAGAACTCATCTGTAATTCAATTTGTGGTGTGGTGTGAATGAAATTAAAATTGTCGGTAATAATTTACCTAATAATAAGTAATAATTAGTATGAAAAGCAGAGTGTGCCACACGGTACCAATATAATTTAACATCGAGCGAGGTAATCCCTCGCTACGCTTAGGATTCAAAACATCGCTCTCGCCGTAAATACATCATTTTGTTCCCTTGTGGCAAAATCTACTATTACATAATTTATGCGATGTATGAATTATTTTCTACTTTTCGTTCTTGTTCAAGTTATGTGAAGCCAGATGTAATAGAGGAGGTTAAATAGTTATAGGCGTTCACCGTTTATAGATCTACCTATGAACGGTGAACGGCTATAAATGTCAAACTGTATTTAGACTTCATGCTTTCGAATGTATCGAATCGGTTAAAGGAAAAGCGAAGAGAAAGCGTTTTCTGAGAATAAGGATTGATTTCGTGCAGGTTTTTAAATCTGGCAAAAATCGTCATGTAGGCATAGACGTCATGTAGACGACCTGACCAGCAGTGAGCGGAGGTATATGTATGTTTATGAGGAGGAGAGGGGGACTAAACGTGAGACCCTAGGAATCAGACAGGCTAGTAATAATGATAATATTTGTGTAGTGACTACCGATGTGGCGCCGCGGTTGCGGTATCGATTCCCGCCTTGGGACAAATGTTTGTTCGATCTGCAAATATTTGGGTATTTTCAATCTACACTAATATTATAAAGAGGAAATATATGTATTTTTGTATGTAACGAATAAAGTTAAAAACTATTGGACCGATTTCAAAAATTCTTTTGCCGTTAGAAAGTTACATTATCACTAAGGAACATAGGCTATAAAATATACCCGTGCGAAGACGGGGTAGACTGCTAGTTTATAATCAAAAAATATCTATCTATGTAATGTATTGTATTAAGTAAATCAGTCATCTAGTACCCATAACAAAAGCTCTGCTTGGCTTGGGGCTAGACGATGCTGTGTGAATTGTCCAGCATCATTTATTGATTTATTTGCAGATTCGCTAAAGTCCCGCGGGTGTAGCTCGGCGCAGGTCCGCGCCGTGCTCAACGTAGTGGAGTGGGGCGGAGCGCACGCCAGGCAGAGCGACCTGTACGGACTGCAGGACGCGGTCAAAATCACCAAGAGACTGTTCAAGGTAACATCATCATCTATCACCCCACACACGTCCACTGCTGGACATAAAATACTTATTTTATAATGTTACCTACATTAAAGATACTTATAAATAATAAGCTATTATTAGAACCATACCAAATGAAGCCATCTACGTAAGTATTACGTACCTACAAATATAAAATAAAACAGGCTCCCGTTAAACTATTAAGTATGTTTATTAAGTAAAGAAACAACTTATATTTGAGCAATATTATCCTTATACGTAAGTACTATTGGACAGTAGCATCCCTGGCAACACGCCTGGACGACAGGGGGGGGGGGGGGGTTTATCTATTCTTATGGCATAGCCTCAATACGCCCGCAAGTTAACAAATAAAGTAGCCACTCCGTTATATCTATATGGTCTCCACCACTACGTGTCGTGTTGGATTGCGGTCGCCCCTCGAGAACCTTTTTGAGCATCACCTCATCATTATACATTATGTATGTCCACAGTTGAATGTGTCTCCTCAAAAAAGTTCAAACCCCCTTGGTTTCCCATTGTCACTGCCATTTCAGCTTACTAATTCTCAGAGCTATGTCGATAACTTTGGTTCTCTGTCGGATGTATTTACAAATTCCTTCAGAGAAACTCCTTCCATAACTCGCTGAGCGACCTTGAACTGATAGACCAGCCCTACCGCGATTGTCCGCGATACGATTGAAAACTTTTGTTTTCAAGCATTGGGGTGTAGATGACGAGAAAACTCGGCGTAGTTGACCTGTTTTGTACGTGATAAAATCTTTTCCAGGGTCTTAACGGAGTAGAGAACATCTACACCCAGCACTCTCCCCTGCTAAAGGACACCCTCGAAGAGCTGATCAAAGGCAAGCTGCGCTCCCACCTGTACCCATGCGTGGGCGGAGAGGAGCTCTCGTCTGGCAGGCGGCCACAAGACATCATCGTGTTTGTAGTCGGAGGGGCGACGTACGAGGAGGCCATGGCTGTGCACCAGGTCAATGTGGCCTATCCAGGCGTTCGGGTACGTATTACCGACAGTTAGGAAGTATCAACCTTACTGAAAATGAACTGGGGCACAACTGCAGCTGCTAAACCAACCACTACAATATATATTGTTTAATTTTATTCACTATTATTGTACTAAGATTATGTACACCTTAAAAGGTAGTTTGTATTTGGACTTATTTAAAATTAAGAACTGTTGTACAGTGCGCGTCAGAATTAAGTATCCCCCTTGTCTAAGAGAGGTAGGGATAGGGGGATACTTAATTCTGACGCGCACTGTACATTCATTCATTATGATTACACTATGACAACGGAGTCGTTGTCGCGCGTCGCAAAGTAAGCATACGAAAATTTGTCATTGGTTAAAATCAATCTTGAAAAACGTAATACTGCACAAAAATTACCGGGCCTTAAACTACGACCTTTAATGTAGCGTTATGGTTAATTAAATATTACAAAAAACATTTAAACATTACGTATTTCTTTAAAGATTTAACTGTGTAGGTTGATAGTTGGTACAACTAGTGTTGTCCCATTGAAAGCCCAAAGAAAGGAGACAAATAATAGTCAAAAGAAGCTTCTTTAAATGATTAAAAGTTTTCCTTGCAGGTAGTGTTAGGAGGCACCACCATCCACAACTCCGAGTCGTTCTTCGAAGAGGTGAAGTCAGCGATGCAAGGCGTCCACAGAACGCACACCCGCCACATCAGGAACGTATAACTATATTAACGTGTTCGCGACTTTACACTTCCTTACCTCTGTATGAGAAAGAAAGGATATTTTTTTCGACTGAATGAATGACTCGCCTTTTAATAAATCCGTTGCTACTGAAGTAAACATTCACACCGAGTTTACAGGACCGTTATAACGGATCCGTCGCTACTGGAGGTAATGTTCACTCACACCGAGTTTAAAAGACCGTTTTTAACGGTTCCGTCATCGGTACTGGAGGTACTGTTCACATCGAGTTTACAAGGACCGTTTTTAACGGATCCGTGGGTACTGATATTCGATCGATATTTTTTACTGGATCCGGAATACTGTCATGTGTGTGAACTCGCTCATGCAACTACATCCGCCATCGCCGTAAAAACGTATACGATAAAACGGGCCAGTGGAACGGACTGCTGTGTGAACTTACACTAACTACAAATCTTTAATGGAGTCTACACGCCAAAGTCGGCAGGCTGTTTCCAAAACACTGTCGGCTACCTACAATATCCAAACACTAAAATGTCACCAGACTGTGTGGGCGACTTTAATATGTACAGTCCATGAAGCGACTGACCTCTTTAGGACAAGGTATATAGAAGGAGCATACTGCATAGGTGTCTTCTACGCCTTTGTAAGTGTTGTGCCTTTGTGTGTTGCGGCCACAGTGACACATGATACTGTCTGTACGCCAAACACGGGGATTGTTCTGTAGGGTAGAATAGACAATAATGATATCGCATCGTCATAGGTACATTGCGTTAATTATTGAAGTTGAAGGAGTTCTTATCAAACAATTTACGCATTCTGTGACAAAGTGACGAAATTTTTCTCTATTCTACCATAGAGGGCAATCCCCGTGCTTGCTCTACATCTGAAATTGTGGTCAAACGAAGGTCTTAGACAAAACAAATAAATATTCATGTTATCCCAATTATGAATATTTCAGTCGGTTAGTTAGGCTATCAGAGTGTCGAGTCCATTTGACAATAGTAACGAGACGTCATCGTCACGTCTCATTTTCCCATAGGTTTTTGTACAGTGCCTGTATCGTGCGGACAGGGAACTACACAAATCACACATAACAAACGTCACGATCACGTCTCGATGTGTATCTACTGTCGTCAAATGGACTCGAGGCTCCGGTTAAACGTATACCATGTCGTGCTCTGGTCATTAGTCTATCTGTCTGCGAAATTTTATCAAAATCTATCGAATTGTTATACATAATTCTTGCATTGGCAAAGCAAATTACAATCAAATAATAGAATTAAATAAAACTAGTGTTTACAGTTGAAACAATTGAGCTAACTGCAGACTGTTGCAAACAATCTACAGGTAGCTCAACTGACCCATGTCAATATCAGTCGGAAACATCGTTTGATAAAGCTGTTTCTAATTATGTTGAGCTTAAGAGAATTCTGTCAAAGAATATTTCATTAAAGCTATCTTGTAGTTTCACTGCATTAGTGACATGGGTCTCGCTCGACTGCATAAGGGAATTGCCAATAATAAATCTGTACCTATAATTTATTTAATTTAACTGTGATGTCTTAATTATTTAATTAAAATAATGTTTAAATGTTTATTTTATATCAGTTATATTATCTTGTAAGTAGGTACCACTATTTATTGTAATTGTAAACTTATTAATAAATAATGTAATCAGCAAACTTGGATTAGTTATTTCAGTTACCTATTTTATTTTTCTAGATTTAAGGTCCAGTACTATCCTACTAATGTTAAAAAGTGAAAGTTTCTAAGGGTTTTATGTTGTGGCTAAGTTTGGGTGAAACAAATCTAAAACTACTAAATGGATCGAGCTGTAATTTTGCAGAGAAATAGCTCTTATGTCTGGAATAGCATATAGGCTGCACGTGCAAAGCCGCGGGTTGAAGCTAGTACAGAAAAAAAGCAATGCTTATATTCAAAAGCTTTATTCCACTTTCAACTTAAGTGGGTATTACTTCCAGCCTCGGTCACAAAGTGAAAAGCCTAACAATGAAGAAGTTAAGCCAGTATAATTTCACATTCAATTAGGACTTAACAAAAACCGCTGCACCGCTTCTGTACAGAACTAATGATATTCTCATTAGTTCTGTACAGAACTACTGAGACATAATACGCTCAGAATGGCGCTGGTATTATGAGGCCTTTACCCAGTAATGCAGGATCAAGGGTTGAACAGATACATGATTTGCGAAATGCTTTATTTTTCCCTAAACTGGCCTAACTTTTTAATCAATAACAGCTGTTTATAAAACCGATGGGAACCTCTCTTCGTTATCTTCATTGCTGCTGTCGTTGCTCTCATTGCTGCTTTCGGTGCTCTCATTGCTGCTTTTGTTGCTCTCATCGCTGTCGAGGTCGGATTGGTACCAGTCGAAGTTGATGCCGGTGACCTTGTAGAGCCAGCCGTGGTAGTGTCCCGGACGGACGTACGCTGCAATGAGGTCAAATGTTCTGTTAGCTCAAGGGTGACGACGGAACCCTATTACTAGGAGCTAGTTCAAATAAGGCGTTTGAAAAGCGCAATGGTAACGCGCTTATCGGGCGCTAGAATGTTTCGTACCTATTTGCTCTGCCTTAGCTGTCTGTCTGTTCGTTCGTTCGTACGTCACAGAACTGTCATTGTAACTGTAAAGCCGTTGGATTCGCAGCGAGTATGAAATGTTACGCCGCGCCCGCGTGTGTTAAAATAAGTCGCTCGTTGGGTGCTCGTTGCTCGCGCCTTCTTTCCCCGTACTGTCCGCCCGAACGTGAGCTGTGTAACACGTTACAGTAGGTACTACACGTAACACCACCGGACAGTACTCGGCTTAATAATGTAACAAGCAATGTAGCTCGCAACGAGCACTTTTGCTTAAATAGGTGTGCTTACCACGCTCCTCATTTGATGTAATCAGCATCATTTTTAACTGGCACATCTACAGTGACGAACTAACCAATGTGCATACGGTTACTGTAAGAAATAAAAAATATGTGGTGGTGTTACCAGCCGTGTGGTGCCGGCTTTGAATTTGCACCACCCCAGCTCTTCCCGTGGGGGTCGTAAGAGGCTACTAAGGGACATACACCGGGGGGCGGGCAGCAGTGCCTCTTGCAGAATAGATCTACCACCGAACTGCGATCCCCAACCGCGTGCCTAGCGTGGGGGTTATGGGCATTACCCCCCATGACATAAAAACCAATAAGGCGATTATCAGGGGGAGGCCTGCGTCCAGCTGTGGACCATTAAAGGCTGTTGAGGTTGAGGGTGTTACCAGAAGGGAAGGGACTGTTGCAGCCGGCGGAAGATCCGAAGCTAACGACGCCCACCATGGTTGGCTTGTAATCCGCGTCCAGGATGGTCAGGGGGCCGCCGCTGTCTCCCTGTTACACACAATGTTTCAGTTAATATAGAATAGATAGAAAGGTCCTGTCAGAGCTAGAGTTAGAAAAACCTGGTCTTCATTGAAGGTTACCATAAAACGTTAAATCTGGGGTTTAGAATTGTACAATCGCATGGCGCAAGCACGTGAAATATTTTAACCATCTCTTCAGTTAAAAATAATTCTTTTGAGTAAATGTTATTATGCTATAAATAAATTTTTAACTGACAAAGATTTTTCTGCTTCATGACCATCGTTATTTTTGTTTTGTTTAATTTGCTTTTATCTAACATTACTTTCAATTTCAGTTTTATTTTCTTCATTGTATAATTTTATTTTCACTTCTCTTGCTCGAAAAGTGTATCATAATAGTGTAGCTTAGCAGGCCTAAAACTCGAGTTTAATCCCTCGGGCTAAAAAGTAATTTTTCTTTTTAATTTTTGTCTAAAATCATCAGCCAGTACAAAGCATTCGTTCTCTTACATAAAAACTCGACTTCTTGGTGCTCCGTCAACCTTTTTTTTGAAAATAGAACCGTCTTGGTGATGTTTTATGAAGGTTGATTCTTCCCTTCACGGTAGAATGCGAACTCTTTCGTTGCGGGTTAAATAGAGATTTAAAAAAAAAGATGGTATTGGCGCTAAATCTCTAGAATTTTCTTCATTCCAAATCACAAACTTTTACGTTTAACTTCCTGACTTTTACTTCCAAATTGTGAACGTGAAAAATGTCATCAAGTGATAGTGAAGATGCTAATATGCAAATGGAAGAAAAGGGCAAAGAAATAATTATGAATCTGTTGCCGACAAAATCACGTGGAATATATTTAAAGAGTTACGAAAATTTTATGAAATGGAGAGATGAGAAACGTGTGGATTCTTTTACAGAAGGGGTTTTTCTCACTTATTTTGATGAATTATCGAAAAAATTCAAATCGTCGACTCTTTGGAGCACATATTCAATGTTAAGAATGACCTTACAAACGAGACACGACGTCGATATTAAAAAATATGTAAATTTAACGGCTTTACTGAAGAAATTGTCCACTGGATACAAGGCAAAAAAATCTAAAGTCTTGACGACACAAGAAATCGAAACATTTTTAAATAACGCTCCAAATAAACAATACTTGGCAACAAAGGTAACCTACTACTTATGTACTCAACTCAAACTAAATAAATAGATACCTACCTACATACCTAAATTATGTACCTAGGTTATTACGATTAATAACACACTTATTTTTTTGTTCAACAGGTTGCTTTAATTTATGGAATCAGCGGTGCATGCAGAGGAATAGAGCTTGCTAATATAACGCTAGAAGACGTAGAAACGGATACAAACCTACAAGCTGTGAGTCTGCCGAACACGAAAACAAACAAAGAGCGTAAATTTGTCATCAGTGGAGAATACCTTAATATAGTTAAAGCCTATCAGGAGTTACGTCCCACTAATGTTTCAACGTTTGGATGAATATGTCAACTCAGCTGAAGCCGCACTCAGATCTTAATAATGCACGAAACTCAAGCATGAGTCGAGTCTCTCCAACTTTTACTCCACAACAATCAACTCAAAATATTACACACACATCCCAATCACAGAGAACCGAAATAAAATTGCCCGGGAAAAACATATCACTAAACATTCAAAATTGCTCTAACTGCACATTTAATTTTTAATAAAATTTCTGAAAATTGTCTAATTTTGAATTGTTTTATTTTCTCGCAATCGAAGTGAAAAGTAGAGTGTTTTACTCGGGCCAAAACCACCCATTATAACTCGGTCTTGTCATCCTCCCTCGCTACGCTCGGGAGTATAACAACCTCGTATATAATGGGATGGTTTAGTCCCTTGTAAAACAATCTACTATTAGTTTTCATTATCTGTACACAGACATTGCACACCGTAAAGGTAGAGATACATTGACTCACATATATATAACAACACATGTACCTACATGTATTTCATGCAATAAACTATACTTTACTTTACTTTACTTCATTTGTTGTTCTGGAAAGGACAGGGAGAATCGAGATAGGTCTTAATTGAGAAATAGAGGAGGGGTTGGAGACTTTAGGCAAAGGGTTGACATTGGCAGATTTCCACATAGTAAAAAAACAGCCAGTCTCAGGAGAATGATTTATGATGTGGGATAGATAATGCAGGACAAAATTGAAAGTTCATTAGGTGAGATAGTGGTTAAACGAAGGTCTATTAGTATTGGTGTGCGTGTTTGCTCTCGAGCAGAACTATGCGCTGAGTTATTGTCTTCTTGTATTGGTGTGCGTGTTTGCTCTCGAGCAGAACTATGCGCTGAGTTATTGTCTTTTTGTATTGGTGTGCGTTTGCTCTCGAGCAGAACTATGCGCTGAGTTATTGTCTTTTTGTATTGGTGTGCGTGTTTGCTCTCGAGCAGAACTATGCGCTGAGTTATTGCCTTTTTGTATTGGTGTGCGTGTTTGCTCTCGAGCAGAACTATGCGCTGAGTTATTGTCTTTTTGTATTGGTGTGCGTGTTTGCTCTCGAGCAGAACTATGCGCTGAGTTATTGTCTTTTTGTATTGGTGTGCGTGTTTGCTCTCGAGCAGAACTATGCGCTGAGTTATTGCCTTTTTGTATTGGTGTGCGTGTTTGCTCTCGAGCAGAACTATGCGCTGAGTTATTGTCTTTTTGTATTGGTGTGCGTGTTTGCTCTCGAGCAGAACTATGCGCTGAGTTATTGCCTTTTTGTATTGGTGTGCGTGTTTGCTCTCGAGCAGAACTATGCGCTGAGTTATTGTCTTTTTGTATTGGTGTGCGTGTTTGCTCTCGAGCAGAACTATGCGCTGAGTTATTGGCTTCTTGCTGGGCTGCAGCACAAACTGTATTTGTGACCATTTTTATTTATGCTCAGTTCCTACCTGTTTTTATAAGCTGTATCTTCATTTCAATATTCCACATGTTGCATAATAAATTTTTTCCTGTCAGCTAGGTAGATATTTTTAGATTTTAGACAAAATTTTTATAGGTACCTACCTAGGTACTTACTCCTCATGTACTGTGTGTGTAAATGTATAACTATCTATGTATCAGAAGGACTGTGTGATACAAAACGAATGCGGTTACAATATAGGCGTAGGTACCTGGCAGGAGGACTGCGCGGTGTCGTTGTAGTATGCAGCACAGATGGTCTGCTCCTGGATGACTTGGCTGGTGGGGTACCAGGACCGGCACTCGTCGTTGGTGATGCCGCGGAGGTGCGTCCATAGGAGGACCTCGGACGCGGCGCCACCTGGGGGAGCATTTGAGGTGTTTAGACAAGACGATCACTGCCTAGCCTATGCGCAGCGACCCTTGGGGTGCGCATGTACAGGTAGGCGCTGATCAACAAATGTATGCGTCGTGCCACGATGTCCATAGAGTTTCTCAAAACTATTCAAATTCTTGTTCAATTTCATTTCCACCCTCAAGCACCGAATATTAGTGTCATTGAAATTAGAATAGGTATGGAAACAATATAAGAACTGTATTCCAGGGTACCAAAGTAGCACTCACCTCTCATAAAGCAAGGAGCAGTGAGAGAATGTCATAGGGCTCGAAGGCCAAGCTCATACTGCTCAAAGGGCAAGCTTATAAGGCACAAAGGCCAAGCTCATAGGACACAAAGCCCAAACTACAAGACACACAAAGGCCAAGCACATAGCACAAAGATTAAGCTCATAGGGCACATAGGCCAAGCTCATAGGACAAGAAGACCAATGTCTTAGGGCACAAAGATCAAGCTCTGGACCAAGCTCTGGACACAAAGGCCAAACTCATAGCACATAAAGGATCAGCTCATAGGGCATCATTACCGTTCCACAGGTCGTCGGTGCGTCCGAACCCGCTGACGGTGAAGCGCTTGCCCTCGTAGTTCACGTTTCTGTTCTCGCTGTTCTGGAGACGGCAGGGCTGGATAGTGGCTGTGGGATTTAAATAAGTCATTGCATTTGGTGACTTGGACATTTTCGCAGACTTTATGTATAATGCGATTCAGGGATTCCACCTAAGGCGTGACACGTAGCGTATCAATAAGTAAAGCGTGTCAAATCTTATGCAGCCTATGGATTGGGTCGCGTTATCTTTCGAAGTAACTCGGGACTGCCCAAGTTCTAGTACGTTTTCGTGTGCCTAGTAGCCTAGTACCTATAACTAGTAAGTTCGATGCCAGCGATGAGTAGTATGGTTGCTATCGTATTTTCACGAAGAACTTCACTTCGTCCTTGACAGGATAGCGTGACAGCTCTTAACTGCAAGAACATTCAAGCGCGCGTCCCGCACGGCTCTGTGTGATTATTACATTAGGGCTGCGTCCAGCAGTGGGCCGTTGCCGTTCCAGGCTGTTGAGTTGAGAATGAGGATAAGGATAAGGAATGTTATTATTGTGATTAATAAAAGTGAATTTAGAATTTAGTCTATACTCACGTCCATAAGCGATAAACTGATCAAGTCCGAGCAGCGCGATGTCATGTGTCTGTACCCCAGCGCTGGCCTCTAGGTAACCCGGGTGGATGAACTTGTGGGTGGTCTCGGCGATAACGGCGGGCTGCGTCAGGTTGATCAGCCCGAAACGGATGACGAAGGAGATGCGGCTGGAAGCGGTGTGAACTGGTTAGAAGCAGTTGCTGAATGATTTGTCGCGAAGTACATGGCCCGTAGCGACAGCCAGGTACTTGTTACATATCTCCGTCGTCGGATCGTACAAAAATAAGTAGAATGGGCAAAACGAAAGCTCAAAAAAATTCACAAAAAAATGTGTAAGGCCTAATTTCTATGACCAAGCTATGTTGGTATAGTGCTCTATACCAACTTACCAACATAGCTTGTTGGTATAGAGCACTATATGCTCATTCTTTTATAGGTAATACCAATGTCGCAATCTCCTGCGCCGCAGGCGCACCTTTGCCCGATAAGTCGATAAATCGAAGAAATTAATAAATCCCAAAAATTTACGATCTCGACGGGATTCGAACCCGCACCTTCCCCTTCAGCGCAGGGTTGCTCTTTTTCCAACTAAGCTACGTGATCTTATCTCGCCGAGGTGCAAATCTTTTTGGAGTTCTTTCGGCACTTACGCCGTCAGCGCCGCCTACAGAGGAAAGAATGAAGTTATCCAATTCTGCTCAAAGACCAAATTTACATTTAGTTCGTTTGACGATCTTAGTCGATAAATCGACTAAGATTTAGTAGATGTCCTTTGATGTAGGTACCTACTACATTACTATTTGATGTACACTAGCCAAACTCAATGTAGAATATTCGTAAGCAAACCATACATGCATGCATGCTTATCCTAAAATTGACTCTGATGCCGGCGTTCCCATACGTCTTTTAACATAAAAAAATGGTGGAAGAGCTGGTAATGGTCTCCTGATGTTAGAACTTTGTATTTGACTAACTTGGCGACACAGTGAGCGGCAGTGAGGACCCAGTTGTGGTGGATGATGGACCCTCCACAGGAGGAGACGCCTCCGATAGCGCTCACCATCCGCAGCGAGATCTGGTGCGGGATCTGGCCTTCCTGCGCCGGCCAGCCTGCTACTATCCTGCTGCTAGCTGGAAGATCACACTTATTAAATATGTGCCATCTGCAAATATTTGTTCCGGGTGTTCTGATCATTTTCTATGTTTGCAAAAAAATATCTATGTATTGTATTATGTATATCAGTTATCTAGTACCCATAACACAAGCTCTGCTTAACTTGGGGCTAGATAATGCTGTGTGACTTGTCCAGCAATATTTATTTAATTATTATAAAGGTAGAAGATTGGATGGATGTTTCTTACCTCTTCACGTCAAAATTACTGAATGGGTCAGGCTAGAAATAGTCCTATCTGGCATGGAAAAACAAATGACACATTTTCACGGAAAAATCGCGCGCGAAGCCACCGGCAAAAGCTAGTAAAAACCATTCCGCGTTGGGGCCCCTAACTGGGGATTGTAATGAGGGTCAAATTTATTTCAGAAATTTTATTAAAAGCAGATAGGAAATTAGGTAACTAACTACCTAGTTCCAGAAATATTCACAGATTGGTTCTAGGTCCTTGGAGATCCTTGGAGATTTTTCCTGGTGATGGGAATCGAACCCGTCTTGCACCTCGCACGGCATTTCGACGTTGTTTCGGAAAGGCACTTACCGCTGCGGAGATCTTCAATCTCTGCGGGTTCAGCATTTCTGCCAATAACGTCCGCCTGAAATAAATTAATTTATTTTAGTAAAATGAAAACCTAAAGAACCCTGCACACCGACACAACTCGGCCGATGGCTTTGTTGTCGACGGCTTCACACCAACTCGAGTTAACTCTTGTAATAGCTCTTGTAAGAGTGCTATAAAAAGAAATAAAACCGGCCAAGTGCGAGTCAAACTCGTGCACGAAGGGTTCCGTACCATTATATATAAAAACGGCAAAAAAAACACGTTTGTTGTATGGGAGCCCCTTAAATATTTATTTTATTCTGTTTTTTATTATTTGTTGTTATAGCGGCAAAAGAAATACATCATCTGTGAAAATTTCAACTGTCTAACTATCACAGTTCATGAGGTTCCTGGTGACAGACGGACAGCGAAGTCTTAGTAATAGGGTTCCGTTTTTACCCTTTGGGTACGGAGCCCTAAAAAGAAACGTGCGACTTTTGTGTGTAGATTCCATAACACATTCAAATCTAAACTATTAATTTTTTTTATTCATAGTAAGCTAAGAAATATGATGTGGAGGCGAACCATCTTCTTTCTTTATTCTATCATCCATCATCATCATCATTAACGTGTAGTAGTTAGGTACCTGGACGAATCCGCAGAGCAGGAGGGCTCCTAGCACACAAAACACACGGGCCATCTTCAAACACCGAGTATTAACTGAATTCATTACAAAAATTATTAAATTAAAATCAATAACATACCTTCCTATTAACGTCTATCTAATCTCTTAATTAACAGCTTATCAGTCTGCCAGATAATATATTTAAATGGATTAGATAGTTTATGGATAATTAACATGACTTGTAAATCAGAAGATAAAGGTCATAATTATGTAGGTACCTACCTTAAGTAGTAAAGAACCTATATTCAATAAAAAAAATAGGTAGTAGTCCAGGAGAGTTGCCCAGGGGGTTGGGAGACAGGAGAGTTGCCCAGGGGGTTGGGAGACATGCTCCACAGTCCATCAATCCATTTAAATTTCGTGCTCTTGGGGTCGCGGTGAGGTCGTTGTATGCTCTTTTATTGTCTGACAGAGGTGTGCTTCAATTTTGGCCTTATGTAGGTACGCGACGGTTCGTCTTTATGTGATTTCAATGTGTTCTTAAATTCTTTATTGTACACACAAGAAACATAATACATAAAGTTAGCAATTAATGGCTATGTATAAAGGCGAGCTTAACCCTAAACGAGTTTTCTTACAGCAAACTTGAGGGGATAATGAGAAATTGTGCAATGCGTGTGGATAGATTTGAGTGTCCATACAAATTAGAAAAAAAAGTAATAGTATAAATAAATAATGCAAAGAGTAAACACAAAATAAAACAAATAACGATGTGTTCTTGGTCGTCAAACGCAAAAAAACATTTTATTAGTTTTTTTTACATTAGGTAGATACTTCGACAAATACTAAGGTACCTACGCAATGTTTTATTTGCTATTTGGATTACTGAATTGTTTACGGTTTGAGACAAATTGATTTTCCGTTAGTTTTATACCTTTAAGAACGCAGAAAAAAATGCATTAAGATCTTAATTAAAAAAGCTTTTTGAAAAACCTCACGTGAGATAGGGATAGGGGAGGAGTTCTATTAGGTCACAAAAATTGAAGCGAATGAAATCAATAACACTTTATTTCTTATTTGATAGATAATATTTACTATTTATAAAGCTGTACTATAAAATTTTATTTGTCTAAGTGCTTATTTTGCTTACAAAATAAGACAATTCTGGCTTAACTAAAGAAATAAAGTGATGGAGTTTGAGGGGGTCGAGTAAAATCTCACGGCATCACTTAGGGGAGAGGAAAAATCCACAAAATCACCACACTAGTCTAAGATTATTATTATTACCATAGACATAGAATTTTTCACTAGATTATTACTAAGGGGGCATCCCTTAGTAATAATAATAATAACTGATAATAATACTTCATTGATTTATGTAAGTAGAAACTTCAACTTCGCTTCTTTCTTGACACGTACGAAAATTCACTGTCAAATTGATTCCAGTGAGGAATATTTATTTACCCAGAGATATTTACAAACATTTCGAGAAACGAATAATATTTTTCCAGACTCAAAATGTAAATTACAACTTCTACTAATGCTCCTTAGCAACCACTGCGACCCCCAAGAACGAAGGACTGCCTAAAATCCAAGCTCAAAAACCGTCAAAATGAAGTTCTTCTCCAATAAAACGTACCCGTACTCTCGTCACTACGAGATCAGCGTCACAGACATGGCTAAATGGAGCGTCTTGGTCCTCGCCAACGTGATGATCATGAGTGCTGTACAGTTTTTGATAATGTTGGTGGAAAACGATAGAGATCTGGACTGGGCGAGTCGAGGGGTCGTTATGAACGAAGTCAACGGATATGACACTGCGTTTCTTGTAACCTATCATTGATGTAACATGATGATTATTAAATAGAAATACTAAAAATGACAGTCTCCCATTAACACTTTCATGGTCCAAGACGCACATGGCCCATCTGCAGGTCCTTGATGTGGGGTAGGGCGCGCCTTGTACCGCCCCGCTAAGACAGGGCAGTGAATGCGTTAAGGTCAGGTCTGATGGGGGAAATTAAGGTCTTCCGCAAGTAGGTATTCTCTGTAGGTATGTTAGGTAACTATTTTTGTACGCCAAAAGGATTCCTTGGTCAGTTTTAGTTGGTAGGAGATAACAGTAGGGGTAGGTAGATATGAAGGCCGCGGACAGAAATTAAAAACTAGTGATATTAAAAAAGCCAGTTATTCTGTCTGTTCTGTTCACGACTGTTAGTCGTGAAAAGGTAAAGTCGCGAATGCGACTTGTGTGAATACACAGCGGATCCGTTTTTGCAGAACCGTTTATTCCGGATCCTTTGCAGTAGCGAAAAATAAACCACTAGGAAGATGTTTTGCAGTAGCAAAACATCTTCCTAGTGGTTTATTTTTCGCTTCCTCCACTAGTGGACAAAAAATTGAAGCAAACAAAATCAATAACATTTTGTTTCTTATTTGATAATGATTAGGTAGGTACTATTTATAAAACTGTTTATGTAAAAAAATGATTTGTCTAAGTGCTTATTTTGTAAGCCTAAAGAAATAAAGTTTTTGAATTCGTTTACTGGATCCGGAATACTGTCGGGTGTGTGAACTCGCTGTTACAACTACATACCTACGCCATCAAGAAAAAACCTCAACCTGTGTGACCATGTGCCCTGAACAGCCAAACAAATAGTACCTAAGTACCTAATCAAATTTAGCAAGTTTACGTTATATTGTAGATATCCTCGGAAAAGGTTCCAGGCGAAAGTTTACAATGAATACGAAATTTGGTACCTATAATACGAGAATAATCCATGAAGCCTAATCTTTCTCTGCCTACGAATTATGACGCTTAAGTAAATCAAGATTTTATCTTTTAATTCACTACATATCACAAGGAAATCCGCGATAAAAGTAATTTGGTAAAACCAGTGTGTAAACCAAGTTTACTGCTGGTCTATTTACATGTATTCCAAGAATACTCTTGGAATACATATCAGGGACGTGCTTTTACTATTTTCTTTTGATTTTATTCGTACTATGTAGGTAGGTACACCAGAGTGTGGTCTCAACCGGCCGACAATACCTACAGAGGAGTGGCCGGTGGTAAGGAGGCCTTGTCCTTCAGTGTCATCCTACAGGCTCTATTAACAATGCTGCAGCCCTAGTCAGCGGCAGCACTGGCGCGAAGCACCACCATCAGATCCACCGTTTTGATTTATTTTTTACCGTAGTGTTTTAAAATATTTTATTGTATTTCCCCCATCTCGAAAATAATATTTTTGCTCTTCGATATCCAAGTGTAAAAGCCGTTTTTAACCGCTAGAGGATAAAGTAAATCGAATTTAGACCATCGTGCGCACGATGATCTAAATACTCTCGATACTCTTTCCTCGCTGAGGTGGGATGAAAAGTTACGTGTAGCACTCGAGTGCAAAGATTTTTTACCTCGTGCTCTTTAGAATCCCTCGCTAACGCTCAGGCTTCTAACTGTTTAATTTACATTTTCGAAGACCTGTACACGCATTGAATACAACTTTTTGCTTTTTAGCATCTAACCTTCACAATCCAATAAGTCTCCACGACGACGACGCTCGAGTAAATCCCTATGTAGCCTCTTGGGCTCCCCTACTATACTATAGAGCAGCAGGTGGGATATTAATAAAAAAATACATTATAATAGTCAACATTATTTAATACAGCTAAATACAAATGTAACAGCATTTCTTTGATTACAGACTAAATATCACAACTCGCTTATTAAATAGACCTAAACATTTTAAGTACCTACTGGCATTGATAAGTATACCTAAGTAATTTTGTAAAATCTTGGAGCTTTTGTACAAAATATCGTTTAAAAAAATAAGTACATACTACCTGTTCTGTGTCGCTATTGAAAAAAATGGGATCAAACTATGCAGATTGATCCCATTTTTTTTTATTCCCGCGGGATTAGTATTTGTCCCGCAAAATTTCGTCGGCTTACTGCAAGAAGTCACTAATCTATTGGCAAGAAGTTACTATTTACGTTGAATACACGGTGAGTTATGAGCTCTACATTTTGTAGCTCTTCAAAGTTGGAGGTTATGATTTAGTAATTAAGTTCATAACTTAATTTTTGGTTCCTTTAATTCATTATTTAACTTATAGATAACTTATTTTTTTATACTAAACTCATAAGTTAAAAAATGCATTACCGTTCATAACGTTTAATTAAATTTTAGATTAAATCCATTATTTGCATTTAACTATACTTACAAAAATAGTGGTTAGTCCAAACTTTTCACGACATGAAGTCCTTATTATTGTGTTTAAAAAAAGTGTGTATTTTTTGTACAGATTTCGGTTGATTCTCTATTAAATATATAAAACTATTTATTGGCTTTTAAATAATTTTGAGTACTGTCTTAGTTTTGATGATTTCGACCTATGTCATTGTTAATTTATTTGACAAAACTTTTGGTTCATGCAGTTAATGACATCTTGCAGTAAGCCGACGAAATATTAGTATGTGACGTTTTTTAAACCAATTTTTTTAATAGGCACTTCATAATTTACCTAATATGTAATATAAATAAAATAATATGTAAACACAATTTCTAAGAAATTAATAAATCCCAAAAATTTACGATCTCGACGGGATTCGAACCCGCACCTTCCCCTTCAGCGCAGGGTTGCTCTTTTTCCAACTAAGCTACGTGATCTTATCAAGTCGACCCGAAAATCTTTGGGAGTTCTTTCGGCACTTACGCCGTCAGCGCCACCTACAGAGGAAACAATGAAGTTATCCAATTCTGCTCAAAGACCAAATTTACATTTAGTTCTTTGACATTCATTGTTTCCTCTGTAGGTGGCGCTGACGGCGTAAGTGCCGAAAGAACTCCCAAAGATTTTCGGGTCGACTTGATAAGATCACGTAGCTTAGTTGGAAAAAGAGCAACCCTGCGCTGAAGGGGAAGGTGCGGGTTCGAATCCCGTCGAGATCGTAAATTTTTGGGATTTATTAATTTCTTAGAAATTACCCAGAGTACTATAATAAATAAAAACCTTGTAAACACAATGTTGAAACTCTGTACAATGCACGGGCAAGCTACCACGACCCCATTTGAGACTTTGTAAAAATAACAGTAACTTGCTCAAAATTCATAATTTTATCTACATAGGTAATAATTGCAGGTCTTTAGTAAAAGTTTCTATAAAAAAATAAAAATCAATAACCACGCGAGATTAATAAATTGTTCTGTTTACTAATATTCGTAAACTTTATACATAAAGTCGTCAGAAGTCAGAACGCGTTAAATCAGTACTTTACACAAAATTCGTAAAAATACATAAGTAGGTACTTTATTTTACTAAAAGTCCGTAAATATTTTACTAAAAATCCGTAAATATGGACTACGTCTTCTTAAAAGTTCGAACATTATCAAGTTTATGTCAAGGTCTATAGGTCTACTTAAAACCTATCATTTTGTGTTTAGTAAGGCGCTAAATTTAACACATCTAACTATGCATCGGTGTTCAGTATGGCGCTCAAGTAAAGCCCCGTCACTAATTACGCCGTCAGTTTATGGTACGTCGAACTTAAAATCCGGATTTTATGCCGTTTCTACGTCGACAGACTTATAATCTGTAATAAACTCAGTTTTATGCAAGTCCACTACTTAAAACTCATAACTTATTCAGTTTTAAGTATGCCGAACCAAAATATTCAAACCAATTCCGCTTTAGGGAGCTCAAACATAATTTAGTTTTAAGTATGGCGCGCAACTCAAACCACAGCTAACTCCGTTCTAAGTCCGTATCATGAGGGTAGAGTGACCGTGGTGTGAGCAGCATGCTTCTTGCTGTCGGAAATGTTGTAGAAGACGATAGCGTCGTGGATGGTTGGGAATGTGTCCACCTGCAGTCGCTCTGCTTCGGGCTGGAGCCTGTTGTAGCGTTCTATCATTTCGAGCACGGGACCTTGGGAGGAAACAAATATACAATGGTGAAAAATGTAGGTGTGTACTGAAATAGTGTGTCAGTTCACAATACCAGGCAGGACCCAATTCCACTAACCAATCGCTTCACTATGATAATGGTATCGTTGCAGGATCCTCGCGTAGTATAGGTTTTTGTAGTAAAGCTGACGCAATTTTGACGTGCTTTCGCATCGATACAGCATTTTGTAGCGATTTTCGTAGCTTTTTGTAGCGATGCTGTCGTGCGTTGAGACGCGCGCGGCATCGCTAGTAAGTCGCCGTGTGGACGAGCGTTCTTAGATAAAATAAGATAGTACGCGCGGAACTATTCGCACCGAGAGATTGCTAGAAAGGTTTCAGTCTCGTGCATTTTGATGCGCGTCCCTCCCTAGCTTTCTCCGTATAATGACAAAATGTGTCATTTTGTGACCATAACTTATCTTATTGAAGGACCCTACCACTATCTTATTGAAGCAATTAGTTTGGCAGAAAAGGTTGCTCTGTTGATTTAAGATGATGCCGTGTGTCGCCCTGTCCCGGCGAGAACGTGATGCGACAAACCCAGACGGGCGGTGGCGAGGCTGACTCCTATCCTAGTTGATTGGACGAATAGAGTTGGCTCGATCGATGTACTTAGGTATGAAAGGAAAAGGGAGAGACCTTTGCCCTTTAGGAGATGATGATATGAATGATGGTGATGCCAGAAGGATAGTGATGAGACTCACCGTTGGCGCCTGTGAAGAGCACGGTGATCTGGCTGGCCGCGAGGTCGCGGTGCACGCCCACCAGCGCCTTGACGCCCGGCGCGTCCACGTACGACAGCGCACTCGCGTCCACTACCACGCAGTGCAACTGCACCGAGAGAACAGAATAGAACAAACATTAATTACGACACATGTACCTAGATAAAAGTACAAACAAACGGAAAACAGAAAAGGAACAGAAGATGTACCTAGATGCCTTACAATTACAATTGACCCAAAACGTTCCACTCGGATCGTGAATTCGTGAAGCATTGGGAAGGCCTTGATCCTTCCAAGAGTCACGACCGGAGTCAGCTGGACCCAAGTTCTGACGGCGGTTCCCGTGGTTCCAGTGGACTTATATAGGTTCATGATGATGTCGATAAAGTTATAAGCGTCGGGTGAAACTACCATCACATCTGAAGGTTGCGTTTTCACCGACGACGCCGAGCTAACCAGAGACGATGGCTGACTTTACTGAACCCCGGATAAATCCTACGCGAGCATTCTCACATGCGGGATTTGACTTTGATGCTGTCTTAGAAAATGCCAGTTATGATTATTTTAAAATGATTGAAGGAGCTTTTCTATACTTGATAATGAAAATAAAAAGTTTCTTTATTCAGACATTGTCCATAGATTTACTCGTTACAAAAAATCAAGAACAAAAACAATATTATTATTGAATATTGTACGAGTATTATTATTAGAGAATTATTTAGAGAACAACAATAAATGATTATTATTTAGGGTTAAGCAGCCATTCAACAGAATCCCAACTTGAGGATTCTAAAGAGTTAAAAGACTGTTGAAAGACTGCATGATGGGCGAAGTGAACTTGCTGCCTACAACCTGTAGGATGGTGCTGGTACTGCCCTATGTTCTGCGCTGCAGCGAGGCGGTTTTCTTGCGGATGATGGCGTGAAAGCCATCAACCTGGGCCTCAGCAATCATGAGAGATGCGCTGCAGAAGCGGGGCAGCCCCAACAACATCCTGAAGGCGTTGTTATACTGTACACGCAGAGCGCTGAGCGATCTTTTAGTGAAGCTGGCCCAAAGGCTGCCCGTATAGTACGATTGGCAGTAGGCTTGGAATGAGTCCCAAAATCACGTTTTGACGGTACGGAAAATCAATTTTAAGGCAATAAAACAATATTCAAAACACGATTGACTATTATTGACTTGACTCGATAGAAAAAGCAGTTTCCTCTAAATTTAAATTTTTACTACGGAAAACCAGTTTTTTTTGCCAGTTATTCAAGATATTTTAATAAAAAATGTCGTGTAAAAAATACTTAACTAGATACTTTAGACGATTATAGTTTTATTTTTCGAGAAAGGGCATTTATTCTAGAGCAATAACAAATTTAAAAATAAAAACCAGTGAAATGGCGCGTCGGCCGGCTCTTGCCTTCCTTTCTCGCCTGTACCGCGCGGCGTTCGCTCGTCCTTGTCTCGAAAATACGAACCTATTTCACCTTAAAGTCAAACTGGTGAAACAATAACCCACCCTGTTGCTAATAGTGGGATCCCACTCGTAGGAGTCGCTCCGAGTGAGGTTGTCGTCGTCAGGAGAGGCCATGTTGGTGGTGTGGGGTCGCAGGTACCCCACTTTGCGGTACAGGGTGGCCCGGAACAGGTTCTTGGTCGCGAAGTTCAGGCCTCCGCAGTAATGGAAGATTTTGATGCCGGGGAGTTCTTCCGCCTGTAGGGCAATGAATTTTAATTGTTAAACTTGGAAATGCAAGCTCATGAAGGCCACAAGAGGCCCTATTCTTCTAAAAAGGCTACGTTATTATGATATAACATGAATTCATTATTGACAAAAAATTTAAAGCTTGACATTCTTTTTTTTTCTTTATGAAATTTCAATATTGTTTAAATTATATTCACTAATAATAATCTTAAATTCACGAAATGTTTAAATGTGTGTTAATCTCATCTGAATCCTAACTTATTCTATTCCAAATGTTATCTTATTTGCCTTAATTTAAATCATCATGAATAACATTGTAAATCAGACATTGCACACGTAACAGTAGAAATACATTGAATCATGTTTATACCTAAACCCCCTCTGTACACATGTATTTGACGCAATAAATAATACTTTACTTTACCTACTACTAATCGCTTCCATCCTCGTCAATGAAGTTTGAAACCATTTTATCTGTACTCAAGAGCATTTTCAATTTATCTCCGGTCCAATAGCACACGCACTATCTGGAGTTACATAAGGACGCATTCACATAGCTGTGTTTTATTCCGTGATGAAAAACGGATTTGCTGTGTGAATGCGCCCTAATCTAAGGATTCTACGTGACGGTACTATTGTCATTAAATTAAATGCTCCTAAAATCTTCGATCAAAAATTTCCGGCTTTGCCGGCCCCCCTTAGATTCACAATGCGCAGTCCAAAACCTTCAGTAGCAAAAGAGAAACATTTTGACATGTTAGGGAAGCTTTTCAACTAGTGTCATTTTAGCGTTCAGACAAAAAGCATGGGTAAGTGCTCGTACAAAAAATGCAAGAATCACTCGTCCAAAGTGCTGAAAAAGGATGGAATTTATTATTTTCAGTAAGTTTAAATATATTTTTTTACCCGTATATTGAGATGTGAGTCATATACTTGTGAAATCAGCATAAAATATTGTTGTTTGGTTTGCCTATGTTAAAATATTAATTTTGTTCTAAATTGATAAATGGAGAGGCTATTTCTTCTAAATTTTTTTTTTCATTTATGTATTAATATATTTTTCATAAAAATAAGTTTAATATTACTATTCTAAGGTTTTTATTTATTATACTCTGGGTAATTTCTAAGAAATTAATAAATCCCAAAAATTTACGATCCCGACGGGATTCGAACCCGCACCTTCCCCTTCCTTCCCTGCGCTGAAGGGGAAGGTGCGGGTTCGAATCCCGTCGGGATCGTAAATTTTTGGGATTTATTAATTTCTTTTTAATATTACTAGTTGATGATTTTTATAATAACTAGTTGGCCCGTCCTAAAATTTCATTTGCGTAGACTCTCTAATAAAAGAAAGACTAGGTACTTACCTACCTACCAGAAGTATGAATTTATAAAACGTTTATTTTTTGTCCCGTAAAAAAACTCGTGCAAAGCCGCAGACAGGAACCAGTTCTTTTTAATCTAGAGTGTCTGCCTGAAATTGTATTTTAAGTTTAAATTATTGTATGTCTGAAATGACCCTTTTGTATAAATACCTACTGTTGAGACACCAATTTATAGTTTCATCAATAAATAATTCGCTATCTTTACCTGAATTCTGTTAATTAATCCTTATAGAAAATAAACTGAGTAGGTAGTGTATAATTCTCAAGTAGGTACCTACCTACTTACAAAATAAAATAAAATGAATTCGACTCCACCAATCTCTTGTTCCGTATGGAAAAAACTTCAGGCTCTGCGCAAACTGTCTGCGTCAAAACAAAACGAAGACAATTTTGAGTGACATTTTGGTAAGGTCTAGGTATCTACGGGGGAGGCCACGAACTACTTATTTTTGATCGAAGCCTAAAATAAATGAAAATTCAGCTAAATGTAAAGAAAAAGTTGCCATATCTACGGAACTTCTTCCATGAGCAATATTTGATAAAGGAGGATAACTGGTCACCCAGTTCCTACTCCATTTTCTACGATTTCTAGAAATAAATAATGTAATAGAAGGGGGTGAAGCTATTGGTATTATAATAAAAAAATATTTTTTTCTAAGAAATCCTTAAGTTCTTAAATCTTTGGTCCATTTTATATCCACACAACGTCAGTTTTCCAAACTTCCTTGATAATCAAAGCTGACATCGATTAATAAAAAATCACTGTCAAATTTCAATAATCAAAATAATGATGTTAGTTTGTAAACAATGAAATCTACAGTGATTTTATAAATAAGTAAATAAAGTTTCTTCCCATGTGATTCTCAAACCCAAAATGTAATTCACAACCCACCCAAACACCACCCATTACAATCCACTGCAAAACCCCAAAACGATAAAATGAACCCAGAGGACAAAATCACTAAAATCAAGACCGCGATCGACTCCTTCCACAACTCCGACGTGTCAATCCTCTCCAAGTGCGAAGTCTCTCCGGACGTGTTCGTAAAATGGAGCATAATAATCATTGCCTATATCCTCGTAATGAGTGCCGTGCACATTGTGTTATTCGATGATGATCAGATAGAAGATTATGCTGATTGCGTGTGCTATGTGATTGCGGACCGTGTCAGCAGCCGCATCAGCTGTTGTGAATATTGTGGTTGCCCTCATCAGGTGTCAGGCGTGCCTTGCAGCGGGTATTAAGGTTTCCGGCGACAGCTGCTCGCAACTTCAATTCGTGAATTATTACGTTCCGTAATACCAAAAATGATGACTGAAAACTTTTTGTATTTTCGACATAGTGTTGTTATTCTGTAACTAGACAATATAAGCTATGTTCCATAACAAACAAAACGTAAGATATTGTTGTATACAAAACAAATAGGATGAAAACATGTCGTTTTCGACGTAAAAATATGAAAAATCGCATTTTGCATATTTTGCTTACATTTCATTATAGGTGTGTATTAATTAAGAAAAAAACGTCAAGTGCGAGTCAGACTCGCGCAACGAGAGTTCCGTAAATTAACATTATATTAATAAAAGACCTTATTTCTTACCAAATTTCATGGTTCTAGGTCAACGGAAAGTTCATGGCGACTTCCAAAAATATTTTTTCTGTGAATTAAATACAAATTTACAATTTTCTTCCCGCTTGGGGCGCTGTTCACTTTTCCATAGAAAATAAAGTTAAGGCAAACTTTGTAGTAAACAGTACGGCAGTTAACATTCAGCCTGCAGATACCGTGTGAAGCCGAATCAGAAGCTAAATAGTTTAGTTTATAGTGGGTTTACTTACAGCTCTGTACCGCTTGATGTCCAAATACAGGTCTGTATCCAGCACCCGTCCCAGTAGACACGTGTAGGGCTTCTGAGAGCGGCAGAACAGGGCTGCGAGGCTGGCCAGGAGGCCTGTGCATAGGCTGTCGAGGAATCACTGGATTATCATTACATACATACGTACCTAGATTACATTCTTGTTGTCCTCACTGACCTGTATATATTTAAGTTGATTGACCCTGTAAAGTTGTTCAAAATGTAATAAGTGGCGAATGGGAATGGCGGAAATATTAGACATCTCAAACCAGCACGTATAATCTCAAATCAGCACGAATAATCTCAAATCAGCACGAATAATCTCAAATCAGTACGAATAATCTCAAACCAGCACGAATAATCTCAAATCAGCACGAATAATCTTAAATCAGCACGAATAATCTCAAACCAGCACGAATAATCTCAATTCAGCACTATCATATTCATAATAGCGATATAATGTGGCTTTTTGCGATGGGAGTGTATGACATCCTGTATTTATGTATGGTAGTTTCGAAAGCAATGAAAGGACGCCAGTGCTGCTTAGATCGTCTACCATTTCAGAGATAAAATACTATTATTAGATTCAAAACTTTGAATGTTGTCGGACACAAATTTATAAACATTGAAATGGAGAGACATCGCGCCTCCTTCAAGGTTAGAGAGAATAAAATAGGCGAGCGAATACGTTACAAGGGTGATATGGACTCACCCGATGTCGATGTTGACGAGCGCGGTGGTGAGGAACGTCACCATCCACACCATAGCGTCCAGTTTGCTCAGCTTCCAGAACCTTCAAATTAAAAGGTAAGGTCTAGTGTTGTTCAGGCGTCAAAAAAACAAGATCCGTCGCGCGCCGAGGAAGGTTTCGAACATTTAAGACAAATATACATATACTATAGGTACCGGTATATAACGTTGTTATATACCTAATTTAGATGTTTAATATTGTACCTACATACTCAATTAATATTCTCATGTATTAGCTGGTAAGGAAAGAACAAAGCTCTTTTTATTTTTATTTTATTAATAGGTACCGGTTAGACTTTGCTATTTAATTAATACCGAAAAATAGTAGGTACCTTTCAGTATCCAACTCGGGTAGGCTACCCTATAATAATAAGACTGACCGTATCCGAGCACCTGACTATTACCCTATTGACATTTGCTTTGCTCGGAAAAATCGTACTCGCATTTTTCATCCACCACAAGCTTTTAGTAATATCTTTAGAGCTAAATCGTGCTGAGTGAAACGTCTAGCATTATCGGTTATTTAATATTACCTACTTAGAGTGGTTGGTCCTGCGTAAAAATGAGTTATTTCTATTTTCTATAGATTCTACAAGTAATTTAGATAGCAGACAAAGTTATACGCACATTATTTTAAAAATGGATTGGTACTGACTTGGAGAGTTCCGTGATTTGCATAAACATGCCTTTAAGTGACACGACGATGATGGCCGCCAGCACACAGCGCGGCAGCAGCTCGAAGAACGGACCCACCCACAGAAGCACGCAGAGGATGAGCGTAGCACTCACCAAAGAAGTTAAACCGGTCTTACTGCCCGCCTAGGGAAAAATACAATAACATTATACCTAACATGGAAATTATAAAATAAAATGTTAAAACAATTTTTTTTAAGTATAAAATAAAATGCTGAAACTAGACTTCTCTCGCGCGTTGGACTCGATAATATGCACTATTTATTTTGTCAAGTCAATGCTCTACCTTTACTAAAGCGTCATCGACGCGATTGAATAGCTTGATAGTAACTTGAATAATCGTTCTAAGGATCTTATAGTTCAGCAAGATGGAACATCATTTTCACCACCATTAAAATCGGTCAATATGTAGGTGCCTACTGGTGTGCCACAGGGACAAATTCAAGGCCTATTGCTTCATGTATATTGCTGATATTTGCTGGCAGATCAAACAATGTAACCCCTATTGCAAAACTTATTTGCCTCTTAGTTCGATAGTCAGAAGTTGTATATAATCTACCTGATATTGAATATAGGATCTGGACAAACTGGCACAGAATGGAGCACAGCAGAAGAATGAGGCAAACACGTTGCTGGCACCCTGAAACAATAAAAGCACACACAACACTTTAGTTATAAACCGACATCAGCGGTACAGAGTTCAGTTTATAGCTAAAACAACAAAGAATTGCAGAAACCGTCGAGAATGTTTGTTTCTTCTCTACTTCAAAACTACCGAATGGATTGAAATGGACCTTTATACAGAGGCCAGGAATAAGAAGCAGTGGGAAGCCGCGGGAACTCGTGGAAAATAAATGACATAAAAACAAAAAGATCCACAATACCTACTATTGTCACTAAGTTTACTTAGTGTCACTTTTGATGTGTTTTGTTTTCAAGCTTTTGGCAATAAAATTTGTGTATTTCTAGTTGACTCACCAAAGCGAGCAGCTCCTGATTAGCGTCGATCTCATACTTGTCCTTGTTAGCGAAGATGAGCGCCATCGACATAGAGATGGTGTAGGTGACCATCGTGATAGTCAGCGCATCGATCGCTACCGAGGGGAGGAGCTCCAGTGGGGGCACCGCCGGCTGCGGCAGTCTGGGGGGGCGTAGACAAACATGACGTGAGTATGTGTAGAGGGGACATAAACAAACGGACGCAGGAACGTGGAGCTTACAACGTGATGTCACGCGTCATGGGGCGGGGGATGGGAAACATAAACAAACAAGACGAAGAGTCAAGTCTCTCGAGATATGTATCTGCTGTTTGCATGTGAATAGGGAATTTTACTGTAGGTAAATGAGAAAAAAATCTAAAAATATATTAATAAGGAAAAAAGCTGTCGGAAAATGTTAGTTTTAGTACATAAAATAACAAAAAAAATTACTGTTCCATTCAAAGTTTTATGTTAAGCTGTTTTTAAACACCATGAAATACGAGGCGCAATGTTGTTATGTCATACAGCTGTAGGCAAACTAAAAAGTATCAACTGTTATCAGCAACATCAGCGCATTTGTTCAGATACCACGCAGCAGCCAACTGACGTCATGACCACGGAGCAATATGGCGTCCATTGCGTCGAGCGTTTTTTCAATCTTCAATCTTTTTGTCGTTGAAGTTACGCGCGCAACCCGAAAAATATGTAAAATGAATTTTTAGGGCTTATCGTTTGAATAAAAACTTTGTATTATTAATGGTTCATTAGCACTAAAGAACCTAATTGACTCTTCAAAAATGGTGTAATACCTTATTGTGTTTTTGGTTAGCAACAACGAGATAACGAGTAAGTGAAGCGAAGCGAGCCGCCAACATTTTAATCACAAGCTTGTTGGAAAGCTTTTTTTAGGCGGTTGGCATTTTGTTATTTTTGAAATTAGCTTCAACATAGATCAGGAAACCCTAAGGCCAGGTGGGATAACGGCCTGCGAAAGACTGTCAGACCAAAGACAGATGCTGGATGCGACAAGCTGGAGACAGGGCACTTCGCCACCGTCCAGCAGTGAACTAGCATGATGATCATGTCCTTCTAGCCGAATTTCGGACATTAGCCATGTGCGTAAGTCAAATTATAGTGCACAGATGTGTCCGAAAACATAGGTGCATAAAGAGCATTTTCTATTCAGTCTCTTAATTAGATGATACTGCAGACCAACACAACCGGGGAGGGGTCAGGCGCAGGACCAACGGCTTAGCTTGCTTATAGGCTGATGATGACAGTTGAGTGTGCACACTCACCCGGTGGGTATGCTCCCGACGAGGTTGATCCCGTAGGTCTCCTTGAGGTGGCCGAAGCGCGAGGCCAGTGTGCCAATCACTATGGCCAGTAGTTCTATGGGCACCGGGATGCGGGTTCTCTTGCTCACTATTGGCTGAAATGTACATCACAATTACATTACAAATGCAAAAAAGTCAAAATGAAAGTCAAGATGGTTCTTTGTTTCTTCTCCAGGCCAAAACGTTAATGAACTCAAGCGATATGGATTTTTTCGTAGATTTAGTTCTTTAGGTAATAGTTAGTTTTCAAACACAAATCATCACCTTCTTCGCCGCCTGTGTGCTGCTATGAGTTGTTGATGATTTTAATTTGAAATTAACTAATATCCCAAAAAAAATCGATTTCGTCGGAACTAGAACCCGCGCCCTATCCTACCCAGAGCGAGGGCTTACGCACTATAATAACAAAAACCTTAGATTTTGATTTGGTTTTTATTAGTAATATTGCTGATACCTTGTTTTATGTTTTTTTCTAGATATTTATTAAAACATTCAATGTAACTAGCTGCAAATTAAATATATCACTCCCGAATTCTCGAATAAATAAATAAATAATAAAATAGATTAGACAGAATGACAATAAAACTGTAGGTACCTTGAACTTTTTAACTTGAAAAATCTCAGCTTGAGCCGTGCTCAAACAAGATTAGGTATTCCAAGGTTTCCCTACTCTATACATAAATAATGCTGGACAACCCACGCAGCACCATCTAGCCCCAAGCTGAGCAGAGCTTGAGTTATGGGTACTAGATGACTGATATACTTGATACAACACATTAGTATACATATAAATACCCAGAACACCAGGAACAAATATTTGCAGATCGTACGAACATTTGTCCCAAGCGGGAATCAAACCCGCAACCTCCTTCATCGCAGGCGCACCTTTGCCCGCCACACCACATCGGTTTCATTTTATCCTCTTTCTTCTTTAAAATTAAATACAGAATCCATAATATTAAGCAAGTTTAACGGCAGGATACCTTGAGCAGTTCGTTGTTGAGAGCTATCACCAGACACGTGATGAAGGAGATGGTGAAGGCGGCCCAGTTGGTGGAGTGAAGACTTGCGACCACGTTCACTACTGTCTGGAAATACACTTACCTTATAATACGGAAGATCTACGTTCATCAACTGCCATTGTACATAACAACGTACAAATAGGCTACTCGACAATTTGTTTTGTACAAATAAACACACAATACATAATAAACACAATACACATAACAATTAATAGTATTTTATTGTAAATGAGAAAATAACTAAAAATATATTATTGAGATAATAGCTTAAACAAAAAGCAGTCCGAAAATTTTCGTTTTACACATCAAAATAAGAAAAAAACAATTTTATTCGAAGTTTTCAGTTTTTTAGGGTTTCGTACCTTTGGGTACAACAGGTAAAACGGGACCCTATTCCTAAGACTCCGTTGTCTGTCCGTCTGTCACCAGGCTGTATGTGATAGTAAGACAGTTAAAATTTTCACAGATGATGTATTTATGTTGCCGCTATAACAAAAAGCAGAATAAAATAAATATATAAGGTGGCTCCCATACAACAAACGTGATTTTTTTGTTCGTTTTTGCTCGATATTGATAACGACAATAGGTAGACGCTTGAAATATATTATATATTCACTTTAAAAATAAATAATAAAATTAAAATAAAACAAAAATGTAAGGGTGGCTCCCATACAACAAACGTGATTTTTTGGCCGTTGTAATAGATAATGGTACGGAATCCTTCGTGCGCGAGTCCGACTCGCTCTTGGACGGTTTTATTTAATCTGTTTTTATACATCATGGAATAGTAGGCGCAATGTTGTTCTGTCATACGACTGTGTAGGCAAACTAAAAACTCTATATTTTATTTATACTGTGTTAATTGAACGTACAATCAAGTAAGCTTCCGACTGGTGTTGATCAATTGAGCTACCTACCTGTAGATTGTTTGCGACAGTCTGCAGTTAGCTCAATAGTTTCAATTGTAAATACTAGTTCCAATTTGTTTATATATTATTTGATTGTAAGTTATTACGGTAAGACGAAGAAATAATCATAAACAATAAACTCACCATCACAAGTTTATAGTTTCCGGTAATCTTGGGAAGTTTAACTCCAAAGAGGTCCTTCAGCTGCGAGGTAAGCACGAAGAAGGAGGCTGCGGTCGTGAACCCAGAGACGAGGGGCTCCGAGAGGAGCGTCGACACTGCGCCCAGGCGGAGCACCCACATCGCTAGCTGGAACACACCACCAGACATTTTACAACAAGCTAATTTTACGATATTATAATTTCATTGTTTAAAAAACAAAACAATTTCAAATTCCTTGATATTTACAATTTTTTTATGGTTTACGGGACAACTACTACTCCCGAGGGGGAATACATTTTTGAGAGAATCCTATGTATCATTAAGAAAACGGTATCATTCTCTATACTATACAATAGCGAAAGAATCATCCAAATCGGTCCTTATTTGACGGAGAAATCAACGAACATACATAAAACATAAGTACATACTACAGCCGAACATAGCAACTCCACCTTTTTTGAAGTCTGTTCAAAATTAAGATTAATAACTTAGCAATCTTAATGACCTTGCAAATGAAAACACAAATCAAAATTTATTCATCCGTTTGGGAGCTACAATACAATGCCACACACAGATACCATTGTCAAACACGCATAATGTATCTCCACTCTACAGACAGACAGACAAGTAGCGTGCGTCGTCGGTGTTTAATAGGTAAAAAAAAAGTTTATGCACTTTATTTGTAGTTTCGTTGTGTGTGTTCTTGAACTGCACATTTTGTTAATTTTCTAAAAGTAAGTTATAATCTAAAATCATACACATTATATATTTAAGAGTGGAACGAGCTTCCAGCGTCGGTTTTCCCGCCATGCGCCAGAGTACAATCTTGGAGTCATCAAATCCAGGGTGAATAAGTTCCTTCCGGGAAAGCGTGCTCCATCTTAGGCCACATCATCACTTATTTAAGTAAGATTTTGACCAAACGCTTGACCATTACAGTTTAAAAAAAACTTACTTGAAATATCCCAACAGCGAGGCACACCACGCTGACCACCTGTAGCGGCGTGTACGTAGCTTCTAAGTATACTGAAACATTATGTAATACTCATAATTATCAAAATTATAAAATACAATACAATACATATTACTCAATAATACATTGAAATTATAATTATTGCTAGAGTCAGATTTGCGGCAAATTACTTTTCCGCCAGTTTAATTGCTTGTAGAAAACAAGAAAATTAAACCGGCTAAATTTTTAATCTTGCATGCATCGTGAATCGACTCACCTTAACCCTTCTTGACAAATGTTTTATTCGGGAGCTAACGAGAAAAAAATCTTAGGTACTCAATAATGGTATAATTAAAAAGAATGCAAGTACCTTTACAAGAGTCCTGTAAGGTCTAAAGGAAATAAAGCACTTTGAACTTTGCATTTTGGATTTTACGCGCAAGCTTTCCAACTGTCGAAAGTATACCTACTACCAAAATTATACAGGCGACAGTTTGTGCCTTTGTGTGCGTTTCCTAATGATATAGGTAGGTACTAGGTAGTAACCGGGTAGGTACCTGGGTCAGTAATATTTGTACTGTTAACGCTGGTATCGATGTGGGGCGAGGAGAACTGTGTCACCACCTGGAAAATATGACGTTATAACACGTTACAAATGTTGAATGAATAAACAAGAACACAGGAAATGTGCCAGTTGGGAATAAATACCTCTAAGCTAAAGATTAAATTTATAGGTCCTCTTCCTACTCTACGCAATATGTAACAGACTTATCACTTTTCACACGCGACGACGCAGCGATTTTTAACACTGGCGTCAAAGACGCTAATCGCGGCGTCATCGCTCGATCGACGACGACGTGGCGTCCGTCGCTGCGTGATCGCTGCGCCATCGCAGCTTTGAAATCGCTAGCAAATCGTTAGTGTGATAAAGCTGTAACCCCTGAACACTCACACGCAAATTATATGAGTGCAGGTCTCAAATGACGTGTCGCAATCGTCACGTGAGGATCTGATCAACTCAAACGAGTATTCGGATTTCGGGCGTAGGTAAGAGTAACTTACTATGTTTAATACTACTTTTCTTACATTAGCAATTGGCATAGTCAGAATGAGTAAGAACGTTTCTGAGCCAATGCAAAAACTTTAATGAATAACTATTATAACTAGTTATAGTAGTTAAAAAAAGGTTGGGTGAAAAATAACGGACAGAATCTATCTGGTTATCATATCGACATTGTGTTGTTCCTCTAAGGGTAAGGCGACTAGCCTTTACACTTATTTTTTTTACTTTCGGGAAACAATAACTGCATCTTACCTTTCCAGACATAAGACAGGCTACCGCGAAGGTTCCCATGGAGACGTGCGGCGAGGTCCCGAAGATGACGTAGAAAAGGACAGGGAAGAACGCCATGTACAGACCCACGATAGGGGGCACTTCGGCCAGCAGCGCGTATGCCATGCCTGCAAGACGAGTGGACAATAAACCAAGGACCAAAAGATTGCCAAAGTTGACATCCGAACAAAGGGCAAACTTCCACTTTAGGTGCAGAAAGCCGCAGGTTTAAGCTGTTCGTTTCGAGACATCAACCGGAGGCCAAGACCATAATATTTAACACTTTATTTCTGGCTTTTGTTTCGCGTCTGCTAGCATGCGAGACCTTAACAGGTATCCCTTTAAACCACCATGCGCCAGAGACAAAAATACGACACGGGTTCCAGTCTTGGTTTCCGGTCTTGATCCCCTATCTACATATCGCAGCGACAATAAATGAATGGATCGGGTTTTCGGGATCATATAACTACATTGGACCTAGTCGGGGCGGCGGGCTACTTATTATAGTTAGGAGATGGAGGTGAAGCAAGCCGACAACTGAGGCCGAGAATGGGCAAAAGCGTTCGGCGCGCGGTCGTGCGGCGAGGTGGCTCAATATTATTTAGAGCACAATTAAGGTTACTTTACCCTGAGGTATATGCATGACGGCAGTAGTAGCACCTGCTACCAAGTCTCCCACTAGGTACTCCCGGGGTTTGTACTTCGGCAGCCATCGTACTAGAGGCACAGCGTGGAGAAGGCAGTCTCCGATGCCGCAAGCGTGGATGATCTTCTTACAGAAGTAGCTATCTGGAATATACGTATTGCAACTATAGAACCAGTTTCGTCATCAATATAAAGTCTTTGTGCCGGATAGAACGATGAACGCGATAACTGCTGGAGTGGAGACCACGATGACATACCTGACCGAAGAAAAAGAAGGGAAGAGCACATGAAAGATGGGTTGACGCGAAGCCTGCGTCCAGCAGTGGACCAGTATAGACTGTAGATGTAACGAAGGCTACTTCTAGACATGGCATCAATGATGATGCTATAAGAACATGAAACATGATTATGAGTTTATTTTGTTTGACGGGACGTAAATGGATTGGACGACCTGGGGGGGGGGGGGACCTAGGACCTATCCTTCTGACAACTGTCCCAGGAGGTGGTCGTTATCCTCAACAACAAACATAAAATACATTATGTCCAATGCTGAACGTACCAAACCAGGGGATTTTGTATGAATATCCACGCTAGTTAGGTTAGGATCGCATAGGTGATCTAATCGCACAAGAAGTGTTAAAATACAAGAAAGCTCTTTCTCTGGTAGGATCCCTTCGGCTCTTACGACATCCGCGAGCTGCGAGGCCCCCTCCAAGGCGTTTGGACGTCCGCTATAAAAGCTGTAAATATCTCACATGGTCTGTCCGGCGCCTGGTAGTCAGCGTCCTTGTTGAGCCGGTCCTGCTGGTACACTCGCCGAATCACGTTGAACTGCTGCCCGGATGGAGAGGATGCCCTGGGGACAAGGAATAAAGAAATGATCACTTGAAAAAACCTAAATCTGTGCGTCGCTCGTCGAACTGTTTTTGTAGCCTGGCTTTCTTGTTAAAAGCTGTGCATGCAGCAAATTAACAAGGCGTATCTTCTATTCTAGTTAAAGATTGCTAAGCGGTCTGTTTTTACTTGCCATATTTTCTGTTACTAAGCAGGCTACAGTAGCCTGCTTAGTAACAGAAAATATGGCAACGAAATATGACTTCACGCGTGTGATAAACCGAATCTGACCGATTCTTCTACACGAGTATGATCGAAAAAATAAACAACTAAAATTTTCTTTTTTCGCTTCGGACGCAGCACCAGCTGAAACTTTTCGTTTCGGAACTCTAATGGCGTCAATATACATTAGCCGAGTCCCTCGTAGGCTCTCGGTGTCTCGGCCACTTCTCGGAATTTGGACCCGAGTCAAAAGGACTGAAGACCCGAGGCAAACGAAAGCGATAACGAGTGTGTACAATACAAGGGGCCTCTCGTTGAGCGAACGAGCGTCCGAGTCGTCACGAGACGTCTTGGCGAGTGTATTGTATACTGCTAGCATAAGAAGTGCTTTTTCGTTTGCGATCGTTACATTTTTATGTATAGTCATCAGAAAATCTCAAAATCTCTGATTTTTTTTCCTTATAAATACGTGACTGAACCTAACGATTAAAATACAAAAAAAATTAAATTGTTTATCGAAGAATAAAGAAAGTTAATTATTATACCCAGTAAAAGCGCTAGCGAAGATGGTTTCTCTCACAAATTCAGTGAGATCAAGATAAATTCAGTAAGCAGTCAAGATTTAGCAGTTTTTGCACAAAGTGAAACCGGACTGGTAACAGTGTGGCAATAAGATATTATTATCGGTTCCTATAGCAATTAGCTTGTGAAATTGGCGGCAAGGTCAGCGGCGATAACTTGTTAGAGCGATCAAATACTTTTTATATTTGACCGTGCCGGTCTTTGCTTAAGAATACGTCTAGCTCAGCCTGTGGAAGCCGTGCTTTCTCTAGATGATGAAGGAGACCATGGGATATTATCAGGGGATGAGATACAGCATCCCCCAGAAAAAATACCTTCACTTCAATACCCTACCTATCCAACCAATCCGGCTGATGGGGACTCTACAGTTTGCGGGAAGCAGTAGTAAGTATTTAATCATGCGATAACAAGCGCAATTTTATGAAAAGGGGCGTAAAAATGTTACTTATTTTTTCTTTTTTACATTGCGTTAACGCTATCTATGGTACAAGTACAGAATCTCCTTCGATAGATTTGACGCAACCCGCCTCAAATTATAAATAGAAAGATCATGCTCCTGCTGGGCATGATCGACGCTGGCGATGGTTTTTATGATTGCTATTTGGGAGGTTCATTCTTCAATAACAGAATAAGCCGTGAAAACTAATAAACCTATTAATAGGCCATAAAAATACTGTTGATAGGTAGGCATGGTATGCTAGGGCTTAAAATTTTTATGGGAGCGTAGAAATCACCAAGACCCTTTGACCATTTGAGGAGTACCCATGATCGAAGATCTGAGGAGTCATTCTGCGCCCGCCTAGATCCTGTGCTCTGTGGTCTGCCTTATTCACGGCGCTGATGGTGAACTGGTAAAGGGTGAACACTTGCCACTCGAAATCGCTGTCGCTATCGTCTGTCTGCAGAAGAGGCTCGTTCTCGGTGTTCCTCAGGGTGTCCATGAGGAGGAACGTCTTCTTCAAACGCATTTCGAACTAATTGCAATCACTTTAGGTGCCAATGTGTTGTCTGTCTAGTGATTTGGGTAGTATTGCCTTATGGAGTTTAAACTTGGTAGTCTTTTGATTGGAAGCGGTCCATGAAATGATTGTGATTGCATTTTAAGATAAAATAATTTGTAGTTTACGAAAAAATTAGTAGAGCGTGTTCTTTATAGAAAGTTTTTGAAACACTCGAAATTTGGATCCATTTACACTTATAAAATTGAATGGTGTATGAAAGTACTAAATTTCGCTTTTAATCAATTTACATAAAAAGCCAGTCTTAATACTTCACTTAAAATCACATCTCACTTTCAAAAATGTATTTTTAAATTCCACGGATCGAACGGAAACTGAATTTATAGAAACATATTTCTAACAAAATCACGGATTTAAAATAAACACGTTTTGCGTCTCGATGTATATTTCTATGTGTATTTATTAGTATTGACACTAATCGGTCCGTCCGTACGTGCGATAACTGTTACGAGCGAATGGTCAACATTTTACGAGTTTGTAAATACAGCCTTGAATGTGGAAGGGGGACGTAGGGGTAAGGGAAGATTGAGACACTTCGTTACTCCAGCCAAATTTAAGATACCTTTCTTTGTAAACAAACCACAACAAAAAAATACTTCTTGGATACAGCCTTGAAGGAATGCCCGGTTTATTAACCGACTTCTAAAAAAAGGTAGATTTTCTATGTTTGGCTGTGTTTGTGATTGAATCACTAACTATTCTCCATAAAATAGCGAAATAATTTTCAAAATTGTTCAATAATAGACGAATTTAAGTAAAATAAACATACACACAGCCCCGTACAAATTTGATTCCCGAGGGATTACTAGTTTTTAAACTTACGAGATCTGAACACATTATTATTAGTACTATTGAACGGGTATTTATCGCGTTTATTTACCTAGATAAATAAGTAAATAACGGTCTGTTTAATACTACTAATAATTATGGATTACTAGTTGTCCCGAAAAACTTAAAATACAGTATAATAATAGTAATAATACTGTAGTAGTAGTAGTATTGTTAGTACAGTTTTTAGTTTAGTATTTACCCGACTACCGACAGGGGAGGGTTATGAGGTTAGCACCCTATGTTTGTATTTAACATTTAAAGTACTCGTAGGTAATACCATGTCCACGTTGTGTACCTACTCAAGAATTTACTTGTTTGAAGAAAAGATTAAGGATATTCAAAAAATGGTCAGAATTGTTTATTACTAGGTAGATGTTACAATTTAATTTAATCTCCATGATTACCTACGGAAAAAAAGTGTAAAGCGAAAGTAAATAAGTGTTAATAACTTACTTACGTATGTATTATTCAGTGAAAGTTTATCGTTATTTAACTAAAATCTAGGTCATGTCTAATTAGGGTTGCCAATCCATCCATACTATAAACTATAATATTATTAAATTCGAAAGTAACTATCGTCTGTCTGTCTGTTATCTTTTCACGCCTAAACGGATCTTAATGAAATTTGACAGGGAGGTAAATGGTATCCCAGGGACGGACATAGGCTACTTTTTGAAGTAGCCTATGTGTAGCGCGAACGAAGCCACGGGCAACAGCTAGTTTAACATATAAAAAAACTTATGTCAGGCGCCCCGCGGCAGACCGAGGACGCGGTGGCGCCTACGACGGCTACGTCGAAGTTACGGTCCAGCTGGCTCAGGACCGAGATGAGTGGAGGAACCAGGGGGAGTCCTTTGTCCAGGAATCGGATACACCAGGCTTAATGTTATGTGATATAATTTCAGGCAAGCTTTTCTAGCACCGACATTCCACAGCTCGCACTTTGCACGCATTTTTCCGTGATAAAAAGTAGCTTCATGTTAGTCCAATTCTAGAATGCTATCATCGCTTCAGCCGACAGATGTCCACTCCACATGCACGACTAGGACTCTCCCAAGATCTAGAATCTAGTTTTGTATTTTGCTTTTAGTTCAATACAAACATCACACAGTTTCGTAGTGTTTCACACTTTGCATAATTCTCAGATTAATTACGAGTAGGAAATTTGCAGGAATTGTCCTCAAAATCTGATGACTAATTTTCCGAGACGTTATTTTAAAAGTATAGGGGAGCTCAGAAAAAATATCTTAGTAATTAAATTATATGAAAAAGTGAAATAACGATTGCTCTGTCTGGTCAACGTATAAAATGTTGTACACAACTGTCGCACTATCGAAATGTAGGTACAAGTTGCTCCAGTCATGTGATGTTTACTACATGACTTACTCTCATTTAAATTATGTAGGTAAGAATCTGAACATAACAAATTATACACATACATACATGTATATTATAGGTGGGTAGTGGTTATTATTGTTTTTGTCAGTTATTGCCACCTTTGTACTTCCTTTTGTCTGCTAATTGGGGTTCCGTACCTAAAGGGACCCTTTTATAATCTACGCTGCTGTCTGTTTGATTTATCCAATGAGGTTATACATCGAGGTCGTTTTCTATGTATAATCATAAAAACAAATATCTATCTATATATTTTATCGAATTATGTATATCAGTTATCTAGTACCCATACCACAAGCTCTGCTTAGCTTGGGGCTAGATAATGCTGTGTGAATTGTCTAGCATTATTATTTTATTTATATTTATGATCTACATACACTCTATCTATTTAAATATTTATGTATGTATTTATAGTTAAACCTATCAGTAGGTATTTGTTCATGTATGTTTTAAACTAAATATTATTCTGTATAACACGCCACCGTCTACACTTGTTCTATCACTCCCTGTCCATCCAAAGGATGCCTGGCAGAGATCGCTCAAAGCGATAAGGCCGCCCATTGTACAACGTTCTTTGTATTAGTTCTTTCCTGTCCTGTGTATTTGTCTTATTTGGTGTACATTATAGAGTCATTGTATTGTATTGTACACTATGTCTGCCCGTTCGTCACACACTGTTCTCCTATGTTGGTGATAACTGTGACAATGCTAGCATTAACTAACTTTTAGTTAGAAGTGGACATATCATGAGAGCACTCCAATGAAGTTTTTTCAAACGGAGTCATGCCTATCAGGGGCCACGGTAATGGCCCTGCCAAGTCGAGTGGACGGCCGCCAACGGGAACCCTTTTCTCGAACTATCTCGAGGCACTTTCCAGCTATCGCTATCTTTGTTAGAATGAAACCTGGAAGTAACATTACCTCGTCTGTGTCTAGGGGGTCCGTAAATTATTTAAGGTACCTGCTCTACCTTACGTAGTTAACTGACTCCTAGTTTCTAATCAACTTAGTTTAGGATATATCTAAAAAATCTATACTTTGAGGGCTTAAAATACCTATCGCTATTTTGTCATCTATCAGCACATCACTCACACACTGACTGACAAATCATAAAGAAATTTTGGCACTTCGAGCAGGTCTACCAACATGAAATTGGAAATAAGGGTGAAAATAACGGAGAAATTCTAAAAGCAAACAAATAAGCGTTATGGAATCGCTTTAGGTTCTTTACACCAATGATGTTTATAAACCTTTACACGGATTCCATATAGCAACTTCAAATGATTGCTAACATAAAAAGGTTAGGTGTTTCAATTGATGTGCTCTGCTTACCGACTCTTAATACCAGCCAGATCCATTCGTTTAGGGTGAAGTTTTTTAAAACTGAAACCTAAACCTCATTTGGACCTACCGACCTTCAAGCCTTTCGTGAGGTTATGTAAATTCTTGTGAGTTGGGTTTGGGTCACGAATGCAGTTGTTTTAATCAGCTTTCATTCGAAGATTACGATTTCGGAATGATTTTGCAATGCAATACTTGGAAAAGCCCTCCAGCCTCTCTAGCATGGCGATGTTCTTCTAGACTAGAATAGACAGAGAAGAAATACAGCTTGACGACGTCGAGCGAAACCGACACAAAAGTGAGAACTGGAATTATCTTTAGTTGTGAAGTTGCACTGCAAAAAAATAATTTATATTCATAAAGTCTAAAAGGTTCATAAAAATAAAACTCACCAAGTCTGGTTCAGCTGCTCCTTCTCCCAGTCCGGCGCCGCCGCTTCGTTGCTGCCGTTTCTCATATTGACACTATTTTATTTTTAACACTTATTTTACACTTCAATTCTCATTATCATTTTTAACACACTTTAATTCTCATTATCACAGGTTTAATTTGTTTTCGTACGTACTTTACCTACTTGCCTAGTTACTTTGTAATGAAATGCGCATTTTTAAGACAGGCTTTTTCTTTATCCTAGTTTACTACTCGCAACTCCTTTCTGCAAATCCAGCGGCTGGTGTTTAGGGACTTTGCATGTTATATTATTTTATCTAACTACATTTAAAGTAAGTAGGTATTCAATTTTATTTGGGTGGATTTATTGTATGATGTTGGTTGGTAAATGTAATGGCCGGTCACAATAGCTGTGAACCTCGTGCCAAACATTTTGTATGTATTATAATCTTTTTTAGCTTTTTTTAATACATCTGTAATAGTTTTATTTTGTAAAGGTAGAGACGCGAAAACAAAAATTGGTGGTTACCACGGGCAGCTTCGCATCTCTGCTTAAACTAACAAAAATTAAACTGTTATCTACAGAGGCATTAAAAACAAGCCTATTTAATTATGATAGGTATCACAAATAGGGTTGCCACCCGTGCTATAATATAAAGTATTGTACTTTATTGCGGGCTTACATACTCTATGTATACTTTATGAGTCTTTACTTTTAAAATGTTTGTTTTTTTTAGTTTTGCGGGATAGATGTAACCCCTCGAGATCAGATCTACATCACATTTTTATGGGAACACCTCGAAATTATTACACGAAAGAATTTTGACAAACGGTCCATATTGATGGAGAAATCGACAAACATACATACAGACGAACATAAAACCTCCTCCTTTTTTCGAACGCGGTTAAAAATAACAATGAACAAAAATTATATCACCTCAAGAACAAAGAAGAGAGACTTATATAAATGTAATTTCCAAATAATCTAAGAAGTATAAACGCGACTACTTCAAACAAACACTACAACACGAAAAGAAGATTAGCCGGATGGGTGGGACAAGAAAGAATATCAACATTGTTGCAACACGGATAGTTTAAATATTTTAATTATATTGACGAGTGTTATCTGCCCAAATTATACCTATACGCTTTCTATGGTAGACTAGAATTATGTGCGTCTAATTAAATTATTTAAAAAAATAATGGGCGCTATTAGTTTCAATGAGTGCGGTATTTGGGTTCATTTTGAAGACAAGGACATAAGCACTCTTTACCCGCGAGTGTTAATGTATTTAGTGATGTGCCACGATCATAGATTTCATCGATATCGATACCGCCCGACCTACCATTCCTAGATCCCAATATCTGTATTTAGAAAGGTCAGCGAGGCGCCTTTTTTGACTACTTAATATTGTTAATTTTATTTTGTATTATTTCATATTTACTGAAGTATTTTGACGTAGGTTCGTCGATTTTTCCGATTTAGAAAGTTCTTTCACTATTATGTGGTAAATTATCCCGATGTGCTCTTATAAAATTTTAGTCATGAGGAATAACTATTTGTCCCGAAAAGCTTTAAACACTGTAAATACAAAGGAGTTTCTGGTCGGTGTTTAGTTTTTTCAAAACACTAAGTAAATTATCTTAAGAGCTGAAATTATGACATGTCATTGTGTAGTGTTTATTACTGCCCTGCAACATTTTCATTAAGATCCATTCGGCCGTTTAAGCGTGAAAATGTACCAGACAGCCGACAGACAGAAATACTTTCAGATTTATAATTTCATTGTATGGATCACATACACGAAGACGTGCACATCGGTGTTACTATAGCACTTCATAGAATATACATTATGTGCGACAATGACAATGCTGGGAAGTTAGTTAATACATAACAATCTCAACACAAAACAGACTCCTTGTGAATTTGCGCTAAATGGTATCAAATAACAATATTATATATTATTGTTGTAATGATTATATATAATTATTATATTATTGTTTGTCTAAAATATAGAAATATTGTTATATTCGCAGTGAACCAGGAAACGAACTGACACTAGTAACTCATGCCTATCTAATCAGGGCAAACTAATGTTCTTATCATATTTCAACTAGCCGCTAGTTAGTTACTAAATTAACAAATAGCTGTCTGTGGGTATAGATAAATTGTAATTGGTATCTTGTTAGTAGACATTATAATATTTTTTCATTTATTTAATTAATTAAAGAAAACCAGCAGCACAAAGGTACAAATTAAAAATTAAAAAAAGAGACACTGTAAGCTGTTAAAAACGTTTTCACGAGAAAAGTTACATTTGTTGATGATACAGCTAGCAAGCGCCCGGGACCACCGTCTTAGAAAATCTTTATTTCTCTCATTCCAATAATCTTTGATAAATGTTATGGTACACTAGGTAGGTAGGTAGGTAGAAGAGGACGCTATCTAGAAAAATATGTAGGGGAACGGGGGGTGCAGTGAATCATTTTTTTTTTAAAAAGCTCTAACGACATTATTATTAAGGTTGGAATTTACTTGCGCTGTGTCAAATGGAGAATGATGTTTAAGCTACAATGTTCTGTGATAAAATCGTTAATATAACAAAAAAGACGTAAGTTATAAAGATTTGAAAAAAATATGGAAAATTATCCACTGCGCCCCTTGATAGGGGCACAGTGGATATTGATTAGGGGTACTATGGATCACATTGGGGTGCAGTGGATAGTTGCCTTCATTTTGTCATGTAGTTATTGTAGGGGCACTATGAACCAACTGGCAAGTTTTCAAAATAATAGAAGGATTCATATTGTTTTACTTTTTATTAAGTTATAAAAACCTAGCTCTTAAAAATCATAAAATTAAAATTCTTTTGGTTCGGAGGATAGGAGACAACAATGATGCCACCAAATTCTACTTATTATTAATAGTCTTTTCATACTTGGGAACTTCTCAAATCACTTCTTCCACTATATCAAATCTATGCCTTTCTTCATCAAATCTGCACTATGTAGACCAATATTAGTCTTCCTCTTTCGATTAGAAACCATTTGGCAAGCTAATACAAAAGAAAAATAGTTGGTGTTTTGTACAATACAAAGGGGACACAGTGAATAAATGATCCACTGAACCCCAAGAGAAATCAGTCCATTGTGCCCCAGAAGGTGAATTTGAAAACATTTTTGAAAAAACAGTTAGTTTTTAAATACTACAATATATTTGAACATCGATTTCCATAGTTATTGAAACCGTGGTTTATAAAAAATAAAAACCACAGCAATACTTCCATTAGATTTTACAAAAAAAGTTCGTTAAATTGACCAATAAAAATATAAATGCAACTTATCCGTCCCAGTGTAACCGTAGCGCCCCTTCTCGACGTTGTGGTCCGAGGGTCACTGGTGCGGGGAGGGGGAGGTTAGTTAGTCGGCGCTTGGCTTGTGTTTACGTGTATGTGTGAGCCGTAGTAAATGAGATATAGATGTTTAACCACTGTGCCCCGTGATTCACTGCGCCCCCCGTTCCCCTACCTTTTAGCTAAGGCGTTAAGCTATAGCAACGCGTTGATTGTCAAACAGTAAAGCGGCAATTTTAATTAATTTACCATCAAAAATTCCTATGAGATAGATGAAACTTACAGTGATACTCTTTATACTTTAGTTGTTTTAATGCCTGATCATTAATTTATAAGTAAATCGTATTTATTTGTTGTTTATTGCTACACTTCTACAACTAAACTAAAGCGCTGTCTTTCTCGTCACTTGGAGTTTGTGTAGTTTATTTAAAACTTTGTCAAAAAACTCTTTGTTTCATGACTGTATTGTTATCGTAATTGCAACAAATTAGCGTTTTGTTATTTGCATGTTATTCACTTCGCTTCAATATTATTTGCTATGGTAATTAGCAACCTACAGGTTGTGTGTGTAACTACAAAGTCAATTTTTATTTGTTTCCATCGGATACAATCACTGTAAATTACACTAATATTATAAATGCGAAAGTTTGGATGTTCGTTACCTCTTCACGCCAAAACTACTGGGCGGATCTGAAATTATTAATACAGGTACCTAGTTCTAGGCCTGCAATAAAACTTAGGCTTACTTTTAATCCTATAAATCTGTTCCCATGGGTTAGAAATATCCTTAAACAACGCGTGCGAAACCGTGGCCAGAAACTAGTCATATAATTATCACGTATATGTCACCGTAGGATAGTCAATTCCGTAAAATTATAAAAATCCTAGTCACATTATAATTTTCCGGAAAATAATGAACAGAGCCGAAGCACTTACAATCTAACGCATTGAAACACGTAAAATTATAATTTAACGAGATCTTTTCGTAATATAATAAACTTGTAAGTAATGGAACGCAAGACGCGCGCTGATTGGCTGATTGGCACGTGCCCCGCGCCGCCATCTTGACTGTCATTCATTAGTCGCCAAAACAACAACAAAGAAGTTTTGATTGCATATTTTTCGATATTTTTTTGGCTTTTAAGTAATTTTTTCCATCATATGCATAGTAAAGTTGTAAAATAAGTTATTTAAGTAGTAGAATGAGTGAAACAGTGGATTATAGTGTCCAAGAAACTGAGGAACCAAATAGTAATTGTGATGCCATTGTGGATAAACAAACTTTCTTCATAGAGCTACAAAGCTATTACAATGGGCTTAGTAGAGAAAGCAAAAAATCCGAATGGACCACTCAAAAAATTCAAAATGTGATAAAATTTGTTGAAGATTTTAATTTAGCTACGAGTCAAGGAACGTGTCCTACAAACGCACAGTATTATCATGGCAATAAATATGATGTGATGAACGTTGGTGCCGAAAAGGTTTTGATAACAAAAAGAAAATCCCACTCGGATCCAGTGGTTCAAATAATACCAAGCGAGGAGTACTACCAAACCAACGTATATTTGATACACATATCGCAACGGGTCATGGACGTCGGGACAAAATTATTCACGCTTTAAAAGACAAATACTTGGTACCGGTATTCGCTATAACAATATTCGTTAAACTATGTAAAACATGTCTCTCAAAGAAAAGCTTTCCAAAACGTGGGATAGTTGTGAAGCCATTAATTTCAGACGATTTCAATAGAAGGGGTCAGGTAGATCTGGTGGACTTTCAAACTTTTCCTGATGAAGAGTACAAATGGTTGCTACAATATCAAGATCATCTGACAAAATTCTGTTTTTTGCCTATTGAAATTCTTAAGATTTTTTTGGAAGTTGGCTGTCCAAATATTCTTCAAAGCGATAACGGGCGCGAGTTTACAGCATCGGTGTTGAAAGAAATAGTTAGCTTGTGGCCAACGTGTAAAATTGTCAATGGGAGACCAAGGTATCCACAAAGCCAGGGCAGTATAGAACGTTCAAATCAAGACGTTAAAAATATGATTCGGGCCTGGATGGTTGATAATAACTCGACTAATTGGTCCATTGGATGCCATTTTGTGCAATTCCAAAAAAACTCATCTTACCATTCAACAATTGCGAGGACACCGTATAAAGCCCTGTTTGGAGAGGATCCAAGACTTGGGCTCTCTTCCACGTACTTATCCAAAAACATTATATCTAAACTAGAAACTGAGGAGGACGTAGAGAGAGTTTTTCAGGAGATGAATGAAAATGGTTTTCAAAATTCAGAAATAACAAATAATCTTGCAGAGGTACCCTCTGTTAGCTGCGAAATCATTAATCAAGATCAAAACAACAACTCAAACAAACCTAGAATGATTTTTAATGCACATGAAAAATCTGTAGTTCATGCAGAGATAATTACACAAAATTCAGATATTAACGAAACTGAGGCGTATGAACAGGATAAAACAACTGCAGCTGGTAATAAAATTGTTATCCTAGATCAAACCATTATTTCAAACAACCTTGATATTTTTACAAGTACTCATGATACTCCCTTTATATAAGAATGTGACGCTGAATACATATAATACAGAAATGACGACGACACAAATAAAAAAGAACGACGATACTAATGAAAAAGAAAATGTTCACGTAGTTTTTGACAATGAGGTTGGCAGTATTGACAACCAGGGATGTTAGATGCCGACTCAGAAATTATGACATCGGTCTGTCAAAAATATGGTACTTTTCAGAAAATTAAGGTACGGTTTCTAAAAGTCCCACACGGTTATTAATTGGTTTGAGTTAATATTACAGTTTTTTCTAGAAACATGGCTAGCTAAGTAGAAAGGTATAAAAACTCGGGATAACGAGCGACGCAAGTCACAGATCGAACCTAAAACAGATACTTAACTGTATCAAATACAACACAATTCACAAATTTTGAAACAGAAAACAGAGTCACCGAGTTTCAAAATTATAGATAAACCAAGAGTTACTATTACTACTCAAGCCAGTCAATACAAGATTATCATCGTAGATTGAGAATTTACCTATTATATTACTCTAAGATTATCATAAACCGAATGAACGAACCGTATGAACGGATGAATGAAATGAAGAAAGAAATCTTCGGTTCGCGAGAGAGATGCAACATACACAACTTGTATTGGCCATCTTCCATCTCTCTCGCACCAGTGCAGTCAACGTCAAACGTTACCTAAAGAGGCCGTTTCATTCTACGCATAATACATCGATTGTAAAATTATTCTTATGAGATTAAGAGTAAGGCTTCATAGCATAGATCATATACGTAACGTACAGAGTAGTGCTTAGGTGCGGAAACGAAACGTTTCTGTCGTTCGTTCCATTACATGACAAAATAATTTCGATGATTGAAAATTATGGTACATTTGCGTACCATAATAGAAGTACTATGGTACATGGTACGAAGACCTGGATTATGGTACGTGTACCATAATTATGGTACGTCTGACATCCCTGTTGACAACAATGAAATACGTATGAATGAGAGATGCGTTACAATTGAAAATGTGATTTTTTGCCACATTTGTAACAAAGAAGCCTCTGGTACACATTTATGTCAAAAATGCAAAAACGTGGTTCACGAAGGATGTGGAGTGACAAAAGAATATGAAGAAAATGGTTCGAATTTAATTTGTAGTTTGTGCGAGAATGAAATTAACATCGTAAAGGGTAGAAAAGAATCGCATATGAATCTTAAAAGAGCAGCAGAAAAAATGACGGCCACGTCATCAAAAAAATTTAAAGACATTGATATTGGTTCGACTGTGTTAGTTGAAGTACCTAAGGTAGACAGAGGACCTTTAGACAGTAAAAATGTGATTGGAAAAGTATTGGAGAAAAAGAACGAGTTATACCGAGTCGGTACCGCTGTTGGAATTATTAAAGATTGGATGCCGCGAAATGCTGTTCTTTCATGTCCAAGAGTAATACTACCAAATGATATCCCAGAGGTCAGTGTACATTTGTATTCGTAGTTTCGCTCACGTGGTTCCTGGTCTAAACAAAGTCTATGTCCTGCAAGAGTTATGAATGTAGCTTTCTATTAATAAAATAGTTTTTAGAAATGGTTAAGTAGTTCCGGAGATTACTCCTTATTCTTATAGCAACAAACAAACAAAATGTAATACTTTATAATTTAGTGTTGATCTTTCATATTAAAAAACAACTTAACTTTTGTTAGTTTTTACCTTAAAATGAACTTTCTTAATTTTTTTTTCCTTTTTCAGGCCATATTACCGTTAAGGACTATTTCTTCAATGTCTTCCTCATTCGGTGGACAAGGAATGAAACAATGCAACTGCAAAAAATATAAAACTGGTCAATGCATCTCCAATAAATGCAGTTGCAAAAAAGCTAATGTTTTTTGCAATTCCAGATGTCATCAATCTTTGACATGTGCCAATAAATAAATATTTTTTTATAAAAACTACTGTGTCTAAGTAATTGATAAATAAACAACATATTTTTAACAAAAATAATCTTTTATTGCCTCTATTTACATAAACCATCCTTCATGGATGCTGCCAGTTCCCATAACTTATGACCTTTAAATAAAAAAAGCCTATTCAGCGCTACCTAGGTAATATTTTTTTGTTTGAACTTATGAAACCCTCTTTGACTTCATAATAATAGAGTGGCGAGGCGAGTACTTAAGCTAAACGCAAGCCTTTTCTAATTTTTCTTCGGACTGTCTAGTAGATGTAATAGCTCTATGAATACAGACATGAGCACCGGCAACGTCGACCAATCATAGGCCAGTTTATTATTTTACGGGCGAAGTGATCGCCAGAGAATTCGTAATATAGTAAATCAAGGCTGTGATTGGTCCACAGGATTGTTCGTTTATTATCTTACGGAGTTGCTTCGTAAAATTATAAATGAACGTGTTTGAATGCGTTAAATTGTAAGTGCTTCAATCCTATTGATTATTTTCCGGAAAATGATAAAGTGACTAGGAAAATTATAATTTTACGGGCCTTGCTATTTGACGGTGACATATACACTCAACATCACTACCACTACTACTTAAAAATAACTTCCTATTGCGATTTTATGTACGTTTGAGGCATACGTAGGTACCTATCTATAAGCACTGTAGGTAGGTAAGTTTAGGAAATAACCACTTAGGAGTTAAAAAAGAAAACAATGATCGACGAACGATGAGCCTGTCTATTAAAGACACCTCACCAGATTCAGTTTCAATGCAATTGTAAACAATGTTCCTACTTCCTTCCCACTCTTGAGGAAATTTTGCAATCACGCTATGAATTTCATTGAAATCTATTTAATTTACCCTTCATTTCAATGACTTAAGATCGATTGATGGATAACGCATTGGAATATCACATCGGTGTAGATTGAACGTACCTACCTATACTTGAGCTTATTTCAATTGACTCTCTGATTAGTGGGTAGATACGTACCTCCCTCCTAATACTTCACCTTCTGTACAGAGAAGGTAGCAGGTACCTATCTACTGTACTACACTGGTTTATACCCACTAACAGATTTTTATTCATTCGTATTCTGTATTTATCATTATACCATCAAAGATACCATAGCATTGTTTGTAATTATGTGAATTTGTATTTTTGTGTATGAACAGAAGTGAAGTGGAAGAACCAAGTTAACGAAATCATCATGAACGAGACGAACTAGGTAGAAACTCTCAACAAAAAAAAACACCGAGGTATTATTACTATAACGCGTTATTTTACTCACGTAAAGTGCCAATCCCACTCGCGCTAAGATACTTGTAATTTTTAAACGTTTTTACGCAAACCGCGCGCAAAAACGACTACTAGTGCTGTGACGCGGTGTATCGACAAGCCATCGACTCGGGCACTGATGGATTTGATCTAAGGAAGGTCAAATCGCGAGTTCTATCGTATACTACGAGTATCAACACCTACGTGAACTGTCATCGTCGTTATTTTCGCGTGATTTTAGCAGAGATTTGGTAAAGAGGAGTTTTGGATTTGATTTAATACTTTTAGATAATCTATGAGTATTAGCTCCAAGTAGATCAATAGATGGCATAGTTAGATGGTCAGTGGCAAATGTGCAATTGGAGAAAACTTGAGATTTAATTAATTTCCATTAATCGACACGTATTGCCATTAAGAATCATCATCATCATCAAGTTTGCATTGACAACCAAAATAATACTCTTTAATCGCAGAAGGTCCGAAATTGATTTTTTTTGAGTGAATCTATGATCATCTTTTTGAAACTCTGATGATTGATTGAAGGTATATTGTTCATCCATGGTCCATGCGAACTTCAGGAACGTGATATTTCAGGTGTGTTTTGCTTCAATTTGTCATTGGCACGATTTGTGATAAAACGACATCTATGAAGCTATTTGGAACTAGGTACCTCAATATCGAAAACTGCTCATTAACACACATCAGTAGGTAAGGCACGAAAGCAAAATTATCAGCTCGATCTTAATTTGATAGACTAATTAGAATTCTTTCATCAGCTACCATTACAATAAAAATAATATCATAAATTACGCATAATAGTTATTCAAATTGGTAGAGCAGGTAGTGAACACGGAAAATAATGTTTATAGTAGCAAAGCAACTTAGCAACAAGTCTTTCTTAGAAAATCCTTAAATCTCATAAACGTTATTTTATGTGACGTTAAACCTTACATAAACGTACTTCAGTAACTTTAATAACAAAATTAAGTGAAAATGCATACTAAGATGAATAACGTTTAAATTACAAACCATATCATCATTGACGTCACTTATCTTGTGACATTGGACATGACAAGCACGTGAATTTCACTTGTAGGCACTTGTAAAAACAAAGACTAAGATAATCTCTTCAAATAGGCACTTAAACAGCTTGCCTCGCTGCTGCTATCAAACAATGAACCTTGATTTACGTTTTGTAAAGAGTAAGATTATCTTTTCCAAATACATAATAACTAGCTATTCACATTTCAAAACAAGCCTATGGTTCACGTCCACACAGAATTGCACCACCTCCATGCTCAGCGCGGGGTTTATGACATTACCCCATAATGATACATATTAGTGGAATTGTCATAACTACCCCCATTCAATGTATGTTAAAATGAAAACTTTTGATAATATCCCAAAAAAATTCGATTTCGGCAGGATTCGAACCCACAGGTGCGCTCTGGGATATTATTAAAAGTTTTCATAGAAGATTACCCCAGTGCGAGTAACTATAGTTACTGCAGTTATAAGAAGAAAAATATAATTACAAACTAATATCTAATCATAGATGCTGTAACTGTGGAGTTATTGCACTCATTCTAAATGGTGTACATTGCAGATAGATAATGCAGAATTGACTAGACCTGGTTATTGTTATGGTTATGGTTGGTTGGTAGCCTACGTCTTATTCTGGAACCCTATCTACGTACCAAATTTCATCTAAATAAGTCGAGTAGTTACGGAGGTACGCAACGGTAAGAAACATCTACACAGACTTTCACATTTTAAGTATTATATTATTAGTAGGATGCCTCGGATCTACTCTAAAGATGTTAAAAGCTGTAGACAGTTCAGATTTCAATTAAAACATATTAATATGTTTTTTTATTAGGATGGATATTCATTGATCATTAGTTTTTTTTAAGGTTGAGGAAACTATAACTTTTTTAAATTTATTTACTTAATGTGCTGCAATATTAAATAGTTAAGACTCTGTCTTAACTATTAATAAATGAAAGCGAGTTATTAATGTTAACTAATATGATTTTAATATTATTTTTATGACATGTGACACCACCATAATTATAGTCTAGTCTCCTACGATAACAAATGGTCTAATATAATCAATTCTGCAGTATCTACCTGCAATTTACAAATTAAGAATGAGTGAATTTGTAATCATTTGTGCAGTAACTGTGGAGTTACTGCACCTATGACTAGAAATTATCAACTTGTTATAACTATAATAAATATTTTACTTACTGCAGTCATTGCTAGGATACTTAACAGCGACAGACAAATTGCTGCATTTTTGCTTCCTGATTTTCTGAGTTCCTCATGAAATTTTAATACACGAAAAGAAATGTGTTTTTTTTTACGAAATTCCGAATATGTATCGAACTCAATTTTGCCAAAAACGCTAGCTCCTGCACTTTTCGTAAGGAGGGCAGTATTGATGTGATCACCAAGCATTCACACTCTATACAAGCTCTATACACTGCCTGTTGTTATGTAAGAAAGGAACTTATTTACCTTTTTGCAATCTATACATCGAGATGGACTTTGGTATCATAAACTACTTATTATATTAACGTTCTCTTCAAGATCGTTAACAAGTACTTTATGAAATTATAAATAACCTCTCAAGCTAAGGGCAACATAGTCATAGTTATATCAATAAGGTAGTAACTCATAATAAGCTCATTGTCTGCAGTAACATAGTCTCTAACAAGGTAAATGGCTAACAGTATTTGCTCAACTAAGTACCTATACGAGAATAGGATATGAATTTCTTAGAAACAGCATTGAGTTTTTACTTATGGAATTTTCCGTGATTATGTTATATTATAACTGTTATTATTCGAAGTTTATCGTCTCGAATTTTGTGTCTGTTGTGAGAAAAAAGCAGATTGTTTTCATGGTCATAATTGTGGTCTAAATTTGTAATGAATGAGATTTAGTAGACTATTTCCGTGTTTCTAATTTAAATGAGACACAACAAGACTTATTCCGAATGACTGAAATGGAAACCATCGGCGATCCACGTCGCACCGCACAACCATTCGATGGGCAATATTGATATTCATCATTGGTAATTCCAGTTACTATTGTACTCGACTCCATCATGACTTGTTAGTATCTGTTAGTCAAGAGGTGATAAATGGTAGCGCACACAAAACATGTGACAGATTAATTTCCGTGACTTTGCTATTGTGATAATGATAATATTTTTTTGGCTAGAAGGTATCGCTCAGTAATGATAATCTTTAAACTACTAAGGGTGACATTGGATTTTTTCCTCTAAATAAATAATGTAAGCTAAACAGTGGTTGGGGTCTTTAACTACTTTTAAACATAAATTCGTCTTATCACTGACCTATTGATATTTGACAATCATTCTATTAGAAGACACACAAAGTTTTCAGGGAGGCTTTTTCAGTAGAGTAGGGGCTACTACGAAAGGGGTTTGGGAAATTACCCTGCGAGATCACGTGAAACAAAGGAGAGTGAAGTATTCATGGGAATTTTTATCAAACTAAGAACTTATGCGCGTACTATGGTCGTTATTTGATGTGACGCTGCTGCTACCAGCAGAGAGTACAAAATCAGTGGCAAATGACACTAAATACTAATGTAGAGTTCCAAGGTCCTCAGCGTGAGGTGACAGAGGAAGCTGAAATAATCAGAACTAAGTGTCGCTCGAAGGTTTATTTGTACTGTCGTGAACAAAATAATTACGTTGGTACATCACTGAGTTAAAATTACTAGTAGGTACTTTTATCTCAATAAGGTACCTACTTATTTAGATTGAATACACTGGTAATACAGGTTATGTTCACCGGAATACCCAAAATAAAACCTAAGACTGGGCACCAGCCAGGAGTTTAGTTTGTTAGATTATTTAACTAGAAAACAGACTAGCTATGCTGAGGTAACTCATCTAACTAGGTACTTATTACGGTTTGGACCCGGGAATTACCAAATTTTTTTTCCGATAAAAAAATGAGAAAACGTAAATCATTTCAAATTATTTATTTGAAAATGTGAATGGGGTCGAAAATTCTTCTTTGTCCAAATATTCCACCCTGCACAGAGTGTGAGAGACTTAGCTTCGTGGCCGCCGCGCCGTTCTAGCTTTAGTTCAGGATTGGTGTAAAAGTTACGAGTACACCGAAAAGCTCTAATTGATTGAAGTTTCGAATGTGAATAGAATTATCAAAGTCAAGTGCAGGCGTTGCAGCCTTGCAGCATAGGTACTATCGATAATTTTGGATAGGTACCTACGATGAGGGCACGCGCTAAATATATTGTTGGATTGGATGGCTCCATGACATCATTGTTTCATATAGCGAAAGACGAGGCAGTATGGCCACAATGGCTTTAGCCTAAATTGTCCAAATAAAAAAAAATCATTGTTTCATGGATTTTGTAGTGGTGCAACCGAATACGAATATTCGTATTCGCGTATAGTAGACATTTACTGAATATTCGTATTCGGCGAAGAAATAATTACGAATAATATTTTTTAAAAACTTTACAACGCATCTCCCTTTGGTTGTACCTACCGTGTGTCACGGTCGTGTGTATATAACTTTTATGTTTTACCTAATCATTTTCTTCTGATTGTCTATAATAAAATTATTGTATAAAATTTTACCATAAACTATTTTTACAGGAGCTTCGCTCATTAAAAACGAGATTGATGCATATCTCAAGCTCCCAAATTTATCGCCGTCTGTTGATCTATTGGTCTTCTGGCGAGACAATGCGCATTTCCCAAGGCTGAAAAAACTCGTGCAAAAGTATTTTTCATATTAACTATATGTAAAGTCGCATCGGAGAGGCTTTTTTCAACGGCTGGTAACATCCAGACTAAAAAACGAAATCGACTGCACCAGCGAATCTGTTGTTGTGACAGTTATGGTGTGTGTAACAAAAATTTTAAAGTTGTAAATTTTTATTACTAGGAGGTAGGTACTAGGTATAATACCTACCTTAGCTAGTATCAATAGGTACATATAAATATGAGTGGGTTTGGTAGGGGAACCTGGGGGTGGGGAGACTAGATCACTTGGGATTGGGGGAGATAATGATGATCATAGGTGTGTTAGTATAGGTAAGGTACCTATCTATTCATAATGTCGGTTTTCTTTAGTTAGACGAACGAATGGCCGGCCGCAGACTACTTATTATTGTAGGTAAGATGTGGGGCAAATTCATAATCCTAAAGAAAATGAACAGACAGGTAGATAAGTACCTACTTACTACTTTTTCTTGCTGGGTAATGCAAAAAGGAGCAATGTTTTTATGCGCAAAACAAAACAGTAAGAAGCAAGTAGGTTGGCTTACTCCATTCCTAATCTGCATATAGTACCTAAGCAATATATAAGTTAATAAACCTCTAGTGCACTTTCACTTCACTATATTTATCTCACGAAATCACTCGTGAAACTCCATTTCGAGGTTTTGCAAAGTAAATAACCTCTCACTACTATTTGGAACAAACAGCTGACTGATTGGCGAGGGGAAGGGTGCAAGGGGTGATGAAGAAGGTACGGGGGAACGGAAGGCGCAAAATGGCCAGTCTTTCATTCACTCAGTTCATTCGTAAGCTAGGCTCGGAAATATTTTACTTAAGGCAACATTTTGTTGCAGTCAGTGTCTTACTTGATAGGTTTGCTCGCTCCGTCAAAAATCCAAAATCCGCAACTATGAGAAAGTAAACAAACAACGTTAAAGGAAAATCCAGGTCTTCATTATTACAAATGCAGATAACTAACATAACCAGGTAAGGAACTCCATTAATTATTTAACATGAATTTATCTTCTTTTTCACTATCTATACCTACCGAACAATCAAACTGTTTGTTACCTAATCGTAGCTTAATGACACGACACGACAACCCTATTGTTTTCCCGGTGTCACCTTCTTTCTGGTGTCTTGATAACAATGATCGCAAGTATTCTTAAAATCTCCGACGAATACATTCTATACATATATAATAATTTATATATATTTATATAATAATAAATACTAACGGAATGAAAAATAGGTAGGTATATAAACACGATAAATACCCGTTAGATTGTATTAATAATTATGTGTTTTTTATATTATATCTAGATCTAATAGCAAAAGTTACAGCTAATTACCTATATCAAAACCCCATCACTCGAAACGACTTCTTAGTGGGTGCTCTAAATGGGAATAAAATAGGTGCTTTATATGGCAATACTTCTTTATATGTATCCACAGGGCAAAAAAAGGTCTATTTAAACACCTGAGTGTGTTTTAGTTGACCCTCCTCAACACCTTTGGAACAGTATGTCGGAGGACGTGTTCCGTGACACATGGGTTCGATATTTGGGTAAGTCTGTTCATTTGTCAAGCCGTTTTGCGGCAATATAAAATATTAGGTAGACAGATCGATAACTAACAAGATAAAGGTGTCTTCGTTGCTTCTTTACTTTATTCTACAAACTGAAGCGTCAGAAATCAACAACATTATTTTCTTTCCGTGTCAGTGTTTAACCTTTTCTAGTAATGATGATAATAAAGAGTTTTTGATTCTCGATAAGACTGCTATTGTAACTATCACAGAATGAACTTTCAGGTTACGCAAATGAGGCCGGTGAGTCATTCCGATTCATAATCCCGCTAAAGGTGGTCAAATGGAGCTACCAACTTGCCTTCGCGTACTGCCTAGCTGACACTCTGGACAAGACCGTCAAAATGCATAAAGTAAGTAAACACATAACACGCACCGGTATTTTCTTTTTATTAGGTATGTATAATAAATATACCTATATATATCTATGTATTGTATTTTATTTTGTATGTCATTTCACAAGTAACCGTAACAAAAGCTCTGCTTAGCTTGGGGCTAGCTAAATAATGATGTGTGAATCACCATTATTATTATTATTATCATCAACCGAAATTTCAATTTCAAACAAAAACCAAACCTCCGTCCCTGAGGACGGAAGTTTGACTTCGTTTGACCTTTGATAAAAAGGGTAATTAAATTAGTGTACAACATTTTCCGAATTTACGAAAAATTGCTTATCTCCCAAACGCTTAAACTTTTTTATTTTTGTGTCTGATTGGCCTTACCCCCGCGCACACGCACCTTCGAGGTTATCCGCTTATTATAGGACACCCTGCATAAATTTGGCTACGTTCTAGCTGTTAATAAGGCGTTGGTAAAAAATCATCCATGTTAAATTTTTCAAGTAGGTAATATAAGTATCCAATCCCATTTTACGACTTAGAGCTATGTTGCAGTGACCTATCTAGCAGGGAGCTTGCTTGATATCATTGAGTTATTTTAAAGACCTTAGTACGGCATGTTCCGCAATAAAATATCTTGAATCTCTGTGACATCTACTGATAGCTAAAACAATATTTTTGTTTTTTTTTCAAATTTGAATCCCTACATTCCCTACTTTTATTCCTTGTTCAGAAAGGTGGTAGTACGGAACAAGTTGCCGTTGCTGCGGGAGACTGTCTTTTATGGCAGACCCTGGCTTCTGTTGTCATACCAGGATTCTTTATCAACAGGTCAGATTAAAAACTAATTTAGTACCTAGTGTGAAACTATTGGACTAACATAGGCTGATAATGATGACGATGATGATGTGTAACCGAAGTATCAAATTGAATGTAATCAGTATTCTGTTACAAAAACACTAAAAATAAGTAGTAGGTAGGAATGATATAAGTATGTGGAAAAGCTGCAACTGAAATCTGTTAGGAAAATGCTTAAAACAATTTTTTTTTCAGATTGTGCGCGTTTACGATGTACGTACTTAACTGCAAGATTACCGTCGTTCCACCAAAGATGCGTCGCCTGTTAGTCGCCGGCGTGGGACTCGCCTCGATACCTGTCATCGTGCACCCCATAGATAAGGGTGTCGATGTTTTTATGGACAACACTTATAGAAAAATATTCACTGGTTGAAAATCAGCTTATTATGGCCATTGGTACAAAACACCTCTGTAATTAATTCGATGGATTAGATTTAAGAAAGTTATTTCTAGATAAAGATAATTAAAATGAGTAATTGAAAATGTGCTAAGAACTTGTAAGTATTAGCGATAGCAATTTTAAATATGATCTTAAAATTATAGCCATTCCAAAGAAAACGTTTTATGTTCCAATAAATTTAAATTTAAAATAGAACAAAATGCTTAGCTTAGATAATGTTTTACTAGCTGTGATTGTTAAACCTAAAATAATTGATGTAGTTCTTAGGCAATGAGGGGTTTTCGTTTCGTATTAAAAAAAAAAGCTAGTTCTAAATATCTCGATAGATGGCAGTGTGTCAACTGGCGATTAGGGTATGTCTATGTCAAATGAAGGGAAAACAAACTTTTTCTGAGTGTTGCCATTTACGCATTTTTTTAATGCTAAAACTGGCAGATTTTGTGATCGGTTCACCTTCTAACATCAAACCGATGACGGGGACATAATTAAGTCCCGTCCCCGTCGGTTATGGTACGTAAAAATCGTAAAAAACGGGGACATAAGTCCCAATTAAAAATATTTTGGTTTTGAGCTTTATTTTGTTCAAATGAAGAACTCTTTTAATCAGATGTATTTTTGAATGAAGATGACGAGAATGAGATGAGATGTATTATTACTGAATAACGAGTCACACAATCACAAAAAATCTCCGCCATCTTAGTACAACATGTCGTCCCAAACAGCTGCGCAAGGTCAGTAACCCGAGCCGGCGCGGCGGCACTCGAGTTTCGTCTCAAGTCGTGAATGATTTGTTGTTTTTATAAAGTTTTGAAAAAAGAATCGAATAGATCTGTGAAGGTTATACCTAAAAATGTCGGGTTTACCTGTAAGTAGGTAAGTAACTTGCAATCAATCAATCAAATATTTATTGCAAGAAATACATGTTATTAAAAGTTGTTATTAAAAAATTCAATGCAGATTTTAGAATAGAGAATTGCATATCAGAAAAGGACCTATTTCAGTTTTTAATACCTAAGTGAATGAAAAAATATGTAGGTAGGTATGTTGTTGGTAAACCTTTATTATATAAGTAAATGAAGGCGTCACAAACACACTATACATTTTATACGTTATTTATGCCTAGCGATATTAGTTTTAAAGGTTGTTCCTATTTTCAGCTTGCAATATATCATTTTGCAGTTTTCCGGATATTTTACGAAACATCTTTTAATCATATATTTCGGACAAAATTTAAGTTCGGTTTGGAGTTTTTTAATTTTGACTGTGGCAACACTACATTCGTTACCTATCTTTGAGAAACCAAAATAATTTCAAGATTTTCTTCAAGTTTTTAGTGGTTTCCCGTCCTTCGTCAGTTCTGGAATCGAATGTTCTTTCTCTGGCTGCGCCGCTGCCGCGCCGCCGGTTTTTGCTGTTGGTGAAGTTATATTCTACCCGATAAAGTTATCTTGCTGTGTTCGAGTTATTGTTAATAACTGGTTGTGTTTGTGCTGATATGATAAAGAGCCTGACTCTGAGCCTATGAAAAACTGATGGTAATGAATGTGTACAAGCAGACGTACAAGAGGTGAATATTGGTAGCGTGTGTCAACAAAACAGCCGAGCTCTTGGGAATATCGCAAAGAAGTGGTTATAAAAGAACACAAATCTACAGGAAGAATTTCTTCGCCCAAAAAAAGGTCGCAAAACCAATTTTAACAAAGTATTGACAATTTCACGTATTCTGCTATATGAAGAATCGTCCATTCGTTTTTTCGCTGAAATGAATTATCTGCTCTAACAAAGGTAAGAATTGAGTTAAGTATCTACCTCATTTCAAAGAGAAGTCTATTTAGTTATTAGTGTCTTTATTTAAAAAAAGTAAAAGGATAAAAAGCAGCCTATGTGTTATTCCGGACTATAATCTATCGCTATGCGAAATTTCATACAGATCTATTCATATGAGTAGAGAGTAACGTACATCCATCCATCAATCCAAACCTTCACCATTATAATATTAGTGGGATAAAAAGTACTTTGTGTTTCCGCTGCTGTAAGCAGGGGCGTATTTACCCTAGGGCCAAGGGGGCCATGGCCCGCGGCGGCAGGCTATGAGGGGCGGCTTTCTCGGGCGCCTTTTATTGTCAAGCTTAATTCAATAAAATAAATATTAAAAGAACTCTTCAAACCCAAAACCCAACCAATTGTTTACCTACAATACTATACCTACCAACAAGAAGGTATCTAAATAACATTTGCGTTCAAGAATGATTATATATTTATATTCGTTAGGTTAGGCAACTTAGCTTCTTGATAAAAAATAAGGGCTTAAAAGAAGCTTTCCCATATGTAGAGATTGCATTACGCATTTTTCTTTGCACCGCAGTGACGAATTGCAATGCAGAACGTTCGTTTTCTGTATTGAAAAGGTTATAGAATTATTTACGTTCCACTATAAGCGAAGAACGCTTAAA